>JASDDO010000001.1:552842985-553442985 GCA_030015575.1 Agapanthus africanus
AACCTCCGATACACGGTGCCATAAATCAACTTAGCATCTTCGGAGAGGTGGACGGATAGCACCTATTAGCATCTGCCTCGAACCTCAGGCGAGACGTCCCGCGTCCCGGCCGCCGTTCGGAGGGGAACAGATTCTGGCATGCCCGGTGGGACCTCTTCCTCTTTCCACTCCACACTTCGCGTGTCGTGATTCGCGAACCAATCGCGGTTCGCTAATGGTTGCCCTTGGGTTTCGAGATACTAAGACTTGGCGTCTTGCTCATTGCAGAAAGCAAAGGATCGATGGCTTCTACTTCTGCGAAATGCTCCAACTGCTCGGACTGCAATTGCGACCAACGCTCTGCCTCGCCAGGAGGTATAGCCTACGGACCCCAAGCCTCTTCGTTATTCACAATACCGGTGGACCAGGTGACTCAGGCCACTACCGGATTGTTCTTTGGGACTATGCTCCCACCGACAAGCTTTACGGCGCCGGTGCTGACAAAGGAAGCTCCCAAGAAGTTGGTCTTTGATCGTCTTACCCCTGCTGCGGCTCCTCTCAACGGGTCGCCCAACATCAGCGCCTCGGTCTTCTCTAGATTGGGCCAGAAATCCTGTGGACCCATCATGGGGCCTACAATCCCAGAGAAGGCTGCTTCTAAGAAAGTGACCGGTCATGCTCCTGAAGTCACCAAGGCGGCTTCCCCGGCCAAAAAGTCGGTCTTTACAAGATTGACGGCTCCAACTCCCGCTCCTGCTACCCAAAGGACATCGGTCTTTAACAGGCTAACACCAGCAACGACCCCCCACCTACACAGGAGGCAGGACGAAGCCATTCTCACCGCTGAACCAACGCCGTCCGCACGACACGCTCGACGTCGCCATTGGCGCCGAGTAAGGAAGGCTGGGGGCAACTCCCCCTCTGGGCTAACTCCATCAGCCCCGATGGCGGAAGTTAATGCTGCTGTTCCAACGGGGAACAGCTTCGAGATGCTAAATAAGGTGCGAAGGAATTCTCCTACTGCGGTGCCAAAGAGGTCTCCTCCCCCACTAAAAAAGGTTGTGGAGATAAAGTCAGAGCAGCCCCGATCCCCTCAACGGCTGTCTTCCAAAATCTATAAGGTTTGGCGGCAGGCCCGAGATTCGATGATCGATCCAAACTTCTCCCGCCAGCACAAGAAGCTGAAAATCCAATCGGAAGCCGGTCACCAGGCTAAACCACGAAAGGCTGTCTGGACGCCCACCTCAACGGCCCCCTCAACCTCCACTGCTCATAAAAGGAGGAAAGCAGAGAAGATCCCCCAGCCTGCAACGACAGCCAAAGGCACTAAGCCCAGACGCCCTAAGTCTGAGGGCATGATGGTCCACACCGTATACATGGCATCAGGAAAAGAAGACAGCCGTGCGTCTACAGGTCATAGACCGCTCACACGGTCGGTGACCAAAGCTCAGGAGCAACAGCAAAAGCTCCAGGAAATGATGAATGCTATGGCCGCACTTACCGGGCCAAAAGAAAACCCAGAAACGTTTTCGGACGAACGCCATGAGGAAGAAACCGACGCTGAATTCCTTCGCCGAATATTGGAGAAGAAGGACAAAGAGGCTGCTGAACAAGCAGCCAACATACAGCGTATGGGCCTCCTCTTCCAAGATATGATAGGAATGATGATCCAACAGGATCCACCCGCTGAGGATCCCCCGATCGTCCTTGAAGACGACAGGGGAGAAACGTCAAATCCACCACCGGCCCTCTCAACGGCCAAGGAGGAGACAATCTCTAAGGCTGACTTGGTCGACTATATAGCCCAGCAAATCCGGGTTCATCATGCGACTGAGGCAGCTGGTCAAGTCGTAAAAACGGGGCGGCCATATCCAAGCTGGTACGACCAAATTAAGTACCCGCCGGGTTACACAATTCCCAAGTTCCATGTTTACAAGGGGACCGGCAATCCCCACCAACATGTCGCCCAGTTCAGGGCCCTTTGCGGTAACACCGGCGGAGATGATAAACTGTTGCTTCGCCAGTTCGTGGGCAGCTTATCAGAAACAGCGTTCGAATGGTATTCGGAACTCCCGAACGATTCTATCAAGACGTTCGCTGAAATGGAGTTACTATTCACTCAGCGATTCGCAAGCGCCAGCGAACGCACTCCAATAACGGCACTAATTAACGCCAGGGTAAAACCAGGCGAAACTTGGGTCCAGTATGCTATACGATGGCGGAATTTGTGGTCGAAATGCGAGCAACGCATTGAGGAAGCGCCCGCGGTGGGCATGTTCGTGGGAACCCTAGACCCTCACGCCACTATCTCCCAGTTTATGATGTTCTTTAAGCCAACCACATTCCAGGCTTTAATCGACAAGTTGGCTCAGATGGACCAAATGGGTCATAGACCGTCTCCCCCGAAGCCAGAACCTCGGAATGACAAGGGTAAAGGAAAGGCCACCTTCGTCGCGAATGCCCAGCAGCAACCCAATGCCCCAAAGCTGACGGATCAATTGGAAGAAAGACGCCGGTATTATAATGAGAAGATGAAGCATCCCTACTCGTTCCCACGGGACAAGACGAAACGGCTATTCGAGCTGGCAGTACGCAACAGACTTATAAACCTGCTAAATCCAAGGCGACCTCCACAACCCACTGAGGTGAACAACCCCAACTATTGCCCTTACCATCAAACGGTAAGCCATCCGATTGAGGATTGCTTTGTCTTCAAAGGATGGATTGAAGATCAATACCTCCAGGGAAAGTTTGCGCTGTCCGAAAAGTGGAAGGTGAACCCGCCACAGCCGCATACTCCTAAGAAGACGGACGCACCGGGGGCGACTTGTTCCTTTATTGAAGAAGCTTCATGGGAAATCGTGCTATCAGCTAAAACCAAAAGGATGCTGAGTGACCTTCATGCGTGCCCAGCGGTTGAATGGAAGAACCCACTTGAACCTCAAATCATCGAAGGGATGTTGAAGCCGCGCCCAACTACAAAGATTCGTGGTGATGGCCCAAGTACTCACACCCAACCGTCAGAATCTTCGAAGAAAAAGAAGAGGAAATCCAAAAGGCCCGTAAAGCCTGGAAACAAGCGCACGGATTTGCAGAAACAGATTGACGCGCTGGAGGAGTACAATCAAAAGGCACGGACTCCCGTCACACTGCAAGAGTTCCTCAACCACGTCTTTCAGAAGGAAGATGAGGAAGAGAGCTCATCGGATGAATCCGAGGGACATGTGGCGAGTTGTCATGTGATTTCCTACTCGGAAGATGAGAAAACTCCTGGCACCGAGAAACTGGGAGCACACCCTGAGCCAGGACTTGTGTGGCCAACAGATGAAATGATCGACGCCTTTCTGGACGAGATTCGTCTAAAGAGCAAAGCAGATCAGGAGCGTGAGATGGCCGCATCGGAAGGAGCCGAACGCAGGCGACTAAATGAAAGAGTTGAAGTACTCCCGCCAGATCGAAAGGCACCCGAGGCAGACAAGAAGATATTCAAGACGAGGAAACGGTTTGCCAAAGCCATGTCGATAGGAATGAAGCTACCACCCTCGGAAGAAAACACGCTCAATGGGGTGGAGAGGCACCCTGATTATTGTGCATATCATCGGAAAATTTCACACCCCACAGAGGAGTGCGACGCCTTTAAGATATGGTGGCAAGGATATGTTGCTCATCGGCAACATTTTAAGCGCATGAAACGCAAGACTCGTCGAGAACAAAGAAGTACTGCCGACGAGCACAACAAGACCACTGGCAACTGTTACATGGTTAACGCCGGAAGGTCACAAGTTCTCACCTTTGGGAGCGACTCCGATGAAGAAATGGCTCTGGGCCCTCTCTTTAAAGAATCCGTTTTAGGGAAAGAGGAGAAATCGGAGGCCTGCGAGAACATTCAGCTGCGCAATCGCACACTCCCAGAAAAGAATCTCGGGCCCGCGAGTAGAAAAGATAAGGGAAAGGAAAAGGTCACTGAAGATATCACTTTAGATGATCAAGTCATGAAAGAGCTGGCTGCCAAATACCCTCCTAGGAAGGGTAAGGTGGACTATAACATCCTAGCGCACCTAAGGAAGCTACCTTCTCAGCTTAGCATTCTCGATGCCCTCCTATTATCAAAAGAAGCGCGAGACTCACTAATTAAGGCGTTACAAGAACCTGAGCAATTCCAAGCCTTCCTCGCCACTGAAAGGATGAAGGATGAATTGGAGGAAGTGCATACGGCCGACATCACTTTCGGTGACGAAGACCTCCTTCTCGGGACGTGCGACCACAACCGTCCCCTATATGTCTCTGGATACTGCCATGATATCAAGATAGGCAAGATCCTGGTGGATAATGGACCCTCCGTCAATCTCCTTAATGTTCGGGTGTTGAAGGAAATCTGCATGAGTGTGCAACACCTCGCTCGTGACAAAATTACTATCTCCGGTTTCGATTCACAATCGTCACGGACTCTCGGATCCGTGATACTAACATTACGCTTTGGACTCCTCGTCACAGACATCAAATTCCATGTCATTGACGTCAAGACCTGCTACAACGCCTTGCTCGGTCGTCCTTGGCTACATGAGTACAACATCATCCCTTCTACACAACATTAGTGTATGAAGTACTTTAAGGATGGTTTCGAGTATACCGTAACAGGTGAGTTGAACCCATTTTCCGTGAACGAAGTCCGCAAATACGAAGATGCGAAGTACTTTTTGCCAGATTTTGAGGATACAGAAAGGTGCCGCAAGCCGGAGAACAAAGCCGCCGCCACCATCCCTGTTTTCGGGAGCGATACCGAAGAAGAAGAAGAGATAGTTTATGCCGGGCCATCTCAACGCAACAACCCGGGGACGTCCGCCCCCATGTTGGTCTTCGGAAGTGACTCGGAAGATGAGGTTAATGCCGTGTTCTCCAATCGGGCTGTCAATACAAGCACCCCCTAGCGATGATCAGAGTTTGCAAATCACCATGGTGCCGCGGGAACACTACAACGATCTCGACACACTTCAAGCTCACAATGTGCAGGACCTGCGAACATTTTGCGTCCCTCCCAGGCAAAGGGGTGAGAAGTTAATTCTATTCTACCGATCCTTAGAGTCGAGAGCAGAGAAAGAGATCTGGCATGGCGCGGATGCTACACTCGACAGGCTCCAACCCATCCGTTTGCCCAAATACTACACAAATGGATTAAAGAGGCTATTGAAGCGCCAAGGAATACCCTTAGAACAGACTGTTCGACAAGCTCGGTTCTACAACAGGATTTGGGATGTCCCTGGGACTCAACGCAAATTGCCCAACGGGAAAGTGGAAACACTTGGGCTTGGATACGTGAGAGCCGGAAAACGAGAACGGGCCCACAGTAGCTACGCTATATATACCTTTGATGAAGAGGAGGACGCCCTGTCAGGAAATGCCAACCCCTCATCAAAACTAGATCCCGCGATTGAAGTGCCGAGTCCGTCGTTTGAAGAACGAATGGACAAGCTTATCAGGAAAGTGGGTCAAAAAGCTCGGGAAGACCACAACCGCGAGATGACCATCTACGAGAAGGCCAGGACGCAACGTCTGCTTCAACAGGCTGCAAAAGGCAAAGATGCTCATCCTTGTCAACCCGTTGTACGAAAGGCCCGACGCAGAGGCAGAAATAAATCAAGAAGCGGAAAGAGGAGCCGACAACAACGACGCAGGATTAGAGAGTCACGTGAGCGGGCATTGCGCGGTCCGGATTTGTCCCTCGCGAAGAAGATGAGTCGAGCGTATTCCTTCCCTCGAGACAAGACGGAGAAGTTACTCGAGCTCACTATAAAACATCAAATGATCGCGCTTCCAGAGTCTAGACACCCGGAGCAAGCTAATAGGGCTTCTCATCTGAGCTATTGCTCTTATCACCGAGCCATAGGACATCCTACCGAAGACTGCTTCACCTTCAAGAACTGGGTCGAGGACCAGTACCAACAGGGCAGATTCGCTTTATCCAACGGCTGGAGGGTAACGCCGCCACAAAAGCACGAACCCAAAGCCGTAAGAGCAGAACCGGATCCACCTCAGTCCTGGAAGCGGATTCGCACCTGTTATACGATTACGATATTAAAAGAAGAGCCCGAGAACATGGATGACCTTCCCTGGTGCTTTGAGAACAGCGATGATGAGGTGGTCTCAGAATTTCCGCCAGCTTCGAAAGAACTGGAAGATGGCATACATACTACTGCAGATAACCTCAAGAAGATTGAGCTGGGATCGGCAGATGATCCGCGACCGACATTCATCAGCGAGCTGCTATCTGAAGAAAGGGTGGCCGCATTAAAGAACGTGCTTCTACAGCATAAAGACTGCTTCGCGTGGAACTATTCCGAGATGCCAGGATTAGATCCGGAGATTGCTGTGCATAAATTAGCGATATCCCCAGATATCAAGCCAGTCAAGCAGGCGCCAAGAAGGATGCGACTCGAGCTTGAAATGAGCATCAACGCCGAAGTCAAGAAGCTGATCAATTCTGGATTTATCCAAGAAGTCCAGTATCCCGACTGGATCGCCAATATCGTCCCGGTAATGAAGAAGAATGGGACAGTGCGCATATGTGTGGACTTCCGAGATCTCAATAAAGCCTGCCCGAAGGACGACTTCCCAGTACCGGTCACCGAGCTGATGATAGATAACACATCCACTCACGAAGTCTTCTCCTTCATGGACGGCTCGTCAGGATACAATCAGATAAAGATGCATCCCGAAGACCAGAAGCATACCGCTTTCCGGACCCCTTTGGGTATATTCTGCTACAGGGTTATGCCCTTTGGTCTAAAGAACGCCGGCGCTACCTATCAAAGGGCCATGACAAAAATCTTCGACGACCTCATACATGACATCGTCGAGTGCTATATCGATGACCTTGTAGTAAAGAGCATGTCATACGAAGAGCATTTAAAGCATCTGGAGACTGTATTTCAACGCCTTCGGCAATATAATTTGAAGATGAATCCCCTCAAATGCGCGTTTGGAGTCTCCTCGGGTAAATTCCTGGGATTCATCATCCGACATCGAGGTATCGAAATAGATCCATCTAAGATCAAGGCGATCATGGAAATGCCTCCGCCAAGAACCCTCAAACAGTTGCGGTCTCTCCAAGGGAAGCTCGCATACATCCGGCGATTTATCGCCAAACTTTCAGGCAAATGCCGTCCTTACAGCCACCTGATGAAGAAGGGAACTCCATTCGTTTGGGATCACAAATGCCAAGGTGCACTAGACGAGATCAAGCAGTACCTGCAGAACCCTCCGGTGTTGGCTGCGCCGGTCAAGGAAAAACCCCTCATTCTTTATACAACCGCCCTCGAAGGTTCCTTAGGCGCATTATGGGCACAAGAGAACGATCAAGGGAAAGAGAGAGCACTCTACTACTTAAGTCGAGTTCTGCTGGGGACAGAAAACAACTACTCGCCCATTGAAAAACACTGCTTGGCGTTAATCTTCGCGATAACAAAACTCAGACACTACGCGTTGGCGCACGAAGTCCGTCTCATCTCGAAGGTGGACCCTCTTAAATATTTGATGTCGAAGGCTATACTGACGGGTCGACTCGCTAAATGGGCTCTACTCCTGATGGAGTTCTCAATAACGTATCGACCTCTTAAGGCAGTGAAAGGCCAGGCCATTGCCAACTTCCTCGCTGAGCATCCAGTACCTGCCGGTTCTCCTCTGAACTGCGATTTGCCGGACGAACATGCATTCGACGCGATCGGCGGCGGTGATACCCGATGGGAACTCTATTTTGACGGGGCATCTTCCATGAAGAAGCGCAAACAATGTACCCCCATAATCAAATCGGGAGTAGGCCTCATCTTCGTAACCCACAAGGAGGGATAATGCGCTTTGCTTTCTCCTTAACGAAATCGAGGACGAACAATGAAGCTGAATACGAAGCTTTGATAGCGGGCCTCGAGATCGCTATTAACATGGGAATTGAAGACCTCTCTATATACGGGGATTCTCAATTGGTTGTTAGTCAAGTAAATGGTGACTACCAAACGTGCAAACCGGAGTTGGTGAAATACGGCGAAAAGGTGCAATAACTATTGACCCAAATTCCCTCCTACACTTTGGAAAGTATACCACGTGCGGAAAATAGCAAAGCAGACGCGTTAGCTAAGCTCGCTAAAGAACTGGCTGACGAGAACCTCGATGACGTCAGAATTGTGGTACAAAGCCGTCGAGTGCTCGCCCCGGCAGAAATATCTCCGGAATTATACGAAGAAAAGGGGGCGACTGAGCAGACGACCCTACAAATAAAAGACCATGAGAAGGCCGAGGACTGGAGGGAAGTCTTCATAGACTACTTTAAGTCCCACCGAATGCCCGAAGAAGCGTCCTCAAGACATCAGCCCATGAAACGAGCTCTATTTTTTGCTTTTGTCAACGACACTCTATACAAGAGATCGTTTGATTCTCTGTGGCTGAGATGCTTAGGACCTGACGAAGCAGAAAGAGTCGTTCAGGAAGTTCATGACGGACTCTGCGGTTCTCACCAGGCAGGCCCGAAAATGAAATTGAAGATCAAACGGATGGGCAATTATTGGCCCACGATGGTCCAAGACTGCCTCGAGTATGCGAAGCAATGCCACTCGTGCCAGATTCATGGAGACTTTATCCACCAACATCCGAACCCACTACACCCAACGGTGGCTAGCTGGCCATTCGAAATGTGGGGGACTGACATAGTCGGCCCCATCGAGCCAGCATCGTCCCGGGGACATCGTTTCATCCTGGCGACAACTCATTACTTCTCCAAATGGGCAGAAGCAGTACCGCTGAGGGAAGTGAAGACGGAGAATATCCTCCACTTCTTCAAGACGCACGTCATCTATCGGTTTGGAACCCCACAGCGGATTATCTCCGATAATGGGCCAGCCTACAGAAGCCATAAGATTAGCCGCTTCGCGCAGCAGTACAATATAGACTGGAGATATTCTTCAGTTTACAATCCACGAGCTAACGGTCTGGCCGAAGCCTTCAATAAGACCTTGACGAAGATCATAAAAAAGACGGTGTCCCGAAATAAGAAAGACTGGCACGAGAGGCTGCAAGAGGCCCTTTGGGCCTATCGAACTACATTCAAGACGGCCACGAACACAACGCCGTGCGCGTTGGTATTTGGGACGGAAGCAGTGCTCCCCCTCGAGATAGAGTTACCCTCTCTACGAGTGGCAGTCCACTACGAGCTGACAGACGAAGAAAATGCTCACCTTCGGCTTGAGGAGCTCGATGCCCTCGACGAAACCCGGCTCATAGCGCAACAAAATCTGGAAGCTTATAAAGCAAAGATGACGCGCTCATATGAAAGATTGACCCGATCGAGGACATTCCGCCAAGGCAAACTCGTGTTAGTAGTCAAAAGGCCTATGATCCCCAATCGAGCCAAGCGGGGAAAATTCGAGCCAAACTATGAAGGCCCATACATCATAGATAAGGTCTACCAGGGTGGGGCCTATCTACTCATGGACATGCA
This sequence comes from Agapanthus africanus, assembly GCA_030015575.1. Lineage (NCBI taxonomy): Eukaryota > Viridiplantae > Streptophyta > Magnoliopsida > Asparagales > Amaryllidaceae > Agapanthus > Agapanthus africanus. Next base: position 552,852,449 of record JASDDO010000001.1, read on the forward strand.
CGGTGAAAGGACTTTCAGGCCAATAAACGGTCGCTTCCTAAAGAGATACTATGCTTAATGAGCCACGGCCTAGGTCAATGATAGATGACGACGACTATGTCCGCTCGCTATCTTCCTAAGCTTGAGCTTTATAAACGGTAGCCGGCCTTCTCCATGTCGGACCGAAATGTCCTTAAACTAACGACGGACCGAAATGTCCTTAAACTAACGACGGACCGAAACGTCCTTAAACTAACGACGGACCGAAACGTCCCTAAACTACTACCGCAGCATCCTTAGGCTGACAAAAAAAAAGGGAGAAAAAGAAAAAATAAAAAAAAAACAAAAAAAAACGGTATGTCCATAAGCAAAATGGGCACGGATGAAAACCCGAAAGGGCTTCGTGAGTAAAAACAGCAGGGCTACCGGCGAGCGTTTGTGAAAACCCGAAAGGGCGCAACCTCGTTAAGAGACACTTATAGGGTCCTCTCGACCTTATAAGGAGAAAACACCCGCGTGAGATCCTTACGACTCACAAAGGAGCAACACATTTAGGGATCCCCACGATTCCTAAGGAGAAAATACACTTGCGAGATCCTCACGACTCGTAAGGAGAATTCTCTTATGGACGACTCGTAAGGAGAATTCTCTTATGGGACCCTCACGGCTCATGAGATTTGAAAGTCTTAAGTTACAGAAACCTAAACTTGTTCTTAAGCAAATCCCCCACAACCTTCGATACTGCCCTACAAGGGGCTCAATACTGACCCTTGTATACAATCCACGGGCACGAATAAACATTTCCCCAGCAAAGTCACACCTGTGACTAGGGATATGTCCATATAATGAGCAACCCTTGTAGGTCCTCTCGACCCATAAGGAGAAAACCCTCTTGTAGGATCCTTACGACTTACAGAGGAACATACACTTAGGAATCCTCACGATCCCTAAGGAGAAAATACACCTGCAAGATCATCACAACTTGTAGGGAGAAATACCTTTGTGAGACCCTTACGGCTCATGAAGTCAAAAGCCTTGGTCGACAGGACCCTTAACCCTGTTTGCTAAGTCACCTTTGTTCAACATCGACAGAGGCAGATGATGATTCGCTCCTGGCAATATTCCAGTTGTAGCGGTGCTGATGTCGAAATCGGTGTCTAAAACCCAAGCTTGCGACGAAAAGGCTAGCAAGCCACACATGCCTACGGAATAGCCGAAATGATGGGGCAACTTGCAATAAAAAGCAGCAAGTAAAAATGTATGCATGAAAAATAGCCGAAATGATGGGGCAACTCGCAATAAAAAGCAGCGAGTAGAAAATAAATAAATAGCCGAAATGATTGGGCACCGCGAAAAATAGCCGAAATGATGGGGCAATCGCGACCTTCGCGATATAAAATCCGAAATGATAGAGCATCGCGGAAAGAGAAGTAAAATAAAAAAAAAGTTTTAATTTATGCCCTACAGGTGATGTTCCATCACACCCTGTACACAATCCAAGGGCGTAAACAAAAAAAGGAACATACCTCCCCCCAGGTTTCACCAAAGAAAGAAGCTAAATCTCGACGGGTCACAAGCGACCTAGAGATCATCCCAACACTCGTCTCGTAACGACAGACACAACTTCAAGCTAAGTGGAACAGTGGCAACTCCCAGTTCCATGGCTCGGTGGTATACATATCGCCAGCAGTCAAACCTCCATCCCGTGAAATGCGGATACAATCAGCGAAATTCCTGGTTACGTGGAACGCGGATAACGTCACTCTTTGACCCCGTGGAAAACATCCAGAGCGGATCCTGGTCCTCGCAGAGCACGGCAGTGAACCCGTGTGAAGCATCTAGAGCGGAGCCTAGTCCTCGCCGAGCACGGCAGTGAACCCGTGTGAAGCATCTAGTGCAAAATTCCTGGTTACGTGGAACGCGGATAACGTCACTCTTTGACCCCGTGGAAAACGTCCAGAGCGGATCCTGGTCCTCGCAGAGCACGGCAGTGAACCCGTGTGAAGCATCCAGAGCGGAGCCTAGTCCTCGCCGAGCACGGCAGTGAACCCGTGTGAAGCATCTAGTGCAAAATTCCTGGTTACGTGGAACGTGGATAACGTCACTCTTTGACCCCGTGGAAAACGTCCAGAGCAGATCCTGGTCCTCGCAGAGCACGGCAGTGAACCCGTGTGAAGCATCCAGAGCGGAGCCTAGTCCTCGCCGAGCACGGCAGTGAACCCGTGTGAAGCATCTAGTGCAAAATTCCTGGTTACGTGGAACGCGGATAACGTCACTCTTTGACCTCGTGGAAAACGTCCAGAGCGGATCCTGGTCCTCGCAGAGCACGACAGTGAACCCGTGTGAAGCATCCAGAGCGGAGCCTAGTCCTCGCCGAGCACGGCAGTGAACCCGTATGAAGCATCTAGTGCAAAATTCCTGGTTACGTGGAACGCGGATAACGTCACTCTTTGACCCCGTGGAAAACGTCCAGAGCGGATCCTGGTCCTCGCAGAGCACGGCAGTGAACCCGTGTGAAGCATCCAGAGCGGAGCCTAGTCCTCGCCGAGCACGGCAGTGAACCCGTGTGAAGCATCTAGTGCAAAATTCCTGGTTACGTGGAACGCAGATAACGTCACTCTTTGACCCCGCGGAAAACGCCCAGAGCGGAGCCTGGTCCTCGCCAAGCACGGCAGTGAACCCGTGTGAAGCATCCAGAGCAAATACCGGACTGTGGAGTCCTTAAAATCCACAGACTATGATGTCCTTAATCTCGACCGTGATGTCTTAAAACTAACGATCAACCACCCCGATTCCCTACGGATTCTGCCTTGGTTTAAGGGTACATCTCTTCACTCCTTTGATACGTGGCGTTGTAATTCCTCAACGTCTTCAAAGAGGTGACGGGTCCCTACAACCAAACATCGGACTGTGGAGTCCCTAAATCCACGGACTATGTGGTCCTTAACCTTGACCGCGATGTCTTTAAACTACGATGCCTTGGGAAACCCCTGACTCCGTGAAACACGGACGAGGGCGACCACATCCAGCACTTGTAGGTCCTCACGACCTGTAAGGAAGAAAAACTCTCTTGTGAAGTCCTTACGACCCTCAAGGGACAACCCGCTTAAGAATCCTCACGATTCTTAAGAAGAACTTACACCTATGGGATCCTCTCGACCCATGGGGAGAAAAAACTCTTTATGAGACCCTCGTGGCTCATAAAGTGCAAAAGTCTTAGGAAGCAGATCTTAACCCTGAATCCTAAGCTATCGCTGCCCTGCGAGGAGATCAAGATAAATTGTCCGCAAACGCATTCAATGAAAGGGGACACACCATTGAGAAGAAAAATGTATCTTTTATTCATAAACCAAAATGGATACAAAGTACAATTCATGAAAGAAACAAAAAAGAAAGATACTCTCATTCATGAGTATGTACAAAAAAAAGGAGAAAAGATACAAGTCCTCAAGCCGGCGGGCGGTGCAGTAATTTTACCAGCTCATCGTTCTGTTGCTGAGCCACGGCTTCATGACGCAAGATCTCCAGAAGACGAGCCTCCGCCTGAGCTTGCTGAGCTTGATACGAAGCAAGCCGAGCTTCGAGCTCTTTCTCGGTGGTTTTATGAGCCTCGACCCTCTCACGAGTGAACGTGGCAGTTTTATCGAGAGCCACCACCACTTTTATGGACTCTTGGAGCACTCGCCAGAGTTCGTATGCTTTGTTGGCCTTGGCTGTGAGGATGGCCTGAAGCTCGCTCAGCGCCTTAGAAGCCAATTCCCTCTCCGAGAACTTACGGCCAAGCCTCTTATCGCATGACGTCATGTTAGCCGCACATCGTGCTATCAGACCCCGCAACTCCGCTTTTGCAGCCACGGCTTCCGAGGAAAGGCGAGAACATTCAAGAGCGTGCAAACAAGCCTCCACCTTCCTACAGAACTCCACCCAGACCCGCACCACCTCCTCGCTATGATAGGTGGCGAGAAAAGGAAGAGAGCCGTTAGCTTCAGCGGCAAACGCTTCGGCCGTGGTCGCGCTACCAGCACGGAGCTCCTCGACGAAAGATGATAGGGAGACAAGGCTCAATAGGGCCAAGCGTTCTGAAGCCCGCAAAGCATAAGGGCCGGGCGGCATCACGATGCGCGATTCCAACGCCATGGAGACTGGCAGGGCTGTTCAAATTTGACAAGTGATTAGTAAAATTCTTAAACACAGAACGAACGGGATTATAATAAAATGTCACTCACCGACAGTCATGCAAGTAGGAGCTGAAGGTTCCCCTGGCCCTTCAACGACCTCGACCTCATCGTCAGCTTCCAAAACTATAAGAGACATCAACGTCATTTCGCAAGATAGTAACAATGCTATGGTAAAAGAAAAAATGGCGAATGACACTAACCTTGCCCGGAGGAAAGGACAATACGCTGAGGGGAGATCGCCTGCGGAGCCGCCATCTCCAATAAACGCTGAAATGACTGTCGAGGTGACAGATCAGCGATAGTGGCCGCCAAACCGCGCAATTCTGGGAAAGATAAAAGAGTTTAGACTATGAAAGGGTGGCTAAATTAAAACGCAGAGGGTTACCTTCAACGCTCCTCCCATTCTGAGCCTGGGGGATAGCAGCTTCAACGGTCTCCGCCGTAACGTCAGGATTCAACAAAGGAAGAGTAGTCCCGACTACCTCTCTTCCAGCCTCTGAGCCGCCCTCAGTAAGGGTCATTGGGGCGGCGACCTCCAAAGAAGCTTCCCCCAAAGGAGCAAGCGCTCCCTGATCAAGAACTGCCACTGGAGGCTCTACCATGAGAGGAGCAGCCTCATCAGCCCCCTCCACATCAAGCAAAGCCTCATTGAGAATTCCGGCGGGCTTTAGCTTTAATGGGCCCGTAGAGAGCTCCCCCAGCGTCGAAGATTCTGCACGATTCGAATAAAAATAATAACACATATGCACGGGCATAAATAATCGGAAAGACTACAAAAGGAGCACAACGTACCTATACGCAAAGAAGCCCTCAATATGGCTTCTTCAAGCCGCTGCTCCTTCTCAAGGAGGTGGGCTCGCCGGGGTTCAAGGGTAGACTCATGACCACCGGTCCATAAAGAAAGTGCGTCAGCTGCATCTTCTGAAGCGGCCTGCTTCAAAGCCCTCTCCCCCCATTCCTCCAAAGGACCGATAAATCGCCGCCGAATCCACGAAGGATCTTCGTAAAAGATTACAGCGGGATAGGACTTCTTCGGAACCCTGGCATTATGAGACACGTCTTTGGAACGCCGTATGGCCTCAGCCAACTGTGCGGCCTCCTCATCAGCCGAACTCGGGAAGAGAAGTCCAGCGTCTGACTCTTGCAGGGCCAACGGTTCGTCTTCAAGAATAGGCTCAGACTCCGCCAAAGAATCGAGCAGGTTGTTGGCCGCTTTCCTCCGCCGTTTAGACCCAGAGCCGGTCGCCGAGGATGACCGTTTCCTCCCCCGCAAAGCCTTAGGGCGGCGCTGACCCACATCGCCTACGACGCCCTCATCTCTATTACCCTCGCCCGGTGCCACGACCGAGGATGACACTGTCTTTGTCAATGCCACGGGGGGCGGTGCTGCCACAGGCGGCGGCGCTACTACTGGGGCCCTTCCACCTCGCGAGCGGGAACCCAGGGGCATACCAGCCGTTGGAGTAAGGTTTACCTCCGATTCTCCTGGGACGAGCGCAGTGCCGGTATCCCTTAGAGGGAAGCGGACCGGAGCCCTCGGTCGCAGCTTAGCTCCTGGAACCAGAGGAGGGGCATCGTGGCCAAGAAGCACCCTCCTTTCCTCAAGAATGATTGGGCTGACCCGATGAAGATACCAACCCGTAAACGCGTCCACGCATCGGGGCAGGTATTCAGCTTCAGGTACAATGAAGTGGGAGCCAGTGTTTAGCCTCATGAAATGATGAGCGGCATTGCGAACGGCATCGAGCGAAGGGATTGGGGCGACTATAAAAGCCTCGAAAGGAACACCCTGGTCGTATCCAAGTTGTCGGGCGAATCGATGCGGATTGTACCGCATGAAAAGAGCAGCACTGTCCTGGCGAAACACCAAGTAGCCCGGTCTAATTGTATACAAGTGTGCGGCCTCCCGAGCCTTCAAAGAAGGTGCGTTGTCTTTCGACTGGTCCCAGAGTTGTTGAACTGGACCTGAGGGAGTAGACAAGACCCGATCATTAAAGACCATCCCGCCAGTGGCAGCGTAAGGAGAAATCAGCACCCGAATAGCCCCGAACTGAGTCGGGTCGGCGGCAGAAGCATCCACTAATCGCATAAGTCGTGGGAAGGGATAAGCATCGTAAAACGAGGGCCTCTGATGCATGGCAAAAGCCCCCAGCACATGCATTTCGACCCAGGACGTGAAATAATGAAGCGAAAAGTTTACTACATCCACGCCGGGAGTAGAGGTATTAGCTGCGGTGCCCAACCCGTGATAAAGATGCGCCAACGCCGGGATACCGACGGCCAACCGCGTCCCCTCAGCTATACAATGAGCCGGGTAGATAACCGAAGCCCTCATAAAACGACGATGCATGGGGATGACAAACCAACTAAGCCAGACACTGACAAACCCCACGAAGAACGTCTCCTCGTCAATACCGGGTGCTGCAATGGACTCAAAAGACCCCGGCGACATGATGGGGATATAGTATTGAGGTAGATCTGATTCGGTGGTCGGCAGCTTCTTCGGACCAAACCCAAAAGGGTCTCTAATGTTGGCGAACTTCGGAGCTGTCTTCGACACGACCTCCTCGCGAAGGAAACAAGCAATGAAGCTCTTGAAAGTAACACCCTGCTCTTCGGATTCGGTGAACAATCGGTCGAAGATACCTAGCGCCTTGATCAAACTGGGACGCTTGTGGCGAATGGCGTTTTCAATAGACAAGCCGTCAGCCGGTGCAGACTCGGGCTCAAAGACATACTCATCCGGAGGCAACAACTCCTCATACAGTGCACCCCTGATTGGCAATCCCGAGATTTCATAAAATTCTGCAAAAGAGATCGAGACCTCGCGATCTCCTAGAATGAAAGTGTTGGTGGGAAGATTCCATTGGTTCAAAAACGCCTTAACCCACCAGACATGCGGGGACTTATAATGGAAGAGTGACGCGTATATTGCCTGATAAAGCCCGACCTTCTGCAGCCGCGCACGATGGGTGGCAAGGATGTAGCGAGCCCAGAGAAGATAGCCCGTAGGGTGTCGGGGAGTGAGCCCTATCTTATAGATCTGCCCCCACGGGTGGGCCTCACCCTGGCAGATACGTCGCCCCAAGATGTCTATGGCCGGGATCGGATGGTTCGAAATACCGGTCGTCGAAGGCTCGAGCCTCCCCTTTGGAGTCCAGTTGGGCATTTCCACAGCAAAAACCGTCCTCGGAGGATCCATCGGTAAGAATGGGAAAGTGGGCTCCATCGGTACGGCGCAAAGAAAACTCCGGCGACCCTGAATAATCTGACTATACCAAGATCCCCATTGAAGAAGGTTGGTACAGTTCGGGTCATGGGCCCGGATCATCGCCATCGCTTCCTCATCAGATGGTGACTGAGGAAAAGCAGCCTCCGAGCGAGAAAAGGGAAAACAGGGAACAGAAGCCATCGCACCTGAAATCCAATAAAAGGAGACCGTTAAAAGCAAAGTCAGCAATATATATCCATGCATGAACATGAAGACTAGTTAAAGAAAGCAACAGCAAAGTTTTCTGGGACTATTGGCTATAAAACACATGGGCCCCACAGAATCCGGATGACGGCTCATTAATAATGAGACCAAATAGTTACAATAAAACAAAGGGAATATCCTCATTTAATAAAGAATGGTAACCCTACACATTCCCCCCAACAGGATCTGCCTTGGGCTCTACAATGGATCCAACAAGATCAAAGGAATTAAATTCCCACAGAAGACATCATTACAAAGCTCCTGTTGCATTAATTGCAGAAGGACAATCTCGGGTCAAGAGACCCCAAGAAGCCTCCGTGTGAAGAAACTGAGTTCCTCATTGGAATTAAATTCCTTATTAAGAGAAGGGAATTAAATTCCCAGAAACATTTTTGGATGGAATTAAGTTCCATGGAGTTGAAACGCCATCATCATCTCCCCAAAGATCATTTAAACCCTAAGAGACTTACAATCCGAAGGTTAGGTGGTTTCCTGTTCTTATGGAAAAACTTGAAGAAAAATGGGATCCTTGTTAAAAAAGAGTAAAAACCCTTGTTTTGGATTTAAAATCCAAAGGAATGTGGAAGTTCGCTGTTTGTCCAAGAACATTACCTGAGGAGGAAGAGTCCTTTTAAACAGAGTTAAACTCTGAAAATGTTTCAAGGCAGAGAACTAAGCTCTGGAAGAAGAGAATTAAATTCTCAGAAAAAGTTTGCAAGGAAGAAGATGAACAAAGTGGAGGCGTCTCTGAAATGACCCCAGTATTTATGGGGGGTGATGGAAACGTTTCATCTTCCCAAATCCCTAAAGGAATCCAACGGTCGTAAAAGGTGACAGCGTTGCACTCACGTGAGGACACGTGAGAACAACGCTGTGGGGGCATTTGTTTCCTGATTTAAAATCATGAAAGCCCACGGAAGAGGCTTCAGAAAAGGGTCACGTGCTTACACGTGACCAGCAGTCACGTGTTGGCACGTGACATCTAAAAGCATCGGCAAGGCGAATTCAGCTTCCCGACTGCATCGAGGAAAAGGGCTTCAGAAAGGGTCACGTGCTCCCACGTGACCAGGGTCACGTGTTGGCACGTGACATTTGAAACCGGCTTCAAAAGTAAACCGGTTCCCTGATCAAATCAAGGAAAAGGCTTCAGAAGAGGTCACGTGCTCCCACATGACCAGGGTCACGTGTTGGCACGTGATACTCAAAAGCAGCAGACTTGTTCTCCGGTTAAATCAAGAAAAAGAGTCTAGACGAGGGTCACGTGCTCACACGTGACCAGGGATCACGTGATGGCACGTGACGGTTAAGCAGCAACCAGAAGACATAGCGCAAAAAGAAAGAAGAAGGCTCGTTCCAAGGGGGTCACGTGCCCACACGTGACCAAGGGTCATGTGGCCACACGTGACCGACTTCAAAGCCCATTTGTTAACAGAATTAAATTCTGAGAAAAGACCTCTCAAATCTTTCCAAAAGCAACCGATTGAATTAAAGATGATTAAATATCATCTATCTATGGGAAAATCTCGAATTTGGAAAGATTTCCCCGTAAAATCTAACCAAAATAACATAGGAGGATCTCTGGATTTAAAATCCAATGGTGAGTAAAATTCACCTAATAATCCAAAGGTCCAAAACGAATGATGGATACAAATCAAATCTCCTAATGAAAGATCCACCAAAACTAATTGACTCGGCTGCTTCTCCTATAAATAGGAGCCAAGAGACACACAAGAGAAGGATATATGCAGAGGGAAGAAAAGAGAGAGAGCCTTGATACTTTAGAGGAATTTAGATCTTCTGCAAAAGAAAACCCTAGGTAAGAAAGGGAAGGTTTTATTGAAAGAAAAGAGAATTAACTTCTCAACAGAGTTTAACTCTGATATAAAACAGAAGGACATATTTCTTCTCTCTTTGATGGAGGATCCGTAAAGTGCACATCTCCCCTTGAGTTGAGAATTTAATTCTCAATGGGTTGAGATCCTGCCATGCAGATCCAAAGTATAGAGAGGGAATGGAAGCACGAGAATTTAATTCTCACAGAACTATAGGAATTTAATTCCTTCAAAATAAAATTAGGGTTTGACCCTGTGTTATGGGAATTTAATTCCTTCAGAATGAAAAGAATCAGGGTTTAACCCTAGTTAAGAACTTAGTTCTGTTAAAACAACAAGAATTTAATTCTCTTAATCTTATTCCCCAGAATAATTCTCTAACAGAGAGTGGGGGTTTAATTCCTTAAAGCTTTTATTAGGGTTTAACCCTATTCAGTTCTTCACATACATGAGGAATTTAATTCCTACAGAAAATTCAGAGTTCAACTCTTCAAAAGGAACTAGGAATTTAATTCCTCTGAAATTATTGTTAGGGTTCAACCCTATGAGGAATTTGATTCCTGGAAGGGATTAACAGATCTTCTAAGCAACTACAGAAAAGCAGGGTCACGTGTCGCCACGTGACCCCCCCAAAAGATCTACAGAAAGCCCTTTGAGGCAGTGCATCACGTGCTCCACGTGACCCCCGAAACACAGAAAGAAAAAGCAAAAGAAAGGCCTTGGGCGCTCTCACGTGCTCCCACGTGACCCCTTGGCTGATGCTTTAACAATCAACGCACTAATCCTCCTCACGTGGCGGCACGTGATGCTCCAAAGAAAACATAAAAAGGGTTTAACGCTTATTTACAGAACGAAGAAAAGGAGATCTGGCTCCACATCTAGGGCGCCCTCACGTGTCACCACGTGACCCCTAATGAGCATTCTAACAGACAAGAGCGAGGGCCTTCATCACGTGCTCACACGTGATGGCCGCCAGAATTAAAAGAGTTAAACACTGATCTGCAGAATAAAATAAAGGGAATCAGGGCGCTCTCACGTGTCCACACGTGACCCCTCTCTCCTTAGTGTTTAACACTAATCTGAAGACTTTGTCCTCGGTGTTTAACACTGATTTTCTTAGTGTTTAACACTAATTTGGAAAACTCTATTGGCAGTGTTTAACACTGATTTGCTTAGTGTTTAACACTAATTTGAAAACTCTGTTCCCAGTGTTTAACACTGATTATCTTTTAGTGTTTAACACTAACTTGCTAATCTTATTCCCAGTGTTCAACACTGTTGGTCTTTAGTGTTTAACACTAGCTTTAGCCCAATTGGCTAAGTTTCTAGAGACAAAGCCTCTCCTTCAATGGACCAACAGAGGGCCAATATTTCAAACATAATTGGACTTAGCCCAAACTGGCCATAAGTCCTCAAATCATCTTGAACTGAGCACATCTGCTCTTTCAACCAACTCATTGGTTTAGGGTACATCTCTGAACTCCTCTGATATTTGTCGTTGTAATCCTTCAACGTCTTCAGAGAGGTGACGGGTCCCGACAACCACACATCAACACGGACTGTGGGGTCCTTAAACTCATGGACTTATGCGTCCCTAAACCAAGATACGGACTGTGGGGTCCTTAAACCCATGGACTTATGCGTCCTTAAACTACCAATGGACCACCATGTCCCTAAACTGGTATTGGACCACCATGTCCCTAAACTGGAACAATAGAGCCCCAAATGCTCTTTTGTCGGATCTAAACGATCCTGTTTAAGTTGATCTTAGCCTCAAAAATGGCTAACGTATCCTTAAACTTTCAAACAGACTTTAGTCCCAAATTGGACTCTAGATCCCCTAATCAACTCTGGCTCAAGGGTACATCTCTGAACTCCTCTGACATCTGTCGTTGTAATCCTTCAACGTCGTCAGAGAGGTGATGGGTCCCGACGGCCATACATGTAATGGACCACCATGTCCCTAAACTGGAACAATAGAGCCAATTGCTCTTTTGTCAGATCTAAACGATCCTGTTTAAGTTGATCTTAGCCTCAAATATGGCTAACGTATCCTTAAACCTTCAAACAGACTTTAGTCCCAAATTGGACTCTAGATCCCCCAATCAACTTTGGCTCAAGGGTACATCTCTGAACTCCTCTGACATTTGTCGTTGTAATCCTTCAACGTCGTCAGAGAGGTGATGGGTCCCGACGGCCATACATTTAATGGACCACCATGTCCCTAAACTGGAACAATCGAGCCTCCAAACGCTCTTTTGTCGGATCTAAACGATTCCGTTAAGTTGATCTTAGTCTCAAATTGGACTAACGTATCCTTAACAAACATTTGAGTTGATCTTAGCCTCAAATATGGCTAACGTATCCTCAAACCAAAACCACAAACCCAAATCTAAGAAAATATGGATTTGGACTAGTCCACGTCCTACGGGCGACGACATAAATCAGTCTCCGTATACAATCCACGGGCAACCACAAACAAAACAAACACCTACGACACGAAGTGACCAGCTGGAGAAGGAGAAAGTTGTTACCGCGATGCGGTAGTGTAATTAACTGTAGGGGCTTGCGCCTGCAGGGAAGAGCGTCCCTACAATCAAAAAACCCCTCAAGCGAGGGGGAATCTGACGAAGTCTGCTACATCGGCCGCATCCGTCTAAACCTCCGATACACGGTGCCATAAATCAACTTGGCATCTTCGGAGAGGTGGACGGATAGCACCTATTAGCATCTGCCCCGAACCTCAGGCAAGACGTCCTGCGTCCCGGCCGCCGTTCGGAGGGGAACACTCCCCACTGCCCTGAACCACCTCGTCGACTCCTCTGCAGCCTCAGCATCACCTCCTCCAACACCCGAGCCCCTCCACAACTCTCACTCACCTCAACAGAGCACACCCCCTCACTCGAGCCTCGAACCCCGCTACACCCCTCGCCGGAGCTACCTTCGCCGACCACCGCCAAGCCCCCTCTCTCACAGGCAACATCTCTTTCCCTCTCTCTTGCAGCACCTCTCTCTCCCTCTCAGCACCTCTCTCTCTCTCTCGCAACATCTCTCTCTCACAGCACCTCTCTCGCTCACATCGCCTGAGCTCTCATCTCCGGGGCCCCGGGACCTCCGTAGCCTCTCCTAGCTCTCCTCGGTGCACCGTCGATCACTTCCAGCGGACCCATCACCTTCACCGTAGCACCAAAGCTAGCCCAAGTTTCAAATCGAGCCCCCGGCATTTCGTCGAACACTTACATCCGTCACAGTTCCCGTTTCTCTGATCACCGACATCATCATCAAAATGTGGCCCCGATCCCCTGAAGCCGTCATCGTCATCAACACGCCATCCATCGCAACGTCAGCGCACGCCCGTCGCACCGACCGAGCCATCGAGTCCAAGAAGCAAGATCCGACAAGGCTGAACCTGTGCTGCGTTTGTGACGCGATCGTGCCGTTGCCGCTGCCGTACCGTCATCGACACGTCTTCAGGCAAGTTTAATATTTGCTTCATGCTGCTTTTTATATTTCAATTCAATTACCAAAAGTTCCCGCATATACTTTTCGTGTAAATTGTTATAAGTCAAGTGTTCGGTGTAAACCATGACCTACAAAACCAGTTAAATTGATGGCAATAAAATAACATTGAGTGGCCCGAGTTATAACGAATATCCCGTAAAACTTTGGTTACAAAACGATGCTGTTTGCTCACGGGAAACGACGTCCCAAGTTCAGTCGTAAAACTTGAAAACTTTCGTGCATGCTAAACTGTAAAATTCATAATAAATTATGTACAAACCGGATTTTAGCGTTCGATAGCTCATATCGAAGAAAACTGTTTAACCTACCGTATTATATAGTTGATCACTGAATTATAACTAATTATGATAGAGATAATTGCGGAGGATTATGATTCTGGACTGCAGTCCAGAATGGAAATCCCGACTAACCCCTGTTTCTAGACCCCTGTATATCCTGTTTAAATATGAGAATGCATGGAACCCTTTATCGTTAGGTAGGAAATTGAATTATATTTCTTACTCGACTGGTCTCACTGGATTAGTAAACCGTTTGATATTTTTAATTCATTTTACAATGTCGATACGTCTTGCTGAATTCTGCAGAGGCAGATTTTACACATCGAACATAATCTGTCCATAACTCCCTGTCGACATAGTATATTACTGATCCGCCAATTGCGGTGGAAACCTAACTGATAAACCTAAGTATTGTTCAACTATAGAGTCGCCTAAATACGATCCCAACTGAGATTAAAATACGTTACGAAACGGACTTCCGATTCTGATATCGGATTTCCAGCAGTGAACGCTTAAAATGAAATGTCCATATCTAGTGATCCTGAAACCCGATTAACATGAAACCAATTTTTATGGATAAATAATTAAACATACTGCTTACCCCCTGTTAATTGTTTCCCTAAATTTTTCATGTATGATTTATGATAAATTATGCAAGTGGTAGGACACCTATTGATGATATCTTAATCATGCCTTAATTACTGTATTCTCATCACATTATATAGATGTCATTGCATTGGTAACCTAGTGATCATATGCATTACCCAGTGTTAGATTTTAGTGTTTGATTGTGGCAAGTACGTTAGTGTTCAAGCATGAATGGATAAGTGAAAGTGACACGTACTTGTACACAATCAGTGGACCCTATTGATTTATTGCATTGTCGACATTTGTGAGACGTGTATAAGTGTGACTATAATTGGTATGTGACGATTATGGAAGCACTTGTATGGGTGTCACAGGTAAGGCACCAAACACTGTCCATTTATCTTGGGTATCGGTCGAGAAGTGCTTGATGGAGACCCTGTCTTCAGTTCTCGCGTAGACTTGTCATGGACCGACTGGTATTTGAGTTTATGGTTGGCGTTTGATATAGACCATAGGGTGTGGGGTAGTTTGAGTGTGAGTTCAACAGAATATCGGGAGTCCCATGCCGGCACATACAACGATTCTGGAGATATATGGAGATATTACTGATTATTAGCGAGCAACTCGGGCCCGTGTTCCCTTGCCCTTGGGTCCTGCCCTTGGGTCCTACCCTTGGGTGGGGGATATTCACGAGTGGTTGACTCTCACACTTGGACTGACGATAGGCTTAGCGACCTGTACAGTGAGACTTAGAGACTGATAGGGTTAGTGACATTGACATGCATTGCTTACTGATTCAACATACCTGCCATACTGTTTGCCTGCTCTATTAGTTACCTGCATTGGCTACTTCATGTTCACGTCTTTATTCTATGATTATTGTTCCATGTTCATTATTATTGCACGAGTTACCATTTGTATATATATATATATATATATATATATATTGCTATCGTGTCGCTCTGACGACCTGAGTATGCATGCTCAGAGTGAGAAGTGGATCTAGCTTGGACCGGGACCTGACGTACTTAGAGGATATCGCGGACATCTTGATCAGTGACCCAGAGCTATACTCTCTTGATCTCCATCTGGTTAGTCTCTTGTATTTGTTTTGGTTTAGCGACTGCATTTCCCATTACCTGTGCATTGATTACAGATTACCACGTAAAGCTAGAAACCGAAGTGTGACTACGGCTGGATATTTCCTTGACCGTAGGAGCATGGCTGGCCTTGTCAACCCCTCGGATTCCGTATTTTGGGAAGCGGGGCGTGACATGATTTTGTTGGTATCAGAGCCAGGTTTTGCTTCGTTGGGATTGCAGTTTCCGTGTCAGGCTTGACAATCTAAGACATCCTTTGGTCTAGATTGTACACTTGTCATTCTTGATCTTGATTCACGTAGTGTATTCTGCTATACATATTGATCCATTCACTAGAGTTTTGGGTTACTTAGTAGAGTTACGTGATTGTAATTATGAATTGCAGCATGGTTACAATACTGTGCTTTATTGAGTGACTTGGAATTCTACATTTGATTTCCGCTCGATCGAGTTTCACCTCACCCGGTACTCTTGTTTCGTTGTTTATTCTATGTCGTGTTTTGACTCTAATCCCTATGCCCTTATCGTTCTCAAATTGTTGTTTCAGGACCATGTCTTCCAACGACTCTTCTTCTATCTCCACTCTCCAGAATCAGACCGTAGAGATTCTGAATGTACTGCAAAGTCTGAAGGAAGCCCAGGAGAGAACAAACGACCTGTTAGCTGAAGGATTAAGAAGGCAGGAGACTCAGGCACCAGTGGAAGTCTCCAATCGTAAAGGGATCTCTGTTAGATGAGGAAAAGAGGTGAAGATGAAGCGCCCACTTGTTCCCAACAACGGAAGCAGCGGAAGACCCAACGTTGTGGGTACTGTAAGAAGCCAGGACACCTTCAGAGAGATTGTCGCAGCGCCAAAGGGCAGTGCCTGATTTGCGGATCCAGCGAACATCTTGTCAATGGTTGCACCAAAAGGAAGGAGCTACGAGGAGGAGGTTCGTCCACACTCTCCACTCCTGCTAAGTGATGGTTATTTCATAGTTCGAGCATCGAGGATAGTGCGGACCCAGCGTAGAATTCAACTCGCGTGACGAGAATGCAGCGGTCTAGAAATCAAAGAAGAATTATCTCCCTTCCGCTTTCAATGGAAATGTTGTCACCTTTTTGTAAATATTTTCTTTTCGTTTGAGATCTTGTATCCGTTGAACTTTTAGTTGAATGTAATAAAACTCTGAGTTGTGATGTATGTATCATTCTCTTGCTTCTCGCTTTACTTATACTATTCATTGCATCAGCATTCTAAAATTTGATTTTTCAGTCCTTACCTACCGTATATTTTCCTTGTGCTACCGCATCCTTAGTTATTTGCTTAGTGTGTCACACTGTCTAATCACGGCTCTTTCTTTTCAGGTCATGGCCCATCTTGGAGCAGCGCCGCCTCTAGATGAGAACACACGGTCGTGCGTTTCCTCGGACTACATGCTGGAGAGTTCAGAAAACGAGATCAACGGTCCACAGGTTATTTTCGAAAACAGCGATTCCGAGGGTGAGAGATTCGCAGCCCCAGAAGTCGGCATGATCAGCGACTCGGAGGACGATGAAGAGGACCCCGAAGAAGACCCAATAGAGGAGGACCCCGAAGAGAACCCGATAGGAGAAAATCCCATGGAGGAAGATCCAGCAGAAGAGAATCACGTAGAAGCAGACCTCGATGAAGAAGCTCCAGCCGAGGAAGAAGGGCCAGAAGAGGAAGACCCCATGGCAGAAGAACCTCCAGTGGCGATCCCTGCGAGGCGATATGGGAATGGACGCCCCTATTTGAGCGCGCGAGCCTACCGTAACCTGCTGAACCTCCATAACCGCGACTGACGTGTTTTAACTTTTGTCTCCTCTGGCCAAGTAAATCTATGTATAGTTTAGGGCCATCTTTTACTTTTCGAGAATGCCTTGTTTAGAATTTTCTGGAATGAAATAGAATTTCTGAGTTCGCTAATCTTTTGATTTTTGGTTCACATGATACTTTGACTGTTTCCCCTATACATTTCCTTTCCTCCTGAGATTCGTGACTGTCCACCCTTGCACTCTGTGCTGACTCGACCCCAGTCTCTTCGACATTCAGTTTGAAGTACTACAGTCCGACCTTTTGAGTGGACCATACTCCATTGTAATCCCTACCCTGGCTAGCCCCTATACATTTTGTGCTATCTCCTATTACCATAATTACATTTAGGGACATCGTATTCGAAATTTAGCTTCCACTACCTTGTATTTACAGAAATTGCGTGTTATTAACTAATTCCGTTTTACCCATTTTAAATGCTTCATTATTCTTCACATTTTCAATGGCACAAACATATGCCACACATACTGTTTTGTTTTATTATCTATCGTTTCGCCATATGGGTTTTCTCAAGTTATTTTAAATTGTTTGATCAATATATTCATTCTACAATATGGTAGCCTATCGGCAAAATCCTTCACTATTGTTTGTTATTGCTATTTTATTTTCTGATATTGTGCATATAGTTTATCATTATAGACGGTCATGCCTTGTGTTTACTTAGGACTATTCTTTAGTTGCGTTACTTCTCATACTTATATAGACCTTAGACTTTTATCTAGCTGCTGTTAAATAAATCGCTATATGTTAGTGCTTGAGTTGGTGGCCTTTTTCATATTATTTTATAACTTATCGTCATTTCAAATTTCGAGGACGAAATTTTTATTTAAGTGGTGTATGATGTAATACCCGGTACCTATTATACAGTCAAATACGAATTTAAATAAACTTTATTTATTCTAACTTATCTCTTTAATTCTATCTCCAAATTTTTATCGTACTATAACCTTTGGCCCACAATAAATTTATAGTTGTATCGTAATACCTAGTTTTCGACGTACTATTTTACATATTTGAATAAACTAATTTTTCCTATATTTTTATTATATTTATGTTCTATTCCTTTATTGTAATCCCCTAAAATTTTACTGAATACTTCCAATTCCTATTTTACTATTTTAATCTAAATCCAATCTCCTTTTCCTAATTTCTTTTCCCCATTCCCATTTTCCCGAGCCCAAACCCCCCTAACTCTTTTTCCCAATTTTCTTTTCCCCTTCCATTTATTTTCCTTCCCTCTTTATTAGCCCGGCCCACCTTTGCCTAACTCTTTTTATTGTTGTACTTAATTTCCTTGGTCAGCCCAGCCCATAGAGAAACCAAAATTTATTAATCAAACATATATATATACACAAACCCAGCCCAAACAAAACTAAATAAAATAAAACCTATAACTAAATCCCCCGGCCCACTTCCTTTTCTTTCCTTTAGAAATGAATTAATTTCCCCAACTCCCTTCCCCTTAGCCGGCCCAGCCCATTCCCTTATCCGCGCCAACCCGACCCTTACCCGCGCCACAACCAAACCCGACCCGCTCTATTCTCTTCTTCCCCACTCGTTTCAGTTTTTTTCCCGCTCATTCCTTCACTCCCCACGTCGCCCCACGCCCGCGTCGCCGCCCCACGTTTCCACGCACCTCGACCACGACCGCGCGCACTCCTCGTCTCTCTAGCTCTTCTTCCTCACACTCTCAATCCCTTTCCAACTCCCCCCTCTCCTCTCTCCAAACCCCCTGCCTCACCGACGACGACGACGACTATCACCTCGTCGCACCTCAGTCGACTCCTCATCTCACAGCTGGCCCCATCTCCCCTCTCTACCTAGCACCCTAAACCTATCCACCATCTTCAGGCAACCACCGAGCCTCCCCTGCACCCTCCTCGCCGGTGAGCTACCCACTGCCCTGAACCACCCCGTCGACTCCTCTGCAGCCTCAGCATCACCTCCTCCAACACCCGAGCCCCTCCACAACTCTCACTCACCTCAACAGAGCACACCTCCTCACTCGAGCCTCGAACCCCGCTGCACCCCTCGCCGGAGCTACCTCCGCCGACCACCGCCAAGCCCCCTCTCTCACAGGCAACATCTCTTTCCCTCTCTCTTGCAGCACCTCTCTCTCTCTCGCAACATCTCTCTCTCACAGCACCTCTCTCGCTCACATCGCTTGAGCTCTCATCTCCGGCGCCCCGGGACCTCCGTAGCCTCTCCTAGCTCTCCTCGGTGCACCGTCGATCACTTCCAGCGGACCCATCACCTTCACCGCAGCACCAAAACTAGCCCAAGTTTCAAATCGAGCCCCCGACATTTCGTCGAACACTTACATCCGTCACAGTTCCCGTTCCTCTGATCACCGACGTCGTCATCAAACTGTGGCCCCGATCCCCTAAAGCCGTCATCGTCATCAACACGCCATCCATCGCAACGTCAGTGCACGCCCGTCGCACCGACCGAGCCATCGAGTCCAAGAAGCAAGATCCGACAAGGGTGAACCTGTGCTGCGTTCGTGACGCGATCGTGCCATTGCCGCTGCCGTACTGTCATCGACACGTCTTCAGGCAAGTTTAATACTTGCTTCATGCTACTTTTTATATTTCAATTCAATTACCAAAAGTTCCCGCATATACTTTTCGTGTAAATTGTTATAAGTTAAGTGTTCGGTGTAAACCATAACCTACAAAACAAGTTAAATTGACGGAAATAAAATAACATTGAGTGGCCCGAGTTATAACGAATATCCTGTAAAACTTTGGTTACAAAACGATGCTGTTTGCTCACGGGAAATGACGTCCCAAGTTCAGTCGTAAAACCTGAAAACTTTCGTGCATGCTAAACTGTAAAATTCATAATAAATTATGTACAAACTGGATTTTAGCGTTCGATGGCTCGTATCGAAGCTAACTGTTTAACCTACCGTATTATATAGTTGATCACTGAATTATAACTAATTATGATAGAGATAATTGCGGAGGATTACGATTCTGGACTGCAGTACAGAATGGAAATCCCGACTAACCCCTGTTTCTAGACCCCTGTATATTCCTGTTTAAATATGAGAATGCAAGGAACCCTTTATCGTTACGTAGGAAATTGAATTATATTTCTTACTCGACTGTTCTCACTGGATTCCTCAACCGTTTGATATTTTTAATTCATTTTACAATGTCGATGCGTCTTGCTGAATTCTGCAGAGGCAGATTTTACACATTGAACATAATCTGTCCATAACTCCCTGTCGACATAGTATATTACTGATCCTACAATTGCGGTGGAAACCTAACTAATAACCTTAAGTCTTGTTTAACTATAGTGTCGCCTAAATACGATCCCAACTTGGATTAAAATGCGTTACGAAACAGACTTCCGATTCTGAAACCGGATTTCCAGCAGTGAACGCTTAAAATGAAATGGCCATATCTAGTGATCCTGATACCCGATTAATGTGAAACTAATTTTGATGGATAGATAATTAAACATACTGCTTACCCCATGTTCATTGTTTCGCTAAATTTTGCATGTATGATTTATTATAAATTATGTAAGTGGTAGGACACCGATTAATGATATCTTAATCATGCCTTAATTACTGTATTCTCATCACATTATATAGATGTCATTGCATTGGTAACCTAGTGATCATATGCATTACCCAGTGTTAGGTTTTAGTGTTTGATTGTGGAAAGTACGTTAGTGTTCAAGCATGAATGGATAAGTGAAAGTGACACGTACTTGTACACAATCAGTGGACCCTATTGATTTATTGCATTGTCGACGTCTGTAGGATGTGTATAAGTGTGACTATAAATGGTATGGGACGATTATGGAAGCACTTGTATGGGTGTCACAGGTAAGGAACCAAACACTGTCCATTTATCTTGGGTATCGGTCGCGACGTGCTTGATGGAGACCCTGTCTTCAGTTCTCGCGTAGACTTGTCATGGACCGACTGGTATTTGAGTTTATGGTTGGCGTTTGATGTAGACCACGGGGTGTGGGGTAGTTTGAGTGTGAGTTCAACAGAATCTTGGGAGTCCCATACCGGCACATACAACGATTCTGGAGATATATGGGGATATTACTAATTATTAGTGAGCGACTCGGCCCGTGTTCCCTTGCCCTTGGGTCCTACCCTTGGGTGGGGGATACTCACGAGTGGTTGACTCTCACACTTGGACCGACGATAGGCTTAGCGACTTGTACAGTGAGACTTAGAGACTGATAGGGTTAGTGACATTGACATGCATTGCTTACTGATTCAACATACCTGCCATACTGTTTAGCGCTTTACTGTTTGCCTGCTCTATTAGCTACCTGTATTGGCTACTTCATGTTCATGTCTTTATTCCATGATTACTATTCCATGTTCATTATTATTGCACGAGTTACCATTTATATATATATATATATATTGCTATCGTGTCGCTCTGACGACCTGAGTATGTATGCTCAAAGTGAGAAGTGGATCTAGCTTGGACCAGGACCTGACATACTTCGAGGATATCGCGGACATCTTGATCAGTGACCCAGAGCTATACTCTCTTGATCTCCATCTGGTTAGTCTCTTGTATTTGTTTTGGTTTAGCGACTGCATTTCCCGTTACCTGTGCATTGATTACTGATTATCACGTAAAGCTAGAAGCCGAAGTGTGACTACGGCAGGATATTTCCTTGACCGTAGGAGCATGGCTGGCCTTGTCAACCCCTCGGATTCCGTATTTTGGGAAGCGGGGCGTGATAAAAGACATTGGGATAATCGAAAGTAGCGGGGATTAGGAGAACATAGGAATGGGATTTGCGAGTTTAAGCAAGTTTTTCAACGCTAAATCCATTCCTAGTGCCCCTTATTCATCCGCTACGTGCGCTTATTTCCATCCGTAGGCCAAACACACACAACCATGTATCCAATTAGGTCAAAACTACATGTCACGTTGTAGTGAGCCTAAAGGACTTCTAGACTTAGGTCGCGGCTATATGTCACATATAGCGCGCCTATGGGGGGTTGTGTTTGTTTGGTCTAGGTTCATTTTAAGGTGTTTGGCGAAGAGAAGTACAAAGAATTTTTCCGTCTTTCATACTAACCTTCCTTAGCCCTAACAAGTGTGGAAATTATTCACACATTTAAATGGAAAAAAACAAGAAGGAAGAAAAGAAAGAAAAGAAAATACGGTTTTACAAATGGTAGCAAGCTAACTACTTAGGCGCTCACCTAAGCAAGGGACTCTATAGAGTATCATGGCTTGAAAATGCGGTTTAGAAAAGAAGGAAAATAAAACAAGAAATAACAAAACTACTTAGCCATAATAAATAAAATTAAACTAGGAATTAAAATTACAATACAAGATAATTAAAGATACAAAAAATAAAAAACAACCCTCATCTTTATTGATCTTCGACTCAAAAATCTCTCACTACAATTTTCATGGAGGAAAGATGAAGAAGAAGAAGAAACAACAAACTAAACTACACTGAATCTAGTGAAGAAAAAGCCTCCTTGGTTGGGCTCAAAACTGGAGTATTTATAGGCAGAGAACTGAAACCTTATGGTCATATTCTGAGCTCTTACATTATTACCAAACGACCCTAAAAAACGGTTAAGAGATGACACGACATGGCTGCGGAACCGCTGCCAAAACCCACATTTGGCGGCGGTTCGGCCGCCATTTTATGGAATTGGGGTCTCGTTTTTTCTCTACTTTCTCATATTGCTTTGATCTTCTGTTTGACAGGTCCAAAATTGCAAAATGGTTCCAAAATATCTTCAGATTTTCAACAGTCCAAAATGGCTACATTTTTAATCCTTTTGACCTTTATCTTCCTCGAGCTAAGCGCACCTCTTGATCTTTGTGCTGCCCCTCTCATGCTCTGTGCTTGACTAAGACACGAATGACAACTGTTTTTCATCTTGTATCTTGAACTGGTAAGCGGCACTGGACGGGTGTAGATGACCGGAACTCGGATTTTATCTATTTGTGGCAGACGTTCTGGATTTTTGCATAACTGTGGAGATTTTTATGATTTGCGTTATTTTGGACTAGAAATCTGTAACCTGTAATTATTTAGCAAATACGGATCAAAAGCATCTACCTATAAATAAACGAGCAGAAGAATGGACGCTATTAAATGCAATATTCTGGTGTGAACAAATACTCCCAAACTTATCTTTTGCTCGTCCCGAGTAAAACCATTTATTTTTAAAAAGTCCTAAGCTCACTTTTGTAGGCACCACGGTTGCACTTAACGTGTGCAACAAGCCGTTAAAGCTCTATGTGTCTCTAGTAGGAGGAGTGTTGTCTCCTAAGGGTTTTCAGCGGATACTACCCATAAAATCCCATTAAACTAGTTTCATAAGTTAACGTCGATTCTACTCCTACAGTTTAGTTTCTAAATTAGAAACTCTATTATCCTAAGTTAGAATTATCCATCCCTTTTTTTTCACACCTCCTATTTATTGAACCTAAGATCCTATACATTTTGACAGTTTAGAAAGATCTCAGTATCTTTTGAGTTTCCCTTCTAAAGCGCAACCTCCAATTCAGAATTTTTATCATCTTTACGGAAAACATAAGTCGCATTCTTTATCCCTATTTTTCCTCCAAATATCGATCGTATACCCCCACGTATGTAAATTTTTCATCCCTACACTTAAAAATTCAATTCAAGCTATAGTATTCTTGCTCTAATATCTAATACTACTTCTTTTCATTAATGATGGATGGATTAGCTCACACACCTTTCACGCGACTATTACTTCTTCCTGAGACACTAACAGTCGATTACTGAATGTGTGAGCTTAAAACTTAAATAGCAGTTTCCAGCTCCTGTATTTTTTTCTTTTTAATTTTTTTTAATTTTTCTTTTCCTTCAAGACCGGATATATTTTTCAATGATGCTCTTTTGGTGGTTAGCTTTAAATACCGTTTTTTCTTTCATACTAGACTTTCAGGCAAGAGTATTTCTAGGTATTCTCTACTATCCCAAATTTCAAGGTGCGTGTAAGTGCGATTTGTAGGGTATATACTTTCTGAATTTGGATTTGAGAATAGAAATTATTTTTCATACTTATCTTTTAATAAAACTTTCGATACTTTCCCTTCATCTTGACTTAACTTAAGAATTGAACTCAAGATTACTTACTTCTAAAAAAAACTGCAAGGACGTATATTTACCAAGGTTAAACAGAAAAAGAGTTATTTTTAGGGTTTTCAATTTCTAAGCCTAGGATTTAGTTATTTCTAACCTATCAAGCTAACTTTTCGGAATAAAAATCTAAGTTACCCTATTAGCTAACTCGACGACAAAGTTTTTATATTTTTGTAAATTTTTTTGATTTTTGCGGGTTTTAAAATAAGTATGCAAATGTAAAATATACATATGAATGCAAAGGTAGAGAGCTTACCGAGCACACCCCAAACTTAAACTTGACAGTGTCCTCGCTGTTGTGCTACACCAAGAGGGTCAAAATTGTTGAGGGGTCAAAATCTGTCGGTGCTCTCCCTCTTCTTTTTTTTTATAAAAGAAAAAGCAAACAAAATATATATACACAAAAAGGCCCCCCTAAACTTAAGTGAAACAGAGTTTTCACTGTTTAAACGTTAAAGTTCAGAATTAGGGGGAAGAGAACATCATCAATCTATACAAGGCTTTACACAGGCCAAAAGTTAACACCAACCATTCAAAAAATTTATCGCAATAATGTCTGAGTTGGTAAAAGAACACGTAGAGAAAAGAGATAGAGAATACACGAGATCGTGTGTGGATGGAAGCGGGATATGGCCTCGGTAGAGGAGATGAATGGCGGAGGGGAAAAAGAAATGGAACACGATCTTGAGTGTGGAAATGGAGTGAATAAATTAGTACAATTTGTAACGATCGAAGTGAAAAAATGGATTGTACTAATCTATCAACATGTCGAGAAATGGAGTCAACGTCTCAAGATTTGTGAGAAAACATGGGTCGACCGGATTTGGTGAACCAGACGTAGGAAATGATGGTGATACGGTGGCTTTCAAAGTGGGAACGACGGAAAGGATGGAGGGACGTGATTGAGAAATGGTATCGGTAAAATGTTCAGGAGGGTGTGCACTGTCAATGGAAGGGACAAAATGAATTGGAAAATCCGACCCATCTAGTAAAACCGGTTCATCCTCAATGCTAATCTCAAGACTCTCCTCAAAATTCAGCTCATCCATACATTTATCATCATCAATATCTTGATGCATATGGAGTTCGGGAAAAACAGCTAATTGTTCTGGATGATGTCCACACGGAAGTGAAAGCACATGATGAATTGGTGAGAAAAACTCATTCAAAACTGTGGGTTCATTATCCAAAATATTTCCAGCGTCGATATTCTCAATCAAGTGAAAGTCAAATTTCTCAGACACCTCATCAAAAGCATGAATTTCAATCAATTGTGGTTTTAGAGTAGATGTGTAGAGATCAAAAAGATTGGCATTGGTTTCACTTTAAATGGACCCTTCACAATCAGGTAAATCAAACACTACGTAGTCGCACAACTCATCAAACATTCTATCTTCAATTGGTGAATCATTTGGAGCACTCGATAGACTTTCGAACTGGAGTTGTGGAATGCAATTTGAAACGGGCAGGTTTAATTTGGAAGGATGTACTGCTCACTCTCACGACTCAAATTCTCAAATTGTCCTATTGCCTCATCATACATTGGAAAATACGGAGCTAGTTGGAAACTAGTTGCCAGTTCGTTAGGTTTTATGAGGGTGGCCATGGATGAATTCACATCCAACATCTGTTGGCACGACGTTACCCGAAATTCTTCTAATAACTGTTCAAAACTAGACATGGGTTGTGAAGGGGTTTCAGTAAAAGATTCAAATTCGTATGGATACGTGAAACTCCCAAAAGGCAGTTCAGAAGAAATGTCTAGAGAATGTGTAAAATTCGGGTAAGATTGATAGGAATCGAATGCATATGAAAAATGGACAGGAGTAGGATCAATATTCTGATAATAAGGTGATTGGAATTGTTGTCCTAACGAATTTGGAATGGTGAAAGGAATGAAAGATTGGCTACGAGATTGTTCAATTCTGTTAACAATGTGTTTCCCCAATTGAGAGCAGAGCTCTATTCAAAATTCAAAATTTGAACTGAGGCAGCGCCTCATGTACAAAGCACGAGAGCGCTGAGCGCCAAAAGCGCCAGCGCTGAAGAGTTAAAGACTCTGAGGTAGCGTCTCACGTGCAAAGCACGAGAGCGCTAGCGTCAGGAGCGCCAGCGCTAAGAGTCAAAGACTCTGAGGCAGCGCCTCACGTGCAAAGCACGAGAGCGCTCGCGCCAGGAGCGCCAGCGCTAAGAGTCAAAGACTCTGAGGCAGCACCTCACGTTCAAAGCACGAGAGCGCCAAGCGCTAGAACTAAATGTTCTCCACCATTGGATCAAAGATCCAACTAAGATGAATAAATCATCAAATTACAGAATAAAATTCTGTTGAGGAAATACTCCTCAAATCTTTCCAAACAGGAAAGATTGTGCTCTATAAATCAGAGCACCGTTGGATCAAAAATCTAATGGTGATTAAAAATCACTAAGATACAGAATGAGTTCTGTATGGGAAAATATTTCTCCAATCTTGTTAAAAACAAGAAAAATTGTCTTCTGTAAAATAGAAGCTCTTGGATCAAAGATCCAATGGTGGGAAACATTCCCCAAATCAATCAGAGATCTCTCAATGAGAGATTTCCCTAATTGATTCAACAAATCAGCCTCCCTTATATAAAGGATCCAAGACTTCAAGTCTAAAAAGGAGGAACCACCCCTCATCCCCCCACAAAGTTTGAGAAATTTCAAAGAGAAGAGTAAGCCCTCGGAAGAAGAATTTCTTCAAGGTAAATAAAACAGAGAGATAAAAGTATCTCATAAAAGAAGAAGAACCTAGTTCTTTTTCTAGACCATACATCTATAAGACAGAGGACTTTCACAAAAAGTGATCATAGCATCTCATCATAAAAGGGGGGAGAAGAACTCAGTTCTCTTTAGATCACAGATCTATAAGACAAAGACAAAATCTTTCACAAAAATAGAAGAGATCATAGCATCTCCTATTAAAATAAGAATTTGGTTTTTAGATCCACGAGACAAAGTCTCTTATAAACGAGAACTTAATTCTCAGAGCACAGAATTAATCAAGAGAGCTTTCCACTCATTGGCTGGCGCTTAGCGCCAAGCGCGCCACGTGCTCCTCACGTGTGCGCTACTTAATAAAGAAGCGCTTCAACGCTCCAAGTCTGGCGCACAGCGCCAAGCGCACCACGTGCTCCTCACATGGACGCTATTTTATAAAGAGCGCTCTGCACTCATTGACTGGCGCTCAGCGCCAAGCGCGCCACGTGCTCCTCACGTGTGTGCTATCTCACAAGAAGTGCCTTAGCGCTTTGAGACTGGCGCTCAGCGCCAAGAGCACTACGTGCTCCTCACGTGTGCACTGAGGGAACATAAATTGTTCTTTAAATAAAGCCTTAGAGCCATAATGAGTGCTCAACACTCAATAAAAGACAAAAAAAAAGTTGTCAGAACCCAAACCAATACTCATCATTGTTAAATAAAAAGGGTTGAGCCCAAACAAATGTTCAGCATTTTAACTGAGAGGGCCGAGCCCAAATTGGCCACAGACCCCTAATTCAGATTAATTAAGCCCATATGCTCATAAATCTTTTTAGCTGATTTTAGTCCCAAACTTGACTACAGATCTCCCAACAAACATTGGTTCAAGGGTACATCTCTTCATATCTCTGATATATGTCGTTGTAATTCTTCAATGTCTTTAGAGAGATGGAGGGTCCCAATAACCAATAACTTTTGGCTCATCCCCAAACAGTTGAACCAGAACCACATAGACTATGACGTCTTTAAACTGGACTATGATGTCCTTAAACTTTACGGACTATGATGTCCTTAAATTTATGGACCGCAACGTCCCTAAATTAAAACAATAGAGCCCAAATGCTCTTTTGTTGGATCTAAATGATCATGTTGAGTAGATCTTAGTATAAAAAAAATTAGACTAACATATCATCAACAAACGTTTAAGTTGATCTTAGTCTCAAATAAGATTTTGGACTAATTCACGCTCTACGGACGACAACATAAATTAGTCTCCGTATACAATCCACGGGCAATCAAAAATAAAATAAACACACATGACACGAAGTGACCATCTGGAGAAAGAGAAAATGGTTACCGCGATGCGGTAGCGTAATTAATTGCAGGGGCTTGCGCCTGCAGGGAAGAGCGTCCCCACAATCAAAAACTCCCCAAATGAGGGGGAATCTGACGAAATCTGCTACAACTGTCGCATCTGCCCAAACCTCCGATACATGGTGCCATAAATCAACTTGGCATCTTCGAAGAGGTGGACGGATAAAACCAAATAGCATCTGCCCCCAAATTCAGGTAAGACGACCTACGTGGTTCCATCTCTATATTCGGTGGAGAACACAATGGACATGGATTTTGGAGTCGCAACATGACTTTCAAAAGGGGTATCAATGTAAGAAGGTGGAAGAGATTGAAACGGTTGATACGAAGTGGATTGCGGAGTCCAATTGTTTATCCAAGACGCGTCTATCTGATCTTTTAAAGAAATTTTGGGTATGGATGGATCGTTCGAAATTCGACCAAAGCAAAAACCGTATGAAGAAATGTCTGTTTATGGGTACCAAAGTTTAGTAAGAGTTGGTCGTTTTGGGGTATCCATGTTACGAAAAGAGTAGAGGGTGGAAAGTGGGTGAATTTTTATAAATTTTTTGATTTTTTTATTATTTATATATTTTTTTTGTTTTTGGAATTTTTGAAATTGTTTGTTTGGTTTTAGGAAAAAAAATACGACATTATGGGACTAAACTTTACAAAAGCATAAACACAAACGCAATATGCACAAATAATACCTAGAGCTAGAAACTTCAAAGTCCAATTAGACCGCTCCTAGACTTCCAAGCGACAAGTTGCAAGATAACTCTCGAATCGTCTCTTCACTGCCAATTGTGGCCAGATAAGCACAAGTAAGGTAAGAAGGGTTCCACTCATGAATCACTGTGAGACGGGCCTTTTAAAATTTTCTCCTAACTTGTCTAGCCTAGACACCACAAAGTCAAGTTTAGATAAACGGCCGATTCCCCGCAACCTTCACTTGTTCTAAATGAGAGCGGCAAGTCCTTATCGATTTGGTCTAGATATTTTTTATTAACTCAAGATAATACTTATGCTTTTTGTGATTTGTGGGGTCTTAGAAAGGGTGATGAAATCCCCACCCAATCTGAATTGGTGTTATAACCCCTTAATGTCCGTATTATTATATGCAAAGCATTTAAACAAACAAAATCTAAAACAACATAAATTTTATTGGGCGGCAGCGCAATCTGTGCAAAGAAATCTGCAGAAAATACAATTCAGTGAAGTTTACACAGGTTTCCAGAGAAGAAGAGAAAGTACAAAAAATTTAGGATCAGAAGCCTAGGATTGACCGCGGAACCGCTGCGATTCCCTAACTTTGACCGCGGTTCCACGGTTGAAATGTTGAGTTGGGGCTTCAATATTTCTCTGTGTACTCCCCTTGTTTTGTACTTTAGTATAAAAGCCTCTGTTTCTTAATTTGATTACTGTAGTTACTCCAGATTTGCCTGCACACTTGCACAAAAAATATTAAAAATAACAAAATGGTTTTTATTATATTTATGTATTATATATATATACAAAAAAAATATTAACCCGAATAATAAGAAAGAAATACGTTACCGTCTCCCCGGCAGCAGCGCCATTTGATTGATCGAGTGGAACTACGCTATGATATGTTATGATATGTGTTCCACTTTGTTCTATTTGTTTTACTTACCACAATCAAAACGGTGTCGCTTTACAGCTAGCCGGTTGGGCACGAGTCATCCGCAGGGATATGGTTGTATGTCCGTTCTTGTTTTAGATGAGTCAATTAACGAATGTATATGTATATGTTCAAATCTATCCCAAGTGTTCGTATTTTATGTTCAATTAAACTTATTAGGGTTAAGCTTGATTAGTAGAGTTAGGATTAGACTTGTGCTTGTCTTTTGCCATTCTTGAAATGATATTGGAATAATCGAAAGTAGCGAGAATTAGGAGGACATAGGAATGGGATTTGCAAGTTTAAGCATGCTTTCTAATTCTAAATCCGTTCCTAATACCTCTTGTCCGTCCGCTAGATGCGCTTATTTCCAACCCTAGGCTAAACACACACAACCATGTATCCAATTAGGTCACAACTACATTTCACGTTGTGGTGTGCCCAAAGGACTTCTCGACTTAGGTCGCGGCTATATGTCACATATAGCGTGCCTAAATGAGGAGATTGTGTTTGTTTGGTCTAAGTTCATTTTAAGGTATTTAGCGAAGAGAAACACAAGGGATTTTTCCGTCTCTCATACTAACCTTCCTTAGCCCTAATAAGTGTGGAAATTATTCACACATTTAAATGAAAAATTAAATAAGAAGAAAGAAAAGAAAGAAAGGAAAATACGGTTTTACAAACGGTAACAAGCTAATTACTTGGGCCCTCACCTAAGCAAAGGACTCCATAGAGTATCATGGCTTGAAAATACGGTTTAGAAAAGAAGGAAAATAAAACAAGAAATAACAACTACTTAACAACAATAAATAAAATTATACTAGGAATTAAAATTACAATACAAGAAAATTAAAGATATAAGATAATAAAAGCAACCCTCATTTTCATTGATCTTCCACTCAAAAAGCTCTCACTACAATTTTCATGGAGGAAAAATGAAGAAGAAGAAGAAACAACAAACTAAACTACACTAAATCTAGTGAAGAAAAAGCCTTCTTGGTTAGGCTCAAAACTGGAGTATTTATAGGCAGAGAACTGAAACCTTTGGACCATATTCTGAGCTCTTACATTATTACCAAACTATCCCCAAAAGACGGTCAAGAGATGACACGACATGGCCGCGGAACCGCTGCCAAAACCCACATTTAGTGGCGGTTCCACCGCCATTTTGTGGAATTGGGGTCTCATTTTTTCTGTGCTTTCTCATGTTGCTTTGATCTTCTGTTTGACAGGTCCAAAATTGCAAAATAGTTCCAAAATATTTTCAGATTTTCAACAGTCCAAAATGGCTACACTTTTAATCCTTTTGATATTTATCTCCCTCGAGCTCCGCGCACCTCTTGATTTTTGTGCTGCCCCTCTCGTATTCTGTGCTTGACCAAGACATGAATGACCATTGTTTTTCGTCTTGTCTCTTAAACTGGTAAGCAGCACTGGACGGGTGTAGATGACCGGAACCCAGATTTTATTTGTTTGTGGCAGATGTTCTTGATTTTTGCATAACTGTAGAGATTTTGTATGATTTGCGTTATTTTGGACTAGAAACCTGTAACCTGTAATTATGTAGAAAATACGGATCAAAAGCACCTACTTATAAATAAACGAGCAGAAGAATGGGCTCTATTAAATACAATATTCTGGTGTGAACAAGTCTCTAAGTCTCAATGTCCATGTTATTAAACCTATAGTCAGTTCGAGTGTAATCGTCAATCACCGCATGAGTATTCTCAAACCCAAGATATTAAATCTATCTAGGGGCTTATAAATATGGGCCCGAATCACGGTCACTAAGAGTCAGTAACACGATCAGTAACAATATGTATCGTTCAAGCTCGGTGCCACATTAACACGTAATCACGAAATATACCAATAATGAGACTCCTGAGATTCCGTTGATTGAACTCACACTCAAACTATCTCAACACCCCGCGGTCTACATCAAGGTCCGACCATGAATCTAAGTACTAGTCGCTCCATGATAAGTCTACGCGAGAATTGAAGACAAGGCCTCCATCAAGCATGTCTCAACTGGTATGAGATAAGTGGACTGTCCCTGATGTTTTACCTATGTCACTAATATAAATGCTTTCATACCGGTCCCATTCCAGTTATAGTTATACTTATATAAGTTTCATAGACATCGACAATTCAATAACTAAATGGTTCTGCTGATTGTGTACACGTGCGTGTCACTTTCACTATTCAATCACGCTTTTATACTAATGTACTTGCTACAATCCAATCACTAACACATATCACTCGGTAATGTAAAAACAGTCACTAGGATATCGATGAGAATGATCACTAATCACTGAGGGTATAACGGTTACGCAGTATGATAGAAATGCAGTGAAATATACTACAAGTAAAATATGGACAACCAGTGTCATTCAGTCCATAAAATTCACAGTAATTCATATGTGCAGATCAAGCGAAACAATATAAAAGTCATAAACATTAAACTCAATTATCTAGACAATAAAATTTGTTTCATACCAATTGGGGTACTGTTTAGGGAGATATGATTGTTTTAAAACAGATGTTCACTGCTGGAATTCCAATTTCTGAACTGGAAGTCCATTTTCGAACGCATTTTGCTATTAGTTATGTTTAGATTTAGGCGTCACTACAATTCGATGAAATATAGATTTACCAGTTAAGATTCTAAAGCAATAGACGTATTAGTAACATCCATTGTATGCAGGGAGTTACTTTCTGTTTAGTGTCACTATGTATAAACTATTACTGCAGTAAACAGCCCGACATGTCGGAAATATAATTTATGTTATAAATATCAAAGTATGATGGAATCTGGTGAAACCAGTAGCATATGAAAGTTAACTCAATTTTCTACGCATCTCTATAGGACTCCGCACATTTGCATAATTGAACATAGACATGCAAGTGTTTAAAAATAGGTATTAGCATAGATTACTGCTCTGGACTGCAGTCCATAGCTGTAATGCTCATAAGTTTTCATTATCGAAGGAAAGTAATATTCAGTAACTTTTTATAGAGATTTATAGATTATTCAGTCTTCTTCGTAACGAGCCTAAACATGCCACGATACGATTTATGTACAATTTACTACGAATTTAATACGGTGATGTATGCAGTAAATTCCAGATTTCGTGTCAGTTATCGGAGCTGTCATTTCATGGTGTAAAAGTCGACAATTCAATAACTAAATGGTTTCTCTGATTATGTACAAGTGCATGTCACTTCCACTTTTCGATCACGCTTTTACACCGACGTACCTGCCACAATCCAACCACTAACACTTATCACTCGGTAATGTAAACACCGTCACTAGGATATTAATGCAAATGATCAATAATCACCGAGGGTATAACAGTTACACAATATGATGGAAATGCAGTGAAATATACTACAAGTAAAATATGGGTAACCAGTGTCATTCAGTTCGTAAAATTCACAGTAATTCATACGTGCAGAATCAAGCGAAACAATATAAAAGTCATACAAAGTATACTCAGTTATCTAGACAATAAAATTTGTTTCATACCAATCGGGGTACTAGTTAGGGAGATACTATCATGTTAAAACAGATGTTTACTGATGAAATTCCAATTTCTGAACTGGAAGCCCAACTTCGAACGCATTTTTCCATTAATTATGTTAAAATTTAGGTTTCACTACAGTTCAATGAAATATAGATTTACCAGTTAAGATTCTAACGCAATAGACCGATAATTAATATCCATCGTACGGTGGGAGTTACGGTCTGTTTAGTGTCACAACATATAAATTGTTGCTGCAGTAAACAACCCGAAATGTCAGCAATATAGTTTATGTTATAAATATAAAACTAGGATGGAATCTGGTGAAACTAGTGGCATATGAAATTTAACTCAATTTTATATGCATATCTATAGTACTCCGCACATTTTATTAATTGAACAGAGACATGCGGGTGTTTAAAAACATGTATTAGCAGAGACTACTGCTCTGGACTGTAGTCTAGAGCCGTAATGCTCATCAGTTTTCATTATCGAAGAGAAATAATATTCAGTAACCGTTTCCAGATATTCATAGATTATTCAGTCTTCTTCGTAACGAGCCTAAGAAATCCATGATAATATTTATGTACGATTTACCACGAATTTAATACGGCGATATATGCAGTAAATTCCAGATTTCGTGTCAGTTATCAGGGCTATCATTATATGGTGTAAACGTCAATATTTTCCACCCAAAATCCTACATGATATTCGTTATCAGTAAAGAGATTTATTGGTCATAAATTTCTCCATTTTAAGTTAGGTTTTGATTACAACAATCGCGGCTAACATTTAAAATGTAAATATATAATCACAATTAACGTTTATCAAACCAATTATTATTATTATTATTATTATTATTATATATATATATATATATATATATATATATATATATATATATAAGCAATTGAAGGGGTTCACTTTCCTCGTTCGCTGATATAAAAGTGACACCACATGATAAGTATTCGTCTCGACACATGAGACGACGCGACGCGAGGTTCGAACGTGATACGGCTGCGACGGACGTGCGCTGGTGATTGTATTGAAAAAGTGAGTTTTTATGTTTTCTAAATACCGCAATCATTAACGGTGTCGCAAATAGCTAGCCGATACTGAGTACGAGTCGTCTACAGAAAAATGGTAAATTATTAATCTTGTTTTAGATGAGTTAATAGAAAAGGGTTTAATTTGTTGTTTTTATTCTAAAAGAGATTTGAAAATATTAATGTTAGAAAAACTCATTAGGGTTTTCGGATTTAGGTTGTTTAAGAGATGTATTAAAAATATTTTACTTTTACCCACTTGTTGATAATTTATGCGAGGATAATAGCAAACAATGGGGATTAGGATTTAAAAGGGTACTAAGGATTCGCTTCATTGATCCTTGTCCTTCCATCGATTACTATTATCTCAAGCCTCTAGCACACAACTTGTCTCGAAAATTAGGTCGCAACTATCATGGAAGGATAGAGTGCCCAAAAGAAAAGAGATGGTTTATCTTTGAAAAAGTTTTAGATTCATATGTTGGGTTAAGAGAAAGTGCAAGAGATTTTTCCATCTCTCAAACTTCTCTTTCCTAAACCCTAACGAGCGAGAAAATTACTCATCCATTAAATCAAAAAGAAAAAAGAAAAGGGTTGAGAAATATATTATAAATGTTTCTTTTAAGATCCCTTACAAAAAGTAAGAAGTTTATTTTGTTAGCATCATCGTTTCAAAATTGATAAGTAAGAAGGAGAAAGAAGATGAAATCCAAAAAAGAAAAAACAATTCAATTTAACTAATAAAATTAGATGCGAAAAAATAAATTGCGGAAAAATAAAGAGATAAGAAATAAAAATTATTCTAATTTTTATTAATAAGAAGTTGCATTACAGAATTTAATTGGCTAAAAGAAAAGTGCTAAAAAAACTAGAAAACCATAGATAATTTTTCTTTATTACTGCTCGGTCCTTTATATAAGACTTGGATTACAAAACCCTAATATTGATGTACTTGTAATGACGATCATGACCATGAAATTTCATATCGAACGGCCATGATTCGGCTGCCGATCCGCCGCCACTCGCCTTATTTCGCAGCGGTTCTGCAACCTTTTGGTGGAATTATTTCTCTAAATCTTTTGTGCTTTCTTCTCGTGAATTTAGGAGATTTTTAATATATTTTGAAAATATTTCGTTCTCTCTGCAGTTGCGAGAATTTTCAATCTGCTCCTAAATTTTGAAGCTTCGATTGTTGAATTTGATTTGATTTGATCTCTTAAATCCTATTTGCGGTCTTGAATTGATTTATTACTTTTAAAGCTGCACAATATCTCAAATCAAATCATTAGCGGTATTTATTTTATTTGAGAAAATATTCCAACCAATTTTACTCACAATTAAATTTCACAATTAAATTATTTAATAGTTAAGAAATTCAAGGACATTATTATGATATGATATGCACCTTTAATTCCCAATTATATTAGTTATAATTTAAGAAACATATGACAAAATCTTTTTCACATAAACCCACGTATGTTCTTAAATTACAAATAACACATTTAGTAATTAATAAAAATAGGAAAAATGACCGTAAAAATGTGCAATAAATATGACTGATCAGCTGGCGTTGCGACGGCTACTGCGTCGACGATGGTGATTGCTACAGAGACCGAGGCCACGGCTTGGACGGCGACGGCAGCGACTGGAACAGCAGCAATTGCGACAAACACAAGTGTTCGATGAAATGCCTATAGGGATTTGGCTTGGTCTCGAGCTAGGCACGGTGATGGGCACGGGGTGCGGGCACGGTGGCAGTGACAGCGTCGAACATGGCAGAGGTAAAGGCGATGGTGGAGTCAATGGCATGGTGAGGAGCTCAGGCGATGTGAGCTCAGTGTAAAGCACGACAAGGTGGCTCAGTGGCGTTGGGTGTAACGGTGACGATGGTATATATGGCCCAGAGGAGGTCGGAGATTGGCGTCGGATGCAGGCGATGTGGTCGGCTACGAGTACGGCGGCGGCAAGGGGAGGTAAGGGCTCAGCTGGGGCTTTGGGCTCGGTGTTGGCTTGGGGATGTGGCAGGTGGTGGTGATCGGCTTCAGAGAGTTCTTCATCATCGAGGTGATAGGGGGCAGTGGGCGGTTGGTTGTAGTGCTGGAGGTGGAGTGAGGTGGCGAAGTGGGTGGCCGACACAGTGCTCGGAGGAGGTAGGGTGCAGCGACGGGTGAGTCGCCTGCTATAAGCGGTGGCGAAGGTCGTCGGTGTTAGCCTGGGTAGGGCTACGGTGTTGGGTATTGGAAATGGTGGAGTTGAGGGGGATGCTGATGGTGTAGGTTGTGGTGTTGGTGGCGAGATGAGGGGTTGAAGGTTCGCTGGCGTAGGAAGGAGACGCGAGTGAAAAGAGAGGAGTTTGGCGCTGTGCTCAGTTATTGGGAGACAGCGATGGGGCAGCAGCCAGGTAGAGGAAGAAAACGACGATGGCGATGAGGTCGATGGAGATGAGGCGGTGATGGGGTTTCGATGGTAGTTGAAGAGGACTGCGGATCGAGGATGAGGTCGGTTTTTAGAAGAAGAAGAAAAGGTTGTGGGTTTAATTTGAGGGGGATAATATACAGGGGAGAGAGAAAGATGAGAAAGGGAGAGATGATTGGAGGGAGGTATTGAGAGAACGAGAGGTGAGGCAGGGGGGGTGGGGAGTGGGGGGAGGGCGTGTATCTGCATGGGTTAGGGAATTAATAGGATAATAAAAGTGATTAAATGGGATTAACGGGAAAATGAATAGAGAATTAAGAGGGAGATTTAATTGAGTTAATGGGGAATTAAAAGGAAATTTATGTTGAGATTTTGAAGGAAATTTCAAAAAGAAAAAGAGTAACAGTAGAGGAGATGGGGGAATTCCGCTGTATGTTGTGGGAATGGGTTTGGGTTGTGGGCTTTGGGCAGAGAGAGAGTGGGGTTGGGGTTGGGTAATTCTTAGGATTTAGAGAATTAAGAAAAAGGGAAAAATAGAAATGTTAAGAAAATAATTAGGTCAAGAGAAGCATATGGAAAAAAATCATAATAAACATTTATGTATGGAAAAATTGGATTTTATTAAAATACGGAAATGAAAAATTTAGAAAAGAAAAATTTATTTAAAACAATTTAGAAAAATTGGTTGTTACAGCTGTTTTTACTTTTCTAGAAAAAGGAATAATGATTAGGAGCTAGGTTAACATGATCACTTCATAGTATAGACTGTATTGTGAGTTACTACTTTTATCTTGAATTATAAATTAGATTTATCGTCAATATTTGCTATTTCTTGTGGATAGTATAAGAAAAGACCAACACCTATTGATTATGATGTCAATTAGCAATGAAATTATAGCCATAGTTTCAGCAGTAACAAAAAAAACTGACTATTTGTATTTGAATCAATGACATGCGGTTAAACTTGAAGATTGTCTCTTTTTTTCCTAAAATAATAAGAAATTTGATTTTTATTTTGAAACTTTATGGTAATGTTTGCTCTAACAGTAAGATTCTATTAAGTTTGATAATTTGATTATTACTTAATAATAGATTAAGAATGATTGTTATTCTTCTTGATTCTTATACAATATAATTGAATATGATAAATATCTTTAATATCATGTAGATTAAAGTAATCTGACGACCATTTTGGCTCATGAGATTTGGTTATGCTAATATTGATAAAATCTATACATTGGTAAAGTATGGTAATTTATAATTTCTATTGTAGAAAAATTACCAACTTTTTGACATTGTTTTTGTAATAAGATAACCAGATTATTTTATATAAAAACATGCTTAAACATAAAATACTCTTTCATACATAAAAATGTATGTCGACTTTTAATTGCTAAAATAAGAAAGGATATTCGTATATTGTGTTCATATATATGAGACAACAAAATATGAATATAATTATCTAATGCGGCACACTTCTAAATACTTTGAAAAGTTCAAATAGAATACAGCCAAAATTAAAATATACTTGATAAAAGTATCAAGTCCATCTGATTTGATCATGATGGATAGAGTTTAAGATATTTATAAATGAAAATTATAATTTTCAAAAGCTTAACACCAATACGTATCCCAAAATAAAACGATGTATTCAAAAAGAAAAAACAAAACCTTATTTGATATGGTTAAATTAATGATTTGATCATTAATGATTTTTCTACTTGGTCATGAGACTTTTGCAATAAAAATTGTTAACTATCTATTAAAATAATTCATGCCAAATTTATTTTCTACTCCATATAAGATATGCAAAATAAGAAAACCAAATGTATGACATTTGAATATTGGAGTTCTTCAATTCAAATTGAAAACATGTATTGGATAAATTGGAATTTGAAATAGATAAATACCTAAATGTAGGCTACCCTATGTATTATATTTATATATTTTTTTGTAGTATCACCATTATTAGAAATGTGTTCTGCATGGAAGACTAAATTTTTGGTCAAGAATGTGGGAATCTTAATGAAGAATTGTTTCTTACGGTAGAAGTCTTTTGTTCCAATGGATGAAAATCCTAATTTGATTAAGTGATTCAATTAATTCAGTGGGAGGTTAAAGTAATAGTGGAGACTGATCTATCGCTAGAGATTATTGTTAATGCATTGATTGCAACAAGGAGATTAATTAAATAAGATTATTTATTTACTGTAAACTACAGATATCTCGATAATATCATATTTGATGAGTGGTATCGAGAAAAATAATGATTCAATATAAAATTATAAAAGATCTAAGTTAAGTATAATAAGTAGATTGATGTCCTGAGGGCGGAAATAGACTTCATATATCATAACAAACTTAGGACCTTAGCAGATCCATCTCATAGAGTAAAATCTATTGGACGCAAGTATATATCTATGTTAAAGATTTGAAGCTCATTAAAATACATAGATATTTAATTTCTTAGTTGCTATTAATTATAAGAAAACTTTGTCTCCTAGTATAATAATGAAGTCTACTAATATCCTATTAGTCATAACAACATATTGTGACTATAGAATATGGCAAATGGATGTGAAAGTTTTCTTGAATGATATCTTAATGAAGATATTTACATGCGATAACCAAATGGTTTTTGTATTTAAATTTAAGAAAATATGAAGTGAATTGAATAGTTCAATATATCGACTAAAACAAACTTTTAGGAATTGGAGTATTCATTTTGATGAAAATGATTAAGAAATTTGGTTTCATTTAAAATCCTAAAAATTTTGTGTTCATGTTGTAGGTACAATGACATCATTTAAATTATGATTTTTAGACAAGTTCTTTATGAAAAATCTTGGTCATATATTTTATATCTGAAGCCCGTACTTTATATAAGATAGAGTAAAGACTTGTAGTTGAAATCTATCTATGTAGATAAGAGCCTTAGAAGATTCTACATACACGATAGGATAGAGCACTATAAGTAGATTTTAATCCAACTCTAAAGAGGAATGTTGGATTAAAGTGAAAATCATATTTAGACATTTAGCTAAACTATTATTTAGTTATGATGCAGATATTTATGAGTATTAAAGAATACTATGATTTAGATTTCCAATCCGATTTTGAAAATAGAAAGCATATTTTGAAATATGTAGAATAAATTAGTGGTACATTTACTTATAAACGTGGAAAATAAAATGTTATAAGGTTTCCACAGTGAAGCAGAATACGTAGTGGAAATAAAAATGCCAAGAAGAAAGTTTGGACAAATAAATTTGTTAATAAACTTTGCATGCTTTCATTATATGATTCTATCCCAAATATAGAAAGTCTCTCTCTCTCTCTCTCTCTATATATATATATATATATATATATATATATATATAAGCAAATGATTTTCTTATACATTGTCTTAAATGGTTTTTGACAGGATAAAAAAATAAATAAAAGTTATTATTGTATCTAATTGGATGTGAGGGCAGAGAGTAATTGTATGTGCTCTTACACATTCAATACAATTCTTTTAATATTTATTAAATATAAATATGAATTTATAGTTGCGCTAATAGTAATTGGTTAACTGGATCATATGTATTTATAATTGTTATAATATCCCTAGAAATCATATTGTTAGATCATGCATTGTGATATGTCACTTGCATGGAGACATGGTCTAATCGAGTGATTTCTTAAATGAGTACTTAGCCTATGACTATTATGGGATAGCTATCTTCATAACACGCTATCATGCATGACACTGACATGTTAGATATGGTGATGTGTCTCAGGCACCGAGAATGGAGATTCTCCATGTGTCATGAGCATGTATTGTGACACATGTAGTACAAGATCATGTCTGAATTCTCTAGGATATGCCATCTATGAGATAGAGAATTTAAATAGTTATAGAATCCCTTTGACTTGATGCCATTGTTGTCTTCCATCTGTCATTTAGTAAGTTTTGATATAATTGTACTTCTTGTCGTATGACAGGAATAACAAACCTGAAATATTAGACTGCTTAAATACATTTAGAAGGACAATGGATATTTAGATAGAATCCGACATCTCATGTTGATGAGAATAAGTTTACAGTTCATTCCCATGAAACTGTAAAAATCCTATTGACGGGTGTTTTGAAAAATGTTTTTCAAAATTATATCATATAATAATATTTATTTCTATAAATGAATTTATGTTCATGTGGAATGAAACTTTAGGCTTGAGCAATTAGGTGAATACGTTCTTCTCATTTTAATGGATTAAAGATTAAGTAACTTGATGTCGGAAGAGATTGCATGTAACTTGATATTTATTTTCATCTCACATTATGATAGACCTTTTATGAATAGTTGGAAAGATAGATATTTTACTGTTAAATTTAATTATTAATTAATTAATTGCGAATAATTTAATTAATAGTTGGCTCTTGATGTGAGACCCAATTGGTCTTACTTATAAGCCTTTTGGTGGAAGACATAGACACGACCAAATTAAAGAGCAGTGATATTAATAATATAATTGTTATATTATTAATATGTAGGGTTTTAGTCTCACATCGGATATTTGGACTTGAGGTATTGTACCACAACCCTATATAAAAGAGATAATGGTTTATCATGAAATTAAGAATTTTAATAATGAAAATTTTCCTTTCAATATTTGGATGCTTATCAGTCCATGGGTTGTTCATCTTCCACAAGGCGTAACGGATTTCAATTGGAGGCCTTTGCGTTTGTGGAGGCTGTTTTAAAAGTTTTTCATCGATGTGACCGAATAACAGAAAATGTACGCATTTAATTTTAAATAAAAATCCATATTTTAGGAAATTAATGTATGTTTTTCCATCATAGGCATGCAAACAAATCCTTCATATATATTAGTAGTTGACATCTGTAAGAACAGGGTTTTATATGCTTAATTAAAAAATGATGCTAATTAATAGTTTGAGATATATGTACTATGTTAGCAATATCTAACATCATTTTAAATAGTACTATGGTTAATAACAAGGGTAAATTGTCAAAATGCCCGCCGTCCTATTGCATAAATTAGGGAAATAATTGCTAAATAATAATTTAAAATAGAATCTGATTTTATAAAAACATTTTTTTGAAAATACGATCACATAAAAAATATAGGAAATAGAATAAAAGTTAGAAAATTGAGACTGACGAAGGGAGGCACGCAGATAGCTGCGCCGCCCTAAGAACGTATTGCAATTTCTTATGCGGATTATACTGACAAAAATGTTCCCAAAGTACAACACTCCTCAGCCTGTCCGATTCCTATGTTGAGTATGAATTACAGAGGAAGTTTTGGTTCTGATCTTGTTG
Organism: Agapanthus africanus; assembly: GCA_030015575.1. NCBI lineage: Eukaryota > Viridiplantae > Streptophyta > Magnoliopsida > Asparagales > Amaryllidaceae > Agapanthus > Agapanthus africanus. The sequence continues at coordinate 552,894,400 of JASDDO010000001.1, forward strand.
TCAGTTAGTATCCTGTGAAAATATAGTAAATCAAAAGATTTTCTCAAATCGGATTTTGTATGGAAGACTTTGTGAAGGAATTTCTCTTCGTTTGCATAAATTTGCGAACAAAGAACAATTCTTGGCTTTGATTGTAATTGGATTGATGTAGGGATTGATTTTTTGTTGTTGTTTTTCTTTTCTGTTGAAGTCTATTTATAGACTTCATAAGTAACTGTTCTTCCAACAGTTATTTTGAAAAGTCTCATCTCAATCCGTTGAGAGCACACTTTCGATTTGAAATTCAAACTAAAATTAACTGCCGGTAACTACCATATCAGACGTCTAGTGCCAGACATGTGCAGTTCAAATATCTTATGCACCAGACGCCTGTAGTTCAAATATTCCCTTCAGGACACGTCTTCTTAGACGTCTCTGAAATATAAACAGAGATTTGAAAATGGACATTTCCTTCACCAGACAGCTGTACCAGATGTCTGGTATATCAAAATTCTTACGCAGATTATTTAAATGATCTTATCTTTGCAATTTAGCCCTTCACATATTCACAACTTTAATTTTGAATCTTTTAATAATCTGATTAATAAATCCATTAAAACAAAATAATCAATATTAAATTATTTACAAAATATATAGATTTAATCGGAAATGATATAACATTCCCCCACAAAGGTTCAAAATTATAATGTATAATATAATATACTTTTAGAATGAAATGATATGAGAGAAATAATCAAAACAAAAATAAAATGGATACTAAACATATTGTGCATAAATGCAGGTGTGCGTGGATTTTAACAAGTATTTTAGTGTTGACTACGCTTGACCGAAAGATGATAGTAGCCATTAATTAGACCTTGAAAATTATTCCTTTTCGCTGGTCATTTGTATGCCACACACATAATATGAGACTAACGAGATCTTTATTTAATGGTCATGCGCTATTAATGGTCATGCGCAACCTTGATTCTCATGGAGCAACTAGAGATTTGCCTAAATCTCCTAGTCGCGGTCTCACGACGCTCTACTTAGGTGATGTCTCAAAAGGTACCAAGGTACGAGAGATACCTTAACATAATTATGACTTCGACATCATTAAGAATGTATATTCATTCTCACGTCACCAATAGAGCACGTTTCATCATAAGGATAGGTCGGAAAAAATTTCCTTTAGAAAGTTATGCGCTCTTTAGGTCACATCAAGAGTTTTGTTTTTCCCATTGGAAACTTCTATCGTGGGATCTCCAATAAAAAAAGTTGGGTTCCCGCACTTGGTGGAAAAGATATAGGCTTAACTCCCATCCCTTAGATGAATTAATGACCTGGTTCTTATTAAGACCTTTGGTCAAATTATCTGCCAAATTTTGTTGTGAGTAAACAAATAATAATGATATAACATTATTATCCTTATATTCGTTTATAGTTGCATATCTCATCTGCAGATGTCTGTTCAGTTTTCTATTACAATTTTCTTGATTTAATAAATCAAATAAGGATTTATTATCACAATTTACACTCACGACAACAATTTGCTTAGAAACACACTACTCGATACTGTGTGATAGGGATTTTTATAGTCTCCAAATTTAACCGCAAATATCAGTTTATAGCAGTCATACTTGAGAATCGTTCCCACAGAGAGGGGTGTTAATTACTTTTAAATTAAGTTAAAGTTGAGCCGTTTTTAAAATATAAAAATTTAAATGTGCATAATGAAATAAAAAATTGGTTTTCTAAGAGAGAGAAAATTCTAGGGTTATTATTTGTTTTATTTCCATGGTTGGTTTTAAGGATCTATCTTTTTTTATAATCTAGTTCTAATATATTTCTATTAATTATAATTAAGCATATGTTATATTTAAATTATAAACATAGCCATAAAAACTATAACATTATCTAGATCATATTAAAACCCTAATCATAGTTAATTAAAAGCAATCCAGGTTTAATCTTTTACAAAAATATATAGGTCATGAGTCAATAACTATTATCTTATCGATTAATTTAGATCCCTTTAAATTACTTAGGTTGAATCTCTTATATTTAAATTAGTATCTTACTTTTCTTAATTAATTTTCTAGGTGTCGATTATTATCAACTTAATTAAATTATCGGTGTTGTCACCTTTCTTTAATTTAGTTCAATGTGTCATCTTTCATTACTAGATTAGTTTATTAGATGCATAACTATAAAGATAATAATATAGAATTTAAAAGATTCAAAATCAGAGCAAAGAAAAGAAGAGAAATAAGAACATCAACCCATAGAAATTGCAAATAAAAACACCTAGAAGAAAAATTATTTGCTCATGATATTAAAGAAAACCAAAGTTTTATTAATATTCATAAGAAACTTACAATAAAACTCGATCTCTTCTTCTTAAAAATCCTAACTTGAATGTTATATGAGAGAGATATGAAACCCTACGGCTATACATGTGCTTATATAGGGCTAAGAAAGTTTGGAGAATAAGTAATAAAAGATACAAGAGAATCAATTTTTCTTAAAAATCTTAAATTCTAAACATGGAAATCTAGATGCCTCTGTTGGGTGCTATTGCGTGCCTTCAGAATCTTCGAAAAATAAAACAATGTAGCTCAAAACGATATATGTACAAAGACGATCGTGACCATAAAAATTGGCGGTGAACGGCCCAGATCCGGGCGGCTAAACTGCCGCCTCCATGCTTAGGCTACGGCTGATCCATGGTCCTTTATTGGCTTCGTGGCAAGATTTTTTGTGTGCTCAATTCTCTCGACTTGTTGACCTCTTTTTAGTTATTAGATTATGAAAATTATTCTCTTTGCTCTGCGGTTGTATGGATCTCAAAATTTTTCCCAAATTTGGTATATAATTAGACAGGTTGATTTTTTGCTTTTAATTTGTTTTGGTTTCTCCAACTGATTTGTCGTTGTGATCATTGATTCACCTCTATTTGTTGCAGCCTTTGCTGATTTTCAATGATATTTCTAAATTTATTCCAAATTTGCAAATTGTCTTTTGATTTTCTGATAAATTCTTTAAGTCTCCATTGTACGGACGTAATCCTCATTTTAGCACAATTTTCCGCCTTTTTACATCCAAACTATGTTATTTGTAATAATTCACAAAAGATACCAAGAACAACATAATATATGACAATAAAATGATAAATGAATTAGAAAAATATGCAATAAATTGCACCAATTACCATGCGTATTAAAGACTGTACCAAACGGTCATAAATTCCTAATGGACGGTCGCTAAAATGTATTAGCGACTATCCAAATTTATACGGTCGCTAATATACAGACGCTAATACGTGTATTAACGACCGTATAACAGACGGTCGCTGATACTTACCAGCGAACATCCACGCCCGTCTCTTATACTTACACGCAGACATTCTACATAGGATTTTGAACGGTCGCTAATACATATTTGCAACCGTTCACCCGTATCATCATACGGTCGGTAATACGTATTAGCGACCGTTCCTGAATCAGCATACGGCCTCTAATTAATTGGATAAAAAATACCTAAAATCACAATATACAGTACAATAATACTTGTAATCACAATATATTATCCAACAATAATGTTTTGAATGCAAACAACACATAAACTCACTACACTATATACCCAACAATACTAACAACTCAAACTAACACATACATTAACTAAAATTGTAATAAATCAACACATACATGAACTAAAATCATAATAAACTTACTCAAACCAACACATACTGTTACGGTTCCCCGCCGCTCGCAGCTAATGCACAGCGGAAGCGAAAAACGCGATTTTTTTTTTGTGTGAGCGCGATGAAACCGCAACCCAGAATCCGTTCTAAATATTAAACTAGAGAACATAACAAGCAAGCATCTACAAAGTTGAAAGACTAAAATCTTTGTAGCGTGTCCACCCAATCGTGGAAGACCCCTCCAAGCTCCTCATATGCTGTCGGGAACAAACTTGAGAAACGACCGCCCTTACCGAAAATGATTCACCCGAGGGAAACTGATCCAAGCACCATCTTCTGCTAGTGAAGCAACCAACACTCCAAACTTACTGGAAATGGAGTGTGGGGGTGTAGGATTTTTCTACTATCATTTTCACTCATCTCTTAAAGCTCAAGAAAACAATGTAGAAGAAGGGAGAAGAAAGGGGAGAGAATCTCATTTGCAAAATGAGCTAATTTTCTTGGGAGAATGAATGAGGGAGAGGATTTTAATTTTAAAACCATTTTAAAAAAGTGACATAACAATTTAGCATTTAAAAAGTAGAATCCCTCCCCCCCTTTACACCTTACCCCGCTACCTTATTTATAATTTCCAAAAAAGAAAATTCCTAAAATGAGGTGTCCTCCTTCTAAAAGTATTCCCGTATAAATACAGAATACTTCCCCCGGTATATGTATCGTCTACATATACGTTTATCCGTATAAAAATACGGATAGCCAAGAGATAGAAAATGAATAGTGAACATAATACTAGAATATATATATATATATATATATATATATATATATAAATTATTAAATCAATACTTGATTTAATAATACGGCTTAATCCTAAACCGGTTAGTATTATCAACGTTCGATTATAGCCCGTGTAGCCAGTACACGTATTTAATCGGACCCATGCACGTATCAATAAACAGCCTTTATATCATATCATATGAACCGGAAAACCCTCTGTATGGGAATCTAAATACTCGACAATATACTGGCAGTGAGTTACTAGATAAAATCCATAATCACAAGCACGTCAGTGGTACTAACTGTACATAACGGCTACCCAGGTATATGCCGAAAGGAAGGTCGATAATCAAGTCCATCCGTACACTACTGAGCCTGAATGTGATAATATCTGTACATTCTGGTCTCTTCGTCTAAATTTATCGCATATCGAGTCTAGAGGGTAGATAACGTCAGACCCTTAATAAGCTGATAAGTCGTGTCGGAGTCAAGCTCATCACTCACCGAGAAACTACTGAACTCCTATTAGTAAATTTCATCTACCCTGGCTAGGGATTTATGGTGATGGCCAATCAAACACAGCGCTATATTGAATCCTAATACCAGGAAAGATGAATCCTTGACAATCGCTCACTGCCTCCATGTGGCTCAGGACTGTACCCAACAAAAACCGGTTTGCATGACTTCATTGAGCCATGATAGGGTAGTAATCTAAGTATAGTGAGAACTTACACAAGATAAATGACGATCTCAGGCCAAAAGACTAACATGTACTCATGTCACTGGAGAACTACTATCTGTCAAGGTATAATACCATGTAGAAGTTCTCAGCGAGTCCGTCCGGTGTACTCACCTCCAGTGAGCACCTGTATACTATCTTATATGCCAAAACACCAATGGCTAGTGAGACCGACCACCGTCCGTCGTTGGGGTCTAGAAACGTATACACTAGTCTACTCCGAAATATCGATGCCCAGCCTTGATACTCTCTCGATTAGGGTTATTTAAGGATGTGCTTATGGACTACGCAGCTCCTACATATATGATCTCAATCATAATGCTGGTAGTCAATCAATAATACTTTGGGCTTTATCATTATGTATCAGCGACACGTAATAACAAGTAAAACGTATATACATAATGGTAAAGACAAACCAGATAGCATACTATCTTCTCAAATAAAATTATTCTACCTGTATATGTCCTCCTTAAATTATCATAATCGTCTACCTGTAATTATAATAATTGCCTTAAGAGCACTATAGCTAACAATCCCCCACTTAAACTTAAGGCTAATTATTGTGGTATCACATATCCACAGCTTGTGTGCTATAGAATACCCAACTTCTCTACTAATCAGTTTCGCAAATCGTGTTTGACAAACTTCCGGTTTCGAGAAATAGCCTCAGTGAGTGGATCCGCTCTAATATTTCTAATTGTATCTTTCTATATCTCAACTTCGTGGAGATCAACCATCCCTCGAACTGAGCGATACCCTGCCTTAGAATTTGTTTAGATAACTCATGGGACCAAGTTCATAAATGAACACTTTTATCCAACAAACTTCTTAGACTATATCCTCCACTAAATTTAATCAGCATCCTGCTCCATGCCTACCTTAGTATTCTGCTTGGAATCCATTCCAATATTTTGCCCCTCAAAAGAGGATAAACTTATAACTCTGATAACCACTCTATCATCCAGGACTCCTTGGAAGTCTGTATCGGTAACTGCCTCCCGTAGGAGGCTGCCATTACCATACTTCAAGAATATCCTCTTATGTTCTTCACTACATCCTTTTGTTTATCCAGGATTGGATTAATATCCGCTTATTACAGCAAGTGTAAAAGAAACATCTGGTTTGGTATATGACATCACATGATTGATCTAATTGCCAAAGCAATTAAAATTTCATTCATGTAAGTCCCTCTCCTTATCAGTTTAGAAGACATCTCTTTAGAGAGGGTGACTCAATAACATGTGGGTAGACTCCCACGCCAGAAGTCATCTATTCTAAACCACTATAGAATAGTGCCCAAGTACCTAAATTAGGATACTTCCCAAATCTAGATCTATCGATATAGATCTAGTTACTAGAATTCTTGATATATTGTCTATATCCTGTATGGAGAAACACCTTGTAACAACCAAAGTTTGACCAATTTTAGTATAGGAACATCACTTCCTATCAAGAGTATATCATCCAAATACCAAGATACTACTCCCTACATTCTTCTTACTAGGTTCATCTATTATTTTGATGAAATCAATCATCTTGACCGTCTCATCAATGTTCCCCTCCGAACGGCGGCCGAGACACGGACCGTCTCGCCTGAAATTCGGGGCAGATGCTAATTGGTGCTATCCGTCCACCTCTCCGAAGATGCCAGGTTGATTTATGGCACCGTATATCGAAGGTTTAAACGGATGCGTCCGATGTAGCAGACTTCGTCAGATTCCCCCTCGCTTGAGGGGTTTTTGATTGTGGGACGCTCTTCCCTGCAGGCGCAAGCCCCTGCAGTTAATTACACTACCGCATCGCGGTAACCACTTTCTCCTTCTCCAGATGGTCACTTCGTGTCGTGTGTGTTTATTTTATGTTTCGTTGCCCGTGGATTGTATATGGAGACCGAGTTATGTCGTCGCCCGTAGGGCGTGGACTAGTCCAAATCCGTATTATCTTAGATTTGGGTTTGGGGGTTTGGGTTTAAGGATACGTTAGCCTCATTTGAGACTAAGATCGACTTAAACATTTGTTAAGGATACGCTAGTCTACTTTTTAGACCAAGATCAACTTAACGGGATCATTTAGATCCAACAAGAGAGCAATAAAAGGGGGGCTCTGTTGTTTAGTTTAGTGACATTACGGTCGGTAGGTAGTTTAAGGACATTGCGGTCCATGGGTAGTTTAAGGACATTGCGGTCCATGGGTAGTTTAAGAACATTGCGGTCCAATGTTAGTTTTAAGACATTGCGGTCCAGGTTAAGGACGTCATAGTCCATGGGTTTAAGGACCCCACAGTCCGTTGTTAGTTTTAAGACATCTCGGTCAAGGTTAAGGACCTCATAGTCCATGGGTTTAAGGACCCCACAGTCCGTTGTTAGTTTTAAGACATCTCGATCAAGGTTAAGGACCTCATAGTCCATGGGTTTAAGGACCCCACAGTCCGTTGTTAGTTTTAAGACATCTCGGTCAAGGTTAAGGGCCTCATAGTCCATGGGTTTAAGGACCCCACAGTCCGTTGTTAGTTTTAAGACATCTCGGTCAAGGTTAAGGACCTCATAGTCCATGAGTTTAAGGACCCCACAGTCTGTGTCAATGTGTGGTCATCGGGACCCGTCACCTCTTTGAAGACGTTGAGGAATTACAACGCCAAGTATCAAAGGAGTGAAGAGATGCACCCTTGAACCGGGGTGAATTAAATAGTCTTTGGCCCAATTTGGGATCAAGACCAATTAATTATGTTATGAGCCCATTAGCCCAGTTAAGTCTGAGTTGAGGACTTATGACCATCTTGGGCTAAGTCCAATCATGTTTGGAATATTGGCTTCCTGTTGGTCCATTGAAGGAGAGGCTTTGCCTCTGGCCATTTAGCCAATTGGGCTAACGTTAATTCAGCAGTATTGAACACTGGGATCAAGTTAGTGTTTTAACACTAAAAGAGAGTTGGTGTTAAACACCAGCAATAGGGGGTTCAAATTAGTGTTAAACACTAGAGCAAATCTGTGTCAAACACTAGCAGCAGAGGTTTCAAATTAGTGTTAAACACTAAGAATAATCAGTGTTAAACACTGGTGACAGAGATTTTAATTTAGTGTTGAACACTAAGGGAGTTAGTCTTAAGCTCTGTTAACAGGGGTTTAATTTAGTATTAAACACTAAGAAATTCAGTGTTAAACACAGCAAATAAAGTTCTTTGATTAATGTTGAACACTAAGACCAAACAGTGTTTTAACACTGGATTCAGAGGTTCCAATTTAGTGTTAAACACTGAGGCAAGAGGGGACACGTGGTAGTACGTGAGGGCGCCTTCCATTCATTTGTTCTGTTGAGAATATTGCATCTTTTAGAGCATCACGTGCCATCACGTGACGGGTATTTAAATGCTTGTATGTTAAAGCTTCTGCCAAAGGTCACGTGGATCACGTGAGGCACTGCCTCAAAGGCCCTTCTCTGTGGATCTTTTTGGGGGTCACGTGGTGGCACGTGACCCTGCCTCTTTGTATGTTTTTTTAGAAGATCTGTTAATCTCTTTTTTAAGAATTAAATTCTTCGTAGGGTTGAACCCTAACGATAAATTTAAGAGGAATTAAATTCCTATTTCCTTCTGAAGATTTATATTCTGGGATAGAGTTGAACTCTGAATTTTCTGTAGGAATTAAATTCCTCATATATGTGAAGAACTGAATTCTATCATAGGGTTAAACCCTAATAAAAGCTTTAAAGGAATTAAATTCCCACTCTCTTTTAGAGAGGCATGAGATTCTGTCATAGGGTGAAACCCTAATTTCTTCTTTCTTAAAGGAATTAAATTCCTATTATTTTAACAGAACTAAGTTCTTAACTAGGGTTGAACCCTGATTCTGTTCATTCTGAAGGAATTAAATTCCCATAACATAGGGTTAAACCCTAATTTTATTTTAAAGGAATTAAATTCCTATAGTTCTGTGAGAATTAAATTCTCAAGCTTCCATTCCCTCTTTATGCTTTGGATCTGCATGGCAGGATCTCGACCCAATGAGAATTAAATTCTCAATTCAAGGAGAGATGTGCACTTTACAGATCCTCCACCAAAGAGAGAACTATGTTCTTCTGTTTAATATCAGAGTTAAACTCTATTGAGAATTAAATTCTCTTTTTCTTTCAAAAAGCCTTCCCTTTCTTACCTAGGGTTTTCTTTTGCAGAAGATCCAAATTCCTCCAAAGTATCAAGGCTCTCTTTTTTCTCTCTATGTATCGATCCCTCTGCATCTATCTTTTTCCCTGTGTGTCTCTTGGCTCCTATTTATAGGAGAAGTAGCAGAATCAATTAGTTTTTTGATGAATCTTTCATTGAGAGATTTGATTTGTATTCATCATTCATTTGGACCTTTGGATTATTAGGTGAATTTTATTCACCATTGGATTTTAAATCCAGAGATTTTCCTTTGTTATTTCGGTTAGATTTTAAGGGGAAATCTTTCTAAATTCAAGATTTTTCCATAGATAGGTGATATTTAAGAATCTTTAAATTTTTAATTCAATCGGTTCCAAATAATCATTTTCCTTTGGAAAGGTTTGAGAGGTCTTTTCTCAGAATTTAATTCTGTTAACAGATAGGCTTTGAAAGCCGGTCACGTGTGGCCACGTGACCCCTGGTTACGTGTGGGCACGTAACCCCCTTGGAATGAGCCTTCTTCTTTCCTTTTGCCCTCTGCCTTCTGGCCGCTGCTTAGCCGTCACGTGCCACCACGTGACGCCCGGTCACATGTGAGCACGTGACCCTCGTCTGGAGCCTTTTTCTTGATTTAATCAGAGAATGAGTCCGCTGCTTTTAAATGTCACATGCCAACACGTGACCCCTGGCCACGTGTGAGCACGTGACCTCTTCTGAAGCCTTTTCCTTGATTTGATCAGGGAACTGATGTGCCTTTGCCGCTGCTTTTAAATATCACGTGCCAACACGTGACTGCTGGTCACGTGTTAGCACGTGATGCCTCTTCTGTAGGCTTTCCTGATTTTAAATCAGGAAACAAATGCCCCCATAACGTTGTTCTCACGTATCTGCACGTGAGTGCAACGCTGTCACCTTTTGCGACCGTTGGATTTCTCTAGGGATTTGGGGAGATGAAGCGTTTCCATCACCTCCTATAAATATTGGGGTCATTTCAGAAGAGCCTCCACTTTGCTCATCTTCCTCCTTTGAGAACTTTCTTCTTTTGAGAATTTAATTCTCTTTTCCCAGAGCTTAGTTCTCTGCCTTGAAAATCTTCCAGAGTTTAACTCTGTTCGAAGAGACTTTTCTCTTTAGGTAATGCTCTCGAATGAACAATGAACTCTCACATTCCTCTGGATTTTAAATCCAAAACAAGGGTTTTTACCCTTTTTTAACAAAGAACCCATTTTTCTTCAAGTTTCTTAACCAAAATACGAAACCATTTAACCTCCAACAGTAGATTTCTTAGGGTTCACATGATGATCCATGGAGTTTAACTCTGTTCACAGAAAAGGCTTTTTGGGGAATTTAATTCCCTTTTCTTAATAAGGAATTTAATTCCTGTGAAGAACTCGGTTTCTTCCTATGGGGCTCCTTAGGGTCTCCTTACCCTAGGTTGTCATTCTGTAATTAATGAAACAGGAATTTTGTAATGATACCTTCTGTGGGAATTTAATTCCTTTGATCCTGTTGGATCTATTGTAGAGCCCGAGACAGATTTGTCCTCTAGGGGGGATGTGTAGGGTTACTTGAAACCCATTCTTTATTTGATGAGGATATTCCCTCTGTTTTATTATAACTGCTTGGTCTCATTATTAATGAGCCGTCATCCTGATTCTGTGGGGCCCATGTGTTTTGTAGCCAATGGTCCCAAAAAAGAAGTCTACTGTTGTTTTCTTCAGCTAGTCTTCATGTTCATGCATGGATGTATATTGCTGACTTTGCTTTTGACGGTCTTCTTCCATTCGATTTCAGGTGCGATGGCTTCTGCTCCGTGTTTTCCCTTTACCCGTTCGGAGGCCGCTTTTCCTCAATCACCGTCCGATGAGGAAGCGATGGCGATGATCCGGGCTCATGACCCGAATTGCACCAACTTGCTTCTATGGGGAACTTGGTACAGCCATATTATCCGGGGTCGCCGGAGTTTCCTCTGTGCAGTACCGACAGAGCCTACTTTCCCATTCTTGCCGATGGACCCTTTGAGAACGATTTTTGTTGTGGAGATGCCCAACTGGACTCCAACGGGGAGGCTCGAGCCTTCGACGACCGGTATCCCAAACCATCCGATCCCGGCTATAGATATCTTGGGGCGGCGTATTTTCCAGGGTGAGGCCCACCCGTGGGGGCAAATTTATAAGATAGGGCTCACTCCTCGACACCCTACGGGCTACCTTCTCTGGGCTCGCTACATCCTTTCTGCCCATCGTGCACGACTGCAGAAGGTCGGGCTTTATCAGGCAATATATGCGTCACTCTTCCATTATAAGTCCCCGCATGTCTGGTGGGTTAGGGCGTTCTTGAATCAATGGAATCTTCCCACGAACACTTTCATTTTAGGAGATCGCGAGGTTTCGATTTCTCTGGCAGAATTTTATGAAATCTTGGGATTGCCAATCAGGGGTGCACTGTATGAGGAGTTGTTGCCTCCTGACGAGTATGTCTTCGAGCCTGAGCCTGCACCGGTTGACGGCTTGTCTGTTGAGAACGCCATTCGCCATAAGCGTCCCAGTTTGATCAAGGCGCCAGGTATCTTCGACCGATTGTTCACCGAATCCGAAGAGCAGGGTGTTACTTTCAAGAGCTTCATTGCTTGTTTTCTTCGTGAAGACGTCGTGTCGAAGACAGCTCTGAAGTTCGCCAACATTAGAGACCCCTTTGGGTTTGGTCCGAAGAAGCTGCCGACCACTGAATCGGATCTACCTCAATACTATATCCCCATCATGTCGCCGATGTCTTTTGAGTCCATTGCAGCACCCGGTATTGACGAGGAGACGTTCTTCGTGGGGTTTGTCAGTGTCTGGCTTAGTTGGTTTGTCATCCCCATGCATCGTCGTTTTATGAGGGCTTCGGTTATCTACCCGGCTCATTGTATAGCTGAGGGGATGCGGTTGGACGTCGGTATCCCGGCGTTGGCGCATTTTTATCATGGGTTGGGCACCGCAGCTAATACTTCTACTCCCGGCGTGGATGTAGTAAACTTTTCGCTTCATTATTTCACGTCCTGGGTCGAAATGCATGTGCTGGGGGCTTTCGCTATGCATCAGAGGCTCACGTTTTACGACGCCTATCCCTTCCCGTGACTTATGCGATTGGTGGATGCTTCTGCCGCCGACCCGACTCAGTTCGGGGCTATTCGGGTGCTGATTTCTCCTTACGCTGCCGCTGGCGGGATGGTTTTTAATGATCGGGTCTTGTCTACTCCCTCAGGTCCAGTTCAACAACTCTGGGACCTGTCAAAAGACAACGCACCTTCTTTGAAGCCTCGGGAGGCCGCGCACTTGTATACTATTAGATCGGGCTACTTGGTGTTTCGCCAGGACAGTGCAGCTCTTTTCATGCGGTACAATCCGCATCGATTCGTCCGACAGCTTGGATACGACCAGGGTGTTCCTTTCGAGGCTTTTATAGTCGCCCCGATCCCTTCGCTCGATGCCGTTTGCGATGCCGCTCATCATTTCATGAGGCTAAACACCGGCTCCCACTTCATAGTCCCTGAAGCTGAGTACCTGCCCCGGTGCGTGGGCGCGTTTACGGGTTGGTATCTTTATCGGATCTACCCAATTATTCTTGAGGAAAGGAGGGTGCTTCTTGGCCACGACGCCCCTCCTCTGGTTCCAGGAGCTAAGCTGCGACCGAGGGCTCCGGTCCGCTTCCCTCTAAGGGATACCGGCACTGCACTCATCCCAGGAGAATCGGAGGTAGACCTTACTCCAACGGCTGGTATGCCCCTGGGTTCCCGATCGCGAGGTGGAAGGGCCCCAGTAATAGCACCACCGCCTGTGGTAGCACCGCCCCCCATGGCTTCGACAATGGCAGTGTCATCTTCGGTCGTGGCACCGGGCGAGGGTAATAGGGATGAGGGTGTCGTAGGCGATGTGGGTCAGCGCCGCCCTAAGGCTTCGCGGGGGAGGAAGCGGTCATCCTCGGCGACCGGCTCTGGGCCTAAGCGGCGGAGGAAAGCGGCCACCAATTTGCTCGATTCTTTGGCGGAGTCTGAGCCTATTCTTGAAGACGAACCGTTGGCCCTGCAAGAGTCAGACGCTGGACTTCCCTTCCCGAGTTCGGCCGATGAGGAGGCCGCACAGTTGGCTGAGGCCATACGGCGTTCCAAAGACGTGTCTCATAACGCCAGGGTTTCGAAGAAGTCCTATCCCGCTGTAATTTTTTACGAAGACCCTTCGTGGATTGGGTGGCGATTTATCGGTCCTTTGGAGGAGTGGGGGGAAAGGGCTCTGAAGCAGGCCGCTTCAGAAGACGCAGCGGACGCACTCTCTTTATGGACCGGCGGCCATGAGTCTACCCTTGAACCCCGGCGAGCCCACCTCCTTGAGAAGAAGCAGCGGCTTGAAGAAGCCATATTGAGGGCTTCTTTGCGCATCGGTACGTTGTGGTTCTTTTTGTAGTTCTTCAGATTATTCACGCCTGTATATGTGTATCCTTATTCTTATTTGAATTGTGCAGAATTTTCGACGCTAGGGGAGCTCCTTACGGGCTCATTGAAGCTAAAGCCTGCTGAAATTCCCGATGAAGCATTGTTCGATGTGGAGGGGGCTGATGAGGCTGCTCCTCTTATGGTAGAGCCTCCAGCGGCGGTTCTTGATCAGGGAGTGCTTGCCCCTTTGGGGGAGGCTCCTTTGGAGGTTGCTGCTCCAATGGCCCTTCCCGAAGGCGGCCCAGAGGCTGAGATGGAGGTAGTGGGGACTACCCTCCCTCTCTTAGAGCCCGAGGTTCCGGCAGAGGCTGTCGAAGCCGCTATCCCCCCGACTGAGAACGGGAGAAGTGTTGAAGGTAACCCTCTGCATTTTAAATTAGCAACCCTTCCATGGTCTAAGCGCGTCTATCTTTCCCAGAATTGCGCGGTTTGGCGGCCACTATCGCTGATCTGTCGCCTCGACAGTCATTTCAGCGTTTATTGGAGATGGCAGCTCCACAGGCGATCTCCCCTCAGCGCATTGTCCTTTCCTCTGGGCAGGGTTAGCGTCATTCGCCATTTTTTATTATAGCATTGTCGCCATTTTTTTTATTTTGCGAAATGACGTTGATGTCTCTTATATAGTTTTGGAAGCTGACGACGAGGTCGAGGTCGTTGAAGGGCCAGGGGAACCTTCAGTTCCTACTTGCATGACCGTAGGTAAATGACATTTCATTCCGGTTCCATTCGTTCTTCTTGCTTAAGAGTTTTATTGACGTCTTTCAAATCTGAACAGCCCTGCCAGCCTCCACAGCGTTGGAATCGTGCATCATTATGCCGCCTGGCCCTTATGCTTTGCGAGCTTCAGAACGCTTGGCCCAATTGAGCCTTGTCTCTCTGTCGTCTTTGATCGAGGAGCTTCGTGCTGGCAGTGCAACAACAGCTGAAGCATTTGCTGCCGAGGCTAACGGTTCTCTTCCTTTTCTTGCCACCTACCATAGCGAAGAGGTGGTGCGAGTCTGGGTGGAGTTCTGTCGGCAGGTAGAGGCTTGCTTGCACGCACTTGAATGTTCCCGTCTTTCCTCGGAGGTCATGGCTGTAAAGGTGGACTTGCAGGGGCTGATAGCGTGGTGCGCGGCAAACATGACATCGTGCGAGAAGAGGCTCGGCCGCAAATTCTCGGAGAGAGAGCTGGCTTCTAAAGCGCTGAGCGAGCTTCAGGCGAGTCTTACTGCCAAGGCCAACAAAGCGTATGAGCTCTGGCGGGTGCTTCAAGAGTCTATCAGGGAGGTGGTGACTCTTGATAAAGCTGTCATGTTCACTCGTGAGAGGGTCGAGGCTCATAAGGCCACCGAGAAAGAGCTCGAAGGCCGGCTCGCTTTGTATCAAGCCCAGCAGGCTCAGGCGGAGGCCCGTCTTCTGGCGATCTTAAATCATGAGGCCATGGCCCAACAAAAGCAGGATGAGCTGACCAAGCTGCTAAATCGCCCGCCGGCTTGAAACATTTGTATCTTTCACTGCCTTCCTGTATATACTCATAGATGAGAGTATTTTCTTTTGTTTTTTTTTTTGTGAATTGTACTTTGTATCCATTTTGGTTTATGAATAAAAGATACATTTTTCTTCTCAATGATGCGTCTCCTTTTTGTTGAATGTGTTTTGCGGACAATTTATCTTGATCTCCTTGCAGGGCAGCGATAGCTCAGGATTCAGGGTTAAGATCTGCTTCCTAAGGCTTTCGCACTTTACGAGCCACGAGGGTCTCATAAAGAGTTTTTTCTCCCCATGGGTCGAAAGGACCCCATAGGTGTAAGTTCCTCTTAAGAATCGTGAGGATTCTTAAGCGGGTTGTCCCTTGAGAGTCGTAAGGATCTCACAAGAGAGTTTTTCTTCCTTACAGGTCGTGAGGACCTGCAAGTGCTGGATGTGGTCACCCTTATTCGTGTTTCACGGAGTCAGGGGTTTCTCGAGACATCGTAGTTTAAAGACGTCGCGGTCAAGGTTAAGGACCTCATAGTCCGTGGATTTAAGGACTCCACAGTCCGATGTTAGTTTTAAGACATTACGGTCAAGGTTAAGGACCTCATAGTCCGCGGATTTAAGGACTTCACAGTCCGATGTTAGTTTTAAGACATCACGGTCAAGGTTAAGGACCTCATAGTCCGTGGATTTAAGGACTCCACAGTCCGATTTTAGTTTTAAGACATCACGGTCAAGGTTAAGGACCTCATAGTCCGTGGATTTAGGGACTCCACAGTCCGATGTTAGTTTTAAGACATCACGGTCAAGGTTAAGGACCTCATAGTCCGTGGATTTAGAGACTGCACAGTCCGATATTAGTTTTAAGACATCACGGTCAAGGTTAAGGACCTCATAGTCCGTGGATTTAGGGACTCCACAGTCCGATGTTAGTTTTAAGACATCACGGTCAAGGTTAAGGACCTCATAGTCCGTGGATTTAGGGACTCCACAGTCCGATGTTAGTTTTAAGACATCACGGTCAAGGTTAAGGACCTCATAGTCCGTGGATTTAGAGACTCCACAGTCCGATGTTAGTTTTGAGACATCACGGTCAAGGTTAAGGACCTCATAGTCCGTGGATTTAGGGACTCCACAGTCCGATGTTTGGTTGTAGGGACCCGTCACCTCTTTGAAGACGTTGAGGAATTACAACGCCAGGTATCAAAGGAGTGAAGAGATGTACCCTTAAACCAAGGCAGAATCCGTAGGGAATCGGGGTAGTTGATTGTTAGTTTTAAGACATTACGGTCGAGGTTAAGGACATCATAGTCCGTGGATTTTAGGGACTCCACAGTCCAGTGTTTGCTCTGGATGCTTCACACGGGTTCACTGCCGTGCTTGGCGAGGACCAGGCTCCGCTCTGGGCGTTTTCCGCGGGGTCAAAGAGTGACGTTATCCGCGTTCCACGTAACCAGGAATTTTGCACTAGATGCTACACACGGGTTCATTGCCATGCTCGGCGAGGACTAGGCTCCGCTCTGGATGCTTCACACGGGTTCACTACCGTGCTCCGCGAGGACCAGGATCCGCTCTGGACGTTTTCCACGGGGTCAAAGAGTGACGTTATCCGCGTTCCACGTAACCAGGAATTTTGCACTAGATGCTTCACACGGGTTCACTGCCGTGCTCGACGAGAACTAGGCTTCGCTCTGGATGCTTCACACGGGTTCACTGCCGTGCTCCGCGAGGACCAGGATCCGCTCTGGACGTTTTCTACGGGGTCAAAGAGTGACGTTATCCGCATTCCACGTAACCAGGAATTTTGCTGATTGTATCCGCATTTCACGGGATGGAGGTTTGATTGTTGGCGATATGTATACCACCGAGCCATGGAACTGGAAGTTGCCGCTGTTCCGCTTAGCTTAGAGTTGTGTCCGTTGTTACGAGACGAGTGCTGAGATGATCTCTAAGTCATTCGCGGCCCGTCGAGATTTTGCTTCTTCTTATGATGAAACTTGGAGGAGAAGTATGATCCATTTTTGTTTACGCCCTTGGATTGTATACAGGGTGTGACGGAACATCACCTGTAGGGCATAAATTGAAACTTTTTTTTTATATTTTATTTCTTTTTCCGCGATGCTCTATCATTTCAGTTTTTATATCGCGGAGGTCGCGATTGCCCTATCATTTCGGCTATTTTTCGCGGTGCCCAATCATTTCGGCTATTTATTTCATTTTCACTCGCTGATTTTTTTATTATTGCGAGTTGCCCCATCATTTCGGCTATTTTGCGTGCATACATTTTTACCTGCTGCTTTTTATTGCAGGTTGCCCTATCATTTCGGCTATCTCGTATGCACGTGCGGCCTACTGGCTTTTCGCCGTAAACCTGAAATTAGATACAGATTTCGGCATCAGCACCGCTACAACTGGGATATGGCCAGGAGTGAATCATCATCTGCCTCTGTCGATGTTGAACAAATATGGCTTAGCAAACAGGGTTAGGGTCCCGTCGACTAAGGCTTTTGACTTCATGAGCCGTAAGGGTCTCACGAAGGTATTTCTCCCTACAAATCATGAGGATCTCGTAGGTGTATTTTCTCTCTAGGAATCGTGAGGATTCCTAAGTGTATGTTCCTCTGCAAGTCGTAAGGATCCTACAAGAGGGCTTTCTCCTTATAGGTCGAGAGGACCTACAAGGGTTGTGTTCACCATATGGACATATCCCTAGTCACGGATGGGACTTTGTTAGGGAAATATTTATTCGTGCCCGTGGATTGTATACAAGGGTCAATATGAGCCGCTTATAGGGCAGTGTCGAAGGGTATGGGGGATTTTGCTTAAGCACAGGTTTAGGTCTCTATGACTTAAGACTTTCAAATCTTATGAGCCGTGAGGGTCCCATAAGAGAGTTCTCCTTACGAGTCGTGAGGATCTCGCAAGTGTATTTTCTCCTTAGGAATCGTGGGGATCCCTAAGTGTGTTGCTCCCTTGTGAGTCGTAAGGATCTCACGCGGGTGGTTTCTCCTTGCAAGGTCGTGAGGATCCCGCAAGTGTCCTTTAACGAGGTTGCGCCCTTTCAGGTTTTCACAAACACTCGCCGGTAGCCCTGCTGTTTTTACTCACGGAGCCCTTTCGGGTTTTCATCCGTGCCCTTCTTGCTTATGGACATACCGTTTTTTTTATTATATTATTTTTTTTACGAGGTCGCGCCCTTTCGGGTTTTCACGAACACTCGCCGGTAGCCCGGCTGTTTTTACTCACGGAGCCCTTTCGGGTTTTCATCCGTGCCCTTCTTGCTTATGGACATACCGTTTTTTTTTATATTATTATTAGTTTTTTTGTCAGCCTAAGGATGCTGCGGTAGTAGTTTTAGGGACGTTTCGGTCCGTCGTTAGTTTAAGGACGTTTCGGTCCGTCGTTAGTTTAAGGACGTTTCGGTCCGTCGTTAGTTTAAGGACGTTTCGGTCCGTCGTTAGTTTAAGGACGTTTCGGTCCGTCGTTAGTTTAAGGACGTTTCGGTCCGTCGTTAGTTTAAGGACGTTTCGGTCCGTCGTTAGTTTAAGGACGTTTCGGTTCGTCGTTAGTTTAAGGACGTTTCGGTCCGTTCAGGGGAAGGCCGGCTACTGCTTATAAGGTCTGAGTTTAGGAAGATAGCGAGCGGACATAGTCGTCGTTATCTATCATTGACCTAGGCGGTGGCTCATTAAGCGTAGTATTTCTTTAGGAAGTGGCCGTTTATTGGCCTGAAAGGCCTTTCACCGTGCATGTCCATGAGTAGATAGGCTCCACCCTGGTAGACCTTGTCTATGATGTACGGCCTTCATAGTTCGGCTCAAATTTTCCCCGCTTGGCATGATTGGGGATCATAGGTCTTTTGACCACTAGCACGAGTTCGCCTTGGCGGAATGTCCTCGGCCTGGTCAATCTTTCGTACGAGCGCGTCATCTTTGCTTTGTAGGCCTCTAGATTTTGTTACGCTATGAGCCGGGTTTCATCGAGGGCATCAAGCTCCTCAAGCTGAAGGTGAGCATTTTCTTCGTCTGTCAACTCGTGGTGGACTGCCACTCGTAGAGAAGGTAGCTCTATCTCGAGGGGGAGTACTGCTTCCGTACCGAATACCAATGCGTATGGCGTCGTGTTCGTGGCCGTCTTGAACGTAGTCCGATATGCCCAGAGAGCTTCTTGCAGTCTCTCGTGCCAGTCCATCTTATTTCAGGACACCGTCTTCTTCATGATCTTTGTCAAGGTCTTGTTGAAGGCCTCAGCTAGACCGTTAGCTCATGGATTATAAACTGAGGAGTATCTCTAGTCTATATTATGCTGTTGTGCGAAGCGGCTGATCTTATGGCTTCTGTAGGCCGGCCCGTTATCGGAGATAATCCGCCGCGGAGTTCCAAACCGATAAATGACGTGCGTCTTGAAAAAGTGGAGGATATTCTCCGTCTTCACTTCCCTTAGCGGTACTGCTTCTGCCCATTTGGAGAAGTAATCAGTTGTCGCCAGGATGAAACGATGTCCCTGTTCCTGCCGAAAATTTCTGCGCGAAAGAGCCCAAGGTATCAAATGGCGGCGATACGCTTAAGAAAATGGGAATCAGTATCTTCCGGGCTGTTTTTTGATAAACTCCCGAATGAGAAACAGATAAATTCTGATGGTATCGAAAGCGGCTCGAAAAACCCTTCGATTTGATATATTATGGGCCTCGTAATTCATCCGGGATCAAAAGTTATGAGGAATTACGTGTCCACACGTGATGGGCTTTTAAAAACCCGCTGGAGGAGTTAAAAAATATAATAAAAACTCAGAAGAGACCCCAATGGGGCATCGCGTGCTCACACGTGACTATGGGTCACGTGCAGACACGTGATGGGCTTTTAAAACCTCTAAAATAATGAATAGAATTTAATTCTAAAAGTCAGAAAATACCTCAACGAGGTATCACGTGCTTACACGTGACCAATGGTCACGTGTTGACACGTGATGGTTAAAACTGAAACATAAATAAGCGGCTGAGAAAGGAACCCAATTGGGGGTCACGTGCTCACACGTGACCAAAGGTCACGTGCCAGGACGTGACTGGCTTTAAAAGCATTATAATTTAATAGAATTAAATTCTAAAAGTTTCTGAATCTTTCCAAATGGAAAAGGGTCATGGGGAACCGTTGGATTAAAAATCCAAGGGTGATTAAAAATCACCAATTTATGGAAAAATCTTGGACAAGGAAAGATTTCCCTGAAAATCTCACCAGGATAACAAATAGAATATCTTTTGGATTTAAAATCCACGGTGAATAAAATTCACTGAATAATCTAAAGGCCCAGATTAATGATAAATATAAATCAAATCTCTCAACATACAAATCAAATCTCTTAATGAGAGATTTGCTAAACAAATTGATTCTCTTCCTTCTCCTATAAATAGGAGCCAAGAAGAGAAGAGAAGGGATCTACGTTTTTGAGAGAAAAACAGAGAGAGGAGAATTTAATTCTCAAGAGGGAAGAAAAGAAAGGAGAATTTAATTCTCAACAAAGAAAACCCTAGGTGAGAAAAGAGAAAAAGATAAACTTCAAACAGAGAATTTAATTCTCAAAATCCAAGAGTTTAACTCTTATACAAAAAAGAACTTAGTTTTTCTTCTGGTTGAAGATCTGCACAGAGCACATCTCCCCATAACTTGAGAATTTAATTCTCATCGGGTCGAGATCCTGCCATGCAGATCCTAAACTTAGAAGGGGAATTGAGTCTTGAGAATTAATTCTCCTAAAACAAAACTAGGGTTTAACCCTAATCAAGAATTTAATTCTTTTACATATCTGGGAATTTAATTCCTTTGAAAATAAATCAGGGTTTTATCCTAAATAAGAATTTAATTCTTTCACGATAGGAATTTAATTCCTCCAAAATCATAATTAGGGTTTAACCCTACAAAGAATTCAATTCTTAAAAGATCTATGTTCATGAAAAGAACTAGGGTCACGTGCCCCCACGTGACCCTTGAAAAGATCCCCTGCAAAGAACTTTGAAGAATCACCCCACGTGCTCCCACGTGACTCCCAGAACGCAGAAAGAAAAAGCAAAGGGAATGAAAGCTTTGGGCGCTCTCACGTGTTATCACGTGACCCCTCAGCAAATGCTTTAACAATTGGCGCACAGATCCCCATCACGTGCCAACACGTGATGCTCTAAAATAAAAATGAAAGTGTTTAACACTTAATGGCAAAATAAAAGAAAAGCTCTCACGTGTCCCCACGTGACCCCTCAGCAAGTGCTGTAATATTCGATGCATAAACCCCCATCACGTGCCAACACGTGATGCTCTAAAATAAAGATGAAAAGTGTTTAACACTTATTCGCAGATTTGAGGATAAAGCAAAGGAGATGTGGCCCCGCATTTAGGGCGCCCTCACGTGTCACCACGTGACCCCTGATGAGCGTTCCAACAGACCAGAGCGGGGGCCTCCATCATGTGCTCACACGTGATGGCCGTCAGAATTAAAAGAGTTAAAACACTGATTTGCAGAATAAGATAAGGGAAATCAGGGCGCTCTCACGTGTCCACACGTGACCCCTCTCCCCTTAGTGTTTAACACTAATCCGAAGACTTTGTCCTCAGTGATTAACACCGATTTTCTTAGTGTTTAACACTAATTTGGAAAACTCTATTTGCAGTGTTTAACACTGATTTGCTTGGTGTTTAACACTAATTTGAAAACACTGTTCCCAGTGTTTAACACTGATTATCTTTTAGTGTTTAACACTAACTTGCTATCTTATTCCAGTGTTCAACACTGTTGGTTTCTAGTGTTTAACACTAGCTTCAGCCCAATTGGCTAAGTTTCAGAGGCAAAGCCTCTCCTTCAATGGACCAACAGAGGGCCAATATTTCAAACATAACTGGACTTAGCCCAAACTGGCCATAAGTCCTCAAATCATCTTGATCTGAGCACATCTGCTCTTTCAACCAACTCATTGGTTCAAGGGTACATCTCTGAACTCCTCTGATATTTGTCGTTGTAATCCTTCAACGTCTTCAGAGAGGTGACGGGTCCCGACAACCGCACATCAACACGGACTGTGGGGTCCTTAAACTCATGGACTCATGCGTCCTTAACCAAGATACGGACTGTGGGGTCCTTAAACCCGCGGACTTATGCGTCCTTAAACTAACGGACTAATGCGTCCTTAAACACACCCATATGGACTGTGGGGTCCTTAAACCCATGGACTTATGCGTCCTTAAACTACTAATGGACCACCATGTCCCTAAACTGGCATTGGACCACCATGTCCCTAAACTGGCATTGGACGCATCCTCAAACCAAACCCCAAACCCAAATCTAAGAAAACTCGGATTTGGACTAATCCACGTCCTACGGGCGACGACATAAATTGGTCTCCGTATACAATCCACGGGCAACCACGAACAAAACAAACACATACGACACGAAGTGACCATCTGGAGAAAGAGAAAGTTGTTACCGCAATGCGGTAGCGTAATTAACTGCAGGGGCTTGCGCCTGCACGGAAGAGCGTCCCCACAATCAAAAACCCCTCAAGCGAGGGGGAATCTGACGAAGTCTGCTACATCGGACGCATCCGTCTAAACCTCCGATACACGGTGCCATAAATCAACTCGGCATCTTCGGAGAGGTGGACGGATAGCACCAATTAGCATCTGCCCCGAACCTCAGGCGAGACGTCCCGCGTCCCGGCCGCCGTTCGGAGGGGAACAGATTCTGGCACGCCCGGTGGGACCTTTTCCTCTTTCCACTCCACACTTCGTGTGTCGTGTTCGCGAGCAAATCGCGGTTTGCTATGGTTGCTTGTGGATTCGAGGTACTAAGATTTGGTGTCTTGCTCCGTGCAGAAAACAGAAGATCAATGGCTTCAAACTGCACTACCTGCAACTGCAACTCTCGCTCCGTCCCTGCTGGAGGAGTGACTTACGGGCCCCAAGTGGCCTCCCTTTTCAAAATGCCAGTGGAGCAGGTAGCTCAAGCCACCGCTGGACTATTCTTCGGGACCCTGCTCCCACCAATGAGCTTCAATGCCTCAATGACGTTGCAAGAAGCCCCAAAGAAGTCGGTCTTTGATCAGCTTACCACTGCCGCGACCCCTCTCAACGGGTCGCCCAACTTCAATACCTCAGTTTTCAACAGACTGGGCCAGAACGTTTACAAGCCCGCGTTGCCCGAAGCTGCCATCCCAAAGCGGATAGCCATCCCGGCTCAAGCGGACAAAATTATTGGAAAGGCTCCTCCTTCCAAGAAGTCAATTTTTACAAGGCTGGCCATTCCGGTTGCTGCTCCAGGCGAGGTCCTCAAAGCTGCTTCCCCTGCCCAGAGGTCTGTCTTTGACAGATTAGACATTGCTTCTCAACGGGTGTCAGTCTTCGATAAGCTAACACCAATAACGGTCTCTCCTCAAAGCAGGGGGCATGACGAAGTCGCCCCTACGGCCGAAACAACTCCATCCGCACGACACGCTCGACGTCGCCACTGGCGCTAAGTAAGGAAGGCTGGGGGCAACTCCCCCTCTGGATTTACTCCACCAGCTCCAACGGTGGGGATCGATATTGCTGTTCCAACCGGGAACAGTTTTGAGCTGCTGAACAGGGTGCGCAGAAACTCTCCTACCGCCGTACTAAAAAGATCCCCTCCTCCGGTGGCAAACGTTGCGGAAGCCAAGCCAGAACATTCCTCTCAGTGGCTGTCCTCTAAAATCTACAAGGTCTGGCGCCAAGTCCAAGACTCGGTGATTGATCGAAATTTCTCCCGCCAGCAGAAGAAGCTGAAGGTCCGGCAGGAAGAAAACCGTCCTGTTAAGCCGTAAAAAGCAACGGCTACTTGGGCGCCCACTACAACGACCCCCTCAACTTCAACCACTCAAAAGAAAAGGAGTCCGAAAAAAGCCCCTGTGAACATGGTGAACCGTAAACGCGCTGAGCACAAACACCCCAAGTCTGGGGGCATGGTGGTGCACACTGTTTATATGGCTTCTGGAAAGGAGGAAAGCCGTGCTTCGACGGGTCACCGACCGCTCACCCGATCAGTGACGAAAGCTCAGGAGCAGCAACAGAAGCTTCAGGAGATGATGACTACAATGGCCGCACTCACCGGGCCAAAAGAAAGCCCAGAGGCATCATCAGAACAGCGTCACGAACAAGAAACCGACGCTGACTTCCTACGCAGAGTCCTCGAAAAGAAGGACAAAGAAGCCGCGGAGCAAGCGGCTAACATAAAACAAATGGCGCTTCTCTTCCAAGATATGGTAGGGATGATGATCCAGCAAGATCCTCCTGCTGAAGATCCTCCGATTATCCTTGAAGATGACAAAGGAGAGACATCGAATCCTCCACCGGCTCTGTCAACAGCCAAGGAGGAGACAATTTCCAAAGCTGCCCTGGAGGAATATATAGCTCAGCAAATACGAGCTGATCAGGCGAATGAAGCGGCCAGCCAAGTCGTCAGAACCGGACGGCCCTATCCGAGCTGGTATGACCAAATCAGTTACTCGCCGGGATATACAATCCCTAAGTTTCACGTATATAAAGGGACAGGGAACCCACATCAGCATGTCGCTCAATTCAGGGCCTTATGCGGCAATACTGGAGGCGATGACAGACTGTTGCTTCGACAATTTGTTGGCAGCTTAGCAGAAACGGCATTCGAATGGTATTCGGAGCTACCTAACGACTCTGTCAAAACATTTGCGGAGATAGAGTTACTGTTTACACAAAGATTCGCGAGTGCTAGTGAACGCACCCCGATAACAGCACTGATCAACGCCAGGATAAGGCCAGGTGAAACGTGGGTCCAATATGCAACACGATGGCGGAACCTATGGTCGAAATGCGAACAACGCATCGAAGAAGCACCCGCGGTAGGCATGTTCGTGGGCACTCTTGACCCTCAAGCGGCCATCTCCCAGTTCATGATGTTCTTCAAGCCGACCACCTTCCAGGCCTTGATTGACAAGCTGGCCCAAATAGACCAGATGGGTCATAGACCATCTCCTTCAAAGACAGAGCCTTGGAATGAAAAGGGCAAAGGGAAAGCAACTTTCGTCGATAAGACTCAACAACAGTCGAGCAACTTAAAGCCGGTTGTCCGTTAAAACAATATGCGTCCACGCCCATCCCTCGAGGAAAGACTGGGACGTCCTTACTCATTTCCTCAGGATAAAACGAGAAAACTGTTCGAGCTGGCAGTGCGCAACAGACTCATCAATCTGCCGAGTCCAAAACGTCCGTTGCAACCAGGCGATGTCAACGATCCCAATTATTGCCCTTACCACCAAGCGGTAAGCCATCCAATCGAAGATTGCTTCGTCTTTAAGGGATGGATCGAGGATCAGTACCTACAAGGCAAGTTTGCGCTGTCTGAAAAGTGGAAGGTAAACCCACCACAGCCGCACACTCCAAAGAAGACGGACACACCGGGGGCAAGTTGTCACATGATCTCTCACTCATTGATAGATGATAAAGAGGCTCCTTGCACCGAGAAACCAGGGGCGGGGCCTGAACCAGAACTTCTGTGGCCATCAGACGAGATGATCGATGCCTTCCTGAACGAAGCCCGTCTTAAAAGCAAAGCGGATCGAGAGCGCGAGATGGCCATATTCGAGAAAGCCAAACGCCGGCGACTAGATGAAAGGGTCGAAACACTCCCACCAGATGAAAGTACATCCGCCGCAAATAAAAGCAGGATCAAGAAAAGGAAACGATTCGCCAAAGCCATAGCAATGGGGATGAGGCCGCCCTCTTTCAGAAAAAATTCTCCTGGTGGTATACATTTTGATGAAACGGACGTACACCCTAACTTCTGCTTATATCATCAGAAGATCGTACATCCTACTGAAGACTGCAACTCTTTTAAGTGTTGGTGGCAAGGGTATGTCGCTCACAGGCACCACTTCAACAGGACAAAGCGTGAAGCTCGTAGACAGCGAAAAAATACGACAGATGAGCATAAAAGAATTGCCGGCAATTGTCATAAGGACGAGCCCCGGGGATCACGAGTTCTCACCTTTGGAAGCGATTCTGATGAAGAAGCCGCTCTTAACCCTCTCTTCAAGGAATTCATTTATAAAACAAAAGAATTGGAGAGTTGCGAGAATGTTCAGCCGTACAATCTCACGCTACCCGGAAAGAATCTCGGACCCGCAAACGACGGAGCAAACGAAATGAGAAAGGAAAAGGAAAAAACGGCCTTTGTTGCCAACACTCAACAACAGCCGAGTAACCCGAGACCGTTTTGTCGTCAAAACAACAAGCCGTGATACCTCAATGAGAAGTTGAAACGTCCTTACTCGTTTCCCAAAGATAAAACAAAGAGATTGTTCGAGCTAGCAGCGCGCAGCGGGCTTATCACTTTGCCAGATCCAAAACGTCCATTGCAACCAGGTGACGTTAACAATCCTAACTATTGTCCATATCACAGAGTAATGGGCCACCCACTCGACAATTGCTACGTCTTCAAAAACTGGGTTGAAGACCAATACCAACAGGGCAAGTTCGCGCTGCTCGAAAAGTGGAAAGTAAACCCGCCACAACAACATGCTTCGAAAAAGGTGGATATGCCGGGGGCATCATGCTCATTCATAGGGAATGCCCCATAGACCGAAAAGTCAATAAACTAGAGATACGTCTCAAATACAGCGACGGCGGACCGAAACGTCCTTAAACTAACGGCGGACCGCAATGTCCTAAAACTTGCAAATGACCGAAATGTCGTTAAACTACTATCAACCCGCGGCATCATCAGGCTGGCGTGGTTAAAAAAAAAAGCAAAAAAGCAAGAAAAAAAAAGAAGAAAAAAAACGGTATGTCCATAAGCAAAATGGGCACGAATGAAAACCCGAAAGGGCTCCGTGAGTAAAAACAGCAGGGCTACCGGCGAGTGTTCGTGAAAACCCGAAAGAGCGCGACCTCATTTTTTAAACAAAAAAAAAAAAAAAAAAAAAACGGTATGTCCATAAGCAAAATGGGCACGGATGAAAACCCGAAAGGGCTCCGTGAGTAAAAACAGCAGGGCTACCGGCGAGTGTTTGTGAAAACCCGAAAGGGCGCAACCTCGTTAAAAGACACTTACAGGGTCCTCTCGACCTTATAAGGAGAAACCACCCGCGTGAGATCCTTACGACTCACAAGGGAGCAACACACTTAGGGGTCCTCACGATTCCTAAGGAGAAAATTCACTTGCGAGATCCTCACGACTCGTAAGGAGAACTCTCTTATGGGACCCTCACGGCTCATAAGATTTGAAAGTCTTAAGTTACAGAAACCTTAACCTGTTCTTAAGCAACCCCCACAACCTTCGATATTGCCCTACAAGTGGCTCATATTGACCCTTGTATACAATCCACGGGCACGAATAAATATTTCCCTAACAAAGTCTCATCCGTGACTAGGGATATGCTTGTACAGCAAACAACACTTGTAAGTCCTCTCGACTTATAAGGAGAAAACCC
The DNA here is from genome assembly GCA_030015575.1 of Agapanthus africanus. NCBI lineage: Eukaryota > Viridiplantae > Streptophyta > Magnoliopsida > Asparagales > Amaryllidaceae > Agapanthus > Agapanthus africanus. Next base: position 552,922,122 of record JASDDO010000001.1, read on the forward strand.
TTTTGTAAGATCCTTACGACTTACAAGAGAACATGCACTTAGGAATCCTCACGATTCCCAAGGAGAAAACACACCTACAAGATCCTCACGACTTGTAGGGAGAGATACCTTCGTGAGACCCTTACGGCTCATGAAGTCAAAAGCCTTAGTCAACGGGATCCTAACCCTGTTTACTAAGCCACCTTTGTTCAACATCGACAGAGGCAAATGATGATTCGCTCCTGGCAATATCCCAGTTGCAGCGATGCTGATGCCTAAACCGGTATCAAATTCTAAGTCCTTTCACGGCAAATGATGATTCGCTCCTGACAATATTCCAGTCGCAGCGATGCTGATGCCAAGATTGGTATCATATCCCAAATCCCCTACTCGCAAAAAAAAAAAAAAAAAAAAAATCAGCGAGCCAAAAAAAAATGCATACGAAATAGCCGAAATGATGGGGCAACTTGCAAACAAAATCAGCAAGTAAAAATGTATGCATGCAAAATAGCCGAAATGATTGGGCAACTCGCAATAAAAAGCAGCGGGTAAAAAGAAAAATAGCCTTAATGATTGGGCACCATGAAAAATAGCCGAAATGATGGGGCAATCGCGATTTTCGCGAGATAAAAAGCTGAAATGATAGAGCATCGCGGAAAGAATAAAAAAAAAATAATAAAAGAATGAAACTTTTTGCCCTACAGGTGAAATCACATTGATCCCTGTATACAATCCAGGGGCACAGATAAAGAGGGAACCATACTTTCCCAACAGGCTCCATCAGAAAGCGAAGCCAAATCTCGACGGTTCATCGACAACCTAGAGACAATCTCGACATTTGTCCCAATATTACAGACACGACGTCAGCAAATGAAGCAAAGGAAGATCCCTAGCTTCAGGGTCTCGACGTCAACATCGACGACTTAGAGATCAACACCGGCATGCTTTGTCCCTCCAGCCTGATGCAGACATGACGTCAACAACCGACCTCAGAGTCGCAATGAAGCGGAGCCATGGCAAAGGCCCTAGTCCCAAATCTCAATGGACACATCTATAGCCTGGAGACCAACAACGGTATGCCTCCTCATTCCAGCAGCACAAAGGTGTTACACCATCAAGCGGAGCGATGGCAAAATCCCAACTCCGCCTTAGCATTCGTCTCGTTACAGCAGACGCAATATTAACAACGGCGTTCCTTCGCAGTCTAGCAGGATGTACATGCAAAGTTAATAAAAGACCCCATGGTCAGCAAAGCGGAGTGATGGAAAAATCCCAGCTCCACCTCAACACTCGTCTCGTCACAGCGGACACATCATCAAGCAAAGCGGAACAGCGGCAACTCCCAGTTCCATGACTCGACGATTTACTCCCACAGAGAGTCAAATCCCAACTCCGTGAAATGCGGATATAATCAACAAAATTCCTGGTTACGTGGAACGCGGATAACGTCACTCTTTGACCCCGTGGAAAACGTCCAGAGCGGATCCTGGTCCTCGCAGAGCACGGCAGTGAACCCGTGTGAAGCATCCAGAGCGGAGCCTAGTCCTCGCCGAACACGGCAGTGAACCCGTGTGAAGCATCTAGTGCAAAATTCCTGGTTACGTGGAACGCGGATAACGTCACTCTTTGACCCCGTGGAAAACGTCCAGAGCGGATCCTGGTCCTCGCAGAGCACGGCAGTGAACCCGTGTGAAGTATCCAGAGCGGAGCCTAGTCCTCGCCGAACACGGCAGTGAACCCGTGTGAAGCATCTAGTGCAAAATTCCTGGTTACGTGGAACACGGATAACGTCACTCTTTGACCCTGTGGAAAACGTCCAGAACGGATCCTGGTCCTCGCAGAGCACGGCAGTGAACCCGTGTGAAGCATCCAGAGCGGAGCCTAGTCCTCGCCGAACACGGCAGTGAACCCGTGTGAAGCATCTAGTGCAAAATTCCTGGTGGAACGCGGATAACGTCACTCTTTGACCTCGTGGAAAACGTCCAGAGCGGATCCTGGTCCTCGCAGAGCACGGCAGTGAACCCGTGTGAAGCATCCAGAGCGGAGCCTAGTCCTCGCCTAACGCGGCAGTGAACCCGTACGAAGCATCTAGTGCAAAATTCCTGGTCACGTGGAACGCGGATAACGTCACTCTTTGACCCCGTGGAAAACGTCCAGAGCGGATCCTGGTCCTCGCAGAGCACGGCAGTGAACCCGTGTGAAGCATCCAGAGCGGAGCCTAGTCCTCGCCTAACGCGGCAGTGAACCCGTGTGAAGCATCTAGTGCAAAATTCCTGGTCACGTGGAACGCGGATAACGTCACTCTTTGACCCCGTGGAAAACGTCCAGAGCGGATCCTGGTCCTCGCAGAGTACGGCAGTGAACCCGTGTGAAGCATCCAGAGCGGAGCCTAGTCCTCGCCTAACGCGGCAGTGAACCCGTGTGAAGCATCTAGTGCAAAATTCCTGGTCACGTGGAACGCGGATAACGTCACTCTTTGACCCCGTGGAAAACGTCCAGAGCGGATCCTGGTCCTCGCAGAGCACGGCAGTGAACCCGTGTGAAGCATCCAGAGCGGAGCCTAGTCCTCGCCTAACGCGGCAGTGAACCCGTGTGAAGCATATAGTGCAAAATTCCTGGTCACGTGGAACGCGGATAACGTCACTCTTTGACCCCGTGGAAAACGTCCAGAGCGGATCCTGGTCCTCGCAGAGCACGGCAGTGAACCCGTGTGAAGCATCCAGAGCGGAGCCTAGTCCTCGCCTAACGCGGCAGTGAACCCGTGTGAAGCATCTAGTGCAAAATTCCTGGTCACGTGGAACGCGGATAACGTCACTCTTTGACCCCGTGGAAAACGTCCAGAGCAGATCCTGGCCCTCGCAGGGCACGGCAGTGAACCCGTGTGAAGCATCTTGAGCGGAGCCTAGTCCTCGCCTAACGCGGTAGTAAACCCATGTGAAGCATCTAGTGCAAAATTCCTGGTCACGTGGAACGCGGATAACGTCACTCTTTGACCCCATGGAAAACGTCCAGAGCGGATCCTGGTCTTCGCAGAGCACGGCAGTGAACCCGTGTGAAGCATCCAGAGCGGAGCCTAGTCCTCGCCTAACACGGCAGTGAACCTGTGTGAAGCATCTAGTGCAAAATTCTTGGTCACGTGGAACGCGGATAACGTCACTCGGAACGCGGATAACGTCACTCTTCGACTCCGTGGGAAACGTCCAGAGCGGATCCTGGTCCTCACACCAACATGGAATGATCACCACCGCGACATTCGTCTCGATACAGCAGACGCGATACCAGCAAACGAAGCGAAGGCCAAATTCCTTGCTTCAGGGTCTTGACGGCAAGTCATATAAAGCCTGAAAGACAATCAGAGATCATCTCACACCAACATGGAGTGATCACCACCTCGACGTTCGTCTCGACACAGCAGACGCAACATCACCGAAAGGAGTCACGGCAAAATCCCTGGTTCCAGACCTCGACGGTTCACCAGCAACCTAGAGACAACCACGACATTCATCTCGATACAGCAGACGCGATGCCAGCAAACGAAGTGAAGGCCAAATTCCTAGCTTCAACGTCTTAACGGCAAGTCATATAAAGCCTGAAAGACCATCAGAGATCATCCCACACCAGCGTGGAGTGGTCACCACCTCGACGTTCGTCTCGATACAGCAGATGAAATGTCACCCCAGGTTCTTCCCCCAGCAGGATTCGGAAGCGACAAAGCAAACGAAGCGAAGGCCAAATTCCTAGCTTCAACGTCTTGACGGATCCAAACACGCCAAAGAAAACGAAGCGAAGGCCAAATTCCTAGCTTCAGGATCTTAATGGTAAGTCATATAAAACCGGAAAGACAATCAGAGATCATCTCACGCCAACATGGAGTGATCACCACCTCGACGTTCGTCTCGACACAGCAGACGCAACATTACAGAAAGGAGTCACGGCAAAATCCCTGGTTCCAGACCTCGACGGTTCACCGGCAACCTAGAGACAACCGCGACATTCGTCTCGATACAGAGGACGCAATGCCAGCAAACGAAGCGAAGGCCAAATTCCTAGCTTCAACGTCTTAACGGCAAGTCATATAAAGCCTGAAAGACCATCAGAGATCATCCCACACCAGCGTGGAGTGGTCACCACCTCGACGTTCGTCTCGATACAGCAGACGAGATGTCACGACAGCGTTCTTCCTCCAACAGGATTCGCACATGACAAAGCAAACGAAGCGAAGGCCAAATTCCTAGCTTCAACGTCTTAACGGCAAGTCATATAAAGCCTGAGAGACAATCGGAGATCATCTCGAACCAATGCGGAGTAGTCACCACCTCGACGTTCGTCTCGATACAGCAGACGCAACATCACCAAAAGGAGCCACGGCAAAATCCCTAGTTCCAAACCTCGACGGTTCACCAGCAACCTAGAGACAACCACGATATTCGTCTCGATACAGAGGACGCAATGCCAGCAAAACGAAGCAAAGGCCAAATTCCTAGCTTCAGGGTCTTAACGGCAAGTCATATAAAGCCTGAAAGACTATCGGAGATCATCCCACACCAGCGCGGAGTGGTTATGACTCATCGGGGCTCTCCAAAATGAGCCTAACCTCAAGTAAAAAGCGGCATGGCAAATTCCTAGCGCTTGCTCTTCCGACGGTCAAACTGCCAAGGAGGATTGCTTGAAGACGTCTTGTCCAGCCCCCGAAGGGATCAGAGACACGGCAGTCACAGGGCTACTTGAACAGCACGATTGCCTATCGAGGAATATATCAGCTCATGCGACGGTACGACGGCCAAAACCCTAAGTACCACAGACCCTGACGGACATCTGTCGTAAAGAGCAGAGGTTAACTGTGACGTTAGGATATTCTTGCGAGATCTGCTCGATCCGTTTTGACTCGTGAGGAAATTGATGTCTTTGCGAGAACTTCTCGATTCGTCTCGACTCGTGAGATAAAGCCTTAGGCAGTAGGGATTAAAAAACCTGTTTCCTAAGCACTGGGATCCTGCAAGTCGGCCCAAAATGGTCTCTTGCATACTATCCACGGGTCTCACTCTCCGAAGTCGAATTTCGACAAGGAGGGGAAAAACCGCTTACGGGTCCTCTCGACTCGTAAGAGGGAAAAATTCTCTCATAAGATACTTACGACTTATAAAAGAAAACACACTTAGGAATCCTCACGACTCCTAAGGAGAAAATACACCTACGAGATCCTCTCGATCCGTAGGGAGAAAAGTCTTTATGAGACCCTCACGGCTCATAAAGTTGAAAAGTCTTAGGTGGCAGATCCTAACCCTGTCTCCTAAGCCATCACTGCCCTGCAAAGAAGTCAAGATGGACCGTCTATGAGCCACACTCGCCAAAGCTACATGCCACTGAAATGGAAAAGCTACTCATGAGCATATAAACTATTTCACTCCAGAGTAAGATATAAAAAGATAGAAGGGTGCGGCTCATGGAGTTAAGGGTTTGGAACTATATCTCTTAAGAGTCGAGATTTGAGTCAATGATAAATGACGACGCTTGTGTCCGCTCGTTATCTTCTCAGATCAAGATTCTGAAAGTAATATACCAACCCGAAATTGGTCGTACGCTATGCATTACTTTGCACTACTTCACCCACGTATATACTTACGTGGGCAAAGTAGTGGGGGGCATTTGTTCCCGCCGAAAATTTCTGCGCGAAAGAGCCCAAGGTATCAAATGGCGGCGATACGCTTAAGAAAATGGGAATCAGTATCTTCCGGGCTGTTTTTTTGATAAACTCACGAATGAGAAATAGATAAATTCTGATGGTATCGAAAGCGGCTCGAAAAACCCTTCGATTTGATATATTATGGGCCTCGTAATTCATCCGGGATCAAAAGTTATGAGGAATTACGTGTCCACACGTGATGGGCTTTTAAAAACCCGCTGGAGGAGTTAAAAAATATAATAAAAACTCAGAAGAGACCCCAATGGGGCATCACGTGCTCACACGTGACCATGGGTCACGTGCAGACACGTGATGGGCTTTTAAAGCCTCTAAAATAATGAATAGAATTTAATTCTAAAAGTCAAAAAATACCTCAACGAGGTATCACGTGTCAACACGTGACCAATGGTCACGTGTTGACACGTGATAGTTAAAACTGAAACATAAATAAGCGGCCGAGAAAGGAACCCAATTGGGGGTCACGTGCTCACACGTGACCAAAGGTCACGTGCCAGCACGTGACTGGCTTTAAAAGCATTATAATTTAATAGAATTAAATTCTAAAAGTTTCTGAATCTTTCCAAATGGAAAAGGGTCATGAGGAACCGTTGGATTAAAAATCCAAGGGTGATTAAAAATCACCAATTTATGGAAAAATCTTGGACAAGAAAAGATTTCCCTGAAAATCTCACCAGGATAACAAATAGAATATCTTTTGGATTTAAAATCCACGGTGAATAAAATTCACTGAATAATCTAAAGGCCCAGATTAATGATAAATATAAATCAAATCTCTCAACATACAAATCAAATCTCTCAATGAGAGATTTGCTAAACAAATTGATTCTCTTCCTTCTCCTATAAATAGGAGCCAAGAAGAGAAGAGAAGGGATCTACGTTTTTGAGAGAAAAACAGAGAGAGGAGAATTTAATTCTCAAGAGGGAAGAAAAGAAAGGAGAATTTAATTCTCAACAAAGAAAACCCTAGGTGAGAAAAGAGAAAAAGATAAACTTCAAACAGAGAATTTAATTCTCAAAATCCAAGAGTTTAACTCTTATACAAAAAAGAACTTAGTTCTTCTTCTGGTTGAAGATCTGCACAGAGCACATCTCCCCATAACTTGAGAATTTAATTCTCATCGGGTCGAGATCCTGCCATGCAGATCCTAAACTTAGAAGGGGAATTGAGTCTTGAGAATTAATTCTCCTAAAACAAAACTAGGGTTTAACCCTAATCAAGAATTTAATTCTTTTACATATCTGGGAATTTAATTCCTTTGAAAATAAATCAGGGTTTTATCCTAAATAAGAATTTAATTCTTTCACGATAGGAATTTAATTCCTCCAAAATCATAATTAGGGTTTAACCCTACAAAGAATTCAATTCTTAAAAGATCTATGTTCATGAAAAGAACTAGGGTCACGTGCCCCCACGTGACCCTTGAAAAGATCCCCTGCAAAGAACTTTGAAGAATCACCCCACGTGCTCCCACGTGACTCCCAGAACGCAGAAAGAAAAAGCAAAGGGAATGAAAGCTTTGGGCGCTCTCACGTGTTATCACGTGACCCCTCAGCAAATGCTTTAACAATTGGCGCACAGATCCCCATCACGTGCCAACACGTGATGCTCTAAAATAAAAATGAAAGTGTTTAACACTTAATGGCAAAACAAAAGAAAAGCTCTCACGTGTCCCCACGTGACCCCTCAGCAAGTGCTGTAATATTCGATGCATAAACCCCCATCACGTGCCAACACGTGATGCTCTAAAATAAAGATGAAAAGTGTTTAACACTTATTCGCAGATTTGAGGATAAAGCAAAGGAGATGTGGCCCCGCATTTAGGGCGCCCTCACGTGTCACCACGTGACCCCTGATGAGCGTTCCAACAGACCAGAGCGGGGGCCTCCATCATGTGCTCACACGTGATGGCCGTCAGAATTAAAAGAGTTAAAACACTGATTTGCAGAATAAGATAAGGGAAATCAGGGCGCTCTCACGTGTCCACACGTGACCCCTCTCCCCTTAGTGTTTAACACTAATCCGAAGACTTTGTCCTCAGTGATTAACACCGATTTTCTTAGTGTTAAACACTAATTTGGAAAACTCTATTTGCTGTGTTTAACACTGATTTGCTTGGTGTTTAACACTAATTTGAAAACACTGTTCCCAGTGTTTAACACTGATTATCTTTTAGTGTTTAACACTAACTTGCTATCTTATTCCCAGTGTTCAACACTGTTGGTTTCTAGTGTTTAACACTAGCTTCAGCCCAATTGGCTAAGTTTCAGAGGCAAAGCCTCTCCTTCAATGGACCAACAGAGGGCCAATATTTCAAACATAACTGGACTTAGCCCAAACTGGCCATAAGTCCTCAAATCATCTTGATCTGAGCACATCTGCTCTTTCAACCAACTCATTGGTTCAAGGGTACATCTCTGAACTCCTCTGATATTTGTCGTTGTAATCCTTCAACGTCTTCAGAGAGGTGACGGGTCCCGACAACCGCACATCAACACGGACTGTGGGGTCCTTAAACTCATGGACTCATGCGTCCTTAACCAAGATACGGACTGTGGGGTCCTTAAACCCGCGGACTTATGCGTCCTTAAACTAACGGACTAATGCGTCCTTAAACACACCCATATGGACTGTGGGGTCCTTAAACCCATGGACTTATGCGTCCTTAAACTACTAATGGACCACCATGTCCCTAAACTGGCATTGGACCACCATGTCCCTAAACTGGCATTGGACCACTATGTCCTTAAACTGGTATTGGACCACCATGTCCCTAAACTGGAACAATAGAGCCCCCAAATGCTCTTTTGTCGGATCTAAACGATCCCGTTAAGTCGATCTTAGTCCCAAACTGGACTAACGTATCCTTAACAACCATTTAAGTTGATCTTAGCCTCAAATATGGCTAACGCATCCTTAAACCTTCAAACAGATTTTAGTCCCAAATTGGACTATAAATCCCCAAATCAACTTTGGTTCAAGGGTACATCTCTGAACTCCTCTGACATCTGTCGTTGTAATCCTTCAACGACGTCAGAGAGGTGACGGGTCCCGACGGCCATACATACAATGGACCCCTATGTCCCTAAACTGGAACAATCGAGCCTCCAAACGCTCTTTTGTCGGATCTAAACGATCCCGTTAAGTTGATCTTAGTCTCAAACTAGACTAACGTATCCTTAACAAACGTTTGAGTTGATCTTGGCCTCAAATATGGCTGACGTATCCTCAAACCAAACCCCCAAACCCAAATCTAAGAAAACACGGATTTGGACTAATCCACGTCCTACGGGCGACGACATAAATTGGTCTCCGTATACAATCCACGGGCAACCACAAATAAAACAAACACATACGACACGAAGTGACCATCTGGAGAAGGAGAAAGTTGTTACCGCAATGCGGTAGCGTAATTAACTGCAGGGGCTTGCGCCTGCACGGAAGAGCGTCCCTACAATCAAAAACCCCTCAAGCGAGAGGGAATCTGACGAAGTCTGCTACATCGGACGCATCCGTCTAAACCTCCGATACACGGTGCCATAAATCAACTCGGCATCTTCGGAGAGGTGGACGGATAGCACCAATTAGCATCTGCCCCGAACCTCAGGCGAGACGTCCCGCGTCCCGGCCGCCGTTCGGAGGGGAACAGTCCCCGGGACGATGCTGGTTCGATGGGGCAGACTATGTCAGTCCCCCACATTTCGAATGGCCAGCTAACCACCGTCGGATGTAGTGGATTCGGATGCTGGTGGATGAAATCCTCATGGATTTGGCATGAGTGGCGTTGCTTCGCATATTCGAGGCAGGCCTGGATCATCGTGGGCCAGCAGTAACCCATCCGTTTAATTTTTAACTTCATCTTCGGGCCTGCTTGATGAGAACCACAGATTCCGTCATGAACTTCCTGAACGACTCTTTTTGCTTCGTCAGGTCCTAAACATCTCAGCCACAGAGAATCAAACGATCTCTTATACAGATTATCATTGACGAAAGCGAAAGATAGAGCTCGTTTCATGAGCTGATGTCTTGAGGACGCTTCTTCGGGCATTCGGTGGGACTTAAAGTAGTCTATGAAGACTTCCCTCCAGTCCTCAGCCTTCTCATGGTCTTTTATCTGTAGGGTCGTCTGCTCAGTCGCTCCCTTCTCTTCGGATGATTCCGGAGATATTTCTGCTAGGGCAAGCACCCGACGGTTTTGTACCATGATTTTAACATCATCGAGATTCTCATCAGCCAATTCTTTGGCGAGCTTAGCTAACGCGTCCGCTTTGCTATTTTCCACGAGTGGTATGCTTTCCAAAGTATAGGAGGGAATTTAGGTCAATAGTTGTTGCACCTTTTCGCCGTACTTCACCAACTCTGGTTTGCACGTTTGGTAGTCACCATTTACTTTACTAACGACCAGTTGAGAATCCCTGTAAATAAGGAGGTCTTCAATTCCCATGTCAATGGCGATCTCGAGGCCCGCTATCAAAGCTTCGTATTCGGCTTCGTTATTTGTCCTCGGCTCTGTTAAGGAGAAGGCGAAGCGCATAATCCCTCTTTGTGGAGTTACGAAGATGAGGCCTACTCCCGATTTGATTATGGGGGTACATTGTTTGCGCTTCTTCATGGAAGATGCTCCATCAAAATAGAGTTCCCATCGGGTATCACCGCCGCCGATCGCATCAAATGCATGTTCGTCCGGCAAATCGCAGTTCAGAGGAGAACCGACAGGTACTGGATGCTCAGCAAGGAAGTCGGCGATGGCTTGACCTTTCACTGCCTTAAGAGGCTGATATGTTATTGAAAACTCCATCAGGAGCAGGGCCCATTTAGCGAGTCTCCCTGTCAATATGGCCTTTGACATTAGATATTTTAGGGGATCCACCTTTGATATGAGACGGACTTCATGTGCTAATGCATACTGCCTGAGTTTTGTTATTGCAAAGATTAACGCCAGGCAGTGTTTTTCAGTGGGAGAGTAATTGCTTTCTGCCCCCAGCAGAACTCGACTTAAGTAGTAGAGTGCCCTTTCTTTTCCCTGGTCATTCTCTTGCGCCCATAATGCGCCCAATGAACCTTCTAGGGCAGTTGTATAAAGAATGAGAGGCTTTCCCTTGACTGGCGCAGCTAACACTGGAGGGTTCTGCAGGTATTGCTTGATCTTGTCTAGTGCGCCTTGGCATTTGTGATCCCAAACGAATGGAGTTCCCTTCTTCATCAGGTGGCTGTAAGGACGACACTTGCCTGAAAGATTGGCGATAAACCGCCGGATGTATGCGAGCTTCCCTTAGAGAGACCGCAACTGTTTGAGGGTTCTTGGCGGAGGCATTTCCATGATCGCCTTGATCTTAGATGGATCTATTTCGATACCTCGGTGTCGGATGATGAATCCTAGGAATTTACCCGAGGAGACTCCGAACGCGCATTTGAGGGGATTCATCTTCAAATTATATTGCCGAAGGCGTTGAAATACAGTCTTCAGATGCTTTAAATGCTCTTCGTATGACATGCTCTTCACCACGAGGTCATCAATATAGCACTCGACGATGTCATGTATGAGATCATCGAAGATCTTTGTCATGGCCCTTTGATAGGTAGCACCGGCGTTCTTCAGACCAAAAGGCATAACCTTGTAGCAGAATATTCCCAAAGGGGTCCGGAAAGCCGTATGTTTCTGGTCTTCAGAATGCATTTTTATTTGATTATACCCTGATGAGCCGTCCATGAAGGAGAAAACCTCATGCGTGGACGTATTATCTATCATTAGCTCGGTTACCGGTACTGGGAAATCGTCCTTCGGGCAGGCTTTATTGAGATCCCTGAAATCCACGCATATGCGCACCGTCCCATTTTTCTTCATTACAGGAACGATGTTGGCAATCCAGTCAGGATATTGGACTTCTTGGATAAATCCGGAATCGATCAGCTTCTTGACTTCGGCGTTGATGCTCATCTCAAGCTCGAGCCGCATCCTTCTCGGCGCCTGCTTGACTGGCTTGATATCCAGGGATATTGCTAATTTATGCACAGCGATCTCCGGATCTAATCCCGGCATCTCGGAATAGTTCCACGCGAAGCAATCTTTATGCTGTAGAAGCACGTCCTTTAATGCAGCCACCCTTTCTTCAGATAGCCGCTCACTGACGAATGTCGGTCGCGGATCGTCTGCCGATCCCAACTCAATCTTCTTGAAGTTATCTGCAGTAGTATGTATGCCATCTTCCAGTTCTCTCGGAGCCGGTGGAAATTCTGAGATTACCTCATTGTCATTGTTTTCGAAGCACCAAGGGAGCTCATCTATGTCTTCGGGCTTTTCTTTTAATATCGTAATCATGTAACAGGTGCGAATCCGCTTCCAAGACGGGTGTGGATCTGGCTCTGCTCTTGCGGCTTTAGGTTCGTGCTTTTGTGGCGGCGTTACCCTCCAGCTGCTGAATAAAGCAAATCTGCCCTGTTGGTACTGGTCCTCGACCCAGTTCTTGAAGGTGAAGCAGTCTTCGATAGGGTGTCCTATGGCTCGGTGATAAGAGCAATAGCCCGGATAAGAAACCTCGTTAGCTTGCTCAGGGTGCTTAGACTCTGGAAGCGCGATCATTTGATGTTTTATAGCGAGCTCGAGTAACTTCTCCGTCTTTTTTCGGGGGAAGGAATACGCTCGACTCAACTTCTTCATGAGGGACAAATCCGAGCCGCGAAATACCCGATCACGTAACTCTCTAATCCTGCGTCGTTGTTGTCGGCTCTTCTTTCCGCTTCTTGATTTATTTCTGCCTCTGCGTCGGGCCTTTTGTACAACGGGTTGACAGGGAGGAGCATCTTTGTCTTTTGCAGCCTGTTGAAACAGACGTTGCGTCCTGGCCTTCTCGTAGATGGACATCTTGCGGTTGTAGTCTTCCCGAGCCTTTTGACCTGCTTTTCTGATAAGCTTGTCCACTTGTTCTTCAAATGACGGACTCGGCACTTCACTCGCGGGATCCAGTTTTGATGAAGGGTTGGCATTGCTGGACAGGGCGTTTTCCTCCTCATCGAAGTTATATACGGCGTAGCTACCGTGGGCTCGCTCCCGTTTCTCGGATCTCACATATCCAAGCCCAAGCGTTTCCATTCTCCCGTTGGGCAATTTGCGCTGAGTCCCAGGGACATTCCAAATCTTGTTGTAGAACCGAGCTTGTCGAACAGTCTGTTTTATGGGTACTCCTTGGCGCTTCAATAGCCTCTTTAGTCCACTTGTGTAATATTTAGGCAAACGGATGGGTTGGAGCCTGTCGAGTGTAGAATCCGTGCCATGCCAGATCTCTTTCTCTACTTTCGTCTCTGAGGATCGGTAGAATAGGATTACCTTCTTACCCCTTTGCCTGGGAGGGACGTAAAACGTTTGCAGGTCCTGCACATTGTGAGCTTGAAGTGCGTCAAGATCCTTATAGTGTTTCCGCGGCACCATGGTGATTTGCAAACTCTGATCATCACTAGGGGATGCTTGTATTGACGGCCGACTGGAGAACACGGCATTAACCTCATCTTCCGAGTCACTTCCGAAGACCAACATAGGGGCGGACGGTCCCGGGTTGATGCGTCGAGACGGCCCAGCATAAACTATCTCTTCTTCTTCTTCGGTATCGCTCCCGAAAACAGGGATGGTGGCGGCGACTTTGTTCTCCGGCTTGCGACTCTTTTCTGTATCCTCGAAGTCTGGCAAAAAATACTTTGCATCTTCGTACTTGCGGACTTCGTTCACGGAGAATGGGTTCAGCTCACCTGTTACGGTATACTCGAAACCGTCCTTAAAGTACTTCATACACTGATGCTGTGTAGAAGGGATGATGTTGTACTCGTGAAACCAAGGACGACCGAGCAAGGCGTTGTAGCGGGTCTTGGCATCAATGACGTGAAACTTGATGTCCGTGACGAGCAGTCCGAAGCGTAATGTCAATATTACGGATCCGAGAGTCCGTGACGATTGGGAGTCGAAACCAGAGATGGTAATTTTGTCACGAACGAGGTGCTGCACGCTCATGCAAATTTCCTTTAACACCCGAACGTTAAGGAGATTGACGGAGGATCCATTATCTACCAGGATCTTTCCTATCTTGATATCATGGCAGTATCCAGAGACATATAGGGGACGATTGTGGTCGCATGTCCCGAGGAGAAGGTCTTCGTCACCGAAAGTGATGTCGGCCGTATGAACTTCTTCCAGTTCATCCTTCATCCTTTCCGCGGCGAGGAAGGCTTGGAATTGCTCGGGTTCTTGTAACGCCTTGATTAATGAATCTCGCGCTTCTTTTGATAATAGGAGGGCATCGAGAATGCTGAGTTGAGAAGGTAGCTTCCTTAGGTGCGCTAGGATGTTGTAGTCCACCTTACCCTTCCTGGGAGGGTCCTTGGTAGTCAGCTCTTTCATGACTTGGTCATCTAAAGTGATATCCTCAGTGACCTTTTCCTTTCCCTTATCTTTTCTATTTGCGGGCCCGAGATTCTTTTCCGGGAGCGTACGATTGCGCAGCTGAATGTTTTCGCAGGCCTCTGGTTCTTCCTCTTTCCCTAAAACGGATTCTTTAAAGAGAGGGCCTAGAGCCATTTCTTCATCAGAGTCGCTCCCAAAGGTGAGAACTTGTGACCCTCCGGCGTTAACCATGTAACAGTTGCCAGTAGTTCTGTTGTGCCCGTCGGTAGCACTTCTTCGTTCCCGATGAATCTTGCGTTTCATGCGCTTAAAATGTTGCCGATGAGTAACATATCCCTGCCACCATATCCTAAAGGCGTCGCACTTCTCCGTAGGGTGTGAAATTTTCCGATGATATGCGCAATAATTAGGGTGCCTCTCCGCCCCATTGAGCGTGTTTTCTTCCGAGGGTGGTAGCTTCATTCCCATTGATATGGCTTTGGCAAACCTTTTCCTCGTCTTGAATATCTTTTTGTCTGCCTCGGATGCCTTTCGATCTGGCGGGAGTACTTCAACTCTTTCGTTTAGTCGCCTGCGTTTGGCTCCTTCCGATGCGGCCATCTCGTGCTCCTGATCCGCTTTACTCTTCAAACGAATCTCGTTTAGAAAGGCGTCGATCATTTCATCTGTTGGCCACACAAGCTCTGGTTCAGGCTCTGTCCCCAGTTTCTTAGTGCCAGAAGTTTTTTCATCGTCGGTAAACGAGCGGGAGATTACGTTACAACTCGCCACATATCCCTCGGATTCATCCGACGAACTCTTTCCATCATCTTCCTCTTGAAAGATGTGGTTGAGGAACTCTTGCAGCGTGACAGGAGTTCGCGCCTTTTGATTGTACTCTTCCAGCGCGTCGATTTGCTTCTGCAAGTTCGTGCGCTTGTCTCCAGGCATCACGGGCTTCTTAGATTTCTTCTTCTTTTTCTTCGAAGATTTTGACGGTAGGGCATGAATATTTGGGCCATCACCACCGCTCTTTGTAGTTGGGCGCGGCCTCAGCATTCCTTCAATAATCTGGGGTTCCAGCGGGTCCTTCCATTCGACTGCCGGGCACGCCTGAAGGTCCTTCAGCATTCTTTTGGTTTTAGTAGACAGCACGACCTCCCATGGAGCTTCCTCAATAAAGGAATAGGTTGCCCCCGGTGTATCTGCTTTTTTAGGAGTATGCGGCTGTGGTGGGTTCACCTTCCAGTTTTCGGACAGCGCAAACTTCCCCTGGAGGTATTGATCTTCAATCCATCCTTTGAAAACGAAGCAATCCTCAATCGGATGACTTACCGTTTGATGGTAAGGGCAATAGTTAGGGTTATTCACCTCAGTGGGTTGTGACGGTCGCCTTAGATTTGGCATGTTTATAAGTCTGTTGCGTACTACCAGCTCGAATAACCGTTTCGTCTTGTCCCGTGGGAACGAGTAGGGACGCTTCATTTTCTCATTATAATACCAGCGTCTTTCTTCCAGTTGATCCGTTAGCTTTAGGGCATTGGGTTGCTGCTGGGCATTCGTGATGAAGGTTGCCTTTCCTTTACCCTTGTCATTCCGAGGTTCTGGCTTCGGGGGAGACGGCCTATGACCCATCTGGTCCATCTGGGCCAACTTGTCGATTAGAGCCTGGAATGTGGTTGGCTTAAAGAACATCATAAATTGGGAGATAGTTGCGTGAGGGTCTAGGGTTCCCACGAACATGCCCACCGTGGGCGCTTCCTCAATGCGCTGCTCGCATTTCGACCAAAAATTTCACCAGCGTATAGCATACTGGACCCACGTTTCGCCTGGTTTTACCCTGGCATTAATCAACGCCGTTATTGGAGTGCGTTCGCTGGTGCTCGCGAACTGCTGAGTGAATAGCAACTCCATTTCAGCGAACGTCTTGATAGAATCGTTCGGGAGTTCCGAATACCATTCGAACGCTGTTTCTGATAAGCTGCCCATGAACTGGCGAAGCAACAGTTTATCATCACCGCTGGTGTTACCGCAAAGGGCCCTGAACTGGGCGACATGTTGATGGGGATTGCCGGTCCCCTTATACACGTGGAATTTTGGTATTGTATAACCCGGCGGATATTTGATTTGGTCGTACCAGCCTGGATACGGCCGCCCCGTTTTTACGACTTGACCAGCTGCCTCAGTGGCATGATGAACCCGGATTTGATGGGCTATATAGTCGTCCAAGTCAGCCTTAGAGATTGTCTCCTCCTTGGCCGTTGAGAGAGCCGGTGGTGGATTTGACGTTTCTCCCCTGTCGTCTTCAAGGACGATCAGGGGATCCTCAGCGGGTGGGTCTTGTTGGATCATCATTCCCACCATATCCTGGAATAAGTGGGCTATCTGCTTTATATTGGCCGCTTGTTCCGTAGCCACTTTATCTTTCTTTTCCAACATCCTCCGGAGGAACTCGGCGTCGGTTTCCTGTTCTTGTTGCTGATCCGAGGACGCCTCGGGGCTTTCTTTCGGCCCAGTAAGCGCGGCCATTGCAATCATCATTTCCTGGAGCTTTTGCTGTTGCTCCTGAGCTTTGGTTACTGACCGTGTAAGCGGTCTATGGCCTGTAGACGCACGGCTGTCTTCCTTCCCCGATGCCATGTATACAGTGTGGACCATCCTGGCCCCAGCCTTAGGGCGTCTGGGTTCAGCGCTTTTAGCTCTTGTTGCAGGCCCGGGGATCTTCTCCGGCCTCCTCTTTTTATGAGCAGTGGAAGTTGAGGGGGCCGTTGAGGTAGGCACCCAGACAGCTTTTCGTGGCTTAGCTTGGTGACTGGCTTCCTGTTGAATTTTCAGCTTCTTGTGCTGGCGGGAGAAGTTTGGATCGATCATCGAGTCTCGGGCCTGCCGCCAGACTTTATAGATTCGGGAGGACAGCCATTGAGGAGATTGGGGCTGTTCTGTTTTTACTTCTACAGCTCTTTTCAGCGGATGGGGAGACTTCTTTAGCGCCGCGGTAGGAGAATTCCTACACACCTTATTTAGCATCTCAAAGCTGTTCCCAGTCGGAACAGCAGCATTAACTTCCGCCATCGGGGCTGGTGGAGTTAGCCCAGAAGGAGAGTTTCCCCCAGCCTTCCTCATTCGGCGCCAGTAACGACATCGAGCGCGTCGTGCTAATGGAACAGGCTTGGTGAGGGCGTTAACCTCATCTTGCCCCCTGTGTAGGTGGGGGGTCGCTGCTGGTGTCAGCCTGTCAAAGACCGATGTACTTTGGGTAACAGGAGCGGGAGCTGGAGCCGTCAATCTTGTAAAGACCGACTTTTTGGCAGGGGAAGCCGCCTTGACGACTTCAGGAGCAGGACTGGTTACTTTCTTAGGAGCAGCATTCTCTGGGATTGTAGGCCCCATTGCGGGTCCACAGGAGTTCTGGCCCAATCTAGAGAAGACCGAGGCGCTGGTGTTGGGCGACCCGTTGAGAGGGGCCGCGGTAGGCGTAAGCCAATCAAAGACCGACTTCTTGGGAGCTTCCGTTGTCAGCACCGGAGCGGTGAAGCTTGTCGGCGGGAGCATGGTCCCAAAAAACAATCCTGTGGTGGCTCGCGCGACTTGTTCCACGTGCATTGTGAATAGCGAAGCAGCTTGGGGTCCGTAGGCTATACCTCCTGGCGAGGCAAAGCATTGGTTGCAATTGCAGTCCAAGCAATTGGAGCATTTCGCACAAATAGAAGCCATCGATTCTTTGCTTTCTGCAATAAGCAAGATGCCAGTCTTAGTACCTTGAAACCCAAGGGCAACCATTAGTGAACCGCGATTGGTTCGCGAATCACGACACACGAAGTGTGGAGTGGAAAGAGGAAAAGGTCCCACCGGGCGTGCCAGAATCTGTTCTCCTCCGAACGGCGGCCGAGACACGGACCGTCTCGCCTGAAATTCGGGGCAGATGCTAATTGGTGCTATCCGTCCACCTCTCCGAAGATGCCAAGTTTATTTATGGCACCATATATCGAAGGTTTAAACGGATGCGTCCGATGTAGCAGACTTCGTCAGATTCCCCCTCGCTTGAGGGGTTTTTGATTGTGGGGACGCTCTTCCCTGCAGGCGCAAGCCCCTGCAGTTAATTACGCTACCGCATCGCGGTAACCACTTTCTCCTTCTACAGATGGTCACTTCGTGTCGTGTGTGTTTATTTTATATTTCGTTGCCCGTGGATTGTATACGGAGACTGAGTTATGTCGTCGCCCGTAGGGCGTGGACTAGTCCAAATCCGTATTATCTTAGATTTGGGTTTGGGGGTTTGGGTTTAAGGATACGTTAGCCTCATTTGAGACTAAGATCGACTTAAACGTTTGTTAAGGATACGTTAGTCTAGTTTTTAGACCAAGATCAACTTAACGGGATCGTTTAGATCCAACAAGAGAGCAATAAAAGGGGGGGCTCTGTTGTTTAGTTTAGTGACATTACGGTCGGTAGGTAGTTTAAGGACATTGCGGTCCATGGGTAGTTTAAGGACATTGCGGTCCAATGTTAGTTTTAAGACATTGTGGTCAAGGTTAAGGATGTCATAGTCCATGGGTTTAAGGACCCCACAGTCCGTTGTTAGTTTTAAGACATCTCGGTCAAGGTTAAGGACCTCATAGTCCATGGGTTTAAGAACCCCACAGTCCGTTGTTAGTTTTAAGACATCTCGGTCAAGGTTAAGGACCTCATAGTCCATGGGTTTAAGGACCCCATAGTCCGTTGTTAGTTTTAAGACATCTCGGTCAAGGTTAAGGACCTCATAGTCCATGGGTTTAAGGACCCCACAGTTCGTTGTTAGTTTTAAGACATCTCGGTCAAGGTTAAGGACCTCATAGTCCATGAGTTTAAGGACCCCACAGTCCGTGTCAATGTGTGGTCATCGGGACCCGTCACCTCTTTGAAGACGTTGAGGAATTACAACGCCAAGTATCAAAGGAGTGAAGAGATGTACCCTTGAACCGGGGTGGATTAAATAGTCTTTGGCCCAATTTGGGATCAAGACCAATTAATTATGTTATGAGCCCATTAGCCCAGTTAAGTCTGAGTTGAGGACTTATGACCATCTTGGGCTATGTCCAATCATGTTTGGAATATTGGCTTCCTGTTGGTCCATTGAAGGAGAGGCTTTGCCTCTGGCCATTTAGCCAATTGGGCTAACGTTAATTCAGCAGTGTTGAACACTGGGATCAAGTTAGTGTTTTAACACTAAAAGAGAGTTGGTGTTAAACACCAGCAACATGGGGTTCAAATTAGTGTTAAACACCAGAGCAAATCGGTGTCAAACACTAGCAGCAGAGGTTTCAAATTAGTGTTAAACACTAAGAATAATCAGTGTTAAACACTGGTGACAGAGATTTTAATTTAGTGTTAAACACTAAGGGAGTTAGTCTTAAGCTATGTTAACAGGGGTTTAATTTAGTATTAAACACTAAGAAATTCAGTGTTAAACACTGCAAATAAAGTTCTTTGATTAGTGTTGAACACTAAGGCCAAACAGTGTTTTAACACTGGATTCAGAGGTTCCAATTTAGTGTTAAACACTGAGGCAAGAGGGGTCACGTGGTAGTACGTGAGGGCGCCCTCCTTTCATTTGTTCTGCTGAGAATATTGCATCTTTTAGAGCATCACGTGCCATCACGTGACGGGCATTTAAATGCTTGTATATTAAAGCTTCTGCCAAAGGTCACGTGGGTCACGTGAGGCACTGCCTCAAAGGCCCTTCTCTGTGGATCTTTTCGGGGGTTACGTGGTGGCACGTGACCCTGCCTCTTTGTATGTTTTTTTAGAAGATCTGTTAATCCCTTTTTTAAGAATTAAATTCTTCGTAGGGTTGAACTCTAACGATAAATTTAAGAGGAATTAAATTCCTATTTCCTTCTGAAGATTTATATTCTGGGATATAGTTGAACTCTGAATTTTCTGTAGGAATTAAATTTCTCATATATGTGAAGAACTGAATTCTATCATAGGGTTAAACCCTAATAAAAGCTTTAAAGGAATTAAATTCCCACTCTCTTTTAGAGAGGCATGAGATTCTGTCATTGGATGAAACCCTAATTTCTTCTTTCTTAAAGGAATTAAATTCCTGTTATTTTAACAGAACTAAGTTCTTAACTAGAGTTGAACCCTGATTCTGTTCATTCTGAAGGAATTAAATTCCCATAACATAGGGTTAAACCCTAATTTTATTTTAAAGGAATTAAATTCATATAGTTCTGTGAGAATTAAATTCTCAAGCTTCCATTCCCTCTTTATGCTTTGGATCTGCATGGCAGGATCTCGACCCAATGAGAATTAAATTCTCAATTCCAGGGGAGATGTGCACTTTACAGATCCTCCACCAAAGAGAGAACTATGTTCTTCTATTTAATATCAGAGTTAAACTCTATTGAGAATTAAATTCTCTTTTTCTTTCAAAAAGCCATCCCTTTCTTACCTAGGGTTTTCTTTTGCAGAAGATCCAAATTCCTCCAAAGTATCAAGGCTCTCTTTTTTCTCTCTATGTATCGATCCCTCTGCATCTATCTTTTTCCCTGTGTGTCTCTTGGCTCCTATTTATAGGAGAAGCAGCAGAATCAATTAGTTTTTTGATGAATTTTTCATTGAGAGATTTGATTTGTATTCATCATTCATTTGGATCTTTGGATTATTAGGTGAATTTTATTCACCATTGGATTTTAAATCCAGAGATTTTCCTTTGTTATTTCGGTTAGATTTTAAGGGGAAATCTTTCCAAATTCAAGATTTTTCCATAGATAGGTGATATTTAAGAATCTTTAAATTTTTAATTCAATCGGTTCCAAATAATCATTTTCCTTTGGAAAGGTTTGAGAGGTCTTTTCTCAGAATTTAATTCTGTTAACAGATAGGCTTTGAAAGCCGGTCACGTGTGGCCACGTGACCCCTGGTCACGTGTGGGCACGTAACCCCCTTGGAACGAGCCTTCTTCTTTCCTTTTGCGCTCTGCCTTCTGGCCGCTGCTTAGCCGTCACGTGCCACCACGTGACCCCCGGTCACGTGTGAGCACGTGACTCTCGTCTGGAGCCTTTTTCTTGATTTAATCAGAGAATGAGTCCGCTGCTTTTAAATGTCACGTGCCAACACGTGACCCCTGGCCACGTGTGAGCACGTGACCTCTTCTGAAGCCTTTTTCTTGATTTGATCAGGGAACTGATGTGCCTTTGCCGCTGCTTTTAAATGCCACGTGCCAACACGTGACTGCTGGTCACGTGTTAGCACGTGATGCCTCTTCTGTAGGCTTTTCTGATTTTAAATCAGGAAACAATCAAAATAGATGATCCGTCTTCGCTATGCTTGTTTCAGTCTATAAAAATACCTAAGCAACTTGCACACCTTCTGCTACTCCCACTGACTACGATAACTCTCTGACAGAGTCATATACATATGCACTTCTAAATTCTTATTTAGAAAGATGTTATAGTTATTCTTTTGCTAGATCTCATAGCTATGAATAGCAGCAGTGGCAAATCATATCCATGTGGAATTAAGCGTAGACAATGAAGTAAAGATTTCATCAGAATCCACACTGCGTGTTTGATGAAAAACCCTTTACTACAAGTATAGCCTTATTAAGTTGGTACCTTTCTACTTGCGCAGACATCGGAAGATCTATTTGCTCCTAATGGATTTTACCCATTCAGGAGCACCCAGCAAATTCCATAATTTGCTAAAGTGCTTGAAGCCCAACTTGGATACACTGCATCTGGTCACCTGGAAGTCACAATTTCCTATGATCTGCTTATAACTGGTAGGGCCATCATCACCATGGTGCAAACCTCCCTGTCACCGTTTATAAGGAAACCGAAGTATCTCTCGGATGACTGAGATTACCTACTAAAATTTAAGGGGTGGCTAAGGTTTGTCATGAAAGCCCTAAATTTGCTTTCTACGAGTCCAATTGATTTCTTAGGTTCTACTAAATTTTCAATAATCGTTTATTGTTCTGGAATCACTTCTAATTTTACCATACTCCCACTAATCTTTTTTGCAAAGAAGTCCTTTTTATAAAAAAGTGGCGAGTCAAGAACAATGTAACCATTGATCTTGAAAATGGTAGAAATTAAACATTTATGAATGCTTGGGATAACCCACAAACTGCTATTATTGAAACGTGCTTTGAGTTTGTCCGGATTCTGCTTTTAAACAAAAACCGGATAACTCCATATCTTAACCAACTCAAGATATGCTACCATTCTATGTCCATATAGAATTTAAAGCACAAATTTAGATGGAACCAGATTCTAATGTTATGTAATTGTTTCCAGTGCATATCCCCAAATGGAAAAAAAGCCATACATCATTACTCATCAAAGAGCAAACCAATGGATGAGTAACCTGTGAGAGAATAAAGTTCTTAATATTACTACGACAGAATACCTAGCATAAGTATCTATATCTTTGATCACTTCAAAGAATCCTGATATTTTCAACGTATGGTTCTCTATTTTATTCTTATATCTATAAACTTCTTAAAATCTTTGGACCTTACATTTCAACGAATGCATGTTAAAAACCAGAGAACTCATAGGTAAACTGAATGAAATAAGATTACCAATCCTTTTTCCTAAAGGACCCCGGAAAACATATATTACCATGTACAAGTCCCAAGAGTATACTAACTCAAACTCTATGTGTCATAAATTGAAAAAATGTATTTTGGTTAAGAACGTCTATACCGTTATTCAATACACCTTATCTTATCCTCAACTGAAAAAGGTAAATATTTAGGACACAATTTTCAAAATTTATCTCACTTTATAAAATAAATATACAGATATATCATTTTAAAAATAGGTGCATAACAACGGTTATTCAAAACCAAATATTTGTCGTTGGAAAAAATCATACTATTTAATCCAACATCACTAATTGCTACGAATTCTGATATTGAGGATCAAATCACCCATATCCCAATATTCTACTCCTTCTCAGTATCTGAAACGCCCTACGGATGTGAAACTCTAATCTGGTATATACATATCTTGGAGTCAGAATTGTTTACCGCCGAAAACAGAGACGAACTGGAATTGAACGTCTTGCCTGAATTTGGGAGTATATGATATCTGGACATATCCATCCACCTTTCCAAAGATACCAAGTTAATTTATGACACCGTATATCGGAAGTTTGGACAAATGCGACCGTTGTAGCAGACTTTATCAGATTCACCCTCGTTTATAAGCGATTTTTGATTGTGGGGACGCTCTTCCCTGCAGGCGCAAGCCCCTACCGTTAATTACGTTATCGCATTGCGCTAACCACTATCTCTTGCTCCAGTAGTTCACTTCGTGTCATATGTTATTTTGTTTATTTTGGTTGCCCGTTGATTGTATACGGAGACTAGTTTATGTCGTCGCCCGTAGGGCGCAGTTAGTACAAATTCGTATATTTTAGATTTGGGTTTGAATTTAGATTTTATGTTTCCTTAGTTCAAAGAATATTTTGTTTTTATTTAAGTACTGTTAATCTTTTTTTAGATTAAGATCAACTTAAATATATGAGCATGTGGGCTCAATTTATTTTAACTAAGAATACGTTAGTCTTATTTAAGACTAAGATCAACTTAGCAACATTTTTAGGATCATTAAATTTTATTAAGATCCAACAACAGAGTATTTGTGCTCGGTTGCAAGCAAACTTCGGAGAGACTTAGCCAATTTGGGTTCGGTCTTGGGCTTTTTCCCTTTATTCAGAAGTGCTACGCATTTGCTTGTGGCTCTGGTGCTCACATGGGAAGCACGTGAGGTGTCCAAACATGGGCATTGCCCAATCAGTGCTAAGCACTTAGTCGTTTTGACTGGATATGGTGCTAAGCACTTTTATACAGCGCTCATGTGTATTTCACGTGAGGTACCGAGTCTTCACCTCTGGGTGCTCATGTGGGAAGCACGTGAGGTGCTAAGTTTATATCATTTGGGCATTCACGTGGGAATCACATTAGGCGCTGAGCTCCTTTCTTTATTGGGCGCTCACATGGAAAGCACGTGAGTCCCTGAGTTCTTTTCTTTTAGAGATTTAATCTCTGTTGATGGCATTTTGACCATTGTTGATCATCAAGATCTCTGTTTTGAAGATCTGAGATTAAGTTTTCTTTGAGAACTAAGTTTTTGTGTTTTTTTTATTATAAGAACTAAGTTCTTTATAGGGTCAAACCCTATTTTCTGAGGAATTAAATTCCTGGAACATGTTTCTTTTCTGTCTTTTCTTTTTACCTAGTTCTTTCCCCTAAATTTTAACTCTGAGGAACAGAATCCGATGAGAATTAAATTCTCAACTTATGGGAAGATTTGTCTTACGGATCTTAGATCCAGAGAAAGAACCAATTTCTTTCATGAAGGGTTAAGCCCTTGTTTTTTACTTGTACTAGGGAAAGGAGATATATTTTTATCTCTTCCTTTTCTTGATCTAGGATTTGAAAGGAGGAAGATCTTCTTTTTCGAAGAGAACTAAATTCTCTGTTGCAACTTCTAACTTTTTGTTTGTGGAAGCTTATGGGGGTTTCTCTCTCTTTGTCTCTGTGTGTATGAGGCTTGAAGTCTCAGGTCCTTTATATAGGTATTGTAAACTGTTGATCAGTTTGAGAAAATCTCTCATTTGAGAGATACCAATTAATTTAATTGGTCTCAAAGATTATTTGGAGAATTTCACCCATCGTTGGATCTTTGATCCAGTGGTTTCTGTTTTACAGAATATATTTTCTTATTTTTAACAAGATTAGGGATATATTTTCTCATAAATAGAATTTAATTCTATCAAATGGTGATTTTTAATCACCATTTGATTTTTAATCTAAGGGTTAAGTGTATATCTTTCTCGTTTAGAAAGATTAGGGAAATATTTTCTCATATTAGAATTTGATTCTAACATTGGATCTTTGATCCAGCAGAGAATATGTTTCTCATTTAGAAAGATCGGGGAGATATTCTCCCCTAATAGAATTTAATTCTATATTTGATGATTTTTAATCACCACTGAATTTCTAATCCAACGATTTTCTGTTTAACAGAGAATATCTTTCATATTTAGAAAGAATATTTTCTATATTAGAATTCAATTCTGTTATTGGATTTTTGATCTAACAGCTCTCTGTTTAACAGAGAATATTTTTCTTATTTTAGAAAGATCAGGGAAAGTATTTTTCCCAAAATATAATTTAATTCTATATAGAATTTAATTCTATCTGAAGCTAGTGCTTCAAAAAGTATGTTCTCACATGTTTAACACGTGACCCCTGTATAAGTTTTAACTTGCTTATATTTAGCGCTTATATGCTTTACATATGAGCGCGCTCACGTGTGTTTGGAATATGTATGCCTTAGAGATCATTATTGTATATTATAGTGGATGCTTGGACATATATATAGAGGACTTTCTTGCTCAATATGATAGTATGCTATCTGGTTGCTCTTTATCTAAACATGTGCACTTGTTTTAGTTTACTATCTTATTGATACATGTTGATAAAGCCCTTAAGATGTTGGCTTGACTATCAGGACTATGATGCAGATCATACTAGTGGGGCTTGTGTAGTCTGCAAGCACATCTTTTAACAGTTCCTAGTCAAGAGAGTATCAAGGCAGGGCATCGATGTTCCTGAGTAGACTAGTGTGTACGTTTCTTGACCCTGTATGGGGCGATGGTTGATCCCATAACCATTGGTGTTTGACATCAAAGATTGTACACAGGTGCTCATTGGAGAATGGGTACACCGAACAGGGCTCGCCGAGAACTCCTAGATGATACCATACCTATCGTCAGATAGCAGTTCTCTGGTGACACTTGTACATGTTAATCTGTAGACCCAAGATCATCATAGTGTCTTGTTTGGTTCCCACCGTGCTTTGATTTCCTCCTTACCATGGATCAAAGGAGTCGTGCAAACTATAACAACCCTAAACTTTTTGTACGATTTTTTTTGAAAATACAGAAAGGAATACCTAAGCCTGAGCATGAGTTATAAATTTATTTTGTTTTTGAACAGCAAGAAAACACTTGTAGCTCATTGGTAAGACCTTGCACTGCTGAGACATAGCACCAGAGTTCAAATCCCATCAGCCACATTATCTTTTTATTTAATTTTCTTTTAATCTTTTTAGAAGCCCAAGGGTCTACATGTGCACAACACGTAAACTAAAAAGACACTGATTATTTAATCATGTGCACTGAAGAATACCAAACGACCCCGACACGTGGCCTAAACCCTAGCCTCCTCCGCCGGTATTGACCCGGCGAGATGCCCATTTTAGACCGGTACTGCCGGTTCCCCCATCCCTCTTGCTTCCATCTTTTCACCCCTGCAACCTTTGGCCTACCCCACTAACCCCATATTGCTTGTTTACTCTGAATTTATCCATAGTGCAATAAAATGCCCCTTTAATCCAATTTTAATGCAAATTTTAATGCATTTCTTTCTCCACCTAAACCCTAATTTTTCTTATAAATACCTTACCTCATTTCACACATTCTCACTCAGAATTCTAGTATAAAAACTCTACAAAATTTCCAAGTCTCTTTAGTGTACAAGTGGAGTTAGCAAAAGGGTGAAGTTTCGGCGACGATCCAAGGAGTTTCCAGCGACGAAACAATGCACCGGCGCTTCCCTACTCTTCCCTCTTCTCCCCTCTACTTTAAAAGCTAGTAAGTCCCCTCTTCTCCTCTCTTTCTCTATTCTAAAAATCTTAAATACTAAAACCCGATGGAAAAGGAGTTAATCCGACTTCCGATTCGATATCCTATTTTTCTTAAACAAGAAAATACCAAACTTTCATATCATGTTCAATAAACATTAACAAACATATTAAACAAGTTACACATCAAAATAATTTATATTGCAATTTTTATCGCAGTTTTACAGTAAAATACCAAAAAATTCATTTACCGGCATAAAACAATATAAATTTGTATTACCTTTAGATAGTTCACGAGGTAATGATTTATCTCATCACAACAAACATCTCTAACATAGCACGATGGAAATTTTAGGAACATAGTTATAGGATAAACGACTTTGCAAATAATACCTTCAACTTATAAAACCATTTCTATAAAAAAAATGTATTTAACATTTCCATACAATTGTGCCTCTACAACCCACTTTTGGGGACCCCGTTCGGGATGGTGCGGATTATCGCACATCCTCGGGCCTAGTGGAGCGAGATGCAGACCTCCGAAATGAGCATTCGATCTCGATGGAATTTCCATACCTTTTTTTCCTTAGAAAATGAGATTTCTACAAGAAAGTAAATAAAATTATTTTCATTAAATATATATATCTATTATCAAAATATCTATTTTAATTATATAAATATTCCAAGTTTTCTAAATTAAAGAAATCACTACTGCATGAAAATACCATCCAAATACAACCCAATTCCAATATTTCAATAAAATATCATATATTATGAAAATTAGGTTCTACTCACTAGAAATTTCACTTTTATAAAATATACATCTATGAAAACCCTAAAGACGAGAATTAAATATTTGAGGTGTATTTTGAAAATTATAACAAACTATTTTTATATAAACCCCCTCAAGTTATACTAAATTACAATAAAGACCCTAGTAAACATAGGTTTAAGCGGGACCGGTCTCTTGAGCCTCAGGGAGACGGAGATATGAGTGCTTTCCTATTTAAGGTAAACAATCTAACAACGATATTATCAACACGATAATTGTCTTGGAAAAGACAAAAATCCTGCCGTCCATGTGCAGCAGTTACCGATAACATCAAAACTAATTCTGGATTTCAAGTTCTTTTTAAAGTGTCTGACTTAGACTGAGTCTCAATCTAATCAATCTGACTTGAATGTGATTCAAGTACAAACTACAATTCAACATGAATCCATATATTCAATCTATATCAATCTATATGACCGAACCGAACCATGGATATTCTCCATCTACATGTACATCCATTTATATCCATTCCATTACTGATATCATGGTTTTGACAAGTCATCCATATATAATTTACAATACAAGACAATATAATACAATCAGTACAAAAGATATCGCGGGGTTTATAAGGGGTAGATTGGTACGGAAGGTGTTAAAAGTGGCACGAGACTATAACTATAATACACCTAATCTGAATATCCATTGTCATTGTACCGTGGCTGAACGGTTCCTTATGCTCCGTATACCTTAGTCTCCGGAATAGTGGGACTCCTCTCGTATACACTGGTATTTTCTGTACCAAGCTACAAATAACAACGTTAAAAATATAATACAAATTTAAAAGTTGCATTCTCCTTCTGTTTATCTGTCTATACCTATTCTTTGGGACTTACCGAGCGATTGTTCGCTGACGACATTCCTTTCTTTGGAATGTTGTCAGGTGGATCGGACCTTCTGGAGACAGAGCCCACAAGTGAGGATTTGGATCAGATAGTCTTCGACCCAGAGCTCTAGTTTACTTGTATATATTTTCATTTCTGTTATGCCATTGTTTAAGTATCGCTTTCATTCTATGTATTTACTTTTCTTTGTATTGTAAAAAGAATATTAAATAAATAAAGTTGTTGTTCATTTACATCTTGTCACTTGTGTATTTTATTTTATATTGCTTAGATACGCTTAGCGTGTTTACTTCTGAGTAAATGCGTCGCGTGACCCGTCGCGTCCTCTGCCCGTACACTGGAAAGCGGGGCGTGACACAAACAGGTAGATTTTAGGTACAGTCCCGAGTCACATGGAGGCAGTGAGCGATAGGAGGGGTTTCGTCTCTCCCGGTATTGGGAGTTGATATTGCGCTATGCTCGATTGGCTATAACAGCAAGTCCCTGGCTAGGGCTGATGAGATTTACTGATAAGTGTTATCAGTAGTTTCTCGAAAGGTTATAGGCCATACATCGGCATGACTTATCAAGTTGTTGGGGTCTGACGATTTCACCCCCTAGACTCGATATGCGACATATCAGACGAAGAGACCGGACTGTACGGTAAGTGTTGCTTATAGGCTCTACGGGAGTTTGGACAAGTTTGCTTGTTGATCTTCTATTCGTTCAATACCTGGGTAACTGTTACGTCCAGCTAGTACCGCTGACGGCTTGTGGGTATCTGATATGATCATTACCTACTGCTGTCATATTGAAGAGTCTTTAGAGTCCCACATAGAGGTTTCCTAGCTCAAACGAAACGAAGTAGGGCACGTATGGAGATATGTTCGGGAGCTTGATTAAATACGAGTATATGATACCGTATTCTAATCTAGCAATATTTGATATCAGTCAAGTTATATGTGATATAACCGGATTATTGAATCAAATGTTGATTCAATGATTTGGTTAATATATATATGTTTATATATTTGATATTGGCCGGTTATATATGATATAACCGGATTATTGAATCAAGTGTTGATTTAATGACCAGAATGAGTCCTGTATGGGAAAATATTTCTCCATTCTTGTTAAAAACAAGAGATTGTCTTCTGTAAAACAGAAGCCTTTGGATCAAAGATCCAACAGTGGGAAACATTCCCCAAATCAATCAGAGATCTCTCAATGAGAGATTTTCCTAACTGATTTAACAAATCAGCCTCCCCTATATAAAGGACCCAAGACTAAAGGGAGGAACGCCCCCATAAACTTTGAGAAATTTAAAAAAGAAGAGCAAGTCTTCAGAAGAAGAATTTCTTCAAGGTAAATAAAACAGAGAGATAAAAGCATCTCATAAAAGAAGAAGAACTTAGTTCTTTTTTAGATCATAGATCTATAAGACAGAGGTCTTTCACAAAAAGAGATCATAGCATCTCCTATTAAAATAAGAATTTGGTTCTTAGATCCACGAGACAAAGTCTCTTATAAACGAAAACTTAATTCTCAGAGCACAGAATTAATCAAGAGCGCTTTGCACTCATTAGCTGGCGCTCAGCGCCAAGCGTGCCACGTGCTCCTCACGTGTGCGCTACTTAATAAAGAAGCGCTTCAACGCTATAAGTTTGGCGCACAGCGCCAAGCGCACCACGTGCTCCTCACATGGACGCTATTTTATAAAGAGCGCTCTGCACTCATTGACTAGCGGTCAGCGCCAAACGCGCTACGTGCTCCTCACGTGTGCGCTATCTTACAGGAAGCGCCTTAGCGCTCTAAGACTGGCGCTCAGCGCCAAGCGCGCCACGTTCTTCTCACGTGTGCGCTAAGTGAACATAAATTGTTCTTTAAATAAGGCCCCAGCACCACAAAAAGTGTTCAACACTCAATAAAAGACAAAAAGAAAAATTGGTGTCAGAACCCAAATTAATACTCATCATTATTGAATAAAAAAGGGACTGAGCCCAAACAAGTGTTCAACACTTTATTCAAAAATGAGTGGACTAAGCCCAAGATGGCCACAAGTTGCTAATTCAGATCAACCGAGCCCATGGGCTCACAATCTTTTTGATTGGTCTTAGTCTCAAACCTAACTGTAGATCTCCCAACCAACTTCGGTTCAAGGGTACATCTCTTCATACCTCCGATACACGTCGCTGTAATTCTTCAGCGTCTTCAGAGAGATAAAGGGTCCCAATAACCAATAACTTTTGGTGCATCCCCAAATGGTTAAATAAAAACCTTACAGACTATGATGTCTTTAAACCATACAAACTATGACGTCTTTAAACTATGGACTATAAGGTCCTTAAACTCATGGACTATGATGTTCTTAAACCCAATGGACCACAATGTCCCTAAACTAAAACGATAAAGTCCAAATACTCTCTCGTTGGATCTAAAAAATCCCAAAACCTTGCTGAGTAGATCTTAGTCTAAAATTAGATAACGTATTCTTAACAAGCATTTAAGTTGATCTTAATCTAAAAATAAGATTAACGATCCTTAAAACCAACCCAAACCCAAATCTAAGAAAATATGGATTTGGACTAATCCATGCCCTACGGGCGACAACATAAATTAGTCTCCGTATACAATCCACGGGCAACCAAAAATAAAACAAACACGCACGACACGAAGTGACTATCTGGAGAAGGAGAAAGTGGTTACCGCTATATGGTAGCCTGATTAACTGCTGGGGCTTGCGCCTGCTGGGAAGAGCGTCCCCACAATCAAAGACCCCTCGTACACGAGGGGGAATCTGACGAAGTTTGCTACAACGGCCGCATCTGTCTAAACTTCCGATACACGGTACCATAAATCAACTTGGCATCTTCGAAGAGGTGGACGGATAAAACCAAATAGCATATACCCCCAAAATTCAGGCCAGACGTCCCAACGTCCCGGTCGCGTCTTTCGGCGGAGAACAGATTTTGGCACGCCCGGTGGGACCTTTTCCTCTTTCCACTCCACACTTCGTGTGTCGTGTTCGCGAACGAATCACAGTTTAATATGGTTGCCCATGGAGTCGAGGTACTAAGATTTTGTGTTTTCTCTATGCAGAAAAAGAAGATCAATGGCTTCTAACTGCTCCAGCTGCAACAATTGCAACAACTTTCGCTTCGTCCTCGTTGGAGGGGTGACCTACGGGCCCCAAGCGGCCTCCATCTTCGCCATGCCAGTGGAACAGGTGACTCAGGCCACCATGGGATTGTTCTTTGGGACCATACTCCCACCAATGAGCTTTAACACCCCAGTGCCATTGCAAGAAGATCCAAAGAAGTCGGTCTTCGATCGGCTTGCAACTATCGCGGCCCTTCTCAACGGGTCGCCCAAATCCAACGCCTCGGTCATTAACAGACTGGGCCAAAACTCCATTGGGCCTGTGAAGAAGCCCGCATTACCTGAAGGGGCTATCCTGAAATGGATAGCCATCCCTGTTCCAGTAAATGAAATCGTCGGAGAGGCTTCTCCTGCTAAGGGGTCGGTCTTCACAAGACTGGCCGTGCCAACTCCCACTCCAGGTGAAGTTACCAAAGCCGCTACCCCTGCTCGAAAGTCTGCCTTCGACAGGTTGACCATCCCTTCTCAGCAGACGTCAGTCTTTGATAGGCTGGCACCAACAGCAACCCTTCACCAAAACATGGGGTATGATGAAGCCACCCCCATAACTGAGCCAGTGCTGTCTGCAAGACATGCTCGACGTCACCACTGGCACCGAGTGAGGAAAGCTGGGGGCAGTTCCCCTTCGAGATTTACTCCACCAGCTCCGATGGTTGAAGTCAATGCTGCTGTTCCAATTGGGAACAACTTTGAACCACTCAAGAGGGTCCGCAAGAATTCTCCAACCATTGTATTGAAAAGATCTTCTCCACCTGTAGAGAATGTTACAAAGTCGAAGCCGGAGCAGCCCCCTCAGTGGCTGTCTTCCAAAATCCACAAGGTCTGGCGGAGAGTCCAGGATTCTGTGATCGACAAGGACTATTCCCTCCAACAGAAGAAGATGAAGACTCAAGAGGAAGAGGACCCTCCCTCTGCCATTCCACCCAAAGTATCGTCTTCTCAGGTGCCTACTGCAACAACCCCTTCAACTTCAATCATCCATAAAAAGAGGAGGGCGGGGAAGATCCCTATGCCTGCGACGAATCTTAAGGGAACTGAACCCAGATGCTCCAAGTCTGGGGGTATGGTGGTGCATACTGTTTATATGGCTTCCGAGAATGAGGAGAGCCGTGCCTCTGGGGGTCATCGACCACTCACCCGATCGGTAACAAAAGCTCAGGAGTAGCAACAGAAGCACCAGGAGATGTTAACGAAGATGGCTGCACTCACGAGACATAAGGAGAGCCCCGAAGCATCGTCGGATCAGCGCCAGGAACAGGAAACCGATGCCGAGTTCCTCCGGAGGATGCTAGAAAAGAAAGATCAAGAGGCAGCGGAACAAGCGGCCAATATAAAACAAATGGCGCTATTGTTCTAGGATATGGTGGGCATGATGATCCAGTTAGACCCTCCAGCCGAAGATCCGCCAATAATAATTGAAGACGACAGAGGGGAGACGTCAAACCCTCTCCCGGCCTTTTCAGCAACAAAGTAGAAAACAAGGAGCAACAACAAAAGCTCCAGGAGATGTTGACAAGGATGGCCACACTTACTGGGTAGAAAGAAAGCCCGGAAGTATCATCGGAACAACGCCAGGAGCAGGCGATCGACACCGAATTCCTACGGAGGATTCTTCAAAAGAAAGACAAAGAGGCCGCGGAACAAGTGGCTAATATAAAACAAATGGCGCTTCTCTTCCAAGACATGGCGGGGATGATGATCCAACCGGATCCTTCGGTCGAAGACCCTCTAATAATCATTGAAGACGACAAAGGGGAGACATCAAACCCTCCTCCGGCTTTATCAGCTGCCAGGGAGGAGACGATCTCCAAAACTACCCTTGATGACTACATAGCTCAACAAATACGAGCACATTAAGCGAACTAAGCGGCAGGACAAGTCGTCAGAACTGGGTGACCTTATCCAAGCTGGTATGACCAAATTAAGTACCTGCCAGGATATACGATCCCCAAATTCCATGTGTATAAGGGGACGGGCAATCCGCATCAGCACGTTGCTCAATTCAGAGCTTTGTGCAGTAATATTGGGGGCGATGGCAAACTATTGTTTCTCCAGTTTGTTGGCAGATTGTCGGAGACGGCATTTGAATGGTACTCCGAGCTCCCAAATGACTCTGTCAAGACATTTACGGAGATGGAACTACTGTTCACACAGCGGTTTGCAAGCGCAAGCGAGCGCACCCCAATGACGACATTAATCAACGTCGGAGTGAAACCGGGAGAGACCTGGGTTCAATATGCAACTCAGTGGCGTAACCTATGGTCAAAGTGTGAACATCGCATAGAAGAAGCTCCTGCTGTGGGCATATTCGTGGGGACCCTTGATCCTTAGGCAACTATATCCCAGTATATGATTTTCTTCAAGCCGACCACCTTCCAGGCCTTGATTGACAAACTGGCCCAAATGGACCAGATGGGCCATAAGCCGTCCTCTTCAAAGACAGATTTTCGGAATGAAAAGGGCAAAGGGAAAGCGACCTTCGTCGCCAACGCTCAACAACAACCGAGTGACCCGAAACCAGTTGTTTGCCAAACCAACAAACCAAGATACCTCGAAGAAAAGTTGAGACGTCTTTACTCGTTCCAATGGGATAAAACAAGGAGATTATTCGAACTGGCGGTGCGCAACAGACTAATCACTCTACTGGATCTGAGATGCCCACTATAATCGGGCGACGTCAACCATCCTAATTACTGTCCCTACCACCAAATAGTGGGCCACCCAATCGAAGATTGCTACGTCTTTAAAAACTGGGTCGAAGATTAGTACCAACAGGGCAAGTTCGCGCTGTCCGAAAATTGGAAGGTAGACCCGCCGCAGCAACACGCTCCTAAAAAGGTGGATACGCCGGGGGTATCATGCTCATTTGTAGGAGAAGCTCCATGGGAAGTGGTCCTTTCGACTAAAACTAAAAGGATGCTGAAGGATCTTCAAGCATGTCCGGCGATTAGGTGGAGAAGCCCACTAGAGCCTGAGATTATGTACGAAATGCTGAAACCGCGCCCAACTTCGAAAGTTGGTAATGATGGGCAAAACCTCCAGGCCAAGCCTTCAAAATCCTTAAAGAAAAATAAGAAGGCCAAGAAGCCCGTGCAGCTCGACGGCAATCATACGGGTCTGCAGAAATACATCAATGCACTGGAGGAATACAACCAAGAGGCACGGACCCCAGTTACACTGGAAGAGTTCTTCAAGCATGTTTGGGAAAGGAAACAGTGGCATTGATGAAGAAGACTATTCTTTGGAAGAACCCAAGAGTTATTTATCGAGTTGCCACATGATCTCTCACTCATCGATAAATGGCAAAGAAGCTCGTGACGTAGAGAAACTGGGGGCAGATCCAGAACCAAAATCCATGGAGCCGTCAAATGACCTCATCGACAAGCTGCTGAACGAAACTCTTCAAAAGAGCAATGCTGATCGAGAATGCAAAGCGGCCATTTACGAAAAGACCAAGCGTTAGCGTCAGGCCGAAAAAGCTCCGGTGATGAAAAGCCATAAAGTACTTCAACCGGATCAAAGTGCCCTTGCCACCAGCAAAAGCAGAATCTAGATAAGGAAGCAGTTTGCCAAAGCTCTGTTAATAGGAATGAAGTTACCACCTTTCAAAAAAAATACTTCCGGGAGTACGTGCCCCGACAAACTGGATGTACATCTGAACTACTGTTATACCATCGGAAGGTCACGCACCCCACCAAAGAATTCAATGCCTTCAAGAAGTGGTGGCAAGGATACGTTGCCTACCAACAACACTTCAAGCGAATAAAGTGCAAAACCCGTCGGGAGCAGAGAAGCACGACAGATGAGCATAAAGGAACAGCCGGTAACTGTCATATGGTTGATGCCATCCCAACAAAAGGGAAGTCTCAAGTTCTTACCTTCTGAGCGATTCAGACGAGGAAATGGCCTTCGGCCCTCTCTCCAAGGAATCCACCTCTGGAAAAGAAGAAGAGATGATGAACTGTGAGAACATTTAGCTGCGTAACCGTATGTTTCCTGAAAAGAATCTCGGACCCTCAAACAAAGGTTCGGGAAAAAGAGACAAAGGGAAGGAAAAAGTCCCTGAGGAGATTGCTCTCGATGATAGAGTCGTCGAAATGCTCACAGCCAAGGACCCGCTCAAGAAGAACAAGATGGATTACAATGTTCTAGCACATCTGAGAAAGATACCATCATAATTGAGTATCTTGGATGCCCTTCTCCTGTCTAACACAAGATTCCCTGATCAAGACGTTATAAGAGCCCGACAAGTTTCAAGTCTTCCTTGCAGAAGAAAAGATGAAGGACGAGCTGGAGGAAGTCCACACGGCTGACATCACCTTCAGCGATGAAGACCTCCTTCTCGGAACGTGCGAGCACAACCGTCCGCTGTATATAACCGGGTATTGTCACGATATCAAGATAGGTAAGATCCTGGTCGACAACGGGTCCTCCGTCAACCTTCTCAATTTAAGAGTGTTGAAGGAGATTTGCATAAATGTGCAGCACCTAGATCGGGATAAAATTACCATCTCCGGTTTTGACTCCCAATCATCACAAACGCTCGGGTCTGTAATACTGACATTAGGCTTCGGGCTGCTCGTCACTGACATCAAGTTCCATGTTATTGACGCCAAGACTTGCTACAATGCTTTGCTCGGCAGGCCTTGGTTACATGAGTACAACATCATCCCTTCTACACAATATCAGTGTATGATGTACTTTAAGGACGGCCTCGAGTACAAAGTTATAGGGGAGCTGAACCCATTCTCTGTAAATGAAGTCCGTAAATAGGAAGACGCCAAATACTTCTTACCAGACTTTGAATACATGGAAAGATGTCGCAAACTGGAGAACAAACAAAAAGCCATCGTCAATATCTCGATATTCGGGAGCGGTACTGAAGAGGATGAAGAGATTATCTACTCAGGACAACCCCAAGGCAATAGGCCAGGATCATCTACTCCTATTCTGGTCTTTGGCAATGGCTCTGAGGACGAGGTCAACGTAGTGTTCTCCATCCGCCCGCCAATGCAGACCTTTGCTGGAGCTGATCAGAGTTTACAGATTACCCTGATCCCGCAGTGGCATTATAAAGAACTTGATGCACTTGATATGTACAGCATGCAAGAGCTGCAGACCTTCTATGTCCCTCCTAAGCAAAAAGGTGAGAAGGCGATCCTTTTCTACCAATCCACGGAGACTAAAGTGGAGAAAGAAGTATGGTACGGTGCTGAACCTGCGCTCGACAGGCTTCAACCAATCCGTCTGCCCAGATACTACGCAGAGGGACTGAAAAGGCTATTGAGACGCTAAGGCGTATCCTTCAAACAGACTGCTCGACAAACCCAGTTCTACAACAAGATTTGGGACGTTCCCGGGACTCAGCGGAAGATACCCAACGGGAGAATGGAGACAACCGGCCTTGGATACGTTCGGTCCAATAAAAGGGAGCGATTCCATGGCTGCCATGTCATAAATAATTCTTGTAGAGAAACGAATGCATTTCCAAATGGCGTTGATGTCGAACCAAAGAGAGATCCCCCCGTGAGAATACCAAGCCCTTCATTCGAATAACAGATTGACAAGCTAATAAGAGAAGCAGGTCAAAAGGTTCGGGATGATCATAGTCGCGAAATAGCCATTTACAAAAAAGCCAGAATGCAACGTATCATTAAGTAGGCTACGGAGGATGATAGTTCCCTTTACCCTCAACCCGCTGTGAGCTCTTGTGGCAAAAAGAAAGTCGGACGTAGAAGCAACGATAAGATCAAGGATGAGGACAGCGTTCAAAGACAGCGAAGTGGATCGAAGAAGACACGCGAGCGAGGAAAAGTCAGCAGGAACTTGTCTTTTATGAAGAAGATGGGTCAGGAGTACTTTTTCCCTCAAGACATAACAAGGAAAATATTCAGCCTTGTCAAGAAGTATCAAATGATGACACTCCCGGAGTTTCAGCGTCCCGAACAAATAGACAAGGTCCATCACCCAGCTTATTGCTCCTATCACCGAGTAATAGGACATCCTCTTGAAGACTGCTTCACCTTCAAAGACTGGGTCAAAGACCAGTATCAATAAGGTAGGTTTGCTCTATCCAAAAGTTGGAGGGTAATCCCACCACGAAAGTATGAGCCAAAAACAACCTACACCGTGAAGGGAATTTCAGATCAATATCGAGCTTGGAAACGAGCTCGTACCTGCCACATGATAACACTCTCAAAGGAGGGAGAGCATGTGAATGTGGACAAGCTCTCCCAGTGCTTCGTGAATGAAGATGAGGACAAGATGATCTCAGAATTTCCACCGGCGCCAAAAGAGCTGGAAGATGGAATACACACCACAACAGACAATCTGAGGAAAATCGACTTGGGGACGACAAATGATCCAAGGCCAATGTTCGTCAGTGAGCTGCTGTCTAAAGAGCAGCAGGCTACATTAAAAGACATGCTTATGCAGTATAAAGACTGTTTCGCATAGAACTATTCCGAGATGCCGGGATTAGATCCAGAGATAGCTGTGCATAAACTGGCGATGTCACCGGATGTCAAGCTAGTCAAACAGGCGCCAAGAAGAATGCGGCTCGATCTTGAAATGAGCATCAACATCGAAGTCAAGAAGCTAATTAACTCTGGCTTCATCCAAGAAGTTCAATACCCTGACTGGATTGCCAATATTGTCCCTATGATGAAGAAAAATGGGACGGTGCGCGTCTGCGTAGACTTTCAGGATCTCAACAAAGCTTGTCCGAATGATGAATTCCCAGTGCCTATTATCGAGCTGATGATCGATAACACATCCACCCATGATGTATTCTCTTTCATGGATGGATCCTCAGGGTACAACCAAATCAAGATGCATCCCGAAAACTGAAAGCATACTGCCTTCCGGACTCCGCTGGGCATAGTTTGCTATAAAGTGATGCCCTTCGGTCTGAAGAACGCTGGCGCTACGTATCAGAGGGCCATGACGAAGATCTTTGATGACCTCATACATGGGATTATCAAATTTTATATCGACGACCTCGTGGTGAGAAGCAAATCGTACGAGGAGCACTGGGAACATTTGAAAATAGTGTTCCAGCG
The DNA here is from genome assembly GCA_030015575.1 of Agapanthus africanus. Taxonomy (NCBI): domain Eukaryota; kingdom Viridiplantae; phylum Streptophyta; class Magnoliopsida; order Asparagales; family Amaryllidaceae; genus Agapanthus; species Agapanthus africanus. Next base: position 552,960,691 of record JASDDO010000001.1, read on the forward strand.
CCTTCGGAAGTACAACCTGAAGATGAACCCTCTGAAATGCACGTTTGGAGTTTCCTCAGGAAAATTCCTAGGATTCATCGTACGACACCGGGGAATCGAAATAGACCCGTCAAAGATCAAGGAGATTATGGAAATGCTTTCGCCAAGAACTCTCAAGCAACTGCGGTCTCTCCAAGGAAAGCTCGCGTATATCCGACGGTTCATAACTAACCTCTCCGGCAAATGCCGTCCCTACAGTCATCTAATGAAGAAGGGGACCCCGTTCGTTTGGGATCGTAAATTCCAAAACGCACTGGACGAAATCAAGCAATATCTGCAGAACCCACCGGTACTGACCGCTCCAGTCATGGGAAAGCCCCTCATCCTGTACACAACAGCCCTTGAAGGTTCGTTAGGCGTGCTATGGGCACAGGAGAACAATCAGGGAAAGGAGAGAGCTCTCTACTATTTAAGTCGGGTTCTCTTGGGGGCAAAAAACAACTACTCCCCAATCGAAAAGCATTGCCTGGTATTGATCTTCACGGTAACGAAGCTCCGACATTACGCCTTGGCACATAAGGTTCATCTCATATAAAAGGTGAATCCTCTCAAATATTTGATGTCAAGAGCCATATTAACAGGAAGGCTTGCTAAATGGGCATTCCTCTTGATGGAGTTCTCGATAGTATATCGACCCCTCAAGGCAATAAAAGGCCAGGCCATCGCTGACTTTCTCGCTGAGTATCTGATACCAGCTAATTCTCCCTTAAACTGCGAGTTGCCGGACGAACACGCGTTTGACACAATCGATGGGGAGAAAGAAGAGAGTAATACCCGATGGAAACTCTACTTCGATGGAGAATCGTCTATGAAGAAGAGAAAGCAAAATACCCCCATAATCAAAGCCAGGGTGGGCCTTATCCTCGTAACTCCGCAAGGAGGGATAATGCGTTTCACGCTTTCCTTAATGGTGCCAAGAACAAACAACGAAGAGGAATATGAAGCTTTGATAGCAGGTCTCGAGATCGCCATTGACATGGGAATCGAAAACCTCCTCATATATGGAGACTCCCAACTGGTCGTCAACCAAGTAAATGGCGATTATCAGACATGTAAACCCGAGTTGGTAAACTGTGGTGGGAGAGTGCAGCAATTGCCGACACAAATCCCCTCCTACACCCTAGAAAGCATACCTCATGCGGAAAATAGCAAGGCGGATGAGTTAGCCAAGCTCGCTAAAGAACTGGCCGACGAAAATCTCGATGACGTAAGGATCATTGTGCAAAGTTGCCGGATTCTCGCACCAGCAGAAATATCTCCGAAGACGTCTAAAGGAGAGGAAGCAACCGAACAAGAGGCCTTCCAATTAGAGGATAAAGAAAAGGCAAAGGATTGGAGAGAAGTCTTCATAGACTACTTCAAATCCTATCGAATGCCCGAAGACGCGTCGTCAAGACATCAGCTCATGAAGCAAGCCCTGTCTTTCGCCTTCGTCAATGGTACTCTTTATAAGAGATCGTTCGATTTTCTGTGGCTGAGATGCCTGGGACCAGAAGAAGCAAGAAGGGTCATTCAAGAAACTCATGACGGACTCTGTGGTTCCCATCAAGTTGGGCCAAAGATGAAGCTGAAGATCAAAAGAATGAGTTACTATTAGCCCACGATGATTCAGGACTGCCTTGAATATGCGAAGCAGTGTCACTGGTGTCAAATTCACGGGGACTTCATTCACCAGCATCCGAATCCACTATACCCAACATTGGCTAGCTGGCTATTCGAAATGTGGGGAACCGATATAATCGGGCACATCGAGCGAGCATCATCCAAAGGACATCGGTTCATACTAGCAACAACCGATTACTTCTCTAAATGGGAAGAAGCAATACCGTTAAGAGAGGTGAAGACGGAGAACATCCTCCATTTCTTCAAGACACATGTCATCTACCAGTTCGGTACTCCGCGATGGATCATCTTGGATAATGGGCCGGCCTACAGAAGCCATAAGATCATTCACTTCACACAACAACATAACATAGATTGGAGATATTCTTCAGTTTATAATCTTCGAGCTAACGGTCTAGCTGAGGCTTTCAACAAGACTTTGACAAAGATCATAAAGAAAACGGTGTCCAGAAATAAGAAGGACTGGCATGAGAGATTGCATGAAGCTCTCTGGGCCTATCGGACCACGTTCAAGACGGCCACAAACACAACGCCATTTTCGTTAATATTCGGCACGGAAGCGGTACTTCCTTTGGAGATAGAGCTACCCTCTCTACGAGTGGCGGTTCGGTACAATCTGACGGATGAAGAAAATACCCATCTTCAGCTTGAGGAGCTCGATGCACTCGATGAAACTCGTCTCATGTCGCAACAAAACCTAGAAGCTTACAAAGCAAGGATGACGCGTTCATACGAAAGATTGACTAGGCCGAGAACATTCCGCCAAGGCGAACTCGTGCTAGTCATAAAAAGACCTATGATCCCCAATCGTGCTAAACGAAGGAAATTCGAGCCGAACTATGAGGGTCCGTACATCATAGACAAGGTCTACCAAGGTGGGGCCTACTTGCTCATGGATATGCATGGCGAAAGACCCTTCCGGCCAATAAACGGCCGGTTCCTTAAGAAATACTACACTTGACAAGTCACGGCTTAGGTTAATGATGGATGATGACACTCATGTCCGCTCTCTGTCTTCCTGAGTCCAAACTCTATAAGTAGTTTCTGGCGAAATCTCGCCTTAAAATCCCAACGGACCGCAACGTCCTTAAACTAGCTATGGACCGAGATGTCCTTAAACTAACAATGGATGGAGATGTCCTTAAACTAACATTGGACCGAGATGTCTTTAAACTAACAACGGATCGAGATATCCCTAAACTAACAACGTCGTCTCAAACACGGCGATAGTGGAATGCAAGTCCATAAGTCCCAGCGGTGAGGACTGCAACTCAACTCCCACCGACAAACAGATGGGTCACATATGCCGAAACTATTCTCGAGAGTTTCATCGTAAAAAAAAAACAAAAAAAATGGTACGTCCACAAGCGAAATGGGCACGGATGAAAACCCGAAAGGTCTCCATGAGTAAAAATGGCTGGACTGCCGGCGAGTTTGTGAAAACCCGAAAGGAGGCAGACTCATAAAAAAATTCATGCACACTTACAAGGTTCTCTCGACCTTGTAAAGAGAAAATACCTACGTGAGATCCTTACGACTCACAAGGGAGCAACACACTTAGGGATCCCCATGATTCCTAAGGAGAAATTACACTTACGGGATCCTCACGACTCGTAAGGAGAATCCCCTTTTGAGACCCTCACGGCTCATAAGATTCAAAAGCCTTAAGTTATAGGCATTTGAACATGTTCTTAAGCCATCACATCCGCCAGTTTTCCCTAAAAACGGTTCGATATTGACCCTTGTATACAATCCATGGGCACAGATAAGCATCTCCCCCACAAAGTTCCACCAATGGCGTGAAATTTTCCCATTTGGTGAATGACACTTGTAAGTCCTCTTGACTTATAAGAAGAAAACACTCTTGTAAGATCCTTATGACTTATAAGAGAACACACACTTAAGAATTCTCACGATTTCTAAGAAGAAAACGCACCTACGAGATCCTCACGACTCGTAGGGAGAAACACCTTTATGAGACCCCTACGGCTCATGAAGTCAAAAGCCTTAGTCGAAAGGATCCTAACCCTGTTTGCTAAGCCACCTTTGTTCGAATCGACAAAGGAAAATGATGATTCGCTCCTACCAATGTCCCAGTAGTAGCGATGCTGATTCCAAAGATTGGTATCAAATTCCGAGCCTTTTCACGGCAAATGATGATTCGCTCCTGGCCGTATTCCAGTCGCAGCGATGCTGATGCTAAGATTGGTATCAGATCTTAAGTTCCATACTCGCAGCAAAAAAATCAGAGAGCCAAAAATGCATATGAAATAGCCGAAATGATAGGGCAACTCGCAACAAAGATCGACGAGTAAAATATATGCATATAAAGATAACCGAAATGATTGGGCAACTCGCAATAAAAAACAGCGAGTAAAGAAAAAGAAAATAGCCGAAATGATTGGGCACCGCGAAAAAATAGCCGAAATGATTGGGCGACCGTGACTTTCGCGATATAAAAAGCTGAAATGATATAGCACCGTGGAAATAAAATAAAATGAAACTTCTGCCCTGTAAGTAAGATCACATTGACCCCCGTATACAATCCATGGGCACAAACAGAAAGGGAATCATATCGTCCCACCAGGCTTCGTCAAAGGGAAGCCAGATCTCGATGGCTACACCTACAGCTTAGAAATCAATAACGGCGTTCCCTCTCATTCCAACCAGAAGCATATACGACGTCAGCAAAACGGAGCCACGACAAAGTCTCCTAGTTCCAAATCTCGACGATTCACAGACAGCCTAAAGACTATCTCGGAGCCATGACAAAGTCTCCTAATTCCAAATCTCAACGGTTCACAGACAACCTAGAGACTACCTCGGAGCCACGACAAAGTCCCCTAGTTCCAAATCTCGACGGCAGCATCCACAACCTAGAGATCAACAACAGCGTTCTTCCTCCCTCCAGCAGGATACAGGCATGACATCAACATACAGAGCCATGGAAAAGTCCCCTAGTTCTAAATCTTGACGGTTCACAGATAACCCAAAAACAACCTCGACATTCGTCGCAATATTGCAGACACAATGTCAACCAATGAAGAAAAGGAAGATCCCTAGCTTCAGGGTCTTGACGACAACGTACATGAGACCTGAAAGACCATCGGAGATCATCCTGCTCTAGCGCGGAGTGGTCATAACTCATCGGGGCTCCCAAACTGAGCCTAACCTCAAGTAAAAAGTGACATGGAATATCCCTAATGCTTGCACTTTCGGCGGTAATATTACCTGGAAGATTACTTGAAGACGTCCTGTCCAGCCCCTGAAGGGATTAGAGACACGACAATTACGGGGCTACCCGAACAGCGAGATTGCATATCGAGGAATACATCGGTTAACGCGACGGTGCGATGGGTAAAAAACCTAGTACCACAGACCCTAACGGACTTCTATTAGTAGGAGTTAACTGTGACGTTAGGAAACCCTTGCGAGAACTTCTCGATTCGTCTCGACTCGTAAGGAAATTAGTGTCCTTGCGAAAACTTCTCGATTCGTCTCGACTCGTAGGGAAAATCCTTAAGCAATGGGGATATGGACCTGTTTCCTAAGTACTGGGGCCCTACAAGTCGGTCTAAGATGGAATACTGCATACTATTCACGGGCCACACTCTCCAAAATCGAATATCGACAAGGAGGGAAACAACCACTTACGAGTCCTCTCGACTTGTAATGGGGAAAATTCTCTTGTGAGATCCTTATGACTCTCAAGAGAAAAACGCACTTAGGAGTCCTCATGACTCCTAAGAAGAAAAGACACATGCAGGATCCTCACGACTCGTAGGGAAAAAAGTCTTTATGAGACCCTCACGGCTCATAAAATTGAAATGTCTTAGGCGGCAAATCCAAACCTGTTTCCTAAGCCATCGATGCCCTACAAAAAGATCAAGATAGACTATCTCCAGGCCACATTTGCCAAAGGGACATGCCGATATGAAATAACACATGTATTTTATTCATGAATGCAAGCAAATACAAGATACATTTCACAAAGGAATCAAAACGAATGCATGTTATTCATAAATCACAAGATTACAGTAAAAAATAGGGGTACAAAGACGGTTATTAAGGAGAAGGCGTATTCAACAAATCAGTAAGCCGCTCGCACACTCCTCTCAATCTTTTCTCGTGATCAGCCACCGCGGCCAACTCCGCTTCAACTTGAGCCCGTTGCCGTAAACAAGACGAAAGCTTCCCATCGGCTTCTAGCATGGCGGCTTCGCAGTTTTGCATGACCCGCTCGGCAAAGTCAAGCATCCGCCTCAGCGTCAACCCAGCCGAAATACATCTCTGGAGATTGTCAAAAGCAGCTTTCAGCTGTGCAGCGTTCTCTTCAATCTGGGCGCGCAGTCGGACAGATTCGCTGGAAGCCACCTCATGTTCTTTTCGTCTCAGGGTCGCCTCTTGTTCAAAATGGTGAATGAAAGTAACGCTATGCTCGATCCACACAGCCCGCTGAGACATCGAAGTTAATACTTCAGGAGCGGGACGTTGGAGCTCAATCTCGTGCAGGCAAGCCTCGATCTTTCTGCAGTAATCAACCCAAGAGCCGACAATAGCTTCATCATGGAAATTCACGAGTGTCGCCAGCATTGGATTGACTTCCATGGAAAAATCCATAGCGGAAGTGAGGGCTTCAGCATTCAGATCCTCGATGAATTCGCTCAACGTTCGCCGGCTATTTACGGTGCCCCTGGAAGACACGCATTTAGCAAAGGGCCCTTGCGGGCTTTGGAATGCGAGACTCGAAAGGAGCTGGAACTGGTAAAATGTTCCCCTATGATGGGTAAGCCGGAGATCTCCGTGAACTCCTCCAAGGAAATTGAAACTTCCCGATCCGATAGAAGAAAGGTGTGAGTCGGGATGTTCCATTGCTCCAGAAAAGCTCACCATACATGCGGCACGGGATATTGAAAAAGCGACGCATAAATTGCAGGATACAACCTGAGCTTCAGCAACAGTGGCTTCTTGGCCGACAGGATGTATCGAGCCCACTGCAGGTATCCAGCTGAATGGCGAGGAGTCAAACCAATCATATATACTTGTCCCCAAGGGCGCGATTCGCCTTGACATATGCGTCGCCCCAAGATATCCAAAGCCATCGGAGGTTGCACAGGTATTGAAGCTATAGAAGGCTGAAGATGACCCTCCGAGGTCCAGTTAACCTCCTCTACAGCATAATTCACTTGAGGCGAGTCGGCGAGTGAATTGCTGAAATGGGCTATGAGGGTACTGCACAAGAAAAACCGCGCCGACCCTGGATAATCTGATTGTACCATGATCCCCATAGATGAAGAGATTTCTGCTCTGGATCGTGATCTTTAATGAGCGAGAAGACTTCCTGATCCACGGACGCGTCAGCGAAGGCGCTCTCTGAACGAACAAAAGGAAAAGAAGAATCGAAAGCCATGGTACCTGCACGAAAAAGGCGAGGGTTAGTTTCCAACGCTATAATCTGAATTCTGACACTTTGTACTTTAAAATTATACAACACGGCAATGCAGGAGAAAGGGACCAAGGGGGACCCACAAAATCAAAGTGACGACTCATCATTTATGAGACAGTCACTCATTAAAGAGGGAATCCTAAAAGGATTCTCATTTAAAGAGAAACTCATTGGGCCAAGGAGTTGAACTCCTACGAAAGAAGTGCTCTGCAGACAGAAATCATATCTGTCAAATGTAATTAAGAGGGGAATAAAAATTCCCAAAAAATTTCTAAAGAGCTATGCTCTGTAAAATCAATGGTACAAGGTAAAACCCCAAAATCTTTAAAGATCTGAAGTACAAATCATAGAAACTCTAAGAGTTCTTCATTAACGGGTTAAGAAACCATAAAAAAAGATTTTTTAGATCTATGATCTAAGAAGAGCAAACCTCTGTTTTCATTTAACGGGCTAAGAAACCCTAAAAAACATCTTTAAGATCTGTGATCTAAGAAGATCAAAGCTCTGTTTAATGGGTTTGAGCATAATCCTTATCAAATTTTTGGACAAAGTTTTAACTCTAAAAGAGTTTCGTTGGGTAGAGACTAAGCTCTGAAAAAGAGAATTAAATTCTCAGAAGAACAAAGAAGAGAAGAAGATGAACAAAAGTCATCTTAAGGACCAAAGGCCCTACTTATAGACAGGGAAAGCCAATCCAACTTCCAAGAAGATCCAACGATGGAAAAGCTGCCACCGCTGCACCCACGTGTGAGCCACATGAGCGCAACGGTGGGGTGGCATTTGTTTCCCCCAATAATTGAAGAGCAAGGCTTTGTTAAAAGTTTGAAAAGAGGCAATGTCTCACGTGCCTTGCACGAGGGCGCCAGCGCCGAGAGTTAAAAACTCTGAGGCAGTGCCTCACATGCCTTGCATGAGGGCACCAGCGCCGAGAGTTACAAACTATGAGGCAGCGCCTCACGTACCTTGCACCAGGGCGCCGGGGCCAAGAGTTAAAGAACTCTGAGGAAGTGCCTCACATGCCCCGCACGAGGGTGCCGGCGCCAAAACTAAAAGTTTTCTAAGATCTAATGGAGATGATAAATCATTAAAATACAGAATTAAATTCTGTAGAGAAAATATTCCTTAAATCTTTCTGAACAAGAAAGATTACGCTCTGTAAAACAGAGAACCTTTGGATTAAAAATCCAATGGTGATTAAAAAATCACCAAGCTACAGAATAAACTCTGTAGGGGAAAATATTTTCCCCAATCTTTCTAAACAAGAAAGATTACGCTTTGTAAAACAGAACACCGTTGGATTAAAGATCCAATGGTGGTTAAAAATCACGAAGCTACAGAATAAGCTCTGTATAGAAAATATTTTCCCAATCTTGTTAAAAATAAGAAAGATATCTTCTGTAAAACAGAAGTCTTTGGATCAAATATCCAACGGTGGATAAAATCCCCAAATCAATTAAGGATCTCTCACTGAGAGATTTTTTTAACTAAATCAACAAACTTACCTCCACTATATTAAGGCCCCAAGACTTCAAGTCTTGTACAGATGAACCCTCCATAAACTTCAAGTTCAAAAAAAAGAGCAAGCAAAAAAGAAAGCTTTAAGAGAGAAGAAGGAAGAAGAACTTTCTTCAAGGTAAATAAAGATAATATAGATCATAATATCTCATATGCATATCCAAGGGTTTAACCCTCATAAAGAACATAGTTCTTTTCCCTGGATCCGAGACCCATGAGACAAGTCTCCCACAAATGAGAATTTAATTCTCGTGGGGACGAATTTGTTCTTGGGGATCGAAGATCCAGGGGAGAACAGAGAATTGAACATCTTCAGAAAAATGCACAAAGAAAGAAACAACGCCAAGCGCCTCACGTGCCCCTCACGTGGGCGCTGCTCAAATAAAGAGTGCTTAGCAATCAATGGTTGGCGCTCAGCGCCAAGCGCCTCACGTGTCCCTCACGTGGGCGCTGCTCAATAAAGAGTGCTTAGCACTCAATGGTTGGCACTCAACGCCAAGCGCCTCACAAGTCCCTCACGTGGGCGACGCTCAATAAGGGGTGCCTAGCACTTAGTGGTTGGCGCTCAGCGCCAAGCTCCTCATGTGTTTCGCACATGAGCGCCATAAAGAGTGTTTAACACTCCATAAAAAAACAAAAATGAGAGGATAAAGTAAAGGGTGAGCGTCAGAGCCCATATCAATGCTCAGCACTGTTTGCACAGAAAAGGGACTGAACCCAAACAAGTGTTTAACGCTTTATTCAAAGATTGAGTGGGCTGAGTCTAAGTTGACCAAAAGTCCCTAATTTAGATCAACCGAGCCTATGTGCTCACCATTTTTCCAAATTGGTCTTAGTCCCAAACACGACTATTGATCTTCCAACAGACATTGGTTCAAGTTATTGTAATTCCTCAGCGTCTTCAGAGAGGTGCTGGGTCTCGATAACCAACAACTCTTTAGTGTACTCCCAAATTGCCGGGCACATCCCAATACGGACCGTGACGTCCGTAAACTAGCTATGGACCGTAACGCCCTTAAACTACAATGGACCGCAACTAGCAATGGACCGTAACGTTCTTAAACAAAAACAATATAGAGTCCAAATGCTCTTCTGTTGGGTCTGAATGATCCAAAATCATGTTGAGTAGATCTTAGTCCATGATCGGACTAACGTATCCTCAATAAACATTTAAATTGATCTTAATCCCAAATGAGATTAACGATCCTTAAATCAAATCAAACCCAAATCTAAGAAAATACGGATTTGGTCTAATCCACGCCCTACGGGCGACAACGGATTTGGTCTAACAAACACACACGACATGAAGTGACCTTCTGGAGCAGGAGAAAATGGTTACCGCGATGCGGTAACGTAATTAACTGCAGGGGCTTGCGCCTGCAGTGAAGAGCGTCCCCACAATCAAAAACCCCTCGCAAATAATGGGGAGTCTGACGAAGTCCGTTACAACGGCCGCATTCGTCCAGACCTCCGATACACGGTGCTATAAATCAACTTGGCATTTTCGGAGAGGTGGACGGATAAACCCAAATAGTATCTGCCCCCAAATTCAGGCAAGACGTTCGTCTTCCCGTTTTCGGCGGTAAACAGGTTTTAAATACGAATTTTAAGAAAAACGAATTTTTCTACATAAATAAAATTTAATTTTTAATACTTATATAAAAATTAACAAATCCATATATTTTCAACATATAATAAACTTACATTTTTTAAAATAAAAGAATAATAAGTTTCAATAAAATACCATCAGATACCAACAAAAGACAAGTTTTACAATAAAACACCATGAACTTTCCAAGCTATGTAATTATCAATAAAATACCTCAAATCCTTAAAAATTCATATCCATGAAAACCCTAATAATATAAATACCTCTCGAGGTTTATTTTGAAGCTATATTAAACTACTTTTCATTAAAAAAATCTCGAGTTATATAAAAACAATATTTAAAGACCTTAGTAAATATAGGTTTAACCGGAATCCATTCTCTTGAGCCCCAGAGAGCCGGAATGTGAGTGCTTGTATATTCAGGTTAGAAAACTTAATGGAGTTATCAATGGTAATTTTCTTGGAAAAAGATACAAATCCTGTCGTCCATGTGCAACAGTTACCGATGACTCCCGAACCCAATTCAAGATTTAAATCGATTTACAAGAGTCTGACTCAGTCTGAGTCCAATTCAAATATGAATCCAAAAATCAAACTTGAATACTTGAACATGAACATGAACACTCGAATGCAAACCATCAATATCAAACATGTATACTTGACTTAACCAAACCCTGGTTATAATTGGACATGAACCTAACATGAATACCAGAACACAATGGTTGCTATTTAAACTAACTTGACTCGAACCATGAATACAACTCGACATGAATACAAGAATACTTAACACGAATACATGATATTGCCATGAACTCAATCTTGCAACTTGATATATTCATGGATTTGAGCAAGACTGGTAATTTTAACTGTAACTTAGCATACATGGGGTGTTGGGGTAGTTCATATGTGAATACAGCAAAATCTCAGGAGTCCCCCTAAATCATAAATCCATGTCTACTGACACAAGCAAGCTATTATAAGGACCTGTGTTTTCTTTCTCCTGGATTATAACTTGTTGAGTTTGGAATATTTCAACACTCGGTTGAAATCTCGTTACTAACACTTGATTCGGACTTGTGGTTCCTTACCCCTGGATTACAGCCTGTTAGGTTCGAGAACACTTTTGAGATTGGTTGACATTCACCCTTAAACTTACGTTAAATTAGTTTACCCAAGTAGAGACCTGCTAAGACACTTACATTCACTGCATGTTCACTATACCTTCACTCCACGACCATGTTATACTTGTTTACCATGCTAATATAGTTGACATACACTTTACCATGCACGCTAATATATGTGTTTACATGTTCATGATTTATATCCATGCTAAACTATATCTCACATTACACCTTGCATTTCATTTATATATATCACACCCATTTCTTGGGGACTTACCGAGCGAAAGTTCGCTGACGGGTATTCCACCCACCTTTGTTTTCTTGGAATGTTCATCAGATACTGTGGAGACTGAAGAGGTAGACCTCTCGGAGGAGGAGCACGATCAGATCGTGACCCAGGCCTAGACCAATTATCCTTTGTCTTAGTTTATGTATGCCACCTGTTTAGACATTTCTTTTCTTGTATTGTATTTCTTTTCAGTTGAACTCATGTATTGTAAATGAATCAAGTTGAAGGTAAATAAAGTTGTTGAAGTTTAAATCTCATATTTATTTCTTGTCATTTTATATTGCTTATTTTACGCTTAGCGTATTTATTCTGGGAAATGACCATCTCGAAATAAATGCGTCGCGACCTCGCTACGTCATCGCTTCCGTACACTGAGAAGCGGGGCGTGACACAACCCATGTCTAGTCTTGAACGAACTTTGGAAGAATTTCGGGTAGCGTCGTGGCACCAGATAGAGGAATTGAATGCATCCATGGCCACCCTTATGCAACCTAACGAACTAGCAGCTAGTTTCTAACTAGCTTAAAATTTTCCAATGTATGATGCAGCGATAGGAAAATTTGAAGATTTGAGTAGTGAGAGTGAGCAGTACACCCTTCCAAATTAAACCTATCCGTTCCCAATTGAATTCCACAACTCTAGTTTCGAAATTCTATCGAGTGTCCCAAATGAATCGCCAATTGAAGATAGAACGTTTGATGAGTTGTGCGACTGTATAGTGTTTGATTTACCCGATTGTGAAGTATCCATTTCAAGTGAAACCAATGCCAATCCCTTTGATCTCTACACCTCCTCTCTAGAACCACAATTGATTGAAAACCATGCTGTTGATGAGTTGTCTGAGAAATTTGACTTTTACTTGATTAAGGATATTGACGCTGGGAATATTTTGGATGATGAACCTATAATTTTGGATGAGTTTTTCTCATTAATTCATCATGTCCTTTCACTTCCGTGTGGGCATCATCTCGAATCATTAACCGTTTTTCCCGAACTTCATATGCGTCTCGATATTGTTGATGATGAATGCATGGATGAGTTGAATTTTGAGGATATTATTGAGGATGAACCAGTTTTTCTAGATGAGTCAGATTTTCTAATTTGTCCTATCCCTTTCATTGACTGTGACCATTCTCCTGAACGTTTAACCGATACCATTCCTCGATCATTTCCCTCCTTCCTTTCCTTCGTTTCCACTTCACAAGACACTGTATCACCTTCATTTCCTACGTCAGGTTCACCAAGTTCAGTCAGCCCATTTCTTGCAAATCTTGAGAGGATTGACCCCATTTCTCAACATGCTGATAGATTAGTACAATCCATTTTTACACTTCAATCATTACAAATTGTACTAATTTATTCAATCCATTTTCACTCTCAAGTACCTATTCCATTTCTTTCTCCCCTCCGCCATTTGTCTCCTCCACCGCGATCGTATCTTATTTCCATCCATGCACGGTCTCGTGTATTCTTCATTTCTTTTCTCCACACGTTCTTTCTCCAACCACTGCATTATCACGAATAAATTTTTGAATGGTTGGTATTAACTTTTGGCCTGTGTAAGGCCTTGTATAGATTGAAACTGTTCTCTTCCCCCTAACTTTGAACTTTAATGCTTAAACAGTGGAAACACTGTTTCACTTAAGTTTGGGGGATCTTTTGTGTATATATATATTTTGTTTGCCTTTTCTTTTATAAAAAAAACCCAGGAGAGCACTGGCAGATTTTGAACCCTCAATAATTTTGACTCTCTTGGTGTAGCATGACAGTGAGAACACTATCAAATTTAAGTTTGGGGGTGTGCTCAGTAAGCTTTCTGTCTTCGCATTCATGTATATATTTTGCATTTGCATATTTATTTTTAAAAACCGACAAAAATTAAAAAAATTTCCAAAAATATAAAAACTATGTCGTCAAGTTAGCTATTAGGGTAACTTAGATTTTTTCCGAAATTTTACTTTGATACTTTAGAAATAACTAAATCCTAGGCTTAGGAGTTGAAAACACTAAAAATAACTCTCTTTCTGTTTAACCTTGGCAAATATATGTCCTTGCAGTTTTTTTAGAAATAGGTAACGTTGAGTTCAGTTCTTGAGTTAAGTCGAGTTGAAAGGAAAGTATTGAAAGCTTTATTGAAAGATAAGTCTGAAAAATAGTTTCTATTCTTGAATCCAAATTCAGAAAGTATATACCCTACAAATCGCACATACACACACCTTGAAACTTGGGATAGTAGAGGATACCTAGAAATACTTTTGCCTGAAAGTCTTGTATGAAAGAAAAAATGGTATTTAATGCTAACCACCAAAAGAGCATCATTAAAAAATATATCCGGTCTTGAAAAGAAAAAAAAGGAAAAAAGAAAAAATAAATTACAAGACCTGAAAACTTCTATTTATGTTTTAATAAGCTCACATATTCAGTAATCGGCTGATTAGTGCCACAGGAAGCAGTAATAGTCGCATGAAAGGTGTGTGAGCAAATCCGTCCATTATTAATGAAATAAAGTAGTATTAGGTATTAGGGCAAGGGTACAATAGCTTAAATTGAATTCTTGAGTGTAGGGGGTGAAATTTACACACACGTAGAAGTATACGATCGAAATTTGGAGGAAAGATAGGGATAAAGAATAAGTCTTATATTTTCCGTAAAGATGATAAAAATTCTGGATTGGAGATCGCGCTTTAGAAGGAAAACTCAAGAGAAACTGAGATCTTTCTAAACTGTCAAAATGTATAGGATCTTAGGTTGAAAGAATAGGAGGTGGGAAAAATAAGGGATGGATATTTATAATTTAGAATGATAGAGTTTCTAACTTAGATGATAAACCGTAGGATTAGAATTAAGGTTAACATATGAAATTAGTTTGACGGGATTTTGTTGATAGTATCCGCTGAAAATCCTCAAGAGATAACACTCCTCCTACTAGGGACACCTAAAGATTTAACGGCTTGTTGCACATGCTATGTGCAACCATGATATCTATGAAAGTGAGCTTAGAACTTTTTGAAAATAAATGGTTTTGTTCAGGACGAGCAAACGATAAGTTTGGGGGTATTTGTTCACACCAAAATATTGCATTTAATACCGTCCATTTTTCTGCTCATTTATTTATAGGTAGGTGATTTTGATCCATGTTTGCTACATGATTACAAGTTACAGGTTCTCGGTCCAAAATAACGCAAATCACGCAAAATCTCCACTATTATGCTAAAATCCAGAACATCTGCCAAAAACAGATAAAATCCGGGTTCCGGTCATCCACATCCGTCAAGTACCGCTTACCAGTTCAAGAGACAAGACAAATAACAGTGGCATTCATATCTCGGACAAGCACAGAGAATGAGAGGGACATCACAAAGATCAAGAGGTGCGCGGAGCTCGGGGGAGATAAAGGTCAAAGAGATTAAAGGTATAGCCATTTTGGACTATTGAAAATCTGAAGATATTTTGAAACTATTTTACAATTTTGGACCTATAAACTAGAAGACAAAAGCAACACGAGTGTAACACCCGAGCCCAATAATACTATTTATATTACTAGTTGAGGGTTATATATTGCTCATTCCAATTTTCCTGATTTTCTGGTGTTTATTGCTAAATTTTACCCGGTTAAGTCATTTTGGCACATAACAACTTTTAACTCCGAAAATGAAATTTAAGATGTCCATGTTGGCCTACTCGTCGCCACTAGTCGCGTGGTAGCGTCCGCGTGTCGAGATTCCGTTCCGTTTGGCTAAACGGACCAGTTTGGGCGACTACGCGCGCGTGCAAGTGTCCGACTTGGGGGCATGCATTTTAATCACTAAACACCTATTTTCAAAATTTGGAACCCGCTTAAAATCCTATAATTTGAATTTGGAACATTTGGGCGCAACCCGGACGCGATTTGGAAATGTTTCATTTCGCGCCAAAAAGGGCCCGTTTCAATTTAATATCTAAAACTAAAATTATATACGAATATAAATCCTTAACAGTAAATCCTTCAAATCCTTATTCAAATATTTTTCCTTACCTCCCTGCAGCCAATCGCGAGCTTGGGTTTTCCCCGCGTGGGCCCCACTCCCTTTCCTCATCTCTCTCTCTCTCCTCCCTCAATCCCTCTCTCTATCTCACCAAATCTCTCTTTCTCTCTCCAATCTCTCTCTCTTCTCCTCTATATTTATCCATGCATGCAGCCGCCTCAACCCATCTTCCTCCCCATCACGAAACCCTAACCCTAACCCTAGCCTCGTACTCGCGCAGCCCACCATCGCCACCGCGACCTCGCCGTCGCCGCCAGCAACGCCTCCTCGACCGCCGCACCTTCCTCCTCCTGTTCTCCCGACGATTCCCGCGCCTGCACCCATTCCCGACCTCGCCTCCACCCTCGCAGACCTCGCCGTCGACGCCACCTCTCGTCGTCGACGACTCCCGCGACTCCCTCTCACCCTCCTCGTCCCGACCTCGTCGTCGCTGCCCTCCTCCCCTCGCCGGAACACCAACACGAGCCCTAACCCCTCGCCTAACCTCCGCTGTTCGCCGGAGAAGCGCGCCGGCGACCTCATCGACGCCACCTCCGACCACCTCCCTTCCCCCTCGACCACCAGAGTCGACTACCACCCTCGCACTCGCGGCAGCACCCTCGTTCCAGCGAACTCAGGATTTTTCCAGCCACCGTTCTTCGCCGCCGTTGCCTCGCCGGCGTCCCATCGCCGTCGAGCCCGTCGTGGCCGTCCCTGGTACCTCTCGGTGAGCACTCCTATCTTTCCTTTGTGCAGTATAAACCCCCGCTGATCGCATTGAATCTTTTGTCTGTTTCTAACTTGTTGTCGCGTCTTGCCGGAATCCGACCGTGCCGTCTTGGCGAACCCGACGCTCCAGCGAAGTCCCCTGGTCCGTGTGATCTCGTTGATCTCTGTTGGGACTCGATCCGTGGCCCGTGCTTTCATATCGCGTTTTCTGCCGACATCGTATCCGTGTTCCAGATTTCAGAACCGTCGAGGCAAGTATCTGAATACTTGCTTGAACATGCTAGCGTGCGAGATCTAGTCTTGCCACGCAATTGAACTCATACTATTTAATACCACAACTTACTAATGGCAATTGATATCATATTATTGCAGTTATCTTTATAATGGAATCGTTACAACAGTTCCTCGTAATTAATCAACCCACATCAACCCATATTTCAACTAAATAAAACGACTGAATCATATCCGCTTAAACTGTTAAACCATTTAGGAGACAATTATTATATAATTTCATGTAGTTCCTTAATTTATAATTGTGGATATTGCTTTACCTTGTGGCTATTGCACCCTAAAGATGATTGAACCTGTTATTAAGAGAATACAAACATCACTGTGGTTATATGGAATATTGTGGTTAATTACTGTTTCCTGCTGCTGTTCATTATTGATTGTATACCTGTTGTGAGCACTTACCCGATTGCACGACATATTGACCTGACCCTGCTACACCTGACATATACATACATACCGACTCATCCTGTTGTACCATGACATTACTTGTTTCATGATTTCATGCCTAATGCCGACAAACCTGACCATTCCTGCTGTCGATCCAGACAGACCCACTCTTACCGGATTTTGTGTTGGCATTAGTCCGTGACTACTGAATACCTGACTTGACATACATAGCTTGGGGGTATGGGGAAATCAAAGGTGAAACCGACTTGTAACTCAACAGTTCGATACTTGTTCTGATCAGTCTTACGGGCTTGGCCAGCTCCGGAGTGGTGATGCTGACACTACTCGTCCATCTTGCTACCTTTTACTGCTTAGCGGCACGTCTCGGATTCAGCCCCGAGGGTCATGACCGTGGTCCCGGGCACGCACGGGATACTATTGAGTTACATCGACGATTCATCAATTGGTTTCAAAGACTATAGAGTAGAAAACCTGATAGGACAGTTTGGACACCATTGCACATTACCCTGCTTGTTATTCCTTGTTACTGCTTTATTCATGTTCATATTTGCATTGTTTATTACCATGTTTATACTATATACTTGATATCATGACGCGCTGACGTCTGGGTTTTGCATGGTCCAGATTCCGTACCTTTGTCGACGACCGAGCAGGAGTACTTCAGCCAGCAGGCTGAACAGTGAGTCCTTAGGGTTTAGTTTATTTATTTCTGTTCATTTCCAGATGTGAGCCCGCATTATGGGACGTACTGTTTATTCATTGTATTGGATCTTTAGCTTCCGCACTTATTGTTTATTGATTCTTGTTATTATGGATTTGGACATGTATTAGTTTAGTTTATTTTACTGTTCTTGATATCTCTACAGCCGTAATGTGACTGTGGACGGATGCGTCCTACCCACAGGTAGCATGGTTGGCTATGTCACGTGTCCAATTTTGCGTACTCTGGGAAGCGGGGCGTGACATGGTTCTTTTGGTATCAGAGCCATAGGTTAATTGGGTTGATTTTTTGTAGTTGGGTATTGCACCCGATACACGAATCAGAATACCCGTGATTAGGAAACATGTCCTGCCACTTTGACCGTTTTACCATCCTTGAATCATTCTTCCGGATCATGTCGACATGCAAACTTACTTTGCATTGTTAACTCAAAAACCTAACTTCTTGTTATCTCTAGGACTTAGGCGACTTGGGTGGAGTTAAGTAATTGCGGCTATGATACCGCGGCATAGCTACAATGCAGCACTCTATTTAAGTATCTTGGAGTTCTAGCTTTGATATATATATTGAATCTATCATCATGCTAATGTTGTTTGTTTTGATTTCAGGACCATGGCAGATAAGAATTTCAAGACGTATCAGAGGCGTGTGGATGAAGCCGCCATGTTAGGAGTGATACGAGGGATGTTGGAAAATCAGAAGAGGCAAACTGAGCTGATCCAGCAGCAAGCGGATTCATTTCAGGAGGGTTTGCAGGCTATGCAGCAGTCTGTAAACACCGCTGTAGCGAAGCCAGTCGACCGAGTAGGGACCGTGGCAGATTTCAGACGGTTGGGTCCTACTACTTTCACTGGCTTGGAGGAGCCGTTGCCAGCCGATCAGTGGCTTGTGGACACGGAGAATTTACTGATTGCGGCACAAATCCCAGAAGACAAGAGAGTTGATGTGGTGCGTATTCAGCTGGTGGATTACGCCCGAGAGTGGTGGCTTGTGGAGGAGACCCGCTTGTCCAAGCCAATCAGTTGGGCGGATTTCTCCAAAAGTTTCTTGGAAAAGTTCTTCCCGCGGACCGCACGGGAGGAAATGGAGGAGAGATTTATTGGGCTGAAACAAAATGGAGCAGCTGTGGATGTACATGCAGCGGAGTGGACAAGACTCAGCCGTTTCGCTGGACCCTTGGTCGCCAAGGAGGCAGACAGGGCGCGAAGGTTCTTGCGCAGTTTGGATGTGGACATCCAGAGGCAGATTGTCTCCCTGGGTTTGACCACTTTCTCACAGGTTCTTACGGCAGCCAGAGAGCAACAGAGTTTATCAGGATCGAAAGGGAACCTTCACCAGACAGCAGTTGCAGCCAGGAAGCCTGCATTTGTACCTAACCGAGATCAGGGGCGCAGAGGTATTCCAGTGGACCGTCGAGGTGTAGCGCTAATGAAGAAGCCTGTGATCGTTGATCGAAGGAAGAGCGTGACTTGTGATTACTGCCATATACCCGGGCACGTGCAGAAGGAGTGTCGAAGGAGACTGGGACTTTGTCTGGTTTGTGGAGCAGCCGATCACGCAGTTGGTGCTTGTCCGTCGAAGCTTCGCACGAGAGATGATATACGGAAGACTCCGCAGAGACCGTTCCAAGGGCAGAAGCAGCTGACACAAGGACCCAACCAGGGTCGAGCTTTCACTTTGACAGCTGAGGAAGCCAAGGCATCAGGAGAAGTGGTTTCAGGTATTGTACTCGTTCGTGGTTTTCCCGCTTTGGCATTATTTGATTCCGGAGCATCCCACTGTTTTATGTCATCCAAATTTATAACTACACACTCGATCACCTGCACGACCCTGTCTAGTTTCTGGGACATACACACTGGGAATGGGAAAATCATAGCTAGTAAGGAGTGTAGAGATTGTACAGTTGTCGTTTGCGGACGGGAGCTTTTTGCAGATTTCTTGGTGATTGATACGGGCAGTTATGAAGTAGTCTTGGGAATGGATTTTCTTGGCACTTTCCACTCACACATTGATTGCAGGGCAAGGAAAGTAATTTTCCAGATTCCCGGACACCCTGAGTTTACTTTCATCGGAGGAAGCAGTTCTGTCGGGCCAGTCGAGTTTAGGGCTAGGCCGACGAACAATGTTCTTGCGGCTATGGTAGTGGATAGTAATGAAGAGCTGGCAGTTGTCCGCGACTTTATGGATGTGTTTGAAGATATTTCGGGCTTACCGCCGAAGCGAGATGTGGAGTTTGCGATTGACCTTATTCCTGGTGCAGCGCCAGTATCAAAATCTTATTATCCGATGGCACCGGTGGAATTGGAAGAAGTTAAGAAACAAGTGGGTGAATTACTCGAGAAGGGATGGATTCGAAGCAGCAACTCGCCGTGGGGAGCTCCAGTTCTTTTAGTAAAGAAGAAGGATGGCACGAGAAGGATGTGCATTGATTACCGAGAATTGAACCGGGTGACTATTAAGAACAAGTACCCGATCCCTCGCATTGGAGAACTCTTTGAGCAGCTTAGTGGCGCGAGGGTATTCTCGAAACTGGACTTGCGATCAGGATATCATCAGGTCCGAGTGAAGACAGAAGACATTTGCAAGACGGCGTTTCGAACTCGGTATGGGCATTTCGAGTATTTAGTGATGCCTTTCGGAGTGACTAATGCGCCCGCAATATTTATGGATTTGATGAACAGGATCTTTTCACCGTTCTTGGACCAGTTTATTGTAGTATTCATTGACGATATTCTGGTGTACTCGAGGAGTCCGGAGGAGCACGCTGAGCACTTAAGGATCGCACTGCAAACGCTGAGACAGGAGAAATTATTCGCGAAGATAAGTAAGTGCGAATTCTGGCTGGATGAAGTGAAGTTTCTGGGGCATGTCGTGTCGGGCGATGGAATCGCCGTTGATCCCGAGAAGATTGCAGCAGTTCGAGATTGGCCTGTTCCAAAGAATGTTGCAGAGATAAGAAGTTTTCTTGGACTCGTCGGTTACTACAGAAGATTTGTGGAGAACTTCGCTCGTTTAGCTGAGCCGTTAACCAAGCTTACGCGTAAGGAGGTACCGTTTGTTTGGACGGATGGATGTGCATTGGCCTTCGAGACGTTGAAGCAGAAGTTGATAACCGCCCCGATCCTGACCGTACCGGATAATTCAGGAGGTCTGGTGATTCACAGCGACGCATCTGGAAAAGGATTAGGATGTGTTTTAATGCAGAACGGGAAAGTCGTCGCTTACGCATCGAGACAGCTGAAGACTCATGAGAAGAACTATCCGACTCACGACTTGGAGCTTGCAGCCGTGATCTTCGCCCTGAAGATTTGGAGACACTACCTTCTGGGCGAGAGAGTTGAAGTCTTTACGGATCACAAGAGTTTGAAATATGTGTTCACTCAGAAGGAGTTGAACATGAGGCAACGCAGATGGTTGGAGCTGATGGCCGACTACGACCTTGATCTTAAGTACCATCCGGGAAAAGTTAACGTCGTGCCAGATGCGCTAAGTCGGTTACCAGCAATTCAGTTATTGACTGCACAGAGAGAGATCATTGAGGAGTTTCGGAGATTTGACTTGGAGGTTGTGCTACCGCGTGCTACAGGACAGTTGATGCAGTTGCAAGTACAATCGTCCTTAGTTGAGAAGATTAAAGCGGCGCAATCGCAGGATCCTAGACTGCAAAAGTTTCGAGAGCAGGTTGGAGCCGGACTACGAACCGATTTACTGATCCATGAAGATGGTTCGTTGAGATATGGTAGCCGTGTGTGTGTGCCAAAAGGAGATGTGCGTGAAGAGCTTATGAAGGAGGCACACAGTTCAGCTTACTCTGTACATCCAGGAGGGACAAAGATGTACCGAGATATTCGACAGCATTTCTGGTGGGAAGGTATGAAACGGGAAATTGCTCGCTTCGTGGCTAAGTGCTTGGTGTGTCAGCAAGTCAAGGCTGAACACCAAAGGGTTGCTGGTTTGTTGCAACCACTTCCGATTCCTCAATGGAAGTGGGAACATATAACCATGGATTTCGTGACGGCTTTACCGCGGAGTCCAAAGGGCAACAATGCTGTATGGGTGATTGTCGATCGGTTGACCAAGGCAGCTCACTTTATTCCTTTTCGGGTTGGTCAATCGACAGAGACTTTGGCAGAGCGGTACATGCAGGAGATTGTCAGATTGCATGGAGTACCGGTAAGCATCGTGTCCGATCGGGACACTCGGTTCTTGTCACACTTTTGGAGGAGCTTACAAGAAAGTTTGGGGACTCGATTGAAGTTTAGCACAGCTTATCATCCTCAGACTGATGGACAATCAGAGAGAACGATCCAGACCCTTGAAGATATGTTGAGGGCTTGCATGTTAGACTTCAGAGGTTCTTGGGAGGATCATCTACACCTGGTGGAGTTTTCGTACAACAATAGCTTCCAAGCGACAATTCAGATGGCTCCGTTTGAAGCACTGTATGGTCGTAAGTGCCGTTCACCTGTTTGTTGGGATGATGTTGGTGAATGAAGGTTACTAGGACCAGATTTGGTGGTACGGACAGTCGAGAAGGTGAATACCATCAGGAAGCATATGAAGGCAGCTCAAGACAGACAGAAGAGTTGGGCCGACACGTTAAGAAGACCTCTAGAGTTCGCCGTGGGTGATTTGGTATTCCTGAAGATATCACCGACTAGAGGAGTGATTCGCTTTGGAAGTCGGGGAAAGCTTAGCCCCCGATTCGTTGGACCCTTCGAGATATTGGAGCGTGTTGGAGAGGTATCGTACAGGTTGGCGTTACCACCGTCATTAGCAGGAGTTCACGATGTGTTTCATGTGTCTCAACTACGGAGGTATGTTCGTGATGAGACTCATGTCTTGGATCATTCGGAGTTGACTGTGCGAGAGGACCTGACCTTCGAGGAGCGACCAGTTGAAATCAAGGATCGAAGAGAAAAGGTTCTTAAGAACAAGGTTATCCCTCTTGTGCTAGTTTCTTAGTGTTTCCCCCAATCAGAGCAAGGCTCTACTGAATTTTGAAAATTCAAAATTTGAAGCAACGCTTCGGTTTCCGTGCGCAGTGCGCAATTTGCCACGTGGCAGAAGCCAATTCGGCAGCGTAACGCCCGAGACGGTGCGTCCCATCAGAGCAAGGCTCTTCAGAAAACGTAATTAAAGACTTAACTGCGCAAATGCATGGCAGCGCGACACGTGTCTGCGCAAGCGCATGGATGCACGACACGTGTCTGCGCAGTTGCGCAATCGCAACTGCGCAAGCGCACGGATGCGCGACACGTTTCTGCGCAAGCGCACGGATGCGTGACACGTGTCTGCGCTGTTGCGCAATCGCAGTTGCGCAAACGCACCGATGTGCGACACGTGTCTGCGCAAGCGCACAGATGCGTGACACGTGTCTGCGCAGTTGCGCAGTCGCAACTGCGCAAGCGCACGGATGCATGACACGTGTTTGCGCAAGCGCACAGATGCGTGACACGTGTCTGCGCAGTTGCGCAGTCCCAGCTGTGCAAACGCTCGGATGCGCGACACGTGTCTGCGCAGTTGCGCAATTGCAACTGCGCAAGCGCTCGGATGTGCGACACGTGTCTGCGCAGTTGCGCAACCGCAACTGCGCAAGCGCACAGATGCGTGACACGTGTCACACGCTGGTGAGTTGCGCAGCAACTGATTGAAGATTTAGAAAAATCTTTTCTGTTCCCCTGTAAAACAGGAACCCTTGGATCAGAGATCCAATGGTGGGAAAATTCCCAAAATTATTCATGAAAGATTTTGTTAACAAATCCAACAAATTGGTGGGCACTATAAATAAGACCCCAGGCCTCATTCAAAGGGCATCAGATAATCAATCATCATCGAGAGAGGGAAAAAGCTTCTAAAAAAAAAAAGAGCTCTTGAAGATTAATCAAGAACCAAAAAAAAAAGAAGGTAAAATTTCTGAAGAACAGAAAATAAGAAAATAAATAGTGCCTTGCACTTGATAGGAACCCCTGGTTCTAAAAAAAAAATATAAATAAAAAAAATAATAAATAGTGCCTTGCACTTAATATGAACCCTCGGTTCTGTATGATCAGGAAAAAACAAGAACTTGTTTTCCTTTGATCCAAATTCAAATCAAAGTGCCATGCACTTGTGTTCTTCAATCTGAAGATTTCTAGGGTTTCTGCAACCCCTTGTTTTGGGCCCGGCCCAAACTAAATTGAAATAATAAAAGGGCAAGGCCCTGTTTGGAAAAATTCCTGAGTTTCTGCAAACTCGTTATTCAAATGGGCCTGGCCCAAACTAAATTACAGAACAATAAAAGGGCAAAGCCCTGTTTGTAAAAACTTCTTGAGTTTCTGAAACTCATTATTTAAAAGGGCCTAGCCCAATTGCAGAAAAAAAAATAATAAATAAAAAGGGCAAGGCCCTGTTTGGAGAATTCCTGAGTCCTTGTAACTCATTAATTAGAAGGGCCTGGCCCAAATCAAACTTGTAAAATAATGAAAGGGGCAAAGCCCTGTTTAGATTGATTCTTCTAATCAGGCAAAGCCTAAAATAAAAATTGGACTTAACCCAATCCTGGCTGTAAGTCCTTAAATTAAATGCCCCTCATAAACCAAGTCATGACCGGTTCGAGGGTACATCTCCGAACTCCTCTGACATCTGTCGTTGTAATTCCTCAATGACGTCAGAGAGGTGACGAGTCCCAACGACCACTCATCTAATATCGGACCGAAACGTCCCTAAACTAATATCGGACCGAAACGTCCCTAAACTAATATCGGACCGAAACGTCCCTAAACTAATATCGGACCGAGACGTCCTTAAACTAATGACGGACCACTACGTCCCTAAACTGGCGACGGACCGAAACGTCCCTAAACTAAAATCGGACCGAAACGTCCCTAAACTAATGACGGACCACTACGTCCCTAAACTGGCGACGGACCGAAACGTCCCTAAACTAAAATCGGACCGAAACGTCCCTAAACTAATAATGGACCACCACATCCCTAAATTGGAATACGGACCGCTACGTCCCTAAACTGACATAATAAGGGCCCAAACGCTCTTTTGTCGGATCTAAACGGTCCCGCCTAAGTTGATCTTAACCCCAAATACGGTTAACGTGTCCTTAGACATCTAAATAAACAATAAAATCCCAAACCAACTTTGGTTCAAGGGTACATCTCGGAACTCCTCAGACGTATGTCGTTGTAATCCCTCAATGACGTCAGAGAGGTGATGAGTCCCGACGGCCGGATAATTAAATCAATCACTACGTCAGGTCGATCTTAGTCCAAAACAGGACTAGCGTATCCTTGATGAACGTTTAAGTTGATCTTAGTCGCAACGCGACCAATGCATCCTTAAACTAAAAACACCAAACTCAAATCTAAGCAAACACGGATTTGGACTAATCCACGTCCTACGGGCGACGACATCACTAAGTCTCCGTATACAATCCACGGGCAACCACAAATAAAATAAACATACATGACACGAAGTGAAATTCTGGAGAAGGAGAAAGTTGTTATCGCAACGCGATAGCGTAATTAACTGCAGGGGCTTGCTCCTGCAGGGAAGAGCGTCCCCACAATCAAAAACCCCTCACCCTGAGGGGGAATCTGACAAAGTCTGCTACATCGGCCGCATCCGTCTAAACCTTCGATACACGGTGCCATAAATCAACTTGGCATCTTCGGAGAGGTAGACGGATAAAAACCAAATAGCATCTGCCCCGAACCTCAGGCACGTGACGTCCTAACGTCGCAGGCCGCCGTTCGGAGGGGAACACTTAGGGTAATCGATCGCATGGAGAATCCACTTGGGAGCGAGAAGACGAGATCCGGCAGAAATTCCCTCATCTTTTCCAGTAGTTAGCTATCTTGTATTCTTGGAATTTCGAGGACGAAATTCTTTTGTAGTTGGGTATGATGTAACACCCGAGCCCAATAATACTATTTATATTACTAGTTGAGGGTTATATATTGCTCATTCCAATTTTCCTGATTTTCTGGTGTTTATTGCTAAATTTTACCCGGTTAAGTCATTTTGGCACATAACAACTTTTAACTCCGAAAATGAAATTTAAGATGTCCATGTTGGCCTACTCGTCGCCACTAGTCGCGTGGTAGCGTCCGCGTGTCGAGATTCCGTTCCGTTTGGCTAAACGGGCCAGTTTGGGCGACTACGCGCGCGTGCAAGTGTCCGACTTGGGGGCATGCATTTTAATCACTAAACACCTATTTTCAAAATTTGGAACCCGCTTAAAATCCTATAATTTGAATTTGGAACATTTGGGCGCAACCCGGACGCGATTTGGAAATGTTTCATTTCGCGCCAAAAAGGGCCCGTTTCAATTTAATATCTAAAACTAAAATTATATACGAATATAAATCCTTAACAGTAAATCCTTCAAATCCTTATTCAAATATTTTTCCTTACCTCCCTGCAGCCAATCGCGAGCTTGGGTTTTCCCCGCGTGGGCCCCACTCCCTTTCCTCATCTCTCTCTCTCTCTCCTCCCTCAATCCCTCTCTCTATCTCACCAAATCTCTCTTTCTCTCTCCAATCTCTCTCTCTTCTCCTCTATATTTATCCATGCATGCAGCCGCCTCAACCCATCTTCCTCCCCATCACGAAACCCTAACCCTAACCCTAGCCTCGTACTCGCGCAGCCCACCATCGCCACCGCGACCTCGCCGTCGCCGCCAGCAACGCCTCCTCGACCGCCGCACCTTCCTCCTCCTGTTCTCCCGACGATTCCCGCGCCTGCACCCATTCCCGACCTCGCCTCCACCCTCGCAGACCTCGCCGTCGACGCCACCTCTCGTCGTCGACGACTCCCTCTCACCCTCCTCGTCCCGACCTCGTCATCGCTGCCCTCCTCCCCTCGCCGGAACACCAACACGAGCCCTAACCCCTCGCCTAACCTCCGCTGTTCGCCGGAGAAGCGCGCCGGCGACCTCATCGACGCCACCTCCGACCACCTCCCTTCCCCCTCGACCACCAGAGTCGACTACCACCCTCGCACTCGCGGCAGCACCCTCGTTCCAGCGAACTCAGGATTTTTCCAGCCACCGTTCTTCGCCGCCGTTGCCTCGCCGGCGTCCCATCGCCGTCGAGCCCGTCGTGGCCGTCCCTGGTACCTCTCGGTGAGCACTCCTATCTTTCCTTTGTGCAGTATAAACCCCCGCTGATCGCATTGAATCTTTTGTCTGTTTCTAACTTGTTGTCGCGTCTTGCCGGAATCCGACCGTGCCGTCTTGGCGAACCCGACGCTCCAGCGAAGTCCCCTGGTCCGTGTGATCTCGTTGATCTCTGTTGGGACTCGATCCGTGGCCCGTGCTTTCATATCGCGTTTTCTGCCGACATCGCATCCGTGTTCCAGATTTCAGAACCGTCGAGGCAAGTATCTGAATACTTGCTTGAACATGCTAGCGTGCGAGATCTAGTCTTGCCACGCAATTGAACTCATACTATTTAATACCACAACTTACTAATGGCAATTGATATCATATTATTGCAGTTATCTTTATAATGGAATCGTTACAACAGTTCCTCGTAATTAATCAACCCACATCAACCCATATTTCAACTAAATAAAACGACTGAATCATATCCGCTTAAACTGTTAAACCATTTAGGAGACAATTATTATATAATTTCATGTAGTTCCTTAATTTATAATTGTGGATATTGCTTTACCTTGTGGCTATTGCACCCTAAAGATGATTGAACCTGTTATTAAGAGAATACAAACATCACTGTGGTTATATGGAATATTGTGGTTAATTACTGTTTCCTGCTGCTGTTCATTATTGATTGTATACCTGTTGTGAGCACTTACCCGATTGCACGACATATTGACCTGACCCTGCTACACCTGACATATACATACATACCGACTCATCCTGTTGTACCATGACATTACTTGTTTCATGATTTCATGCCTAATGCCGACAAACCTGACCATTCCTGCTGTCGATCCAGACAGACCCACTCTTACCGGATTTTGTGTTGGCATTAGTCCGTGACTAATGAATACCTGACTTGACATACATAGCTTGGGGGTATGGGGAAATCAAAGGTGAAACCGACTTGTAACTCAACAGTTCGATACTTGTTCTGATCAGTCTTACGGGCTTGGCCAGCTCCGGAGTGGTGATGCTGACACTACTCGTCCATCTTGCTACCTTTTACTGCTTAGCGACACGTCTCGGATTCAGCCCCGAGGGTCATGACCGTGGTCCCGGGCACGCACGGGATACTATTGAGTTACATCGACGATTCATCAATTGGTTTCAAAGACTATAGAGTAGAAAACCTGATAGGACAGTTTGGACACCATTGCACATTACCCTGCTTGTTATTCCTTGTTACTGCTTTATTCATGTTCATATTTGCATTGTTTATTACCATGTTTATACTATATACTTGATATCATGACGCGCTGACGTCTGGGTTTTGCATGGCCCAGATTCCGTACCTTTGTCGACGACCGAGCAGGAGTACTTCAGCCAGCAGGCTGAACAGTGAGTCCTTAGGGTTTAGTTTATTTATTTCTGTTCATTTCCAGATGTGAGCCCGCATTATGGGACGTACTGTTTATTCATTGTATTGGATCTTTAGCTTCCGCACTTATTGTTTATTGATTCTTGTTATTATGGATTTGGACATGTATTAGTTTAGTTTATTTTACTGTTCTTGATATCTCTACAGCCGTAATGTGACTGTGGACGGATGCGTCCTACCCACAGGTAGCATGGTTGGCTATGTCACGTGTCCAATTTTGCGTACTCTGGGAAGCGGGGCGTGACAACGAGGAAGCCCAAGAAAAACGACACTCCAAACCCTCCAAGTGATCGCGGAACCGCGGCCAATATGCCTTTTGGGCGGCGGTTCCACGGCCAAGTCTTGTCTTCTCCCGGCCAAGTCTTGTCTTCTCGCGACCAACTTTCAGGGTAGTTTGATAATTATATAGGGGCTCAGAATATGACCCTGAGGTTTCATTTCTCTGCCTATAAATACTCCAGTTTTGACCCAAGTTAGGAATGTTTTTGTTTTTCTAGGATTTAGTATAGTTTAGTTTGTATCTTCTTCTTCTTCATATATTCTCCATGAAATTGTAATGAGAGTTTTTGAGTGGAAGATTAATGAAGATTAGGGTTTTTTATTAACTTATATCTTTAAATTCTTGTATTTTAATTTTAATTCCTATTGTAACTTTTATTTATTGTTGTTAAGTAGTTGTTATTTATTGTTTTGTTTTCCTTCTCTTCTAAACCGTATTTTCAAGCCATGATATTCTACAGAGTCTCTTGCTTAGATGAGGGCACAAGTAATTAGCTTGCTACCATTTGTTAAAACCGTATTTTCCTTTTTTTCTTTTCTTCCTTGTTTTATATTTCTTTTAAATGTGTGAAAAAATTCCACACTTGTTAGGGCTAAGGAAAGTTAGTATGAGGGATGGAAAAATCCCTTGCGTTTCTCCTTACCAAACACCTTAAAATAAATCTAGACCGAACAAACACAACTACCTTACTTAGGCGGGCTATAAGTGATATATAGTCGTGAACTAAGTCGAGAATTTCTTTGGGCGTACTACAACGTGATATATAGTTGTGACTTAATTGGAGACATGGTTGCGTATGTTTGCCCTAGGATTGAAAATAAGCATATGTAGCGGACGGACAAGGGGCACTAGAAATGAATTTAGCGTTGGAAAGCTTGATTAAACTCGCAAATCCTATTCCCGTGTCCTCCTAATTCCCACTACTTTCGATTATCCCAACATCATTTCAAGAATAGAAAAAGACAAGCACAAGACTAATCCTAACTCTACTAACCAACTTTAATCCTAATAAGTTTACTTGAACATAAAATATAAAAAGTTAGGATAGAATTGAACATATACATATACACTTTCATTGACTCATACCTTAACCCTACAAAATTTACTTGAACATAAAATACAAACCCTTAGGATAAAATTGAACATACACATATACACTTTCATGGAATCGTCTAAAAGAAGAACGAACATACGAACCATCTCCCAGTGGACGACCCGTACTCAACCGGCTAGCTACCAAGCGAAACCATCTTGATTGCGGTAAATAAAACTAGCATAAAACCCTAACAATAACCCATTTGGCAAGCCTTCCTGTCAGTATGGCCTTTGACATCAGATATTTGAGAGGATCCATCTTTGATATGAGGTGAATCTCATGTGCCAAGGCATAATCTATGAGCTTTGTTATTGTGAAGATCAGTGCCAGGCAATCCTTTTCGATGGGGGAATAATTGCTTTCTGCCTCCAGGAGAAATAAACTTAAATAGTAAAGAGCCCTCTCTTTTCCTTGATTGTTTTCTTTTTCCCATAATGCACCTAAAGAACCCTCAAGGGCTGTTGTATATAGAATAAGGATTTTCCCTTAACCGGGCCGGCCAATACCGGCAGATTTTGCAGGTATTGCTTGATTTCGTATAGTGCGTTTTGGCACTTCTGATCCTAGACGAATGGGGTCCCCTTCTTCATTAGATGACTGTAGGGATGTCATTTTTCGGAAAGGTTGGTTATGAACCGCCGGATATACGTGAGCTTTCCTTGGAGAGACCGCAGTTGTTTAAGAGTTTTTGGCGAAGGCATTTCTATAACCGCCTTGATTTTTTAGGGATCGATTTCGATGCCTCGGTGACGAATGATGAATCCCAGGAATTTTCCTGAGAAGATTCCAAACACGCATTTTAGAGGTTTCCTCTTCAGATTATACTTCCGAAGACGTTGGAACGCTATTTTTAAATGTTCTCAATGTTCTTCAAGAGATTTGCACTTCACCACAAGGTCATCGATGTAGCATTTGACAATCTCGTGTATGAGGTCATCGAAGATCTTTGTCATGGCCCTCTGGCAGGTAGCACAGGCATTCTTCAAGCCGAAGGGCATCACCTTGTAGCAGAATACACCTAACGGTGTCCGGAAGGCGGTATGCTTTTGGTCCTCAGGATCCATTTTTATATGGTTATATCCTGAAGATCCATCCATGAAGGAGAAAACCTCGTGGGTGGATGTGTTGTCGATCATCAGTTCGGTAACGGGTACTGGGAATTCATCTTTTCGGCATGCTTTGTTGAGATCCTAAAGACCACGTAGAAGAGAACTGTCCCATTTTTCTTCATCACTGGAACGATATTAGCGATCCAGTCGGGATATTGAACCTCTTGGATGAAGCCGGAGTCGATTAGTTTCTTGACTTCAGCGTTGATACTCATCTCAAGTTTGAACCGCATCCTTCTTATTTTCTATTTGATTGGTTTTATGTCTGGCGATATGGCCAGTTTATGTACTACTACTTCTAGATCTAGACCTGGCATTTTGGAGTAGTTCCATATGAAGCAGTCTTTGTACTGCATGATCACGTCTTTTAACGTGACTACCTGTTTTTCAGATATTAGCTCACTGATAAACATCGGCCTCGGATCGTTCTCCTTCCCTAAGTCGATTTTCCTTAGGTTGTCCGCCGTGGTGTGTATCCCGTCCTCCAGCTCTTTTTGCACTGGTGGAAATTCTGATATCTCCTCATCATCGTCTTCATTTACGAAGCACCCGAAGAGGTCAATCATATTCTTGTCCTCTCCCCTTTTTGAGAGAGTTACCATATGACAGGTACGAGTCTGCTTCTATTTTCGTGGTTGAGATGGTCCTATCCTGACGGTATAGGTCCTCTTTGGTTCGTACTTTTGTGGCGGGCTTATCTTCAAGCTGTCAGATAAAGTAAACCTGCTTTATTGATACTGGTCCTCTACCCAGTTCTTGAACATAAAGCGGTCTTCAAGGGGGTGACTTACTGCTCAGTGATAAAAGCAATAATCCGGATGGTGGACCTCATTTATTTGTTCGGGATGGCGGGACTCTGAAAACGTCATCATTTGGTACTTCATGACAAGGTTGAATATTTTCCCTATCTTGTCCTACGAAAAAGAGTATTCCCGACCCATTTTCTTTATAAAGGACGGGCTCCAATCGAGTTTTTCTCAATTGAACGGCATCTTGTACCCGCTTTGTTATCTTTGAACGTTGTTTGCGTTCCTTGCCCTAGTTTTACCTCCGCTTTGGGATTTTCCCCCTTCGCGAGAACACATAAAGGGTTAGGAATGAAGAGCGTTACGATCTACTTCCATTGCTGACTGAGACGCTGCGTTTTGGCCTTTTCATATATGGACATTTCGCGGCTATGATTGTCTCGGCTCGTTTGAAAAGTTTCTTTTATTAGCTTGTCGATTTGTTTTTCCAGCAATGGAGTTAACATTCTTAAAGCAGGATCTTACTCCAATTTTACATCATGGCTATCTGGATGAGCGATTTCTTCTTCACTCAAGCTGTTCATGACATAACAACTGTAAAATTGCTCCCGTTTGTTAGACCGAATATATCCGAGTCCAATTGTTTCCATCTTCCCGTTGGGCTTCTTTTGTTGAGTCCCGGGAATATCCCAAATATTTTTATAGAATTAGGTTTGTTGAACAGTTTGTTTGACAGGTACGCCTTGGCAATTTAACAGTTTCTTTAATCCCTTCACATAACATCTTGGCATACGGATGTAATGGAAGCTGTTAAGAGTGGGGTCGACACCATGCTAGACTTCTTTTTCGACCCTGATATCTATAGATTTGTAGAAGAGGTTCGCTTTTTCACCTTTTCAGCTAGGAGGCACATAGAAGGTTCACAGTTCTTGTATGTTGTATGTATTGAGCGCATCAAGTTCCCTGTAGTGTCGAGGTGAAGCCATGATGACTTGTACACTGTGATCCGCTTCGGAAAGAGTCTGTATTATTGTTAGTTATATGTATGCCCTAGAGGCCATTACTGTACATTGGATGTATATTGTAGTGGATGCTGGGACATATATAGGTAGGACTTTCTTGCTCGACATGATAGTACGCTATCTGGTTGCCCTTTATCGTAACATGTATACTTTCAGTCTCTCTGTTACATGTTGATAAAGCCCTTAGGATGTGTACTCGACTTCCAGGACTATGATGTAGATCATACTAGTGGGGCCTGGGTAGTCTATGAGTACATCCTTCAATGTTCCTAGTCGTGGGAATATCGAGACGGGGCATCGATATTCCAGAGTAGACTAGCGTATATTTTCTCGACCCATGTGATGGGCGATGGATGATCCCATATCCATTGGTGTTTGACATCAGAGATGGTATGCGGGTGCTCAGTGAAGACTGGGTACACTGAACGGACTCGCCGAGAACTCCCAGATGGTATTATACCTCACGTCAGATGGCAGTTCCCTGGTGACACTGGTACAGCTTAGTCTGTTGACCCGAGATCGTCATAGAGTCTTGTGTGTCTCCCACTGTGCTTTGATTTCTACCCTACCACGGCTCTACTGAGCGTGCAAACAGGTGGTTTTTGGGTACAGTCCCGATTCACATGGAGGCAATGAGCGATAGGAGGGGATTCGTCTCTCCCGGTATTGGGGGTTGATGTTGCGCTATACTCGATTGGCCATAACTGAAAATCCCTGGCCAGGGTTGCAGTGATTTGCTGGTAAGAGTTATCAGTAGTTTCACGCTTGTTATGGACCTTACATCGGCATGACTTATCAAGCTACTGGGGTCTGACGTTTACCACCCCTAGGCGAGATATGCGACATATCAGACGAACAGACAGGACTGTACGGTAAGTGTTGCTGGTCGGATTCACAGGAGTGTGAGTGGGCTTGCTCGTTGATCTTCTGATCGCTCAATACCCGGGTGGCCGTTATGTTTAGCAGACCGCTTGCGGCTTGTGGGTGTTTGATATGATCATCACCTGCTGCCGGCGTATTGACGAGTCTTTAGAGTCCTACACAGAGGTTTCCTGGCTCAAGCGAAACGAAATAGGAACGCATATGAGATATGTGCGGGATCGAGAATAATACGTGTATGTGATACCGTATTCTATTCTCACGATGAATGTATCGATTGGTTGTATGCGATATAACCTAGTTATCGAATCGAGGATTGATTCGATAAGTCGATACATTGGATATTAGTCGGTCATATGCGATATGACCAGATCGTTAAATCAAGTGTTGATTTAATGATTTAATGTATAATTATATATTTGATATATTACTTTACATTAACTAGTATTGGTTCACTTAAGGTTATTTTTCTCACTTGTTTGTGCACATTGTATATATCATATATGTTTGTGCACTATTTTGTATCATGTTTGATGATACATGCAAACTTGGGTGTGTGTATGCTTTGAACCATGTTTAGGTTAATGGTTAGGGTTTTTATTTATTTATTTATTTATCCATTTTGGCAAAAATAAAATGGTGGAATTCTTTGTTTTTATTTGAAGCTTCATGAAGCTTTGAAAAGTTCAAACCATTTTGTTTTTTCCTAAACCTAACCATTCACCTAAACCCTAGTTTAGTCTCTACACTAGTTACACTAACCCATGGTTGCTATATGATAAGATCACTTGATTTATTATTATTAATCAATTGATTTTATTATGCTTATCATATTCTTTTTCTTCTTCTTCTTCTTCAAGAAGAAGAAACCATGCTACCTCCAATGGTGTCATGATCAAAAGAGTGAGAAATCCAAATCCAAAGTGAACCCACTTCATATTTCTTCATCCTCTACCACTTGCCATGTAGTAGAGTGTGTTATCTTCACAAGTTTTATGACCAAGTGAAGATGGAGCTTGATCTTGAGTTGCCTCGACGTAGATCATCTTCGGCACCGAAGTCGACGACCTAGCCCGCCCATTTCTCCGATGAAACCGACGCTAGAGTCCAGGATCCGATGATCGCAGCGGAGGGACGTCATCACGGAGCTAAGGAAGTGGAGGACCAGATCTACAAAGGTTGTAGTCCCTTTCACTTTTTAGTTAAGTTGTTAACTTGCTTGTAGTTTCGCCTTTACCTCTAGTAACGATCTAGTTTAAGGTTCTTTGGCACATGAAATTTTTTTGAATTGGACATGATTGATCAGTTGTAGAACCTCATGGGAGTGCCTAGGAACCCTACAGTATTGACGGGCGAACGGAGAACAGTGCATTGGTCTCGTCTTCAGAGTCGCTGCCAAAGACCAAAATAGGTGTAGATGATCCGGGCTTTTTGCTTTTGAGGTTGCCCGAGTAAACTATTTGTTCGTCTTCTTCGATGTCTCTTCCAAAGATCTGGATGGTGGCCACGAATTTTTATTTATTCTCCGGCTTATGGCACCTTTCAGTATCCTTGAAGTTGGGCAAAAATTTCTTCGCATCTTCATACTTTCACACTTCATTTACCAAGAATGGATTGAGTTCTCCCGGGACGGTGTACTCTAAGCCATTCTTGAAATACTTCATACACTGATATTGTGTAGAAGGGATGATATTATACTCGTGTAACCAGGACCTGTCGAGTAGGGCATTGTAGCAAGTTTTGGCGTCAATGACATGAAATTTGATGTCAATGACGAGCGGCCCGAAGCGTAGCGTCAGTATTACGGACCCAAGTGTCCGTGACGACTATGAGTCGAACCCAGAGATGGTAATTTTATCTCGGACGAGGTGCTGAAGATTCATACAGATTTACTTCAGTATTCTCATGTTGAGAAGATTGACGGAGGATTCATTGTCGACAAGGATTTTCCCTATCTTGATGTCGTGTCAGTACCCGGTGACGTATACCAGTCGATTATATTCGCATGTACTGAGAAGTAGATATTCATCGCTGAATGTAATATCATCTGTGTGGACCTCTGCCAGTTCATTTTTCATCTTCTCTTCTACGAGGAAATCTTGGAACTGATCGGGCTCTTGTAACGCATTGATCAGGGAATCTCGCGCCTCTTTGCACAGGAAGAGAGAATCCAATATGCTTAGCTGTGAGAGTATTTTCCTCAGATGTGCTAGAACGTTGTAATCCACCTTGTTTTTCTTAGACGGTTCCCATGCGGCGAGCTCTTTTACAATTTCTTTATCGAGGGCAATTTTTTCGGGCATTTTCCCTCTCCCTTTGTCTTTTTTGTTCGAACCTTTGTTTGCACGTCCGAAGTTCTTCTCAGGTAACGTACGGTTATGCAGCTGAATGTTTTCGCAATTCTTATCCTCCTTTTCTTTTCCAAAGGCGGAGTCTTCAAAGAGAGAGTCGAAGGGTATTTCATCCTCAAAATCGCTTCTGAAGGTGAGAACTTGAGGTTTTTTCCCTTCCGAACCAGTACCAACCATATGACAGTAGTTAGTCGTTCCTTTATGCATTTTTGTCTCTACACTTTCACATCGGCGACCGTGAGCTTCACGCTTCTCTTTCTTGAAGTGTTTTCGATAGGCAACATATCCTTACCACCACTTCTTGAAAGCACTGCATTTCTCGATGGGGTGAGTGACCCTTTGATGATATAGGCAGTATTTTGGATGTGATTCTCCCCCGTCGAAATATGGGATTCTGGGAGTGTACCTCAGAGAGGTGGTAGGTTTATCCCTATCGATAAGGTTTTAATGAACCGCTTCTCAGTTTTTATCCTGCTTTTATTTAACACAGGTGTGCTTTGGTTTAGTCGGAGCACTTTATGACTCGTTCTCACCGCAGCTTCTTTATTCAGACGTTGATGCTTAGCCTTTTAAATATATGGCTGTCTCGCATTCTCGGTCGTCTTTGCTCTTTTGAAAGGCTTCGTTTAAAAGTCTCTCCATCGGGTCTTCTTTTGGCAGATTCGGTGGATTTCGCGCCGATTCTACCCCCATTTCCTCCACATCATTTTCTGATGATAAGAGGGCTTCTTCGTCATATAATGACGAATGGGAGACCATCTGGCAGCTTGCTACATAATCTTCCGCTTCTTCTAATGATTCATTTTCCTTATCATTGTCACTGTCTCCGTTCTCAAGAATATACTTGAGGAATTCTTCGAGTGTGACTGGAGTTCGCACTTTTTGATTGTGCTCTTCCAGCGCGTCTATATATTTTTGGAGGTCTGTGCGCTTGTCGTCATACTCAGCAGGCTGCATGGGTTTCTTGGTCTTCTTCTTTTTCTTAAAAGACTTTGACAGCTTAACTTGGGGGATTTTCCTTTTGTTAACAACTTTCGGTGTGGGACGTGGTTTCAACATCCCTTCAATAATTTCGGGTTCAAATGGGCTTTTCCACTTGATCGCCGGGCATGTTTGTAGATCCTTCAGCATTCTTTTAGTTTTTACTGAAAGAACTACTTCCCATAGAGCTTCTTCCACGAGTGAGCATGATGCTCCCTGCGCTTCCACCTTTTTAGGAGCATGCTTTTGGGGCGGATCTACATCCAGTTATCAGACAGTGCGAACTTCCCCTGCTGATACTGGTTCTCGACCCAATTTTTGAAGATGTAGCAATATTCAATTGGGTAGCTCACTAATCTATGATAGGAGCAGTAGTTGGGGGTTTTGACGTCGCCGGGTTGTGCTGGACCCCGCGAGTCTAGTGATGTGATGAGGTTATTTTGCATCACCGGCTAGAACAATCTCCTCGTTTTATCGTGAGGAAATGAGTATGCATGTCCCAACCTTTCTTCTCAGGACGGGCGTGTACATGCGTTGTTTTTGCGAGCAGCCAGTTTTGGAATGCTCGGCTGTTCTTGCATATTGGCAACAAAGGTCGCTTTCCCTTTACCCTTATTATTTCGAGGGTCCTTATTTGAGGATGAAGGGCCATGACCCATCTGATCTATTTAGGCCAACTTGTCTATTAGCGTCTGGAAGGTTGTGGGTTTGAAGAATGTCATGAAATGAGGCACAATCGATTGAGGATCGAGAGTCCCGATGAACATGCCCACAGCTGAAGACTCTTCGATGCGATGTTTGCATTTAAACCACAGGTTCCGCCACCAGATTGCGTATTGGACCCAAGTTTCTCCCGGCTTTACCCTGTCATTAATCAGTGTTGTAATCGGAGTATGCTCACTTGCGCTGGCAAACTGTTGCATGAACGGCACCTCTATTTCAGAGAAGGTCTTCACGGAGTCATTCAGGAGCTTCGAGTACCATTCGAAAGCTGTCTCTGACAAGCTTTCGATGAATTGGCGTAGCAACAGTTTGTCTTCGTCTCCAGTATTGCCGCACAGAGCTCTAAATTGTGAGACGTGCCGGTGGGGATTACCCGTTCCTTTGTAAACATGGAACTTCGATATCGTATATCTTGGGGGCACTTGATTTGGTCATACCAGGCCGGATATGGTCGTCCGGTTTTGACGAGTTGGCTAGGGCTTCATTGGCCTGGTAGGTTCTGATTTGCTGAGTAATGTAGTCATCCAGGGCCGCCTTGGATATTATTTCCTCCTTTGCCGCTGATAAGGCTGGTGGAGGATTTGATGTTTCTCCTCTATCATCCTTAATAATCACTGGCAGATCTTCAGCCGGCGGTTCCGGTTGGATCATCATTCTAACCATGTCTTAGAATAAAAACCATTTGCTTGATGTTAGCAGCTTGCTCTGCAGCTTCTTTATCCTTTCTCTCCAGCACTCGTCCCAAGAACTCTGTATTTGACTCTTTCTCTTAGCGTTGTTCAGCTTCTTTGTCCGGACTTTCTTTTGGTCCGGTGAGTGCTGCCATTTTGGTCAGCATTTTATAGAGATTTTGTTGTTGCTCCTGAGCCTTTGTCAGCGACTGAATGCGATCAAGGACTCACCGAGGTACGGCTCTCGTCTTTTCCAGTAGACATGTAGACCGTATACATCGTTATGCCCCCCAGACTTAGGGTGTTTAGATCATTCGCCATTGTATTTTACCGCTAGCGGTAGAGTTTTCTCCGGCATTGTTCTTTTATGAGAGGTTAGAGCTGAAGGAGCCATTATGACAGGCGCCTATTTAGGAAAGGTCCCCCTTCGTATGGAGGAGGAGCAGTCTTTCTCTTGTTGACCTTTGGATTTGTTGGGTCAACAAGAGTAATTTTCGTCAAGCACAGAGTCTTGGACTTTTCGCCAAACCCTATGTATCTGTGAAGAAAGTTTTTGGTAAAGCTTCTCTGGCTGTCGCTGCATGGGGACCTTTGTTGGCGGAGGTGATTTCTTCAGCACCGCCGCGGGAGAGTTCTTGTTGACTCTCCTGAGCAGATCAAAGCTATTCCTGGTTAGAACAGCAGCATCAACATCTACTATAGGAGCTGGTAGGGTAACCCCAGAGGGGGAATTGCCCCCAGCTTCTCTCACTCGGTGCTGGTGGAGACGTTGAGAATGTCGTGGAGCGGGAATTGCCTCAATATTGGAGGCGTCTTCGTCATTCCCCCGGCGTTGCTGGGGAGTTTCGGTTGGCGTCAGCTTGTTGAAGACCGACGTTCTTGATTGAATTGGAGTAGGGTTGGCCGATCTTTGGAAAACCGACTGCCTGGGAGGGGAAGCACTTTTGCTGACTTCACCTGTAGCAGGAGCAGAGAAGGCTAGCCATTTTAGGGTAGCTCCCTCAAGTATCACGGGCTTTTTTGCGGGCCCGCTTGAGTTCTTCCTCAGCCTACTGAAGGCCGAGACTCCATAGTTTGACGACTTGCTGGTAGGAGCCGTCTTGGTTGCCAGCCGATGAAAGACCGACCTTCGGGGAGCTTCTTGTGGCACTAAGGCGCCAAGGTTCACAGGCGGGAGCATGGTCCCAAAGAAAAGTCCGGTGGTAGCCTGAGTGACTTGTCCTGCTGGCATGGTGAAGATGGAGGCCACATTGGGCCTTTACATCACTCCTCCGGCTGGGATGGAGTGGGAGTCGCTGTTGCATGAGATGCAGTGGGAAGCCATTAATTTCTGCAAAGGAGCAAGACACCATGTTTTAGTACCTTGAGTCCAGGAGCAACCATAGCGAAATGTGATTTTGTTCGCAATCACGACACATGAAATGTGGAGTGGAAAGATGAAGAGATCCCACCGGGCGTGCCAGAATCCGTTTACCGCAAAAAACAGAGACGAAGTGGGATTGCACGTCTTGCTTGAATTTGGGGGCAAATGCTATTTGGACATATCCATCCACCTCTCCAAAGATACCAAGTTGATTTATGGCACCGTATATCGGAGGTTTGGATAAATGCGACCGTTGTAGCAGACTTTATCAGATTCCCTCTCGTTTATGAGGGGTTTTTAATTATGCGGATGCTCTTCCTTGCAGACACAAGCCCCTGTAGTTAATTACGTTATCGCTTTGCAATAACCACTTTCTCCTGCTCTAGTAGTTCACTTCATGTCGTGTGTTATTCTTTTTATTTTGGTTGCCCGTGGATTGTATACGGAAACTAGTTTATGTCGTCGCCCGTAGGGTGCGGATTAATCCAAATCCGTATATTTTAGATTTGGGTTTGAACTTAAATTGTATGTTCCTTTAGTTCAAAAAATATTTTATTTTTATTTAAGAACCGTTAATCCATTTTTAGATTAAGATCAATTTAAATATATGAGCATTTGGCCTCAATTTATTTTAACTAAGAATACGTTAGTCTTATTTGAGACTAAGATCAATTTAGCAACATTTTCAGGATCATTAAATTTTATTAAGATCTAACAACAAAGCATTTGGGTTCAGTTGCAAGCAAACTTCAGAAAGACTTAGCCAATTTGGACCCGGTCTTGGACTTTTTCCCTTTATTCGGAAGTACTAAGCACTTGCTTGTGGCTCTGGCATTCACGTGGGAAGCACGTGAGGCGTCCAGACTTGGGCGATGCCCAATCACTGCTAAACACTTAGTCGTTTTGACTAGATATAGTCCTAAGCACTTTTATACAGCGCTCACGTGTGTTTCACATGAGGCATAGAGTCTTCACCTCTGGGAGCTCACGTGGGAAGCACGTGAGGCGCTGAGCTTCTTTCTTTGTTGGATACTCACGTGGGAAGCACGTGAGGCGCTGAGTTCTTTTCGTTTAGAGATTTAATCTCTGTTGATGGCGTTGTGACCATTGATGATCAACAAGATCTCTGTTTTGAAGATCTGGGATAAAGTTTTCTTTGAGAACTAAGTTCTTATGTTTTTTTATTATAAGAAATAAGTTCTTTATAGGGTTAAATCCTGTTTTCAGAGGAATTAAATTCCTGGAACATGTTTCCTTTCTGTCTTTTCTTTTTATGTAGTTTTTTCTCCTAAATTTTGAGTATGAAGAACAGAATCTTCCTGATAAGAGTTAAATTCTCAACTTATGGGAATATTTGTCTTACGGATCTCAGATCTAGAGAAAGGACCAAGTACTTTTATGAAGGGTTAAACCCTTGTTTTTTACTTGTACTAGGCAAAGAAAATATATTTTCTCTTCTTTTTCTTTACCAAGGTTTTGTAGGGAGGAAGATCTTCTTCTTCAAAGAGAATTAAAGTCTCTGTTGCAGCTTTTAAATTTTTGTTTGCAGAAACTTATGAGGGGTTCTCTCTCTTTTTCTCTGTGTGCATGAGACTTGAAGTCTCAGGTCCTTCATATAGGTATTATAAACTGTTGATCGGTTTGAAAAAATCTCTCATTTGAGAGATAATAATTGATTTAATTGGTCTCAAAAATTATTTAGAGAATTCTACCCACCATTGGATCTTTGATCCAGTGGTTTCTGTTTTACAGAAAATATTTTCTTATTTTTAACAAGATTATGGATATATTTTCCCATAGATAAAATTTAATTCTATCAAACGGTGATTTTTAATCGCTATTGGATTTTTAATCTAAGGGTTAAGAGTATATCTTTCTCGTTTAGAAAGATTAGGGAAATATTTTCTCATATTAGAATTTGATTCTAATATTGGATTTTTGATCCAGCAGAGAATATCTTTCTCATTTAGAAAAATCAGGGAGATATTCTCTTCTTATATAATTTAATTATATATTTGATGATTTTTAATCACCATTGGATTTTTAATCCAATGGTTCTCTATTTAACAGAGAATATCTTTCTTGTTTAGAAAGAATATTTTCCATATTATAATTCAATTCTGTTATTGGATTTTTGATCCAACAGCTCTCTGTTTAACAGGGAATATCTTTCTCATTTTAGAAAGATCGGGAAAAGTATTTTTCCAAAAATAGAATTCAATTCTATATATAATTTAATTCAATCTGAAGTTAGTGCTTCAAAAAGTATGTTCAGTATGGTTTTTAACCTGCTTATATTTAGCGCTCATATGCTTTGCATATGAGCACTCACGTATTTAACACATGAGTTTAGTTTGCCCCTTTTGGTTATTTATTTTTAGTGCTTATAAGCCTTGCATATAAGTGCTCACGTGTTTAACACGTGAAGCCAGTTTGGCCTTTAGTTATTTGTTTTCAACGTTCATATGCTTTGCATATAAGTGCTCACGTGTTTAACACGTGAGGCCAAGCTGTGGGAATTCTTTTCCTTTTTATTTTCTCCTCCTTTTTATAAGGAAAAAAGAATTAATTGGGAAAACAGTTTTCAATTATAAGTACATAGAAAAACTGAAACATAAATATTTCAAAGGGTAGCCGAGTATTCCTAATAATGCCTCTTCCACTATCCAGATTTACTATAGTAATCGCAATTTCCTTTGCCCTCACTCCAACCCTTTATATGTCTCTACATCTCATTTTCTGTATGCCATACTTAGGCTAGTTAGTTTTCTTCCTTCCATACTTTTCGGCACCAGCCTAAGGTTTAGAAGAAGACTATCCAACAAGTGTAACAGGTGCACTCTCCTAGTAAAAGGATCTCTCAACTAGAGAGAAGGTGAAGTAGGAGAGACAACAGAATTATACAATCCAAATTATCTAGGACATGTGGCCATTCTTGACTGAAATAATTTCTTCGAGTTCGTATGTAACTATACGATGGACTTTCCAAGCAATATAGATCATTGTAGTGGTGCGGAGTGTTCTAGAGAAGGCAAAGGGAAAGTAGGAGTAGCAGGAAAATATGCGATTTTGTCGGGAATCATGACAATCCAAAGTTAAAGTGTGTAAGAAGGTTCGGTTAATTTGGTTAATGAGTTTTAGTTGAAGGTAGGTCATGGTCGCAAACCAGAGAGAAAAAACACTCAGCGTACACTATATCAAGATTAGATTAGTTAATCACTTAATCTAATCAGGATGGCTACCACTATATCCTCGAATTCTCTTTCAAACCCTAAAAGAAGAACTAGTCGGAATTATGTATACCTTACAAGTTCGCTAACCGTTCAGCCAGGTCGGTGTTGGTACTCCGAGGAAGGCCCCCCGTGCTTTCGCATGGACCCAATTTAATAACCTCGTTTTCGCAGAGGCATAATCTTGTTAACACTTTCTAGAAACCTAGTAGGTTAGCTAATTGTGAAGTGAAAATATTCCGAGAAGTAATACATACTCATCAGTAAGAATCAGGACCCAACTATCATCGTATGATAATCTTGACGGAAGCCGACCAAAATTACCACTCTAGAAGGTATACGCGAATTTGGCAAGTTTCCCTTATATTTGAAACTCCTGATATGGTTTTTGACCCTGATAGCCTATGACTTTAATAAGGTCAACAAGTCATAAGCCGTTAATAAAATTCAACCCGTCATTATTTTGATTATCATAAACTCACCCTGTCACGACCGGGAAAATTGGCACGTGACCGGCACTTGGATCACGTGAAGCCTATAGGACCCTACCATAACCAAAGTAAGCCGAAAGCCCAAAATAAAGAATAATACTCACATTTCGCTCTAAGTTTGAAAGAAAATACAAGCCTATGGT
Organism: Agapanthus africanus; assembly: GCA_030015575.1. Lineage (NCBI taxonomy): Eukaryota > Viridiplantae > Streptophyta > Magnoliopsida > Asparagales > Amaryllidaceae > Agapanthus > Agapanthus africanus. The sequence goes on from JASDDO010000001.1 coordinate 553,004,108, forward strand.
TTCTAAGTCTATCAAATATACATGGTCTGGTTGATGGAGCTTTTAAGTAGATACAACTGAATAATAATGTATACAATGGTGGTTACAATCCGAGCAGTAACCCACCTGCCCATGCAAATCACCTAGAAGAAGGTTGTGTGCCAGCAAACCGCAACTGATCCGAGTGGTCGATCCTTCAAGAAAACTATAGCACAACGGGGGTGAGTTGCTAACTCGTGAGTAGAAGATATCAGGAGGTAAAAATCGAATGTATGACGATCTCCTAGGTCATACAACAATATAGTAATATAATAATACTGCGTGGTAACGCTGATGATCATATATACATAAGTATGATAAACATATAAAATCAAGTGGTAACGAGGGTGATAGTGTAAGCACAAGTATAATAATGGTAATGTAATCATGCTCGTGTCATAATATGGTACCATATCATATGTATCATATATATATGTGTATTCGGGTATAATCCAAGTGTGTTCATCAACGACACATCAAATCATCAAAAAAACCTGAGTGCCCAGTATCGACACTCGAAATCATCATAAAACCCGTGTCCTGTATCGACACGTAAATCCTTATATCTCAAGCACGTTTCATCAGATCGGTCCTCATGTCAATTTATCTCATATCGCTCCGATTGGTATCCTCCAGATATCCACCGAGTCCAATAATATCACCGGTAGGTAGTGTTCCCTTGCCGGGCTCAATGCCTTTCTATACTGTTCTCCACCGGAAACCAGGAAGACAAAACGTCTTGCTTGAATTTGAGAGCAGATGCTATTTGGTTTTATCCGTCCACCTCTCCGAAGATGCTATGTTGATTTATGGCACCGTGTATCGGAGCTTTAGACGGATGTGGACGTTGTAGCAGACTTCGTCAGATTCCCCCTCATTGTGAGGGGTTTTTGATTGTGACGACGCTCTTCCCTGCAGGCGCAAGCCCCTGCAGTTAATTACGCTACCGCATCACGGTAACGACTTTCCCCTTCTCCAGATGTTCACTTCGTGTTGTGTATGTTTGTTTTGTTTTAGATTGCCCGTAGATTGTATACGGAGACTAATTTATGTTGTCGCCCATAGGGCGTGGATTAGTCCAAATCCGTATTTTCTTAGATTTGGGTTTGGGTTGGTTTAAGGACCGTTAGTCTTATTTTAGACTAAGGTCAACTCAAACGTCTGTTGAGGATACGTTAGTCTAATTTTAGACTAAGATCTCCTCAACAGGATTTTGGGATCATTTAAATCCAACGAAAAAGTATTTGGACTCTATTGTTTTAGTTTAGGGACGTTGCGGTCCATAAGTGTAAGGACATCATAGTCCATGGAGTTTAAAGACATCATAGTCTGTGGGATTTGGTTTAGGGACGTTGCGGTCCATAAGTTTAAGGCCATCATAGTCCATGGAATGTCTGGTTATCAGGACCCGCCATCTCTCTGAAGACGTTGAAGAATTGCAACGACACATATCAGAGGAATGAAGAGATGTACTCTTGAACCAATGTTGGTTGGGAGATCTATAGTCAGGTTTGGGACCAAGACAAATTAAAAAGATTATGAGCACATGGGCTCAGTTGATCTGAATTAGAGATTTGTAGCTAACTTGGGCTCAGCCCACTTAGTTATTAATAAAATATTGAACATTTATTTCGGCTCAGTCCCTTTTTTATTTAACAATGCTGTGTATTGATTTGGGTTCTAACACCTCCTTTTCTTTTGTCTTTTACTGAGTGTTGAACACTTTTTATGGCGTTGGACTTCATTTAAAGAACACTTTGTATTCCCTCAGTGCACACGTGAGTAGCACGTGGTGCGCTTGGTGCTGAGTGCCAGACCTGGAGCGCTAAGACGCTTCTTGTGAAATAGCGCGCACGTCAGGAGCACGTGGTGCACTTGGCGCTGAGCGCCAGACCTGGCGCGCTGAAGCGCTTCTTTTGAAATAGCGTACACGTGAGGAGCATGTGGTGTACTTGGCGCTGAGCGCCAGACCTGGATCCTGAAGCACTTCTTTTGAAATAGAGCACACGTGAAGAGCACGTGATGCGCTTAGCGCTGAGCGCTAGACTTAGAGCGCTGAAGCGCTTCTTATGAAATAGCGCACACGTGAGGAGCACGTGGTGCGCTTGGTGCTGAGCGTCAGACTTGGAGCACTGAAGCGCTTCTTTTGAAATAGCGCACACGTGAGGAGCACGTGGTGCACTTGGCGCTGAGCGCCAGAATTGGAGCGCTGAAGCGCTTCTTTGGCAGTTCTGGTCAGTTCTGTGATCTGAGAATTAAATTCTCATTTATAAGAGATTTTGTCTCATGGATCTAAGAACTAAGTTCTTCTTTTTATGAAGAAATGCTATGATCTCTTCTGTTTTTGTGAAAGAGTTTGTCTTACAGATCTGTGATATAGAAAAAAGAACTAAGTTCTTATTTTTATTTTTTTTATCAAGAGATGCTATTATCTCGCTTCTTTTTGTTTACCTTGAAGAAGGTTCTTCTTCTTAGAGCTTGCTCTTCTCTTTTTCTTTTTTGAGAACTTGAAGTTTATGGGAGGGTTTCTCTGTTTAAAACTTGAAGTCTTGGGTCCTTTATATAGGGGAGGCTGATTTGTTGAATCAGTTAGGGAAATCTCTCATTGAGAGATTTCTGATTGATTTGGGGAATGTTTCCCACCGTTGGATCTTTGATCCAAGGGCTTCTGTTTTACAGAAGACGATATTCTTGTTTTTAACAAGATTGGGAAAATATTTTCCCATACAGAATGAGTTCAATTCTTTGAAAGGATTACTTCATAATCTAGGGTTTCACCCATTAACAGAGCTTTGCTCTTCTCCAATCATATAGATTTTTAGGGTTTCTCAACAGAGCTTTGCTCTTCTCCAATCATATAGATTTTTAGGGTTTCTCAACAGAGCTTTGCTCTTCTTAGATCATAAATCTAAAGATATCTTTTTTAGGGTTTCTTAACCCATTAATGAAGAACTCTTAGAGTTCATTTTGCAGATCTTAAAGATCTCGAAGTTTTTAACTCAGTAAAGCTTTGCTTTTTCAGGGTTTTGATGGATGATTCCATCGTCTTCATAGAGCATAGCTCTTAAAATTTTTTAAGGAATTTTATTCCTCTCATGATTAGAGCTGACAAATGTCACTCTGTCTGCAGAGCATTGCTCTCAAGGGAGTTTAACTCCTTGGCCCGAGGGGCCTCTCATTAAATGAGAATCCATTTAGGATTTCTTATTTAATGAGTGATTGGCTCATCAATTATGAGCCGTCATCTTGATTTTGTGGGTTCCCTTTGGTCCCTTTCCACTGCATTGCAGTGCGGTATGAATTTAAAGTACCAAGTGCCAGAACCTAATCTGTAGCATTGACGGCTAACTCTTGTTCTTTTTCGTGCAGGTACTATGCCTTTCGACACTTCTTTCCTGTTTGTTCGTTCGGAAAGCGGATCCCTAAAGCGCCTGTAGATAGGGAAGTCTTCGTGTTGATCAAAGATCATGACCCGGAGCAAAAGAATCTTCATTTATGGGGGGGCATGATACAATCAAATCATCCAGGGTCGACGCAGCTTTTCTTGTGCGGTGCCTTCGGAACCCATTTCAGCAATCTCCTACGCCGACTCACCCCTAGTGAACTATGTCGTAAAGGAGGTCGACTGGACTTCGGAGGGTTCCCTTCAGCCCTCTATAGCCGTGATACCTGTACAACCGCCGATGGCTTTAGATACTTTAGGGCGGCGTATATGTCAAGGTGAGTCGCGCCCTTCGGGACAGACGTATATGATTGGCTTGACTCCTCGCCATCCTGCCGGGTACTTGCAGTAGGCACGGTATATTTTTTCGGCCAAGAAATCGCAGCTACTGAAGCTCGGGTTGTACCCCGCGATTTATGCGTCTCTCTTCCAGTATTCTATGCCCCCTGTATGGTGGGTCAAAGCTTTCCTGGAACAACGGAACGTTCCGACTCATACCTTCCTTCTATCAGATCGGGAAGTCTCAATCTCTTTGGAGGAATTCGCGAAGATCTCCAGCTTGCCTGTCAGGGGAGGGCATTACGAAGAGCTACTTCCTCCTGACGAGTACATCTTTGCCGCCAAGTCAGTGGTGATGGGCCTTACCCCGGAGAATGGCATTCAACATCAATGCCCAAGTATGATTAAGGTGTTGAATATTTATGAAAGCCTATTTCTCGAATCCGGAAGCCACGGCGTTAACTTCACAGATTTCATCGCCCGTTTTCTCCGCTCAGAAGTCCTGTCGAAGGAAGCCACGAAATTCGCCAAACTCGACGATCCTTTTGGTTTTGGTTTGGAAAACCAGCCGGCAGCGAAGACGGATCAGAGGAATTTCTTTCTCCCTGACACCCCGGTCGTGTCTTTCGCAGAGATCATAGCTTTCGACATCGACGAAGAGGCATTCTTTTTGGGGTTCCTTGGGCTATGGCTAAGCTGGTTTGTGCTCCCAATGCACCATCACCATATGAGGCCGTCTGTCTTCTACCCAGCTTACCGAATGGCTATTGGGATGCGAATGGTCGTTGGGGTCGCTGGGCTAGCTCACTTATATCATGGCCTTAGCTTGGCAGCCGACACCACTCAGCCGAGGGTACAGCCCGTAAACTTCTCGCTGCACTATTTCACTTCATGGCTCGAGCTGCATGTGCTCGGCGCTTTTGGAGTCTACAAGCGCCCCGTTTCTACGAAAGTTATAACTTTCCTCGGGTTATGCGGCTAGTTGACGCTTCCGCTTTGGAACCGACTCAGCGAGAGGCTCGGGGCTTGGTTCTTCGCCCGCGTATGGTCAGGGATGGCATGACCTTCGTCGATAAGGTCTTAACCATCGGTAAAGAATCCGCAAAATCGGTGCAGCCTCTGCACGACACTTTTAAAGATGGGGCTTATACCTTGAAAGCTTGGGAGATTCTTCATTTATATTTGATCAGGCCGGGCTTTCTAGTGTTTTGGCAGAACAATTCGGCGTTGTTCATGAGATACAACCCACACCGTTTCGCTCAACAATCAAGCTATAATCAGGGCGTCCCGCTCGAGGCCTTCCTAGCTGAGCCAGTTGCCACAAAAGAGGGTATCCGCAACGCGCTACACCATTTCATGCGGCTCAACACCGGGTCTAACTTCTTTATCAGTGAGCCGAGCTGCGTCCGGAAGGTGTTGAACATATACGTGGCGTGGTATCAGCATGTGATGGGTGCTGTTATCAGGGAGGAAAAATGATTATTGCTTGATCGTAAGGGCGCTGTCCCAGCTGGTAATCCAGCCGTTCCTTTGAAGCAACGGACCATCGTTCATCCTTCCTTGAGAGAGGCTACTACGGCGGTGGTCTCGCGTGCCTTTCCTGATAAGCCTCTACCCCGTGTTCCTACAGAAACGGCAGCTGTAGCGTCCTTGGATTCTGGGGTGGGTTCGGAGATTGGGACTCGTCGCCCAAAATTGCCCGCTAAGCGCAAGCTCCTGTTGCCGGCTGCCGGCGTCCGCTCACAGAAGAAGTCGCTATTTTCTGCGGACGCTGCATTCGCCAGGAGCCTCATGCTCCTTACAGCGAAGGCTTAAGTGAGTATGGGACTATGATGGTCTATTCATTGCGCCTGCAGATGATACCGATCTTCAAGCTGCCCTTGTGGCTTCCGAGCGACTGGCTCGCGATGAAGCAGCACTGATTACTATCGCACAGTCAGGTAGACTTCAGTCGTATCTTTCCGCTGTTATCTTTTTTTATTATGCTTTGACTCACGATTTCTTCTTCAACAGGTATCTCTGCCGAAGAGGCTTTCGCTGCTTCCCTCACAACATTTGAAGAGGAAGAAAGGCTCCATGCTTCTTTAGGCTTTGGTATAATTCGGCTCATTATGCCTTCATTCCCTTTTTTATTTATTTGTAGTTTGACCCCTCCTTTATTTTGTTGCAGGGACTATCTTAACGCGGGTTATCCTAAGTGTGGTGCCGATCCTGAGTGGTGATGCGGCGACGCTTCCAGAGCTGGCTATCATGACCCCAACTCCCCGTCGGTATCGTAAGAGGCTCCACTTAAACAGCCAATAACGGACGCCGTAGCGGCTCCATAGACAGAAGTTGGTTCGGACGATGACGTCCCTTTGACGGAGGTTTCGCAGAGATCACTTCTCACCGCTCTGACCGAAAGGAAGCGTTGGAAGCGTGCAGTGAGGGAACGTAATGCCAGCTTGGTTGTGGAGGCAGGTTCAAGCACTACCCCATCCGTCGCTATTTCGTCAGAGAGTATTCAGGTTGCCCTGTCTACCGCCCATAGACAGGTTGTGCGTGCGGCTCAGAAAGAGACCAAAAAACCGCCCGAAGGTAATGTAACGCTGATTCTTTTATTAGAACTTAGTATTCAAATTCTTATATATCATATCATGCAGGGCCAAATCTCGACGATAAGATGGCAGGTGAGACGACGGCGACCACAGAGCCCGAAGCGGCTACTCTCTCTCGGGAATCTGGGACTGCCCAAACCGCCGCTCTTTCTCTTTGCGGCTCTCCGAGATCGAAAGGCATCGAAAGCATCACAACGGCTCTTTTCGAATCAGGGGACGAAGCCATAGACGCCGAAACTATTCTACTGAAGGAGAGCGAAGAAGCCGCTGCGCCTGGTGATGCTTCCGTCACGGTTTTGGCTGATGACCTATCATGTAGGTCTTGGGTCGCTGCTTCCATTTTATTTCGCAATCTCTTTCAGTTCATTATGACGGTATTTTGTTTGTAGGTGTAGCGAACGCTGAGATTGTGTCATCTGACACACCTCTGGTCGCCGCCATAATGATTGTTGTTCTCTCGCCTTCTCCTATATCCTCTGGAATGCTGGAAGGTAAGGGTTTGCAACTTATCGGTTTCATCGTGAGTATCATCCTCCTTGTATTGGCAGTATATTGGCACAACTTTGCAGGAGTCCTTTTTGACCATCTGTATCAGGTGTTAAACCCACGTTTCTCCTTCCAGTCAGAAATTGTCCTACCCGCTGGTGTCGGTGAGTATAGTTTTTAACAAACATCTTTTCCTTTCTCCTATGGGCAGCCATGTCATTGCTAAATCTTTTTTGCATTAATTGCAGCATTACAGATTGAAGGAGGGGATGAGAGAATGGTCGCGCCACTAGTACTCCCAACCTTGCTACTTGTCGCAGCCGGTATAATAGACTCCATCGCTCGTATGATTTCTTTATTTCGCGAGTCAGCTTTTAACCGTAATTCATTTTACAGCAATCGCACCGGCTCCAGCTCCCTTCGAGTCTCGCATCCTAATGCTGGCAGGGCCCTTTTTTAGACATCCATCTTCCAAGGGCGTTGTGACCAACCTGCGTATGTTGAGCGAATCCATCGAAGTTCTGCTAGAACTCAACCGTGGAAGATTAAAGGGACCACCATAAATAGGAATACAGCCGTATGACCTTGCACGAAGGAACACTTGCTCTATAATAGAAACCTCAGCCTCCACTGGAATAAGGTCGTCGGCCGAAAATTCGGGATTTGATTCTCGATAGCTCCTCTCCGCCTCCTCGAAATGTGCCTTCGATAAATGAAACAGTAATTATATACTAATGTAAAGTTAACAAGTGTATTTACTTAAAAGAAAATCTAAATGCAATCTTACTGGATATTGAGTGGTTGTATTTGTTCTTTCTTCTGGCATGCCTTCTTTAGTGTGCAATGCCTCCCAAGTCACAGCAAATCCCGGCTTTTTCCCAGCCTTCTCCTGTATTGGATGTATAATTTATCTATATGTGAGGATATGTAACGATAAATATAAAAAATCTAACAAATTGAAAATAAACTCACCAAAGTATATCTATAGTGATCCGTAGAAACCGATCTACCAAAATAGTAATCTATGGCTTTCCCTCGGTTCTGTCTATTCCTTACTAATTCTATCTGAATATTCAGAAGATAACATATCTTAATATAAATTAATCTATATTTTTTTTTCAAATCAAATAAATATCTTTTTAATTACCTTTTCCTTAGGTGTTTCTCAATACCATAGGAGAAAAGAAAAGTTCTCCCTAGAGATGTTAAAGGGGAGACCGGAAAAATGTTCCCAATTCTCCTTAAATCTACTCGACTTTGTGTATTTTCTTTTTATTCTTTCATGTTATCTCTTGAAACACTGATGCATCTCATACTAGACATACGTCCAATGTCTGTCTATATAGTCTTCTAAGACGAAATGTTTCTGTAAAACAGATTAACAAGTATATTAATGAATAAATTAATACAATTTAATAAGTATGTAATGGTTAAATATGGTTAATTGAGTTATATATTATCAATAGGGTGCGCTAAGCCCATACATATGCATCCCAGGGGGTTTTCTGTAAATGTGAATCCCATGTTCCAGTAGTTCGGGTTCCGGACAAGAATACCAATATAAGCATTGAAATGGGTAACCCACTTTCTTGGACCTACGGGCTTCCCACCTATCCATTCTAGAATTGCTCCTTATCCATCCATATCATACTTGGTATATTCGGAGGCAAAACCTCTTCCGTGCTTTTCAAATCAGGACAAATCATCCCCCGCAGCCCGTGCATCAGAGATACGCACGTATGCTGCATCTATGATCCTCTCGATTTAAGGATAAGCAGCAGCATACGTCGCCCGGTCCTTCGCATAGTCCCTGTCTCGGTAAAAAATTTCATCTATTAATGCGTGAAGAAGAGGCAGTGTAGCTATATACTCATCTGTGATGCGATCAGAGAACGCATCAGGTTCTCTACTTAGATCCATGCATTTCTCGTTTGAGTTCGCATATGGATCATCCGGCACAGATGTACATGCATCCTCCTGATCAGATATACCTACACATTTTAATTTATTATAATCAATGCAATAGTTATATGGAAAAAATAATTTAAACACGCTTATTTAAAACTTTTAATATATACCTCTAATCTAAGACCGTGTCGAAGAGAAAGCATCTCGATCTCTTTTCTTTGAAGAGAATACTGCAGTAAATTTTGCGAATATGCCTTATCTAGATGATCACCCCATATTTTTCATGCAAGTTATAACGATACAAAATATATAATATGCATAAATCATTATACTAATATATCAATAGATTACAAGTGATTACAACTGCAAAGTTTTTCATATATCAATTGATTACAAGTGATTATAACTGCAAAGTTTATAACATATATAAATGATTACAATTGCAATGTTTTTCATATATCAATCTGATATAATTCATCGAGATCATCCTCATCGATAGAACCATTGAATAAAGATTTAGAAGGTGCCCGCAATATAATTCAAATATCTTCACGATTAGGATTTTTGATATAAAAGCACTGATCGGCTTATGAAACTAACATGAAGTTATCATCTCAATAAATTTCTTTATTAAGATTGACAAGCTGAAAACTATACTTATCTTTTTAGATGCAAGCGCACCAATGAACTTTGAATATAACAAATCGTTCTTGTTCTTTACTTCCATAAAATAACTCTTTTATGTTCTCCGACTGACCATAGTAGTCTTTTTGTCCTCCCCGCGGTTTTTGATCACGGGAACTTGAGAAGCACGCCTGTTCAAACAGATAATAAATACCATTATTTTGGATATTCAATTTCTCAGTTCTAAGAAATTTTAGATTATTAATGAAATATGAACTGTATTGATTCACTTTTGCGCTAGGACCTTTAGATAGTCGCACGATTACATATGGAAATTACATACCTTTTTCTATGTCATTTTCAATCTACAAAGCATTTATATATATATAATGTATAAACTATTTGTGATATATACATGTGATATGTGAAATCTATAAGAGATACATACGTGTTTACAGAACTACCGTGGAAAGTATTTCTTATGTTCTCGATTAATCTTCCATGTAGCACCCTTTTCAGAAATCGCATTCATAAGTTCTTGAATATGTCGACTAAAAGAATAACATGCTATTTAGGCGCGCGCGCACGCGCACACAAAATATTGATGCAATTAAAAGTTTTAATTAATATACTTCTGTAATCGACAATAATTTCAAAGTTATTAAGGATATACCTATGTTCTTGATCCAACCACTCCCTCCGGTAGGATCGATCCTTCCATTGTGGATAGGATAGTTGATCCTCGTTAATTCAAGGACGATTTAAACTTGTTTCAACTCCACGCAAGTAACGAGAAGTGAAGTTAAGATATTCGTTGGCACAATAACTCTCGGCTATTGACCTCCTTCATGTCGAGCTCGATTGCACACTTGTCGTTCAAGAATCCCAAGTATCTAAAATATTAACGAATACTTTAGAAAAATGTAGAAATTATATTCAATTGAATATCAAAATTGACTTAAAAATAATCACCTTTCTGCTGGATACATCCACTTATATGAGACTGGTCCGGCAATCATTGCCTCTGTTGCTAGATGCACCGTAAAAGATGGTGGAAATATCATCTCCAACTTGCAAAAAGTTTCAACAATACTCTTCTGCAACTTCTCGAATTTGGCTATATCTATTACTTTAAAAAAAAGTTTATTGAAAAAGTCATAATATTCTATCAAAGCAATGGTGACATCGGACGGCAAATTGTGTCGAATAGCCACTGGAAGCACTTGATGCAGAAGAATATGAAAATCGTGAGTTTTAATATTTAAGAGATTTGGTGGCTCAACCTACGCGTTCTTTGATATGTTAGAGGAATAACTATCTAGGGTTTTGACGCACTTTAGCACCTCACAGAAACTATTCATAGCCAATTTCGACATTGTGTGACTCGAAACTGGTAATTCATAGACACCATCATCACCAAGTATTGGATGCAATTCCTGTCGGATTCTAAGTTCCTCCAAGCACTCACGAACACTCATTTTATCCTTGGACTTAGAATCGTCCTGTAACAATGTGCCAGAAATATTATCTAACAAATTCTTCTCTACATGCATGACATCAATATTGTGTCGAATCAACAAATATTTCCAATGAGGAAGATTCATAAAATACTTTTCTTCTTCCACACATTCAACAATTCATTACCTTTGGATCGCTTCCATTTGTTTGTTTATTTAAGTAACCATCTGAGTTAAAACGATTAGATCCATACTGGAATTGATACACTGATATCTGCTCAAAAATTTCTATCCTTGACAACTGTTTTGGTGTTTCACCCCTCTCCACTGTCAAAATTATTTGCCATCTTTCTGTGTTGATGATTCGCCGGTAGCCATCTACGATAAAACCAATATCAAAACATACCACGTGTCTTAAACTGCTTGCTATTGTAATCAAGACCACATGATAAACATGCATGCTTCGCGTAGGTAGACTATCCAGATAACATGTCGTATGTTGGAAAATCGTTGATTGTCTAAATAACAGCCGCTCTCATTCTAAATTTTTTCTCGTCATATGTATCATATTTCTCTACTCCATATTCTTAGAGTTCTATCAGCTCTTCAATTAAAGCTTCCATATAGAAGTCAATATTCTGGTCAGGTGAATATTTTCAGGAATTAATAAAGAAAGAATCATATAAGGTTGCTTCATACACATCAAAGGAGAAAGATAGTAAGGCATAAGTAAGATTGGCCATGTGGACCAATTAGAGCTCATGAGTCCATAAGGTATGAGCCCGTCTGTTGGGGTAAAAATTTACACTCCGGTTGACTAAGTCAAAATCAAAGTCAACCCCAAGCCAAGTGGGCCCAAGCCCAGATCCAGTGGGCCCATACCCGGGTCGAGCCAGAACATGAGACGGCCGGCCTCCTCCCATGCCGAGATAAAAATTTTGTAATAAATAATTTTGTTGCATTTCTTTTATTTTATTTTATGGATAAATGTAAGAAAAATAGGCATAAAGCCAAATTTTTGTAAAGCCCATGGCTTATGTGCAAAAAGAAATGGCACATGAGCCATGGGATAGGCAAAATACCATTTTGTGAAGCCCAAGGGGCTATGTGTAAAGTGTGTAGCCTATAAAGGCAAGGATAATGAAATATCCCAAGAACTTTTTCTCTCTCAAAATTTTCTTCAGATCTGAGATCTTTTCTCCTTCTTCAAGATTCCAAAACCTTCCTTTTTCTCTTGAATTAAACCAAGAGTTTTACTCTTCTTTTTATAAAACAAATTAGTTTTTCACCACAAAACCCATAAAGGGGAACTCAGATCTTCCATTAGATCTCAAAAAGAAGAGATTTTTAGAAATCCCATATCTCTTGATCTTCAAGATCCAGCTAACAGAGGAGGAGGAAGAAGAACATCGTTCACTAAACCAAAAAAAAAAAAACACACTCAGGAGTCCAACTCCTCTCTGATTTCTCTTCTGAGAAATTTTTTTTTAGGCTAAAAGCCTCTTTTTCTCGCCGGCGCTCAAGCGCAGAGCGCCCGTGTGCCGACACGTGGCGCGCTTGCGCTCAAGCGCAAGCGCTCGAGCGCAAGTCGCTCCCGTGCCGACACGTGGCGCGCTTACGCTCCAGCGCAAGCGCTCGAGCGCAAGTCGCCCCCGTGCCGACACGTGGCGTGCTTGCGCTCAAACGCAAGCGCTCGAGCGCAAGTCGCCCCCGTGCCGACACGTGGCGCGCTTGCGCTCGAGCGCAAGTCGCCCTCATGCCGACACGTGGCGCGCTTGCGCTCCAGCGCCCAGCGCTCAAGCGCAGAGCGCCCACGTACTGACACGTGGCACTCTAGCGCCTGAGCGCACAGCACCTAGACGCACAGCGCCCAAGGTGCTGTCCCCATGCATCCTTTGGATGTCTTTTCCCCTTTTTATATATATACATGTATATCTGTACATATGTATACATATTTACATATACACATACTCCACGACACTGTCCCTGTTAGAAAAAAATTTCTAACGGGGCGCTGCCCCGCACCCCGTAAGGGGGCTGCTAGCCCCCTTGACCCCCAGCCCGCTATCCGGGTAGCGGGACCCCCGTAAAAACTCTGCATGGCTCCCGATATATTTAAACCCCCCTCCAAAACAAAACACACGTACACTGCACATCGAGTTCGCATGACCAGTTTAACCCGTCAATCGGAGGTTCCCTCGCCCCAAAGGCGGGGGGTAATTAACGGCAGCTTAGTCCGCGGCTGCCGGAGATTCGGATCCGCACATTCAATAAACCCCGGCCTACCCTAGACAGGGGGAATCTGTAGTACGCCTGACAAGCGCGCGCGTATTCCCGTCTCAATGGGGTGACGAAAAACACCCTACAGATTCTGGCACGCCCGGTGGGACCAATCTCTCCTCCCATATTTCGGGTTAAACGTTCATGCGAACTCAATCAATATACATATCAATTGCCTATACTGAAATGATGTTTTTTTTTCTTTTCTTTTTTTTCTTTTTTCTTTTCATGCAGCAATCAACCTTCGACGACAATGTCTCCCCAGACGAATTCAGCTTCCAACGTGACCCCGATTCCGTACGTGGTCAAGATCAACGCTCGTGTGGTTCTCCCTGCAAGCCTCAGTCGACAGTGGGAGGAACCGCCCCGCCAGTTTGGCTCCGTCATCATCTACCCTGCCAGAAGCGCTCATCTGGCGGAAATCCCGGCGGAACAGGTGGCCAAGCCGGTCCCAAGGGGCAAGAGGCCGAATGTTGTGATTGCTAAAGCACCACAACCGAAACTTAAGATGGTGTCTTAACGACTCCCTAGGGCTTCAGCTGGGGGCAAGACTTCTGGTGCGAAGGGCAACATCAAAAGTCGCGGACGAGCTCAGGCAATGACTCCAACAAATGCACAATCGAGCGTATCTCCAAGGCCCTCCATCGCCCGGTCTGCGGCGTCTTCCCAAAGAGCCGAAGTCTGCCAGGCGCTTAGAACAGAAAAGTTAAGGCAGAAGCGGCTCAGGTATCGAGCCAACAAGAGGGCCAAAGCTTCGGCCAAATGGAATCGTGTGAAGTTCCAAGTGCAGGGTTGCCCCGCGATGACGGCTGAGTCGGACATAGGAATCAGCAATTCCTTCGAGCCTCTGAAGTGGGTTCAGAAAAACGCCATGACCGCCAGAATCAAGAAGACAGCGGTCCGAACAGTGCCACAAAGAGACGTGTCCTGGCCCCAACAGAAAAGGTATGACACTGTCTCTTCAAGAGTCTATCAAGCACTTTGTGCCACACGAAAGCAGCGGGGCAAACCCAGAAAAGAAGCGCCAGCACCATTCAAGAACCTGGTTAGGCCAGCCGCCTTCAATCGACTACCAGCTACCGAAACAAGGGGGTTAAGACAGCGATCCGTGAAATCAGCTGCTAAGGATAGAGAGACGGCCGGATATATCATCCATACGGTCTATATGGCAGGCGGGCGCCCCAGCGACAACATTCGCAGCAAAAGCAAGGATGGGGCCACCACATCCCAAGCCCAATCTAGCCTGAATGTGGTTGCCGCTGCCCAAGAACAGCCGCCCCCGCTGGATGAAGAAAACCCTCTCGATGAGGATGATAGGCCGAAAGACCCCTCGGTCCATGCAGAGTCAAGCTCGGACAGCGAGGAAGAGCCGACTTTCCGCCCCAGGACTGCGGAGCAAGAGCTGCTTCAAGAGCTTCGAAAACAGCTCAGGAGAAAAGACAAAGAGATGGACAAGCTCTATTCGAAGATTGATGATTTAACAAACGTGGGAATGCAGCTCACGGCTCAAATTACTCGAGCGCCTCCCAATCAAGCACAAGCCGCTACTAATCAGCCGGGTGATGACAATCCGAGGCAGCCAATGCCTGTTCCTTTGGGTCCAAGACTGGTCGAGCCGCATGAAAGCCGGCCACACTCCGCTTCTGGGGACGCCTTGGCCCCAGATAGCACTATCCCGCTAACACAGGATCGGATAATGGATCTGGTCACCAGCAAGGTTAAAACATTGGTGGCCGAAGCTGAAGCTCAGAAAGAAATCGGCAGTAGTGGGCGGCCATATCCCGCGCAGTACGATCTGATTGAGTTCCCAAGCGGTTACGTCATTCCTAAGTTTGGAAGATTTGATGGAACGAGGAATGCAAATCAGCACGTTGCCCACTTCAAAGCATCGTGCGGAAATACAGGGGGCAATGACGCGCTCCTTCTTCGTCAGTTTGTCAATAGCCTGACCGGCGTCGCCTTCGACTGGTATGCGAGTATACCGGACGGGTCCGTCATTACCTTTGCCCAAATGGAGTCCCTGTTTCGGCAAAGGTTCATGAGTGTCAGTGATAAAATCTCCATTGCCGACCTTGTGAGGACCAAGCCGGGGAAGAATGAAAGCAACACCGACTTTATTGCTCGATGGCGTAATCTCACAGTTAAGTGCGAACCGCCGCTGGAGCAGGACCAGTCCGTCAGCCTTCTCATTGGGAACCTCAGCAATTGGATGGTCCCATTCTTGTGTACGGCGGGCCTCAAGACATTTCAGGAGCTAACCAAGAAAGTCCAAATGCTGGAACGCTCGAAGCAAGAGTCCCCACCGGACTCTCAGAGAGACAAAACTTGGAAAAGCAAGTGGGACGACAGCCGTAGAAGCGGGAGTTCCAGCAGTACCAATGTCTTCAGTGCGTCCGACAATGAAGAAAAGCGAAGGGCGGCCGAATCCAAAACTAACCGGTCTCGAAAGCCATTGCTGGGAGGAGATGGGCCCTCCCTAGAGGAGAAAAAGAACAAGGTTTACTCTTTCAGAAGGGACAAGGTCCGCAAGATATTTAAAGATGCCTTGAACAATGGCCTACAATTGCCGGAGTCGAAAAGACCCCAAGAAGCAAAAATGACCGACAATCCCCTGTATTGCCCGTACCACCGAGTAGTGAGCCATGCGATCGAGGATTGCTATATCTTCAAAGACTGGGTCGAGAAGCAGTACAAGGCTGGAGAGATCGAGCTGTCCAAAAGCGTGTCGGTGAACAATCAAGTTGCAACCGCCAACTTTATACAGACAGAAGTTGAAGCCTTCTGGGAGCAGACAGCTGAACCTGCTGCCCTGACAAACGAAACTGACTCATCGCGGCCTCCGTGGAGTACGCACATATCTAATAAGATGAAGAAGATGCTAAAGCTACTTCAGAAAGAGCCCAGGATGGAATGGGAAGGACAGAAGAAGGCTACCAGTCCAGCTCCAATGCGGCTCCATCAGGCTCAAAATCCAAGAAGCTCAAGAAGAAGAAAAGTGCAGCTCGGCGTGGAAAAGAGTCTGCAGGGAAATCGACCATTCAAAATTATATCGATTCCCTCAAAGAATATGAACAAAAGGAAAGAACATTGATTCAATTGAAGGAGTTCTTCCCTGTACAAGCAGCTGAAATTCTGGAGGAGTTAGAAGAAGACCCCAATGAAGAGATCCCAGTAGTGACCTGCTACGCCATCCATCTTGGCAGCGACTCGGAAGAGGATCTCTGTTTTCCCGAAGAGGACGAAGAGCTCGCCACAATGGCCAATCAAATCCAGCTCAGAAGCGGCAGGGCTCTACCGCCAAATCAGGGCAACGCCCCAAAAGGGAAGGAAAAAACAATGAAGAGATCCCAGTAGTGACCTGCTACGCCATCCATCTTGGCAGCGACTCGAAAGAGGATCTCTGTTTTCCCGAAGAGGACGAAGAGCTCGCCACAACGGCCAATCAAATCCAGCTCAGAAGCGGCAGGGCTCTACCGCCAAATCAGGGCAACGCCCCAAAAGGGAAGGAAAAACAAGTCGCTAATGAAGAAGATGGCAGAGAACCGGCCGATGGAAACATAAGTCCTTCCTCGGTGGACTACAATGTCTTGGCACATCTCCGGAAGCTTCCGTCTCTCCTGAGCATCTATGACGCCTTGGTCCTATCTAAGGAGCTTAGAGATGTTCTCATTCACGCTCTACAAAACCCCGAGCGGTATCAGGCTCACTTTGCGGAAATTAATATGAAAGAAGCCCAGCACGCTTTGCATGCCGCCGCAGTCACATTTAAGGATGAAGACTTGCTACTGGGAACGGCTGAGCATAATCGGCCGCTTTACGTGACCGGGTACAGCGACGGAGATCGAATTAATCGCATATTGATTGATCCGGGGTCCTCAGTGAACATCATGAACTTGCGAACTCTGAAGAGTTTGTCAATGGACGTCCGACACCTGTCAAGAGAAAGGATTGTCATTCAAGGCTTCAACCAAAATTGCCAGCAAGTTCTGGGGTCTATAGCTTTGCCAATCAAATTCGGGGATCTGCAGACCGAAGCTAAGATATACGTGATCGATGCCGACACGTCTTATAAGATTCTCTTGGGACGGCCGTGGCTCCACGATTATGGCATTGTCCCGTCAACTCTCCATCAATGCATGAAGTATACTAAAAATGGCGAAGAAAACGCATCAACGGAGACATCCAGCCATTCGGTGTGTATGAAGTCCGCTATGAAGATTCTCGTTACTTTATGAACCACCAAAATGCTAAGCCACAACTGACTGAGGATAGACCGGCCCCAAGACTCAAAAGCAAATCTGCGCCGGCTGTCACTTTCAAAAGCAAAAACGCCCAAGTGCGCCCGCATTTCGGTAGCGACACGAATGAGTCTGACGCTGGAAGCCCGTCCTTCTGTAAAACTCGCCCTCGTTTCGGCAGCGATACGGACGAATCTGTTGCTGAAGGCCCATCTAGCAGCAATGTCCGCCCTCATCTTGGCAGCGACACTGAAGAGTCGGAGGAAGAGGACCTGCCGTGCAATAGCGATGCAGATTGGACCCCTATGCAACAAGCGAAACTACGAGAGACCTTCGAAGTTACAGAAGGGTCCTTAGCCGTCATAAGGGTACCAGAGCAGATGTTGAAAGAGCTCGATGCGTTATCAGTCTCCACCGTGGACCAGCTGAAAACTTTCTACGTGCCCGGGAGGAAAAATGGACAGAAGGGCATCCTGTTTTACAGGTCAAACCCCGTTGTGCACCCGGACGATCTTTCTGTCGCGTGCCTTCCCTATGAGAGAGGCATAAGAGCCGTCCTCAATCCCAGATACTATGCGCCCGAGATGCGGGAATACTTTAAGAAGTGCGGATGCCGGTTATATCAAACGGAGTCCGCAGCAAAGTTTTACAAAGGGCTATGGTATCCGCCCCAGGTCCGAGCACTCATCGATGGACGAATTCCAGATAGACGGGGCATAGGCTACATTCAACCTGATTCCAAAGCGTGCTACATGATCCATGTTGGTGAGGCCAGCGAAAGATCAAATGGTGATGACGAGATAGCCGAGCCAGAAGAAGCTCCTCAAGAGCTCGAAGATGGTGGACAAGCAACCTTTGACGAGCTAACCGAGATTGACTTAGGAACGCCCGATAATCCAAGGCCGACCTACATCAGCTCGCTCTTGTCAGAGGAAATGAAAGCGCAAATAATTGTCCTGCTGCATGAGTTCGTCGACTGTTTCGCGTGGACATACAAAGAAATGCCTGGCCTTTCCCCTGAATTGGCCGTACATAAGTTGGCTATATCTCCTGATGCTAAGCCAGTCAAACAAGCTCCTCGAAGAATGAGAAGGGAACTAGAAGAAAAGGTCATCGAGGAAACCAAGAAACTCATCGATGCCGGCTTCATCAGGGAAGAGAAATATGCGGATGGATCGCATGCATAGTCCCAGTGAAGAAGAAAAATGGGCAGATCCGAGTTTGTGTCGATTTCAGGGACCTCAACAAGGCATGTCCAAAGGACGACTTCCCGCTACCGGTCATGGAAATGATGATCGATGACACCTCAAATTACGAGTTGTTCACCTTTATGGATGGCTCATCTGGATATAATCAGATCAAGATGTCGCCTGAGGATGAGAAGCACACAGCATTTTGAACTCCGATCGGAATATATTGCTACAGGGTGATGCCGTTCGGACTGAAGAACGCAGGTGCTACATATCAAAGGGCAATGACCAATATCTTCGATGACCTAATTCATAAAGTCGTCGAATGTTATGTTGATGATCTGCTCGTTAAAACTAAAGCTAAGGCCGACCACATCCAAGATCTTAGGACCGTTCTCACCAGACTGAGGGAATACGATCTGAAGATGAATCCTCTGAAGTGTGCTTTTGGCGTGTCATCGGGAAAATTCCTGGGCTTTATAGTCCGGCATCGAGGGATCGAAGTTGACCCATCAAAGATAAAGGCCATCATGGAGATGCCCCCTCCGAAGAGTCTGACGCTGCTAAGGTCTTTTCAAGGAAAGCTTGCTTATATACGGAGGTTTATCTCAAATTTATCGGGGAGATGTAGGCCCTTCTCGAAGCTCATGAAGAAAGGAGCTCCTTTTATCTGGGATGCTGAATGTCAAGCAGCGTTCGAAAGCATCAAACAGTACTTGTTGCACCCTCCAGTGCTGGCCGCTCCCATTCCAAATAAACTGCTGATTCTCTACACTGCCGCGCTGGATGAGTCACTCAGTGCGCTCCTTGCCCAGAATAACGAGGAGGGAAAAGAAAATGCCCTCTACTACCTCAGTCGAACTCTAGTCGGGGCGGAACACAACTATTCCCCAATCGAAAAGCAATGTCTGGCTCTGATATTTGCTGTGAAGAAACTGAGGCACTATCTGCTCGCTCATCAGGTTATGCTGATCTTCAAGGTCGACCCGCTCAAACACTTGATGACCAGAGCGAGCCTAGCCGGCAGAATAGCAAGATGGGCTGTTATGCTACTTGAGTTTGACATAGTTTACACTCCTCAGAAAGCAGTAAAAGGGCAAGCTCTTGCAGACTTTCTCGCTGCTCATCCCATACCAGAAGGGTCGCCGCTAAATTGTGAGTTACCCGACGAACAAGTGCTGCACCTCGAGGAAGATGAGCCATGTTGGGAGCTCTACTTCGATGGAGCCTCATCAATAAGGACCTCCAGTAAATCAAGCGTCCCGGAGATAAAAGCAGGGATAGGATTGGTGTTTATCACACCATCAATGGGAACCCTACGGCATTCTTTCGCTCTCACCGAGCCTCGAACGAACAACGAAGCTGAGTATGAAGCCCTGATAGCTGGTTTGGAACTCACCATAGAAATGGAAATCCGTCGGCTACGGGTTTACGGTGACTCCCAGCTTGTCGTCAACCAAGTAAGCGGCGACTATAAGATATACAAACCCGAGTTAGCTCGGTACAGAGGCCGAGTGATGGAACTCATGAAACGGTTCACTCACATTGAACTAATGAGAATCCCCAGAGCATTGAACGGAAAAGCCGACATACTCGCTCGCCTAGCCAAGGAGCTGGCTGATCCTGACATGGACCAAATTCTGATCACAGTCAGGAGCCGACAAATTCTACCCCCAGTCTCTCTACGAGAAGAGGAAAGCGCGGAACAGAAGAGCAGTCCTGCCGAAGAAACTTCGATTATCCAAAATGAGCCCGATTGGAGAGAACCCTTCATAGAGTACCTCCGATACGACAAGCTGCCCGAAGAAAAATCTGCGAGGATTCAGCTGAAGAAAAGAGCTCTCCGATACGTGTTTGTAAATAACACGTTATACCGCAGGTCATATGACCAACTCTGGCTCAGGTGCCTGTCATCGGCCGAAGCCCAAAAAGTCATGAAAGAAGTTCACTCAGGCGTTTGCGGTGCTCACCAATCTGGCCCCAAGATGCGACTGCAAATTAAACGGCTTGGGTATTACTGGCCCACCATGATACGGGATTGCGGAGAGCATGCAAAGAAATGTTATATCTGCCAAATTCACGGTGATTTTATTCACAAGCATCCCAATCCATTGCATCCTACGGTGGCGTCGTGGCCCTTCGAAGTCTGGGGCACCGACATTGTTGGCCCAATTGATCCTCCATCATCCAAAGGCCATCGGTTAGAACGAACAACGAAGCTGAGTATGAAGCCCTGATAGCTGGTTTGGAACTCGCCATAGAAATGGAAATCCGTTGGCTACGGGTTTACGGTGACTCCCAGCTTGTCGTCAACCAAGTAAGCGGCGACTATAAGATATACAAACCCGAGTTAGCTCGGTACAGAGGCCGAGTGATGGAACTCATGAAATGGTTCACTCACATTGAACTAATGAGAATCCCCAGAGCATTGAACGGAAAAGCCGACATACTCGCTCGCCTAGCCAAGGAGCTGGCTGATCCTGACATGGACCAAATTCTGATCACAGTCAGGAGCCGACAAATTCTACCCCCAGTCTCTCTACGAGAAGAGGAAAGCGCGGAACAGAAGAGCAGTCCTGCCGAAGAAACTTCGATTATCCAAAATGAACCCGATTGGAGAGAACCCTTCATAGAGTACCTCCGATACGACAAGCTGCCCGAAGAAAAATCTGCGAGGATTCAGCTGAAGAAAAGAGCTCTCCGATACGTGTTTGTAAATGACACGTTATACCGCAGGTCATATGACCAACTCTGGTTCAGGTGCCTGTCATCGGCCGAAGCCCAAAAAGTCATGAAAGAAGTTCACTCAGGCGTTTGCGGTGCTCACCAATCTGGCCCCAAGATGCGACTGCAAATTAAACGGCTTGGGTATTACTGGCCCACCATGATACAGGATTGCGGAGAGCATGCAAAGAAATGTTATATCTGCCAAATTCACGGTGATTTTATTCACAAGCATCCCAATCCATTGCATCCTACGGTGGCGTCGTGGCCCTTCGAAGTCTGGAGCACCGACATTGTTGGCCCAATTGATCCTCCATCATCCAAAGGCCATCGGTTCATACTGGCCGCGACAGATTACTTCTCCAGATGGGCTGAAGCTGTCCCGCTAAAAGAAGTCAAGACAAAAGATATTCTGACATTCTTCCAGCATAATATTCTATACCGTTTCGGTACACCAAGAAGAATCATTTCCAACAATGGGCCTTCTTTCAAGAGCTTCAATGTCTCAAGGTTCGCTACTCAGCACAATATAGACTGGAGATATTCCTCCATCTATAATCCAAGAGCCAATGGGCTAGCCGAAGCCTTCAATAAGACTCTATGCAAGCTTCTGAGGAAAAATGCTTCAGCCAACAAGAGAGACTGGAATCTCAAACTTCATGAGGCGTTGTGGGCATATCGTACCACGCACCGTACTCCAACACAGTCCACTCCATACTCATTGCTCTTCGGAGTGGAGGCGGTCCTCCCCCTCGAAGTCGAAGTTCCAAGCTTAAGAATGGCCGTTCAGCACGAGTTGATGGAGGAGGAAAACGTGCTCTTTCGACTTGAAGAGCTCGATGCCCTCGAAGAAAAGAGGCTCGCGGTGCAGCAAAATCTGGAGCTATACCGAGCCCAAATGTCACGGGTCTATGACAAGATAACCCGTCTCCGCGCTTTCAAGAAAGGTGAATTGGTGTTGGTCCTCAAAAGACCGATCATCCTCAATCGACATGCCAAGGGAAAATTCGAGCCAAACTGGGAAGGACCATACGTCATCGAGAAAGTGTTCGACGGAGGATCCTACCAACTAATAAGTGCCGAGGGAGAAAGGCCCATGCCACCCATCAACGGCCGATATCTCAAGAAATACTACACGTGAATGCTCCAAGTCGCAGGCGAATTGAGCACATCAGCCCTACGGTCTGAATCATACATCCTGCAAAACCGTATACAATCCACGGGCATGAATGACCCCTATCTCTCCCAAATCCTGCCGGTGAGACTACTTTTAAAGTCCCACCAGCGGCAAAAAAAAAAGAAGAAAAAAAAATATAAAATAATAAAGAGAAAAAAAAAATAAAAATAAAAGAAATAAAAAATAAACGGTATGTCCACAAGCAAAACGGGCACGGATGAAAACCCGAAAGGGCTCCGTGAGTAAAAACAGCAGGACTACCGGCGAGTCTGTGAAAACCCGAAAGGGCGCAAACTCGTGAAAAGAAATGAAATACACTCGCAAAGTCCTCTCGACCTTGTGAGGAGAAAACCCCTGCGTGAAATCCTTACGACTCACAAAGGAGCGACACACTTAGGAATCCTCACGATCCCTAAGGAGAAAATACACCTGCGGGATCCTTACGACTCGTAGGGAGAAAATGCTTTTATGGGACCCTCACGGCCCATAAAATTGAAAAGTCTTAGGTGATAGGGACCCAAACCTGTCTCCTAAGCCATCGTTCCCTAACGGGCAACGGCAAATGATGAGTCGCTCTTGGCATTTCGCTTCAGTGTTAGCGGTGCTGATGCCGACCAAAAACCCAAATCCCAAGTCCTCCCAAGGAAAATGAAGAGCTGCTCCTGGCATTATTCCAGTACAGCAATGCTGATGCCAAACAAGATCCAAATTCCAAGTCCCCAAATGGCGAATGATGAGTCGCTCCTGGTACCATATTCCAGTGCAGCGATGCAGACGCCAACCAAATTCCAAATCCCATACCCCAACGGTGAATGATGAGTCGCTCCTGGTACCATATTCTAATGCAGCGATGCAGACGCCGACAAAGTCCCAAAATTTTTTATAGCCCTACGGTCTGGATCATACATCCTACAAAACCGTATACAATCCACGGGCGTAAAACAATCCCAAAATCCTCTCAATGACAGATGATTCGCTCCTGGTACCATATTCCAGTATAGCGATGCTGATGTCAACCCAAATCAAAATCAATGAGTCAACTTCCACTCCAACACTGCAGAAAGCGGAGCAAGTCAGAATCCAATCTCAACACCGCAAGAAGCGGAGCAAGTCAAGTCTACCCCTGACACTGCAAGAAGCAGAGCAAGTCAAATCAAGAACCGACCGTCCAAGTCGCAAAAAGGGCAGCATCGACCGTCCAAGTCGCAAAAAGGGCAGAACTGACCGTCCACGTCGCTAAAAGGGCAGCACCGACCGTCCAAGTCGCTAAAAGGGCAGCCACGACCGTCCAAGTCGCTAAAATGGCAGAATCGACCGTCCACGTCGCTAAAAGGGCAGCATCGACCGTCCACGTCGCTAAAATGGCAGCACCGACCGTCCACGTCGCTAAAATGGCAGAACCGACCGTCCACGTCGCTAAAATGGCAGCACCGACCGTCCACGTCGCTAAAATGGCATCACCGACCGTCCACGTCGCTAAAATGGCAGAACCGACCGTCCACGTCGCTAAAATGGCAGCATTGACCGTCCAAGTCGTAAAAAGGGCAGCATCGACCGTCCACGTCGCTAAAATGGCAGCTCCGACCATCCACGTCGTAAAAAGGGCAGAACCGACCGTCCAAATCGCTAAAATGGCAGCACCGACCGTCCAAGTCACTAAAATGGCAGCACCGACCGTCCAAGTCGCAAAAAGGGCAGCGCAGGATTCCTACAAAGCGGGAACCAGATCACTCCGGGCCAGGGAAAACGTCTATCACGGACACTCCGTCTCGGAGACTTTGGTCAACCCCAAGCGCTCGAGCGCAAGTCGCCCCCGTGCCGACACGCGGCGCGCTTGCGCTCAAACGCAAGCGCTCGAGCGCAAGTCGCTCCCGTGCCGACACGCGGCGCGCTTGCGCTCGAGCGCAAGTCGCCCCCGTACCGACACGTGGCACTCTAGCGCCTGAGCGCACAGCACCTAGGCGCACAGCGCCCAAGGTGCTGTCCCCATGCATCCTTTGGATGTCTTTTCCCCTTTTTATATATATACATGTATATCTGTACATATGTATACATATTTACATACACACATACTCCACGACACTGTCCCTGTTAGAAAAAAATTTCTAACGGGGCGCTGCCCCGTACCCCGCAAGGGGGCTGCTAGCCCCCTTGACCCCCAGCCCGCTTTCCGGGTAGCGGGACCCCCGTAAAAACTCTGCGTGGCTCCCGATATATTTAAACCCCCCTCCAAAACAAAACACACGTACACTGCACATCGAGTTCGCATGACCAGTTTAACCCGTCAATCGGAGGTTCCCTCGCCCCAAAGGCGGGGGGTAATTAACGGCAGCTTAGTCCGCGGCTGCCGGAGATTCGGATCCCCACATTCAATAAACCCCGGCCTATCCTAGGCAGGGGGAATCTGTAGTACGCCTGACAAGCGCGCGCGTATTCCCATCTCAATGGGGTGACGAAAAACACCCTACACCGTCGGATGCCAAATCTAGACGTACATTTCTCGACTCTTCCCCAAAATGATCAACATTGTCTAATCGCTTCCATACTTCTGTATCAGTCGGGTGTCTCAGCTTTCCGTCTTTGATCCGACGATCGGAATTCCATCGCATACTCTTCGCCATGTCCTTTGAATTTGCAATTTCTTATTCAGGGGAAAATAACAAAGAAATTTAGGTGCGGCTTTCTTGCTCTTTTTACTGACATCGGATGTTTCTGCTATTGAATTTCACTTAATATTTTTCCATCTAGATAAGTTGTGAGTGGGACACTCATTGAGAGCCGCATAATTCTAGTGATACAGCAAATAGTCGTTGGGACATGCATTGATCTTCACATATGAAAAACCAAGTGTCTTAACAGTCCTTTTTGCTTGGTAATAATTCTCTGGAATGCTTTTTTTCCTTCAGAAATTATCTTGTGTAGGAGATCAAGAAGCACATCAAAGTGCTCGTTAGCCATCCCACTAATCATCTTCAGATGGAGTATTCTTATTACAAATAATAGCCTACTAAATTCCGTACAGCTTTCGTACGGATTTTATTCATTTTTCTTCAGAAGTTTCTTTAATTTCTCTACTCCACTGGTGTCTTCAGACGGTTCAACATCACTCATTTCCTCACCAGTAAATAAATCTTCCAATATATCATGCGTGTCATCTATCCTGTCACCCATTGGCAATTCAGCTTGCGAAACTGCAGTCTCATTCACTTCTTCATCAGGTACTCCCGCGTCATGATAATTCCAATGTTTGTAGTTTGGTTTAAAACCGTCCATAAATACATGTTCTTCTACCACTTCACGTCGAAAACAGTATCTATTACAAGAACAAAACAAGAGTCCATCTCGGCTACACTTTGGGTTCATCTCTACGTAATCTAAAAAGGTTTTAAGTCTCTCTTTAAATCGGGTATCAGTCGAACTATAGCTATCTTTTTTCTCCATGTGCATAAAGGATTTATCCGAAAGAATTCTCATTTGTTATCACACAGATATTTATATGAGTTTAACATATCTTAGGAGTTTATTACAAGATCATTAAATAAATTTTCAAGTACTAAAATAGATTTCATAATGTAGATGCGTCAAAGCATCTGAAATTATTTAAGTTTGGCGTAAGTCAGGGTTAAAGGTCGGGACGGATAAGTACTCTCACAGCCGTCATGACTAAAGGTCCTAATTCCCATTACGAATGCAACATGCATATCTTACGTCGTCTTCTGTTTTCATCCATTTCGAGAAAATTTCGACAGCACCTCCCCTTGTTCGCCGTATTCATACATATATTTGTACACAAAGATCAAGTGGAATGTACCAACGAAACTTCTCGAAATAGACGAAAATACAGGAGCAAGTAAGATGTGAGTCTTATTACATTCATAATTTGTCCACACTGGACAAATCCAACAATTACTGTATGTCAAATCCTCTCATCAAATACTACACATATGTTTGAAAAAATTGAACAGGAAATTCAACTCTTACAGACACATTTGTAATCATATTCAATGGGAAAAAGATTTGAATACACTAATTGTTAGACGAGAAACTATAAGTCGATCCTAAACAAGTTTAAGATTTTTCGATCTTAAACTTACTAATTAAATGAAAAAATAAAACCCTACTAATGTTTCAAATCAAAATTTTAGGGTTTCCTTAAAACTTTCTATTTAATCGTTTTTTTAATTAGGATGTCGGTTGACTAATAGCTGCTCTTAATTAAGCTTTTTTAATTAGTGTAATTAATGTTATATTTTAATTACATTGGATTTTTTATAATTAGGTTTTTCGGTCTCTAATTATGGGTTTAATAGTTTGTAATTAAAATTTTCTTAGTTTGTAATTAAAATTTTCTTTATTTGTAATTAGGGTTTTTAGGTTGTTATTGAGGTTTTTTAGGGTTTATAATTAATTTTTTAATCAATTAATATATTTCAATCAAAATCAAAGATTTTCATAATCTAACTTCACAATTGTCGCAGGGTATCTTGATCATTTTAGGAGCGATGCGGAGCTAGATTGCTACTATTATTGGGCATGATACTACTAAATTTGTGTTGGCCTAATTTCACTTTAACCCTGTCAGATCATTAGCACTTTATTTTCTTTAAGAGTTTTTCTAATGCAGCCATGACATTATCACATCATCACCTTGAGTGTGCATTAAGAACATGCTAATATCCCAATCAAAAATAACAACCATCTTTTTCTCTCACAATTAGTGATTCTATTGAAAATTCTGACAGGCCAACTAACTTGTCAAACCCTAATTAATGATGAACACAACATTACAATAGAACTTTTTCTAAATCAAATCATAAGCTCACTAATTTCTAAACATGATTAAATTGATACAATTCATTCTTATCCAAAAAAACTCAAATCAAATCATAAGCTCCCTATTGAAATTTATAGAATTATGCGCTTACTTTATTAAACTAATATAATTTGTACAAAAAATAATAATCAGAAAGGGAAAAACCCTAACCTTCGACCGGTGATGACGAGCAGGTTCGGCGACAGGAGGCAGGCTTGGCGGAAAGCAATAGCAGTCGGCGCTCGGCGGCAGCAGCGGTCAGCGGTAGGGTTCGGCGCTTGGCAGTAGGGTCGGCAAAAGGGGCGGGGGAATTTGAGAAAGAAATGGGAGATTCGCAGGTGATTTGGGAAAGAATTTGGGGAATTTGCGGGTGAATTGGGCAAGAAATGGGAGAGAGAAAGGTCGCTCGCGGGTTAAAATTGGTGAAGGTATTAGCGATCGTTATATACGGTTGCTAATACGTATAGAACGGTCGCTAATGTATTGACGACCGTTTATTAGCGACCGTATAGTATATACGGGCGTTAATATCTCGTCTCTAATACACACAGTTTCTTGTAGTGACATGAAGTAAATGCGAGAATTGATTTTTAATCCATTCCGCTTCTTTATATGCAGTATCTAATGCAATCATTTCAAAATCTAGTGTATTTCTGATAATTACTGTTTGTATGGTTGATCCCCAAGTGTCTGCTGCAGAATACATAACCACCAGTAGATCTCATATCATATGAGTCAGTTATCCAGTTGGCATCATTATATCCTTCAATTATATTAGGGAAATCAGTATAAAGCAAACTGTAATCCAAAGTTCCTTTTAAATATTTAAAAATTCTTTCAAGTGCACATCAATGATCGTTATTTGGATTGCTAATATATCTACTGTACCTAGAAATTGCATATGAAATATGAGGGCTGGTTTGATTGGTGATATAAAATAAAGTATCAATAATTTGTGCATATTTAGTGGTTCACCATTATTCTTATTAAGATGCATATTGGAATCAGAAGGTGTAGATATAGATTTAATATCAAAATAATTAAACTTTTTAAGTATTTTCTCTATCGCATGTGATAAAATTAATGCAATACCATTATTGGCTCTAATTAATTTCATACCAAGAATAAGATTTGCGTGACCTAAATCTTTCATATCGAATATAGATGATAAATATTGCTTCACATGCTCGATAATATAAAGTGAAGTGTCAAACAATAATTTATCATCTATATAAAGGCATAAGATGGCATAATCATTATCAAATTGTTTATAATAAACACGTTTATCATATGAATTGATAATAAAACCATAATTTAAAATGATTTTATCAAATTTTAGGTGTCGTTGTTTAGGAGCTTGTTTAAGGTCATAAAAAGATTTAGTTAATTTACAAACTTTATGTTCTTGGCCTTTAACAACAAAACCTTCCGGCTGTTCCATATAAATTTCTTCTTCCAATTCTCCGTTTAAAAATACGGTTTTAACATTCATTTGATGGATTAATAAATTACGAATAGATGCAAATGCAATTAAAACATGTATAGTAATAATACGAGCAAGATCAGCATGAGTAACGAAGAAATCAATGCATTTTCTTTGTCTAAAGCCTTTAGCAACTAATCTATCCTTATATTTTTCTACAGACATATCCGCTCTAAGTTTTCTCTTGAAAATCCATTTACATCCTATAGCCTTACTTCCTTGCGGTAAATCGATAACAATCCAAGTCTTATTTTGTAAAATCGAATCAATCTCACTTTGAATCGCTTATCACCAAAACGGCGCTTCATCTGAAGGCGTAGCATTGGTATAAGTCGTCGGTTCTCCTTCAATTTAGTAATTATACATGTCATCGCCAAAATTCTTCTCTATCCTATCGCTCTTAGACCTTCGAAGTTCGGGCTCGGGTGTAGGCTCTAATGATATATTATTATCATTCGGTTCAATAGAATGTGAGGATTCTTCAAAATATTTATTTACTATAGCTATAGAGTTGCTAACCTTTATTTTAAATGAAAAAATGTTTTCAAAAATGTTTGCATCCTTAAATTCAATAATGGTGTTATTTGATATATCGGAGATATCGGATTTCACCACTAAAAATCTATAAGTATTAGTATTATGAGAATATCCAATGAAAACCGAATTAATAGTGTGTGGACCTATTTTTCTTCTTTTAGGACCCGGAATCGCAACTTTCGCTAAACAACCCCAAACCATTAAATAATTAATGTTAGGTGGCCGATTCTTCCAATTTCATAAGAAGTTTGGTTACCAAGTTTTTGAGGTATTCTATTTAAAATATAACATGAAGATAAGAGGGCTACCCTCCACATATTCTTAGGAACTCCGCGACTTGATAACATAAAATTTACCATATTTATTAAAATTTTATTTTTTCTTTCCGCTACGGTATTAGACTAAGGCGAATATGGTACAGTCACCTCATGTCTAATGTTGTGCTCTTCACAAAATATGATAAAGTCATTAGAGGTGTATTCACCCCTATGATTGGATTTAATTTATCGTTTCCTCAAGTTGATTTTCAACCTCATTTTGTAAACTTTAAATTTATCAACAACCTCATCTTTGGTATTTATAAGATACACGCAGCAAAATTTGGATGCATCATCAATTAAAGTAACAAAGTATTTATTACCACCTCTAGTCGGAGTACCAGTAAAATCACAAATATCGGAATGTATAAGTTATAATACTTGGGTATTTCTATGGACTTCCTTAAAAGGCTTTTTAGTTTGCTTGGAATTAACACAAATTTGGTATTTATTATTAAAGTCGATTTTGCACATAGGAATTAGAATAAGTTTAATCATATGTATCAAGTATGAAAATTATTATAAACATGCCATAAACATGAAGTTTCAACATTTAAAACAATAGAATTATTATTAGCATAATTAGAAGCATTGTAAGGAATAACATGCAATTTAAACAAAACATCATATAAATAACCTTTGCCAATGAAATTATTATATTTAGTAATGACAATTTGATTACTATCAAAAAATAGTTTATAACCTAACCTAACAAGTAAAGAAAACACTAGTTAGTTTTTCCTAATTTCCGGAACAAAAAGCACATATTTTAAAATAATGGTTTTCCGAAAGATAGTTTTAATAAAATATTTCCAATCCCCATAGTAGATGTTTTTGTTTCATTTCCTAACATTAGTCCTCCCCTATATTGATCGTTAAAAGTTGTGAACCAAGATAAATCAAAACACACATGAACATTGGCATCGGAATCAAGCCACCAATCAAGAGAAGAAGTAATAATATTAACTATGGGATAAGAAACAACTAACAATTATTTATTTGAAGCCATAAATAAAATAAAGTATCAATATTATAAAAGGATAATAATTCAATATAATAAACAAATATATGGTAAGTCTAATCAATAAGCAATCATTACTAAGTTCTTAGATTGGTGGATAAAATAGGAAAATAATTGCTAAATAATAATTTAAAATAGAATATGAATTTATAAAATATTTGTACAAAGTTGCAAACAAAGAATGATTCTAGGCTTTTACTGTGATTGGATTGATGTGGTGATTGATTTCTTGTTGTTTTTCTTTTTTGTTGTAGTCTATTTATAGACTTCATATGTAACTGTTTTCCTACAGTTATTTTGAAAAGTCACATCTCAATTCGTTAAGAGCGACCTTTTGATTTGAAATTCAAACTAAAATTAATTATCAGTAACTATCATGTCAGACGTCTGGTGCCAGACGTCTGCAGTTCAAATCTCCTTCACCAGACTTTTGGAGTTCAAATATTTCTTTCACCAGAAGTTTATAGTTCAAATATTTCTTTCAGGAGACATCTCAATAGATGTCTCTGGAATATAAATAGAAATTTGAAAATGAACATTTTCTTCACCAGACGACTGTATCAGACGTCTGGTTCCTTCACCAGACGTCTGGTGTATCAAAATTCTTAAGCAGATTATTTGAATGATTTTGTCCGACAATTTAGCCTTTCATATCTTCACAACATTAATTTTGAATCTTTTAATAATCTGATTTAATAAATCTATCAAAATAGTGTAATCAATATTAAATTATTTTTAAAATATGTAGATTTAATCGAAAATGATATAACACAGCCCGCTTCTAACTTGTGTAAAAGCCCTTAGTTTTTTGCCTTGTTAATAAAATCATGGGCCTAATCAAAAAACCCTGTATACCAAGTTCGTATAATATCTAAGCAGTTACCTGTAACATATAAACAGTTGCAATTGCCTTCATGGGCCTACTCAAAAACCCATATATACTAATTTCCTATAATATATAAGCAGTTACCTGTAATATATAAACAATTGCGATTTCCTGCAATATCTAAACAGTTGTAATTGCCTGCAATATCTAAGCAGTTGCCTGTAATATCCGAACAGTTGAGAGAATATAAGGTCTAAATGAAATATAGACCAAGGTTTTTTATAAAGATTTTTAACAAGAGGCCCTTTCCAACGATTTTGAAAATTGCAGAGGTTTTTAGACAACTACCTGGCGGGCGAGGGGCTTTTTGACAATTTACCCTAATAACAAATATTTACTATTTATATTCGAGGTTTTTCACTAAAATGCATTATGTGATTATTATACTAAAATAGCTTAAGTGCTACTTTGAGAGTATTTCAGTGAAAAGAAGTCCCTCGGCCCAAAAAGCCTTTCGTATTTTAGTGCAAAACGGTGATAGTTAAGGGTATTTTAGTGTGATTTACCCTATAACTTATCAGCACTTCTAGGCATTTAAGGTCCCATGCATTTGATTTGTTTCCATCCTATTTAATGTACCATACATTTGGTTGTTCGCTGTATATATAAATAGAAACTTACATAACTTCTTGTGGTAGGGCCATCTCAGTTATTACGCCAATGTT
This sequence comes from Agapanthus africanus, assembly GCA_030015575.1. Lineage (NCBI taxonomy): Eukaryota > Viridiplantae > Streptophyta > Magnoliopsida > Asparagales > Amaryllidaceae > Agapanthus > Agapanthus africanus. The sequence continues at coordinate 553,036,250 of JASDDO010000001.1, forward strand.
GAAAAGTATTAATTATACAATAATTTTTGTAATTGTACTGAACCAATAAGATGCTATTATTTTGTAGTTTCGTTAAATATTTTTTAATAGAATACAGAGTATTTGCCTTCGTTTAATAAAAGAGAAAAAATAGAAAAATAATGTATATGTTTCAACGATGATCATTGTAACATGCATGTAATGTGCTCAACATTAGTGTGAATCAAATTATATCTGTATATCGATATATGAAGCGTTAATTTAGGGGCAAGGTAAATTTCATTTTCTCAATATGGTTTGATTGTTGGGTTGATTGATTGAGGTTCATCTATAAAATGGTGAAATTTTTTGATGAAAATTAGTCTGAAATGTCGAAATTGAGAAGATAAAAACATAGTATTTCCATCCTGCGATCCTCACACTACACACACCTCTTACCGAGTTTTTAGCCTTTAGATTTGTTTTTAAAATTTATGCAAACAATAATATCATGATTGAAATAAATGAATGCCTTTTCTCTTAATTAATTGATTGCCAAAAGGCCAAATTAAATAAATCTAATGGCTATAAACTTGATGTTTTTTTTCTCTAAATGCTATCAGTTGAAGCATAGTTGGACACCCCCTACTCTCTCTCTCTTACATACACAAAGGGATGGAGGAAGGGGGAGAAGGGGGGAGAGGGAGGATGGGCGGTGTGTGTGTGTGTCTATGTATATATATATATATATATATAGAGAGAGAGAGAGAGAGAGAAGAGATGTCATAGAAGGGAATTTCCTCCTATGGCGTCGAAAAAGTACACCCTCCTTTATTTTTTCCAACGATCGGCACACATCATCTTCATCGTTATCATCTAAGATGTGGGTACACCGAATTTCATACGATTCTACGATTTTTTCACCGTTGATTTTATGGGTTCAAAATTAACGGTTTACCGACCACAGAACTTTTTACATTGCAAAATCAACGGTGAAAAGGTCGTAAAATCACATGAAATTTGGTGTATCCACATCTTAGATGATAATGATGAAGATGATGGGTGCCGATCGCCGGAAAAAATAAAGGAGGGCGTACTTTTTCGACGCCATAAGAGGAAATTCCCTCCTATTGCATCTTCCCTCAATTTGAATACTTCTACATGCGTGGATCAAGTGTTGCCCATTTATGGATTTGTTTCAATTACATTTTAGAAAAGGCTGAAAAGCAAAATACGATATGTTCCACAAATTCAATATAGTGGATAGTTTACTTATGGCCATTTTTGTTATAGTCAAGGTCATAATTACCAATTTATTCCTAGCTAATTATTTATGTACAAGAATATAACCTAATTATTATTACATTAAAAGCAACTTCTTTTTTGTATATATGCATGAGTCTAACTAATTAAACTTAGAATTGTAAACGAACTTATATTTTGACTTGATGAATCGGTCCAATTTGACATTATATATTAATGTATAGGACATCTTTTGGTAAAAGAGGGACCCCTAATTTATTTATTCGCTTAAAGACCAGCATGAAGCATTCACGCGCATAGCAACTCTTCAACATGAAACTGAAGTAGTTAAATTCAAACATTAATTTGTTAGTCTTAGATACAACAGTTGATTAGGTCATATGAATTATGAGAGGATCAATCTGAAATTCAGGACATGGAGCCGACCAAAAATAAAATAAAATAAGGATATTACATCCCCCTCCCCCCCCCCCCCTCCCTCTCTCCCTCTCTCTCTCTCTCTCTATATATATATATATATATATAAAATGGCTAAAGGATGTTTGTTCTACAAAGAACACCTAGATTCTCGACGAACGGAAGATTGATCTAATCACATATATTCAACAGATCGCATGTTAAAGCACTACCGCGGCATCATATATGAATTGTAAATTTGTAATGAGCAATATTTTTATAGCTAGCCCGTCTACGGCATAAAAAGATAAAGACAGGACTTGTCAAGTGCACATGGATCTGACCGTCTATTTTCATCCGTTTTATGCGTTGGACATAGGCAAATTGCCACTAGCCACATCAACATAATGAATGTAAGTTAATTGATCATTTCTTTGCCAATATAAACAAAATTTGTACCATAGGTTAAATCAATCGTTATTTCTTAATTTGTAGAGTATAGTGCCAAGTTGCACGAATAGTGATCACGTGACCCATGCCATGTCCATATCGAAAGCTACAAACATGTCTCTTTAACCTAAATGAATCATGACGAATTGATTATTTGTTCAATAGACCCAAAAGGAGCCAATACAAATTATACAATGAATCGGCACATTTACTATTTTTGGATGTGATCGTGCATGGGGCCATGTCTCCCAATAATTCATTCTTTTGTTCTCAATAGAGAAGTTATTCGGTCCATACCCGAACATGAGAGATGGAATTTTTCAGTCATTCTAAGCTCACTTCTTTATTTTTTTTCCTCACCACAGGACATATTCATACGATACATAGAATAAATTTTTCAATATTGGGTTTGTACAAATTAACGACTAATCACTACTATGAATATGGCTTGTCCCTACGGTTGGAATCGTAAGGGCAAACCACTGTCCCTACAGTTTCCATCATAAAGGCCCTAAAGTTATAAATTTGCACTTAAGGTGAAACCCGTAGGGTTACTATCCCTACGGTTTTCACAGTAGGGGCATCATTAAACATTTTTTTAAATGTTTTTTTGAAAAACTCCCTCCTTCGTTTTCCTCCTCCTTGAATATTTTTGTGGGAAAATTAAAAAAACGACTTTGATCGAAGAAATTAGAGTTTATGGTGGCAACGCTCTTGTTCCAATAAGGGTTCTTCCTCTTGAATTCTTTCCTGAAACTTTCCCTAATAACAAAAAAAATCCAACAAAAATCTCACCAGGGCCAAAAAAAAAGGGGGAAGTCATAAAAATTTAGATCTGGAGAAAAAATTTACATGAAGATGAAGAAAGCACTATGAGGCCTCTTCGGCTTGTTCGGATCCTCTTCTTCTCAGGCTTCGTTGCTGCTCCTTTCCTCATCACAAGCCTTCAACAATTCAAAAAATCAATCAAAAAGTCCCAGATCAAGCCCAAAATCGATCAAAAACTCGAAACAAAAGAAGGAAAAAACTTACTTGGTGTCCTTGGACGAGCTCGCCTTCATTTTTCGTTCCGTTATCGCCACCAAAACTACAATAAATCGAAAAGATCTGTTACGAATTCGAGAAACCAGAGCAAAAAACGATCGAATCAATCAAAATTGAAGCAAACGGGGGCGGAATCGCTAACGATAAGGGTTAGGGTTTTGGACAGCTGTGATGGTGGGGGCGATGGTGATGATGATGGGCGATGCAGGCGGCACTGGAGGATGGTGGCGGCGCCTAGGAGAAATCGATCGATCGATCGTTTACTGAGAGAGAGAACATTGGAATTTTTTTTGAGAGCGTGGGAAAGCTACTTCTATTTTATTATTTTTATAAAAAAAAGCCCTGACTTTGCCTCTACGATTCGGAAAAAAATCATATAAGAACCTATCTATAAAACTTTTTATAGAGAGGAGGTGAAACCGTACACATGGCAGATTGGGTGTGAATCTCAAAGATAAAGAAGTCCCAAAAAAATAGAATCTCAAAGATTTGGTGTGAAACTGTACACGTGGCAGATTGGGTAGTGATTGGGTGTGAATCTCAAAGATAATCTGCCACGTGTACAGTTTCACCTCCTCCCTATAAAAAGTTTTATAGATAGTTTCCCATATGATTTTTTCCGTACGATTCCCACAGTAGGGGGTTATCTGTCGGCACCAGAGAGGCAACTTAAGTTTGTTATTTTTTCTATAGAAATATCCCTATGGGAAAAAACCAGAGAAAGGTGGATGTGAGGCCCCGCCGACTGAGGGGGAGCTCCTAGGGACAAACACGGTGGTAACCATAGGGACAATATAATGTAGCCCCTACGGTTTTTCTGAACCGTAACGGCAAGACATCTATGTACTAGTGTTTAATTCACATATTGGATGGTTAAATGAACAATAAAAAAACAAAGAGAGCATATATACTGGTTAATTAATTAGAGAAATCATAATCGATGATCGAGTGATCACCAATTAGGCATTTCATCTGAAATTCTAAGAAGCTCTTCTAAGTACTCTGCTCCCAAGTCCTCAAATATCAACACTTTTTCCATGGTCGTCATCGTCTCGACCTTCACCTTCTTTATCTTTCCCGACTTTCTTCTCATCGTGTGCTTCCGTTTCAAAGCCAGCACCGGCGAGCCCCCTTGGGTATCACAGCCCAATCCATCCAGCGAATTGAGCACGTATTCCGCCGGAAAATTGAGCTGCGTATTAACTCCCCTTGTCAAAAGGGCGGCTTGATCATAAGCCAAGGCGGCCTCCTCCGCACTATCAAACGTCCCCAACCACACCCGTTTCCCGTGCCGCGTTGAGTCCCGTATCTCCGCAGCGAATTTGCCCCACGGGCGTGCACGGACGCCTATATACAACTTCCTCTTCGTTTCGCAACATTGATCGTGGTCTTCGGCTTGTCTTTTGCTCGAGCCGGATGATAATTCGGAAGGGGTGGCTGCAATCGTGTCTCGTGACAAAAGTGAGGACTCGACGTCGCAAAGGCCGTCCCAAGGGGCCGTACCGGACTCCGGCAAGCCCGTCGAGGATTCGCAGGAGATTTCAGAGCTTACAGGCTCAAAGGGTGGTGAATACATTGTTGTAGTGCTCCTGATTTCTTGGGGGGTTTATGGATATTTTGGAAGAATTAAAAACTGAGAGATGGGGGGTTTTATAGTGCATGGTAGGAGTTACAAATTACGTCTGGTTTTACTTGAAAGTGGGGCCCACTGACAGTAATGCGCCCGGCCCTCGTGAAGGTCACATGCATCAGGCGTTTTATAAGGCACATGGGTCAAAATAGAGGCGGCTGGCTTAAAGGGAGGTTGCGTCAGCATGAGGGAAGCAAGCATAAAATGGGCGGGGCTTTGACATTTGTCCCACGTTAAAAAGAGGAACAAGACATCAGTCATCATGCACAAATGATTAGTTCCAACTTGCAAGCGTGACATGGATTCATGACATGAGATGGGGGGTTTTATACCACAACAACGAAGTTGTGTCGACCCTTGGAAAAATAGAATGATCCAATAATAGATGCATGGTACCGAGCGCGTTTCGTTTTTAAACTGTACTTGATCCAACATGATATCTTGACGTCGTTGCCGTACATGTACATTCAAGCATGCTGTATTTGGAATCTCGTTGTGTGTGTGCCTATGCCCGTGTATTATTGAGTATGAGAGAGTATGGAGAATTAACCAAGAGAATAAAAAAAGGAGCCCGAAGAGAAGTAGGTTAGAGATAAAGGTAATCTTTATGTTGTTATCTTTATGAGCAAAAATCTGCTATATGGACTTCGAGGAAGAGACATACAACCTCAATTAAGAAAAAGACCATAAACGAATCTGACTAAATTCCTAACTATTGTTACCAAATTAAGAATAGCACAAGTTTAAAGAAATCAAGTCAAACCATTCATAATTTTGCCATATAAGTAAATTGGAAGGGTGTCCAAATTCAAACTAGGTTAGGTGAGATTTTTAAAATTGTAATATTAGTGATTAGGATTTAGGGATTCATTTTTATATTCTAAATGTGTTCCTAAAATTGCTAGCTACTTGGCAGAGATTCACTTGGTTTTTGGAAATCATTTCTGAAAAGAAAATTAAAGAGGCTAAATATATAGCCTGCCACATCATCACCTTTTTTCTATCATATATTAATAAAATAGAAACAAATAATCCATGTCATCTGAACATCTTCCTCTTTTCTGCTCTCTAACAAGCCATGCACTTCTCTCCTTTAACTACCGTTTCTTCTCGTACCAGCTGCATCGAAGGTGCTTAAAATGTATAGTTACACTCCGTTGACAATTCTCATGACCATGTTATCCGCGCGCGAGGAGTCCCATACCTGAACAAATTGGTTTAAGCTTGGGGGTTCTAAAGGGGAGAGGGTGGGGCTGACATGCAGCCGGTAGTGTCAAATGTCGGTTGTCTGGAGGGGACCGGGATATCATCCAACTTGCTCCTATATATATATATATATATATATATATTCTCACCAACTTTATTTATGCTTCGGGTTCATTGAACTTATATCACAATGATATATAATTAACGATCCCACACATGAGAGAGAGAGAGAGAGAGAGAGAGAGAGAGATTGGTTGTGTGAGGGGGACAGAAATGTTTGGCGTATATATGTAAAAATTGGATAGGTGTACGTGTGTAGCCCGCCAACTTGGAAGCTCAATCAATATGAGCCAAGCAAAGCATTATGAGAATTGCTCAACCAATAGGAACCTTCTTCATCTCCTGGGAACATAGAGGTGTGTTGCTAATTATATATACTTGGGTTTTTTTTGATTTTTTGCGCGCCATGCCCATGCAGAAAACAGATGCTTTATACAATATTTCGTGTTTGTGAGAAAAAAACAGAGCGGGGGCGGATACGATCGAACAGGATATTTGACATAAAATAAAAACAGAGTGTGTATGGGCACTTTCCGTCATATGGAGAGTGCGTGGTTCGAACCCTAGAAAGCACAGGAGAGGAAATGGCCATAAATTAATGTTTTCGGGGGAAATTTGTGTCATGTCCCGCTTCCCAAAATGCTGAAGCGGTGACGTGGTTCGGTCCGTAGCCTAACTATATCTAAAGTGTTCTAATTTGATACAGTTACTTTAAGCGTTAAAAGAACATGCAGGCAATATACCAAAACTGTAAATAAAGGCAAAAGCTTTTATTCACATTAACTAAATATTGATTACATTGCATGGGCACCAAAATAAAACTTATTGTTTATTACATCCAAAGGAAGTAGACAATTCCTAAACAGATGGGCAACAGAGAAGGGAAAAGAAACTATTCCTAATAGTAGATTGACAAATCCACGTAGTCTTCTTCAATGGGTTCCACTCTTGCATCTTCATTGCGTGCTTCGTCCTCATCTAATGAACATTCCGAGAAGAAATAGGAAGAAAAGAAGTCCGTCAGCGAGTTATACTCGGGTAGAATGTCCCATAAGGATAAGTAAAGTAAAATAACATGTGTGTGCGATATTTGATATCGTATGTGTATAGTGGTAAAGAATATCAGGTGTCTACTACGTGTTATGCACGTATTAGTTTGGTAGACAAGGGTACCGGGCTTTTACAATTATTCCGTTGGGGCCACGGAACAATAGCGATCGAGAGTGAATAGTACTCGTTTCACTTCCCGAACCATGATTAATCAATAGGGGAATTCGAGACCCTTAATACAGCCTTGCTTCGTCAAAACTAACTGTAAATTCCCGTTTCCATCAATAAAAGTTTTTCTATTTTCCTAGTTCCCCGATATTCCCCCCTCCCTCGTAAATCTTTGTGTGAAGCCGTTGTTAGGTTTTTCAGTATTTAAATTTTTTCCTGAACCCTTAAAACCTAAGCAAGCCTAAACGATTAATTAAAACCAAAACAAACAAAATTTCATTAACTGCCCCAGCCCAAACAAATCCATATATATATATATATATATATATATATATATATATATATATATATATATATATATATATATTCTTCCCCTTTAAATTAAGCCCGTTCCCACCAAAACCCCTTCTCAGCCCAACCCAAGAACAAAACAAATTAAACCAATGAACTATGCCCCACACTCCTCAGCCCAGCCATGAAACTAAAACAAATCATTTAAAATTAAATAACCCTCTGGCCCAAGCCCAGCACCCTTCTCTTCACCGCGCCCGCTACACCAAACCCGACCCGCTTTGACTCCTTCTCCTTCTCTCCAACGTAAACTTTTTCCCGATCCACTTCTCGCGCCGACCCTCGCGGCCACGTCGCCTTGCCGTTGCCCCGCGACCTCGTCCACAACTCCCCCGAGTTCCTCAACCTCAAACCCTTACTCCTCACTCCCTCAATCTCATCTCAACTCCTCACACTCTCTCTCCACACGAACCCACTGCCAACTTCACCTTCTCCCCTCGACGACGAACCTCTTCCGACCTCCTCCCTCATCACCTCACCCTAACCTCCTCCTAAAGACCTCACCTCCACCTCATCGAGCCACTCCTGCATCTTCAACCGCTGAACTCACCGCCTCGAGCCCCCTGCACACCCACGGCCACTCCCTCACACTCGACATCGGCGAGCCCCCAACCGACCAGAACCATCTTGTTGACGCCCCAACGTCATCAGCATCATCACCATCACTCCAAACCGAGCCCCACTATATCTCTCTTTCTCTCTCCCCAAAATACCAAAAACCCTAACCACCAAGCCGGCGAACCCCCACTGCTGCCCGTCGCCGGAGTGACGCCGCCGGCCGTCGTCGACCCCAGCGCACTCACTGAGATCCACGGAGCACCCCCTTCATTTCCAGCAAGTACAAGCCATCTCCGGACAACTCCGACGTCGCATCCGAAGCGCGAGCCGAGGTCGCGAAATCCAAACCACGCCGTTCGTCACACGTTCTTGACGTTGCCACTGTCGTGCATCGCCCAAAGCGTTTCCAGGAAAGTACCCTATTTGCAACATGCTAATTTATGTCTGTTACAAACTAAAATCGTATAAATTCCGTGTTTACAATTCACGATAAATTATATGACATAACTGTTCGATGCAAGATCCCAATGAAAATCTTCATTTGATTTGACGGAACTCATTTGCATAGTCTGGCCCGTATGGAAGTGAACCTTGTGTATAAATTTCACTGGAAAATATGACTGTTAATGACTAAAACGAACACCCCCAAATACATCCGTAGAACTGGGAATTTCCCGCATGTGAAAATTGTTAAAATCACCATAAATCATGTACATATTGAAATGATGCGTTCGAGAGCTCAAATCGAAGCCGACTCGACGACCTGTAACCCTATACAATTTTCTAATGGTTTCTGTACTGAAATTGTGACGATAATTGGTTCGGAGAGCGGCTCTGGACTGCAGCCCAGAGCGACTCTGGTTATTGTTTTCTGTCCCGTAATGTTTACTACCGTGATTCTTGAACTCGTATGTTGCGGGACCCTACACCTTATTGAAGATGAATCTGTTAGCTAAATAACACAAGTGGTTTCACCCCGTTTCATCGTCGTTTTCTATTTAATATGTAATTTAAAAGAACAGGACGTATAACAGTCCAAAACAGAATCAGAATTGACATACTAGTGTTGAACAGTGCATAACTTTTGACGTACAAACGCGATTGAGAATAATTCGATTGAGTTGTAAACCCTATTGAAAACCCTAGATTTCGTTCAACTGTAACGTCGCTAAATTCTGATCCCAACTAGGTGAAATTCATGTCGCGAAACGGACGTTCAGTTCAGAAACTGAATTTCCTGCAGCGAGTAATTAACATGAAACGGCTGTAACTTGAATACCGGAAACCCGATTGAACTGAAACCAATTTTGATGAACTTCTGACAGAGTGTACTTGTTATCGTATTTGTATCACTTCGTTTAATTCTGAACATATGAATTACTGCAATTTTCGTAAATTTATGACGTGCATATTGGTTCATAATATACATGACTTGTTAACGGCATAAATACACATATCTTACCCAATTGCCATATACATAGTGTTAGTGCGTGTTAGTGTTCAGTGGACATTGCATTATCGTGCATGAATGATATTGGTTTAGGAGTGTCAAGTACACCAATGGAAAGTGAATGATTCGTGACAGTGATTAATACAGTGAACAGTGATAAAACCATGCTATTGGTATACTTCTACATGACTAAACCATAATCATCAATAATGTAAATCTGGGAAAAAGGGGAAATCGAAGTGGAAAGAGTATCGTATTTAGCGGGACCGTGTTTTAGAGGATGATCATTCGAGCAGTGATATATATATATTAGGTAAGATCTAGCGATCCGGCTGACGGGTTATGTCCCGGGCATGTGGGCCGTTGTCTCGGGTATGTACGAGACTCCTGTTAAACATGATCCTTCTTTCCACTATATGATTTCAAACATGACTTAGAGACCGATAGGGACACAGATCATACTTTGCATCATTTAGTGACATAGTGATTAACCGCATTTTACTTTCACTGTTATTACCTTATTTACCTGTTTCACATCATTACTATAAAAATTGCTATTACGTCGCTCTGACGACCTGAGTGTGCATGCTCAGACCTCGAGGAAGAACCAGCGCAGGAGTCGGATCTACGTTTCGAGCTGACGAAGATCTAGTCTGGAGTACCGTTTTCTTCCTTTCTGCTTTCCATAAAGAGATCTTGTACTTGTACTTGGTTAGTAGCTCTTCTTGCTTATTTGTAAATTGTGAATAATGGATTTTAATGTAATAATTTTGTGATGTATTTCCTTTACTGCTGTGCTTTGTTTACTGATTACCATGTAATGCTAGAAGCCGAAGTGTGACTACGGCGGGATTATTCCTTGACCGTAGGAACATGGCTGGCCTAGTCATCCCTCGTTTTCCGTATTTTGGGAAGCGGGGCGTGACATGGTTTTGTTGGTATCAGAGCCAGGTTTAGTAACAAGGGGTAACATTAACTATACTGTATTACATTATTTTCGTTTCACTATTCCTGATTTTCATCCTTGCATCTGATCTTATCCTTTTGAATCTTCCAGCGATATGACGTCCCCGAACGACCCCTTCTCGGACTCCAGTTCTCAGGACCGCACGGAAAGAATACTTAGTGCACTGACCTCTCTCGCAGAAGCTCAGGAGAGAAAGACAGACTTACTCGCTGAGGGACTCAGGGCCATTACCGCTGCAGGAGGACCCTCCGCACTCATTACCGCCCCTGAGGGCACTACTCCACCAGCTTATCCTACTAGGGCTGGTACCGTATCAGACTTCCGACGGTTGCATCCAGCTGCATTCACAGGGCTAGCTGAACCCCTCGAGGCCGAGCAATGGCTGGTGAACATGGAAAACTTACTGACGGCCGCTAGGGTAGCAGATGAAGACAGGGTGAACGTGATAAAGATCCAACTGGAAGATGAAGCCCGTACATGGTGGTCAGTGGAAAAAAGCAGGCTAGACAGGCCGATTGAATGGGGCAAATTCAAGGAGTGCTTCCTAGACCATTATTTCCCTTCTACCGCCAAGGCGGAGATAGAGGAAAGATTCATTCTATTGAAGCAGAATGGACGTCCAGTGGACGTATATGCGGCAGAGTTCAACCGTCTGAGCCGTTTTGCTCCATACATGGTCGCCTCAGAGGCCACTAGGGCCAGACGCTTCTTGCAGGAACTTGATTTTGAGCTGCAGCAGTTGATCGCATCACTGGAGCTGCAGACTTTTGCACAGGTACTCAACGCGACGAGAGTTCAGGAGCAATTGATCAACAAGTTCAGGAAGCCCCCAGTCGTTCCAGTACGTACCCCTGCACCTTCTCGAGGAGCCATACTGGTTCATAGGCCTGGAACGACACAAATGAAGCGTTCGTTCGTGCCACAGCACCTCCCCCAGAGACGGAACGTAGTTTGCGGCTACTGCAATAGAGATGGGCATACCCAGAAGGACTGTCGCCACGCCAAGGGACAGTGCTTGATTTGCGGATCCAGTCAGCACAGGATTAGCGGTTGCCCCGAGCGAGCAGAGATACAGGGAGGTTCTGGACCACCGCAGCAGAGGCCACAGGAGCAGAGGCAACCCTATACAGGTCGCAGTCAGGGACGGGCTTTCACCTTGACCGCCGAGCAGGCGGAGGTTTCAGGAGAAGTTGTTACATGTACTTTACTCGTACATTTCTTGCCAGCTAGAGTACTATTTGATTCTGGAGTATCGCACTGTTTCATATCTGAGCATTTCATTGATACACACTTCATACCACATGAACCACTAACCAAGGGCTGGGAGATACATACGGGTAATGGCATTATAATATCTAGTCGAGAGTGTAGATCATGTCCGGTTGTAGTGTGTGGCAGGAAATTCTATGAGAATTTCCTTCTGATTGGGACGGGCAGTTACGACGCAATTCTCGGGATGGATTGGATGAGTACCTTCCATACAGTTATTGATTGCCGTGCAAGGAATATGATCTTCCGCATTCCCAATCACCCGGAGTTTATTTTCGAGGGCGGAAGCGAATCTTTGGAGCCAGCCAAGTATAGAGCCAAGCCAAAGGAGTTGACAGCTATGGAGATTGATGAGAGCGCAGCCCCAGAGATTGTTCGGGACGTTCTGGACGTGTTTCCTGAAGATTTACCAGGTCTACCACCTCCATGCGTCTTGGAGTTCTCGATCGATTTGGCTCCAGGTACGGCACCTGTATCCAAGGCCCCGTACAGAATGGCACCGGTTGAGTTGGCGGAGTTGAAGAAGCAAATTGAAGAACTATTGGAGAAGGGATTTATCCGGCCAAGTGTTTCACCGTGGGGTGCACCAGTTCTGTTAGTGAAGAAGAAGGATGGATCGCTGCAGATGTGTATAGATTATCGGGAGCTGAACAAGGTCACAATAAAGAACAAGTACCCAATCCCGCGCATCGACGACTTATTCGATTAGTTAAGTGGGGCCAAGGTATTCTCGAAGTTGGATCTCCGTTCTGGATATCATCAAATCAGAGTAGCAGCCGAGGATGTATGCAAGACGGCTTTCAGGAACCGATACGGACATTACGAGTTCCTTGTGATGTCGTTCGGTGTTACCAATGCTCCAGCGATATTCATGGACTTGATGAACAGGGTGTTTGCAAAGTACTTGGACACATTTGTCGTTGTATTTATCGACGACATACTTGTCTACTCGAAGACCCAGGAGGAGCATGTCGAGCATTTGCGCACGGTTCTACAAATTCTTCGGGAAGAGAAGCTGTACGTGAAACTAAGCAAGTGTGAATTTTGTCGACAAGGTTCAGTTTTTGGGACACATTGTTTCGGGTGAAGGCATCTCGGTGGACCCGGCAAAGATAGAATTTGTCAGAGATTGGCCAACACCGAAGTCTGTGGTTGAGATCAGAAGCTTTCTGGGATTGGCAGGTTATTATCGGAGGTTTGTCCAAGACTTCTCAAGAATCGCTGAACCGTTGATAAGGTTGACACGGAAGGATGTACCATTTGCATGGACGGAGGAGTGTACTCAGGCATTTGACACACTGAAGCAGAAGTTAACCACGGCGCCAATTCTTACAGTACCAGATGATTCCGGTGGTTTGGTGATACACAGTGATGCCTCAGGGAAGGGTTTAGGCTGTGTTCTGATGCAGCACGGCCGAGTGGTTGCTTACGCCTCTCGACAACTGAGAAATCACGAGAAGAACTATCCTACGCATGACTTGGAGTTAGCTGCTGTAGTCTTTGCGTTGAAGATTTGGAGGCACTACCTATTGGGCGAGAAAGTGGAGGTGTACACGGATCATAAAAGTCTGAAGTACGTCTTCACTCAGAAGGAACTAAACATGAGGCAGCGCCGATGGCTAGAGCTGATGGCAGATTATGACTTGGACCTTCAGTACCACCCGGGAAAAGTGAATGTTGTACCAGATACGCTCAGTCGCAAGCCAGCGGTCATGATGTTGACCAGTCAGAGGATCATTATTGAGGACTTTCAGAGACTCGAGCTTGAAGTCGTTACACTGAGCGCATTCAGTCAACTTTGGCAACTACAGGTGCAGTCTTCCCTGGTGGATCGCATCAAGCCTGCACAAGCAGATGATCCCCGACTGCAAAAGTTCAGAGCGCAAGTAGAAGCCGGGCTGAGAACAGACCTAATCATACATGAAGATGGTTCTCTGAGGTTCGGTAGCAGACTCTGCGTACCCAAGGGGGATGTTCGAGAAGAAGTACTGGCCGAGGCGCATAGTTCAGCTTATTCTGTGCATCCGGGAGGTACAAAAATGTATCAAGACCTAAAGCAACATTTTTGGTGGAACGGAATGAAGCGGGAAATCGCGAGGTTCGTATCCAGATGCTTAGTATGCCAGCAGGTGAAGGCAGAACATCAGAGGACAGCAAGATTGTTACAACCACTTCCGATACCAGAATGGAAGTGGGAGCACATTACCATGGATTTCGTGACGGCCTTACCATGGAGCCCTAAAGGCAACAATGCCATTTGGGTTATCGTCGACCGACTCACGAAAGCTGCACACTTCTTACCATTCCGAGTGGGGCAGTCGACAGAGTCACTGGCAGAGAGATACATGTAGGAGATAGTGCGACTTCACGGTGTTCCAATCAGCATTGTGTCGGATCGAGACACCAGATTCGTGTCGCACTTCTGGAGGAGCTTACAGAAGAGTTTGGATACCCGCCTCAAGTTTAGCACAGCTTATCACCCACAGACGGATGGACAATCCGAGCGTACGATTCAGACGCTCGAGGATATGTTGAGAGCCTGTATATTGGACTTTCAGGGTTTCTGGGAAGACCACCTGCATCTAGTCGAGTTTTCCTATAACAACAGTTACCAGGCTAGCATTCAGATGACTCCTTTCGAAGCACTTTACGGGCGGAAGTGTCGATCCCCAGTGTGTTGGGATGATGTGGGAGAGCGAAGATTGTTAGGTCCCGAGCTCATTGTTCAGACAGTCGACAAGGTCCAAATGATCAGACAGCAAATTAAGACGGCTCAGGATCGACAGAAGAGTTGGGCAGATACCAGAAGGAGAGCACTAGAGTTTGAAGTCGGAGATCACGTGTTCCTGAAGATTTCCCCTACCCGTGGAGTTATCAGGTTCGGAGGTCGGGGAAAACTCAGTCCCCATTTCATCGGACCTTTTGAGGTGCTAGAGCGAGCAGGAGAGGTGGCCTACCGACTCGCCTTGCCTCCATCGCCAGCTGGTGTGCACAATACCTTCCACGTGTCACAGTTACGGCGTTATGTTCGGGATGAGAGCCATGTCCTGGACTATTCGGAGCTAGTTTTGGGTACCGATCTATCATACAAGGAGCAGCCCACTACCATCCTCGACCGCAGAGAGAAAGTGCTGAAGAACAAGGTCATTCCGTTAGTCCGAGTGTCTTGGAGCGGTCGTTCCCCAGGAGAATCTACCTGGGAGCGGGATGAAGATATCCGTACACGTTTTCCACACCTCTTTGTTTAGTATTTGGCTTCCTTGTATTCTCGGTAAATTTCGAGGACGAAATTTTTGTAAGGGGGTATGATGTAAATCCTCGTTCCCATCAATAAAAGTTTTTCTATTTTCCTAGTTCCTCGATATTCCCTCCTCCCTCGTAAATCTTTGTGTGAAGCCGTTGTTAGATTTTTCAGTATTTAAATTTTTTCCTGAACCCTTAAAACCTAAGCAAGCCCAAACAATTAATTAAAACCAAAACAAACAAAATTTCATTAACTGTCTCAGCCCAAACAAATCCATATATATATATATATATATATATATATATATATATATATATATATATATATATTCTTCCCCTTTAAATTAAGCCCGTTCCCACCAAAACCCCATCTCAGCCCAACCCAAGAACAAAACAAATTAAACCAATGAACTATACCCCACACTCCTCAGCCCAGCCATGAAACTAAAACAAATCATTTAAAATTAAATAACCCTCTGGCCCAAGCCCAGCACCCTTCCTCTCACCGCGCCCGCTACACCAAACCCGACCCGCTTCGACTCCTTCTTCTTCTTCCCAACGTAAACTTTTTCCCGATCCACTTCTCGCGCTGACCCTCGCGGCCACGTCGCCTTACCGTTGCCCCGCGACCTCATCCATAACTCCCCTGAGTCCCTCAACCTCAAACCCTTACTCCTCACTCCCTCAATCTCATCTCAACTCCTCACACTCTCTCTCCACATGAACCCACTGCCAACTTCACCTCCTCCCCTTGACGAGGAACCTCTTCCGACCTCCTCTCTCATCACCTCACCCTAACCTCCTCCTAAATACCTCACCTCCACCTCATCGAGCCTCCCCTGCATCTTCAACCGCTGAACTCACCCCCTCGAGCCCCATGCACACCCACGGCCACTCCCTCGCACTCGACACCGGCAAGCCCTTAACCGATCAGAACCACCTCGTTGATGCCCCAACGTCATCAGCATCATCACCATCACTCCAAACCGAGCCCCACTATATATCTCTCTCTCTCTCTCCAAAATACCAAAAATCCTAACCACCAAGCCGGCGAACCCCCACCACTGCCCGTCGCCGGAGCGACACCGCCGGCCGTCGTCGACCCCAGCGCACTCACTGAGATCCACGGAGCACCCCCTTCGCTTCCAGCAAGCACAAGCCATCTCCGGGCAACTCCGACGTCGCATCCGAAGCGCGAGCCGAGGTCGCGAAATCCAAACCACGTCGTTCGTCGCGCGTTCGTGACGTTGCCACTGTCATGCATCGCCCAAAGCATTTCCAGGCAAGTACCTTACTTGCTACATGCTAATTTATGTCTGTTACAAACTAAAATCGTATAAATTCCGTGTTTACAATTCACGATAAATTATATGACACAGCTATTCGATGCAAGATCCCAATGAAAATCTTCATTTGATTTGACGGAACTCATTTGCATAGTCTGGCCCGTATGGCAGTGAACCTTGTGTATAAATTTCACTAGAAAATATGACTGTTAATGACTAAAACGAACACCCCCAAATACATCCGTAGAACTGGGAATTTCCCGCATGTGAAAATTGTTAAAATCACCATAAATCATGTACATATTGAAATTATGCGTTCGAGGGCTCAAATCGAAGAAGACTCGACGAACTGTAACCCTATGCAAGTTTCTAATGGTTTCTGTACTGAAATTGTGACAATAATTGGTTCGGAGAGCGGCTCTGGACTGTAGCCCAGAGCGACTCTGGTTATTGTTTTCTGTCCCGTAATGTTTACTACCGTGTTTCCTGAACTCTTATGTTGTGGGACCCTACACCTTATTGAATATGAATCTGTTATCTAAATAAAACAAGTGGTTTCACCCCGTTTCATCGTCGTTTACTATTTAATCTGTAATTTAAAAGAACAGGACGTATAACAGTCCAAAACAGAATCAGAATTGACATACTAGTGTTGAACAGTGCATAACTTTTGACTTACAGATGCGATTGAGAATCCGTCTATTGCGTTGAAAACCCTATTGAAAATCCTATATTTTGTTCAACTGTAGTGTTGCTAAATTCTGATCCCAACTGGGTGAAATTCGTGTCGCAAAACGGACATTCAGTTCAGAAACTGAATTTCCTGCAGCGAGCACTTAAAATGAAATGGCTGTAACTTGAATACCGGAAACCCGATTGAACTGAAACCAATTTTGATGAACTGCTGACAGAGTTTACTTGTTATCTTATTTGTATCACATTGTTGAATTTTGAACATATGAATTACTGTAATTTTCGTAAATTTATGACGTGCATATTGGTTCATAATATACATGACTTGTTAACGGCATAAATACACATATCTTACCCAATTGCCATATACATAGTGTTAGTGCGTGTTAGTGTTCAGTGGACATTGCATTATCGTGCGTGAATGATATTGGTTTGGGAGTGTCAAGTACACCAATGGAAAGTGAATGATTCGTGACAGTGATTAATACAGTGAACAATGATAAAACCGTGCTATTGGTATACTTGTATACGACTAAACCATAATCATCAATAGTGTAAACCTGAGAAAAAGGGGAAATCGAAGTGGAAAGAGTATCGTATTTAGCGGGACCGTGTTTTAGAGGATGATCATTCGAGCAGTGATATATATATGTATATATATATATATATATATATATATATATATATATATATATATTAGGTAAGATCTAGCGATCCGGCTGACAGGGTTATGTCCCGGGCATGTGGGCCGTTGTCTCGGGTATGTACGAGACTCCTGATAAACATGATCCTCCTTTCCACTATACGATTTCAAACATGACTTAGAGACCGATATGGACACAGATTATACTTTGCATCATTTAGTGATATAGTGATTAACCGCATTTTGCTTTCACTGTTATTACCTTATTTACCTGTTTCACATCATTACTATAAAAATTGCTGTTACGTCGCTCTGACAACCTGAGTGTGCATACTCAGACCTCGAAGAAGAACCAGCTCAGGAGTCGGATCTACCTTTCGAGCTGACGAAGATCTAGTCTGGAGTACCTTTTTCTTCCTTTCTGCTTTCCATAAAGAGATCTTGTACTTGTACTTGGTTAGTAGCTCTTCTTGCTTATTTGTAAATTGTGAATAATGGATTTTAATGTAATAATTTAGTGATGTATTTCTTTTACTGCTGTGCTTTGTTTACTGATTACCATGTAATGCTAGAAGCCGAAGTATGACTACGGCGGGATTATTCCTTGACCGTAGGAGCATGGCTGGCCTAGTCATCCCTCGTTTTCCGTATTTTGGGAAGCGGGGCGTGACACTAACCAACCCCGGTCTTATACAGTAATATAGAAGTATAGGTCGGTATTAGCACACAACACTACTAAGGGTGTCACAAAGAGGGGTTCCTTTTTGGTCATTCGTAAAAAAGAAATCTTCTATTCGACCGTAAAGATGAAATCGGTTATCCGTAAAAACGGAATCTTCATGGTCATCCATAGAGATAGAATCTTCTATTCATCCGTAAAGACGGAATCGGTTATCGGTAAAGACGGAATCTTCTTGGTTATCCGAAAAGACGGAATCTACACATGAACCCCCTTTCTTAGGTGTTCACATCTAACGTCCTAACAGTACCAGGTGACATGTCATATGGTTTATCATGAGTTGGGTTAAGTATAGGATAGCAGTCATATGATTAGGTTTCCATAATAGTTCATGGTATTTTTAGTGAAAACATAACATATTAGGGAAGTTTATGGTGTTTATTAGAAAATACGACTTTAGATAAGGTCGAGACATTTATTTCAAAATACGACTTTCGAAAAGGTCAAGGTATTTATTTAAAAATATGACTTTTATATAAGGTTGAGATATTTATTTGAAATAATAATTTTAGGTAAGTAAATATATCTTAAGAGTATTTAGATGAAAGTATATATTTTAGGTTATTCATATGAAAGTATATAGTTTAGGATATTTATTGATAAAAGTTTGCTCTCAGATTGTACAGCACTTCGACTTGTAAAATGGCGTTTACTTAGTTTAGCTTAGACAGCATAACGGCTCATAAACGGTGTTTTATTAGTTTCAATTCGGAAAGCACAATAACGTAGATGGCTTTCACAGAAAATGGATAATAAGGGGGTAAGACATTACCTCGTGTCTATAACGTGTAAAAATGTCGTGTAATCAATCTATTGATGATTAAGTATACATTGATAGGGTTTTGTTACATTTATCTAACAAGACTAAACCGGTATTAATTTGAATATCAAGTTGAGGTTTTGAACATGCAGGAATAAAATCAGAGAAGGCGACGAGGGCAAGGAGATTGATTGAGAATCCTGCCTTGAAACGGGTTACAAAAAGGATGTCGGAACGTCGTTTTGTACGGAAACACGAATAGCGTCGCGCTCAAATATTTCTCAAGGGATTGGATGGAACCACTGCATTGGCGTCGAAAAAACGAAGAGCGGCGTATTTTTTTCCAGAATTTCGTGATGAGTAGAATGACAGAAAAGTATGAAGAAAAGGGGTGTTTATAGGGTTTTGAAACCCTGCACCCGAGCCGGAAATCAAGCTGACCACCGCCCAACAGTGCTACCATCAGTGCCCGCCTCTTCTTGGGCCGTTCGATTGAGAGATCGAACGGTCCCCGTTCACGCAAATGGAGCGCGAGCCGCCCACATGATACTATGCGCTTGCGCTAGCAAGCGCGTGAACCCCACTCGTCAGCGCCCGCTGACAAGTGTGGGGCGGGTCGTGTCGAATCTGACCCGAATCAAATCCTATTTATATGTTTTTTTTCTTTTTCGAAAACTGTTTTTAATTAGAAAAATATTTAAAAGTAGTTAAGAATATTGGGAAAATGAAGGGAAAATTTAGAAAAATCTATTTTAATTTTTTTCATCTTAGGAAAAATTTGGGTTAAAAAAAATTACTTTTCACCGTCGTTATAAATATTCCTAAAACCTTTCCTTTTCTTAAAAAGTACAAAATAATTGCTTAAAAATTATATCAATTATTTTTAAATGGAAAACAATTATTTTAAAGCCTTTTCTACCGGATGAAGCCTTAAGAAAAATATTTCGACACGAGAATAATCATAAATAGCTTTTATTTATGTATAGAAAAACTATAGACGTTACAATGCGTGGGTCCCCTGAGATGCGTGTGTTGTATGCATAGATTAGGGATTTTGAGCCAGTTTAAAAAAAGAAGAAGAAGAGGCAATTCAAAATTCGAAATAAAAATAATGTTACGGATAGTTTTAGAAAGTGGGTAAAAAGATGTTATAACTATACTTAGACGAGAGAAAGGATATGGCGTAGTAGCGAGTTCATTCCGATTCAGATTCGTAGGACTCTATTCAAAAGACTCAAACCATATAAAAGTTTATCCCAACTTATATTTTATATCCATATGTATCCCATAATTTTCCCGATATGGGACTATATTAACCACATTCTCAGTACCCCCTCACACAAAGAGGACTTCACTTGCGATGGCTCAAACCTTATGGGCAACGTGGACAAGCAAACACCGAGTTCTGACACCATGTAAAACTCGTTTAGGCCCACGACACATGGACCACACATGGATGCAAATAGGCTTTTGATACAGTAGGACTCCATCCAAAAAACTCAAGCTTTATGAAAATTTATCCCAAGTTATATTTTATATCCATATGCATCCCTATAAGGGTACATGGACTTTCAACATAACCGGATTTTATCCAATAAGACTCGGGCCTTATTTTGTCACCTCTTATATTTTATACACATGTACCTCTCATAGTTTTATATATATGCGTATAAAATATAAGATGAGACAAAATAAGGTCCGAGTCTTATTGGACGGATGCCCTTTATGTTGAAAGCCCGTGTGCTCTTATATGTAAAATATTTGTTTGTGTATAATTAAATTTAATATGGTATCAGTGCTTGGGTGTTTGTTTGTTCACGTTGCACATAAGATTTGAGCCCTCGCACGTGAAGTCCTCTTTTTCCACGTGTGTTGCACATGAGAAGAAGTGTTGAGATATGTGGATAACATAAAACTATGAGAGATACATGGATATAAGTTGGGACAAAATAAGGCTCGAGTCTTATTGGATGGAACCCCTTTATATTAAAAGCCTGTGTGCCCTTATATATAAAATATATAACCGTTCCTCTGTTCGTGTATGATTAAATTTAATAAATCTTCAAAGGATAGCTGTCTATTAAAGATATTAGCTACACACTTTTAAAGGTTGCGTTATAATAGTAGAGATCAACGAGATTAAACCTTTAGTTGCTCATGTCTCTCGGTGATTATATCATATATAACTACCAAGCATATATAACTACCAAGCCAGCTAGCTAGCTACCTCTCTAATCTAGAATTGAATATTTATATATGGGACTTAATTTGTTGCCAAATTCTTTCAATATCCAGTCATATATATGTTCAATTGTTGAAGATAATACAAAAAAAGAGTATAATGATCAAAGACAAAGCCCACCTTCAAGAAAATGAGAGCTAGCTAGGGTTGAATTTTCCACTATTATTTGTAAAACTTGATTCTTATTTTTTTTTGTATTTCAATTTCGTTATTCAATTCGTAAGTCAAAGAGTAACTATGTGGGATTTATATATTATGCTAAAGTGTGAGCACATATCATATCATCTTTGTAGGGATTAAATTAAATTAGTATGTTGCATGTGCGATGTACGTTTGTATATTTTGACATAACGGAAAGATTTTTAAAGAATTAGTGACCATGGGAATGTACAAAGTTATAGAGATGATAGGTTTGTATATTTTGACATCACAAAGATATGAGAATTAGTTGGAGAAATGGGAACATGGAAATGAAAAGAGTTACAGAGATGACGGAAACCTAAAACCTTTCAGCTATGGGGAGTTTGTTATCGGTGAATAGTAATAACACTAGTAAAATAGGGAGTTGCCCCTACGGATATTGGAATCCGTAGGGGCAGATTTAACTTGGCCCTACGGATTAATCCGTAGGGCTAAAAGGTTGCCCCTACGGGCACAGATATCCAAGAATAAAAATATTAATTCTTAATTTGGTGTTTGCCCCTATGGAGCCGCAAACAAAGGACCTATGGGTATATCCGTAGGGGCAACTAAATATCGATTTAACAAAAGCACAGATCAATCGCCTACGCTCACTTTCTCTCTCTCTCGATCGCGCGCGAAAAAAATCCCCAAATCGCCACGCCGTCGTCGCCACCGCCGTTCTCCTCGTCGCCACCGCCGTTCTCGTCGCCACCACCATTCTCGTCGCCACCGCGGTTCAGGTCGTCGCCACCGCCGTTCAAGTCGTCGCCCCAGCCCCAGCAGCAGCCGTTCAGGTGAGTAAATCTTGAGGTAAATTAAAGAATTTTTTGATTATTTTGGGCTTAGGGTTCATGGCTAGGTCTGGGGTTGCGCGCGCGAGTTGGGGTTCGGCAGGGGTCGCGGTCGCGGTCGCGGTCGGGGTCGGGGTTAGGGTTAGGGTTGGGGTTCGGGTGCTGCTGGGGTGGGGCTGGGGTTAGGGTTTGCCTTAGGGTTGGTGTTGGGGTTTAGCTGGCCGCGCTTGGGTTAGGGTTAGGTTGGGGCTGGGCTGGGCTGGGGCTGGGGCTGGGTTGGGGTTAAGTGGTGGGGAGTTGGAAAAAAACAAGAAAATGAAAGAGTAATGAATGTGAGAAATTAAGAATGAGAACAATTGCACAACAAATTTGTTGACAAGAAAATAAGAGAGTAATGAATGTGAGAAATTAAGAATGAGAACAATTGCACAGAAAAAGCTATGCTTGACTAGGGGGGATGGTTCTATGTGCTTTCAGAGAGCAACTTGGGGTTAGGGTTAGGTGGATTGATGACAACAAAATACCATAATTTATAACTATATTACTCATCTAATGTGTATGGCATGTGAAAACTAGATGAAGGTCGAGGCAAGCACAACAAATTTGTTGGATGGGACAATGTCAATAGGAGCTCAATGCTATTGGGAAAAATAATAATTCAAAGACATAGTGGAGTTTTTGATTGGTGGCATGGACTAGTTTGATGTATGTAGTTGGTTTGATTTATTAGAGAGCGATTCGAGATGTTCGGGTTAAAACCAATATATGATAATATGAAATCTTCATATTCCCATCGATACTCATATATGAAACTAAAAGTGCCACTTAGTCCCCGTCTATCGGTTAACATAACGTGCGATAATTTATTCTCTTCAACGACAAACGCACACACAAAGCATATACACGGATTTTCTCCTTTGTCAGTAACTATCCCGTTCTTATATTTCTCAATATAGTCAGCATAACCTACAATTTATATGTTATTCAGTCTAACATGGCCCATGAGTACGTCAGAGTTAAGGACTGGATGTATGTGGATTGGAAACAACGTATGCAACCTAAGTTTGTCGCAGGAGTTGCTGCTTTCCTTGAATTTGCACGCGCACATAATAAGATCATAATAGAGAAGATTCTCTGTCCGTGCGATAGATGTGGCAATAAGTACTGGCAGAAGGTAGAATTGGCAGAGTTTCATATTGTAAAACATGGGTTTACTAGACTTTATTCAACTTAGAAATATCACGGGGAAGGAGAAGAATGCAGTACTGCGGTAGAAGAAGAAGGAGAACACGATAATGCGGCAGGAGAAGAAGAAGAATTCGGTAATACGGCAGGAGACGGAAATTTATTTCCATCAGAAGAAATGGAGGATATGGTAGAGGCTGCCCTAGGTGAATCTATTCGTACCGAAGATGACATTCCTTCCGGTCAAGGACCGCGTGAGGATAAATATGAAAATTTCACGAATGATACTGGGAAACCAATTTATGAGAATGCGAAGTATTCCACACTCTCATTGTTCGTCCAACTTTTCCAGATTAAGTGCCTAAATGGATGGAGCAACAAGTCATTCACAATACTTCTTTCGTTCTTGAAAGATTCTATGCCTCCGGGAAATAATGTGCCCGAAAGCTGGTACGAAGCCCAGAAAATGATGTCTGATTTGGGTCTAAAGTGCGAGAAGATTCAAGCATGTCCTAAAAATTGCGTGTTGTACCGGAAAGAGAATTCAGATTTGAAAGAGTGTCCAACATACGGAGAGGCCAGGTATAAGCCGAAAGATTCTGATAAGAAGCCTGATATACCTGTGAAGATAGTACGATATTTTCCCATAACACAGAGGTTACAGAGGCTATTCAGGTGCAAGAAAACAGCCGAGGCAATGATTTGGCATCACCGTGCTCCTCCAAGCGAAAATGGAAAAATGATCCATCCAAGAGATTCACCGGCATGGAAGGATTTCGATAGGAGGCACGCAATATTCAGTAGCGATCCTCGCAATGTCCGGCTCGGACTGGCTACCGATGGCTTCTGCCCATTCAACTATATGGCTGGAAGTCACAGTACATGGCCCGTTGTAATGATAATTTATAATCTGTCGCCTTGGTTGGCTATAGACCAATCATACTTTATGATGCCTCTTCTTATCGACGGACCAAACTCACCGGGGAACAATATCGACGTCTATCTCCGACCTCTGATCGAGGAGCTGAAAACTTTGTTCATTGATGGTGTAGAGACATATGATTCAAACACAAATACAATCTTCATACTGCGTGCGGTTTTAATGTGGACAATTAATGACTTTCCTGCGTATGGAATGCTATCAGGTTGGTCCGTACATGGTCACAAAGCATGTCCTCATTGCCATGAACACACAACATCAAATTTTTTGAATTTTAGCAGGAATGTTTGTTATTGCGGCCATCGACGTTTTCTGCCTCCAGACCACCCCTATAGGTTAGACACGGTTCACTTTGATGGTCATCAGGAGCTTCTTGGACCTCCATCCCCATTATCCGGAGAGGACGTGACTGCTAAATGGGATGGTTACAATAACGTGACCTTCGGGATGGATCCGACGAAACAGGTCAAACCACAATATTGGAACAAGTTAAGCATTTTCTTCAAGCTTCCGTACTGGTCTACAAATTCAGTGCGTCATTGTCTGGACGTCATGTATATAGAGAAAGGAGTATCAGAGCACATACTTAACTTGCTTCTGTGTAAAGACGGGAAATCGAAAGACAACATGAATGCTCGGATGGATCTACAAGAGTGGGGAATAAGAAGTGAATTGCACCCTAAACCGGTAGCGGGTAAACCGGGCAAGTTTGTACTTGCCAATGCCGCTTATCATATGTCACAACCGGAGAAGAAAAGATTCCTGCAGGTGTTGCATGATTTGAAAGTCCCCACAGGTTTCTCAGGATCATTCAGCAAGAAAATAAAAATTGTGAAGGGCAAGATCGATGGGCTGAAAAGTCATGATCACCATGTTATCGTGGAGCACCTTCTTCCATTAGCCCTCAGGACTTCTCTCCCCGACTCGGTTGGTCTAGTAATCAACGACCTATGTTGTTTTTTCAGGGAGTTGTGTGCTAAAACACTGGAGGTTGCGACGCTGGATAAACTAGAAAATTCTATTACGTTGATACTTTGCAAGTTTGAGCGTATTTTCCCACCGTCATTTTTCGATATCATAATACACTTGACAGTTCATCTTGCAACTGAGGCGAAATTAGCCGGACCAGTACAATATCGATGGATGTATCCCGTCGAGAGGTACGTGTAATTTTTCGTTTCGCGCAATTTATAAATTTATTGTCGTCATGTATGCCCGTATTTATTTATTCAACATATTCTCATTAGGTACCTCTACACTCTTAAGAAGTATATACGCAATAAAAATTGACCAGAGGGTTCTATCATGCAAGGTTATCTTCTTGATGAAGCAACCATATTTTGTTCCCGCTATCTGGACGAGAACATTGAGACAAGGCTTAACCGACCACGAAGAATTCAAGACGGGCCATATGGTAAAGCCGAGTATAAGAGGGTAGACACTATGTTTATCAACAAGATATACCGGTTTATCTTGCTTAATTGCGCATATCTTGAACAAATTAGAGAGTAAGTTCTTTTGGATTAATTGTTATATCTATGTTTGTGCGTGTATGAAATGACATAATATTAATGTCACAATTACTTGTCGAAAACAGAACTTATTTTAACGAGGTACGTGAGGGGCATCCTGATTGGAACAAAGAACGTTTGGAAAAATACCATCAGGATAATTTTTGTGATTGGGTCACAGATCATGTAAGTTATTCGAATAACATTTTATTGCTATCAGTTTTAATCTAAACTTGTATCGTTATGTATTTTGTCGTAAAATTTGTTTTGTTAGATCCACGATCCGAACTTGTCTGCATCATTTGAGAGTGATTCAAGATGTTTAGCTCAATTTCCTAGTATGGAGGTTGCATATTACAAAGGATTTGTTGTCCTTGGATACAAATTCGAAGTTAAGGACATAGAAACATCTAGAACCACTCAGAATAGTGGGATTGCGACGGTAGGATCGGACGGTGTGATTTACTATGGGTACTTAAATTGTATACTCGGCATCCACTATCCCGGACGATCAGAACCTTTTTATATATTCCAGTGTACTTGGTACGATCCGCGAACCGATACGGACAGGTGGAGAAGCAGTCTTGGGACTTAGAAAGATGAATATGGATTGACCAGTGTGAACACACTTAGATTTTACGGTCAGGACGATCCGTTTATCTTTCCTAACCAAGCGTTCCAAGTATACTACTCACAGTGTTTGAAGCATCCGGAGTGGAGTGTTGTATGCCGATGGAAACCCAGAGATGTCTACAATATCCCAGAATACGAGGACAGCGATGAGGACGAAGAAGAGAGAAGGCTTAAAGTGCTCCGACCGTCTGTTTCGAAGGACGGGTTGTCTTCGACCGATCATGAAGTTACGTGGGTTAGAAATGACATCGACGATGAAATCCAAGTAGATATGTATGATACGCC
The DNA here is from genome assembly GCA_030015575.1 of Agapanthus africanus. Taxonomy (NCBI): domain Eukaryota; kingdom Viridiplantae; phylum Streptophyta; class Magnoliopsida; order Asparagales; family Amaryllidaceae; genus Agapanthus; species Agapanthus africanus. The sequence goes on from JASDDO010000001.1 coordinate 553,063,204, forward strand.
CACGAAACGAAAAAGATTATCAGTAATGTTATATTATTACTTCACATTTTACGCTCTGGATCATATATAGTCAATACTTTTAATGATTGTCTAATGCGTCCACGAAGCGTTTATCTAGATTTGATGACGATGTCGAGAGCAGCGAGGGGCGGCAGGAGCTCCAGCCGCGGCAGAGGCAGAGCGGTTCTGCCGCCCGGAGAGCTCCGTAGGGAGCTTCAGAGGGCCGGTCTTGCACCCAGATCGGAGACCCCTTCAGATGCCTCCTTCCGTGTGGATTTTGCCACACCTCCAGGTATACTGCACGCATATCCATTTTGAATGTAATATTACAGATATTCATGCATGTTTATGTCAAAATTACTTATGCTGTCAATGTTTGATTGTCTAGTTGTTGGTGATGCGTCCACATCTGGGACAGAGGCCACCCCCGCTCCTCCAGGTATGTTTATATATCATATAGTGTATGTATATTGATTTAGAATACTATATCATAAATACACACATTCCTTTTGCTCTTACTTAGCAATTTTTATTATTGTCTAGCTGTAGGTGGTGACACCACCGCACCTGCGGGTATGTTTATATATCCTATAGTGCATGCATATTGATTTAGAACGTTATATTATTGATCTACACATTCTTTTTGCAATTACTTATATAATCTATTTTTAATTGTCTAATTATAGGTGGTGCGTCCACACCTTCCACAGGGGCCACTCCTGCCGCTTCCATACCCTCCGCATCGTCTGCAGGTTAGTATGAATAAATTTAAAATATTTATTCATTTTACATATGCTCTATAGAATAAATATGAACTTCATGGAAATTTAGCATCGATGCTTATTTTATAGTTGGAGGGGATGCGTCCGGGTCCGGGACCCCGGTTGTTCCTCACCGGAGGAACTATCGTCCCGCTCGTGCTGCTGCCCGGGCCCAAGCTCGTGCGCTAGTCACCGGAGGTATATATCACACTTGAATTTTTGTTTAACCTTGATTTCTTAATACAACTTTCTCTTATTATTGATTGTCTTGATATTTCGTGCAGACGTAGGGCCTCCCCATCCCCAGAGGGGGACTCGAGGCCCGAATCAGTCCCATAGGCTGAGGCCTGATAGAGCTAGGCGGGAGGCAGCATTCCCCCTTTTTTTTACCCTTGACTATCGCTATACCGGTCCTCATGCCGAGAGGTTCGGCCAGTATTTGGGGGACGCGAGCCGGATCGTGAAGAACTATCCACTTCACGTTGAGTGGGGCGAGCAGCACCAGCGCTCATTCGCCCTCTTCTTTGATCAGGCTCGGGTATGTATTAATATATATTTTCATTTGATCTATCCAATATATTTATTATTAACACTTGCAATCTAATAACAATGTTTTTTTTTGTATTTTCAGTTGGATTACGATTTTCAGCCTGTAGCCGACCCTGATCACCCGGGGAGAGTGCTCGACCTTCATGCTCTGTACAATGGCCTGATGAAGAACATGCAGGCCAAGGTCCGATACAACAGGAATGAGCTGAAGGCCGACTGCTACTCCCTGTGGATGGCGACCCCCGAGGCAGAGAGAGCGGCCCTCCTATCTACTCCGGCGTTTGCGAGAGTCGACGTAGAGACATGGCCTCTATTGTGCGCTTATTTCGAATCCCAACGCAAACAGGTATGTATTTTAAATTTAATTCATTATTTATGATATAATTTATTTCTTTGTGTTTCTTAATTAGAAAACTAAATGTTAATGCGTTGTGCAGAAACAGGCCGCTCAGAATACGGAGAACAGGAAGTCGGCGAAGAGGGGTCGCCCCACTTACACAGGTGGCTCGAGGAACATTACTCGAGCCATGGAGTTATCGATAAATTAAGAGTTATTCTCTAATATTCTGCAATATTAAGAGTTATTCTCTAATATTTCTAATATTAAGAGTTACTTTCTAATATTGCAGACATCTCGGACCGTGGCGTCAGGTGGTACACCGAGCGTGCTGTCCGCATATCTTGCCGTCCACGGCACCTCGACAGATCCCGCCATGGGCGAGCTTCGATATCCCGACGTCGCTACCCATGAGTACTGCGTAAGTGTTAATATTTTTTCTACCCAAATTTGAAATTTTAGTTTTGGAAGGTTCAAGTTTAAATTTTATACTTATACTTTACTGCTTAATGTGGGTGTAGGAGCGGGTGGTTGAGCAGGCCCAGGCCTCGGGGATCGATTTTACCGGACAGAACGATCCGAGGCTGCTGACCCCAGTTCTGGATGCCGCACACGGAGGGCACCACGGAGGTTGGGAGAGAGGACGGGGATTGGGCCCTAGCAGGGCCCATACGAGGTTGGACTCCACCCCGGCGGTTACTTCCTCCGTCTCCAGTGACCGACATGTCCATCAGGAACTGGATAGCTTGAGAGCCACCGTTCAGGAGTTGAAGGAGATGCTGGTATGTATACTACTTTATAGTAAAATATCATTTCATATTATATACATATCAACATATCCATAATTAGTACGTAGTTTGAGCTTATTTGGTTTTAGACTTAAGTTTGATTAATCATACATACATATGTAATTAAAATAAACAACGCTTTTCCAAACTAGATATCCAAACAGGGTTTCGAAATAACTTAATAATGATACGAATTCGAATAATACACAGTTCTTACACGCTTCTTACACACGTTATGTCCAGACGCGACAGGGTAGATCGGCCGAGCCTCCACATGCATCTCCTTCGGCTGCGGCTCCGCAAGCCACTACATCGGCCGCGGTTCCGCAGACAGCTCCTGTAGCTCCACCGCCCACTCAGACTCCCGCAGCCACGACTCCGCAAGCGACTACCTCGACGGCGGCTGCGCAGACCACATCGCCAGCTCCACATGCCGCTCAGACTCCCGCTCGCGACGAATTGCAGAGTTTATTGACCGAGAAGCAGGCGCGCGTTATTCTATCGTTATTCAGAGGTGGAGCTGGACCGAGCTAGGGTAGATTTTTGGTTCTTATTTTTTGAAACATGTATTTATTTATATCATACACATTGTACTACATTTTGAAACGATATTGATATTGGTTTGTATTTATATCATATTCAGTTTTTGGATTTCTTTTGTATATTATATATATGCGTGAGATGTGATTATGAATACTGCAATATATGATTTGATTGATGTATATATTATTGTGTATAGGGCAGGAAAAAATCAAGCAGCCCATTTTTTAAAAAAAAATACAGACAATATGTACCTACGAATTAATCCGTAAGTATATATGTTGCCCCTACGGATATATCCGTAAGGGCAAAATATCAGCAGTAACTGATATTTCCTCCCTGATCTCAGTGCCAGGGGGTTGGGAATGCCCCTACGGACATATCCGTAGGGGCCACTGCTCTCCCCTACGGCGTTATCCGTAGGGGCCAAATATCAGGAATCCTGATATTTTGCCCCTACGGAAAGGTACCTACGCATATATCCGTAGGGGGTAGTACATGGACTTACGGATATATCCGTAGGTACAAGTAATATAAAAAAAACCGTAAATAATATAAAATCTTATACCCTACGGCTTAATCCGTAGGGGCAACAGGACCTACACATAAATCCGTAAGGGCAAGAATTTGCCCGTAGGGGCAAGTTCAGGGCCTCAACTTGCACCTGTGGCCTTTGCACCTACGGGGTATTTTTTCGTCCCTACGCATATATCCGTAGGGGCAGTGGGTTGTCCCTACGGATAAATCCGTAGGGGCAACCCTTATTTGTAGTAGTGTAATAACCAAGTCAAGGAGTAGATATCTTGATAGGGTAGGATTTATATATTATGAGTTAGTAGAAATGGCTAATTTGTGAGGCACATATCATACCATCTTTGTAGGGATTAAATTAAACTAGTATGTTGCACTTGAGATGCCTGTTTGTATATTTTGACATCATGGAAAGATTTTAAAGAATTAGTTGAAGAGATGAAAACGCGGGAATGAACAAAGTTATAGAGATGACACGTTTGAATATTTTAATATCATAAAGATCTGAGAATTAGCTGGAGAGATGGGAATATGGGAATGAGGAGAGTTATAGAGATGACGGAACCTAAATTCCTTCAGTTGTGAAGAGTTTGTTATGGGTGAATAGTAACAATAACTCAAAACCTTTATATTTTATTTTTATTGACACATAACCATTGCTGACATCTCAGAAAATTAAAGGGGTTTCTTTTGCACGTGCTCCGTACACCCTTCCTTCGACATTAATATAGTAGATGATGAGAAACTAAAATCTTTCAGTTGTGGGGCATTTGTTATGGATGAATAGTAACAATAACCACAAAACCTTTATATTTTATTTTTTTTATTTCAAGTATAATATAATTCAAAATTACTAATTTTTTGACACATCAGCATTACTGACATGGCAGAATATTAGAGGGGTTTCATTTGCACGTGCTCCGTACATCCCTTCTTTTGGCATTAATAGTAGATAGAGATAGTAGATATATATATAATCAGCCATATATTATTTATTGCGATTTATATTCTAAAAATCCTAAAATATTTTGATATTATTAAGAAATAAAACCCAGTAATTTTTTTTATCTTGATCTTATTTTTCTCCCTCGTCATTGAAGTGCTATCTATCGCTGACACAAATAGACTGCAGGTATTATTATCGCTCACACAAATAAAAACCTGTATTTTTTTTTTTTTTTTTATCTTGATCTTATTTTTCATCCTCATCATTGAAGTGCTATCTATCGCTCACAAAAATAGACTGCAGGTATTATTTATCGCTCACACAAATAAAAACCAGTATATATATTTTTAATCTTGATCTTATTTTTCTCTCTCATCATTGAAGTGCTGTCTATCGCTCACACAAATACACTGCAGATAAAATCCTCAAAATTTGCAGTTCTAATTTTGCAACAAGGTTTTCGGAAACCATGGTTTCCATTAAGTCTAAACAAAACCAAATTTGCATGAATGGAACCGTGGTTTCATAAACTTGGGGTTTCATAAAGTTTAGAATCGTTTGGCAACATGATTTATCAAACCAAGGTTTCGTTTAGTTTAACTATTTTTTAACTAAGTGCAGAAGAGGAAAGAAAATAAAGAGACATACATAACGAGAAACTTTGACAAAATCCACATGGTTTAGAGTACAGAAACATAGGATTTCGAGCTTTTGAAACATTTTTAAACTGTGGTTTGGAAATTTCCATTTTGATTGCCAAACGAGTCTTCGTTACAAATTTTGGAGTTTAGCTTCAAAACCACGGTAGCAGAGGTCTTGTGAGGAGGGCTGTATCCTTCCTTTTTTGTGCTGCGCATAGGCAAGTTGCTTGTGCTCCGCCACAGATATAATTTATCTTCTAATAAATTAATGATTATTTTTGGGGAAAAATTCCATGTAAAGACTTTATATTATCATCCAAGTTCTAAAAGTAGAGAAACATATATAAGTATCTATGAACTATAAATTTGACCAACAAATCAAAGAGTGCACTTAGCAAACCATTCAAATTAAACTCAGTCTCAATTTATGACTCATCTATCAATTGCTTATTAGCTAGGCATTGCAAGCTGCCAAGATGCAACTTTTTACAATATTAAATTTTCATCCACTTAATTCTTGATATGATCGATCTTTGAACAGAATTCCCTTGTAAGACATTGATCTGCTTGCTAGCTAATATATATTTTTAGTTTAAGGTCATAAAGTTCAAAAAGTCTTCAAATTTTTCCTCTGATTTTGATAGATCAAAGTTCAAGGTAGATTGTGCTTTTGTTGAGTTTTGAGTAGCAAAAAGACTCAAATTATGTTACAGCTAATCACCCATGAATTCTACTTATAATTTGTTCATACATACATGTATTAATAAAATATTATAAGGAAAAAGGTTATTGACAAAGCTATTAAGCATTGTCTTCAATAGTAGGATATGGATAAGCATAATACATGCCATGATTTTGTAAACTAGAAAAAGAAAAACTGCGATCTCACTGGCGCGATATCAGATAGGCAAACAAACATGATTTTAGGTAAATTTCAAGTCAAAAAAATCAAATGAACCAAAAGGGAGAAACGCTTTTCTTGGCCTATAGTGAAATGCATTTCCTATGAGAAAATGTTTTTCCTTATTTTTAACCTTTTCTACCTAACAAGCGGCTAAGTGTAAATCTACGGCGAAATGAGCATCATAATATTCAACTCCCAAAAATAAAAGAGGGGGGTTGGTAGCTGCATTGATCGAGTAGAAAAAGGTAAGTGAGATAATGAAATTATTTCATTAAATCTAGTTAACCTAATTTGTCCAGTATCCTAACGTAAAACCATAGGTTGCTTTTTGTTAGTGGTGATGATTTAATTAGGACATTTTTTGAAAGAAAATAAAGATCTGAGAGTTTTTAATTTTTAAATAATAAAGATTTAAGATCATATATTAAACAGAAGTTAGAGGCCTTGCCAACATTGCCTGCGCGGAAATTTCCTCGTGAGAACATGGTAACCAAGGGTGCTGGATCCTGCTGTCCGCCTCCGCCCCACAGAAAAATTCGCAGGAGGCAAAAAACATGGCCTCTTTTGCATCTTTAAAAAAACCCTTTCAAAAATTTATGAAAGCATGGTTTTAAAACTAACGACTTAGTAAATTTCTCAATCAAAAAATTGTAGAAGTTTGTTATATAATCGACAAAAAATCTGTAACGACTGTGATTTTCATATACCGAATGAAAACTTTGCATAATTATTTTAAGTCATTAATTTTTTTCCTAAGTTGTTTTTGTATTGTTTTCTATTAATTATATATTTTTTTCTAGTTAATCCCTCTGTCTATTTTTCTTATTATTTCCCTTGGTCCAACATCTCTTCAGCATAAGTATTTACCTTCTCTTTCACATTTTCTTCTTCTTTTTTTCTTCAGGCCCAAGCCCTAAGTCCATGTCCAACCTATTAATCCACTAGCCTCCTCCTTCCCTTTAATTTAAACAAAGTCCCATACCATATTATATTCCCTCAAGTTTTAATTTTTATTAATAGAGATTAATATTACTTTTAATGGTTATTAATGATCATCAACTAGGATTAATTGAGTTGTTTTTTTAAAACCAAATTCAAAACCCCCTATTAAATCCCTACGTGCAACCCTAACCCTATTATATTCTCTCTCAATCTCTCTCAATCTCTCTCTCTCCGTCTCTCTCTCCCCTCAAAAAAAAAATACAAGGCCGTAGCTCCTCCTCCTTGCATCCCGAGACCTAACCTCCAAACACCCTCATCAACTCAAGCCTCCTCATCTCATACACCACCTTCTCCTTCCTCCATTAAACCGAGCCTCTCTCCCTCAATTTCACGAAATCCATCTGCATGGCCGAGCTTCCTCCCTCTCACCCATGGCCGACTTCACCTCCGCAACTCCAAGAACCGAGCCTTCTCTTTCTTTTTCTCTTGGTCTTCTTCTTCTTCCCTTCTCTTCAACAAAACCCAACACTAACAACAACCCGCACCCTTTCCTCCATTAAACCGAGACCCCATGCAACACCTCCTCATGCTTTCCTCTCTCTTCGGCCCGCAACAATAGCAGCAGCAACGAAAGCCGCCTTCTCTTCTTCTTTCATTTACAACCAAACCCTCGACCTTCAAAAGCCCGTTCGATGTGACCCCAAGCCGAGAACCAAGGCGGGGCCCGAGTCCGCTTGAGCGTCATGATTGTTTCCACGCCTCCAGCGCTCCGGTCGGACGACATTTTAATTTTGTGCACGAAGTGTTCGACGAAATGCCCCAAAGAAGATTTCCGTGTTTCTTGTGTTCTTGTTGCGTGCCGCGTACCCGTGGATCCCCGAGGCAAGTGTATACCACTTGCTCACTTAATTCAGATGACTTGGCATATATTAACTTCATGTCGTTATCGTATTTGATATATTTCATTTTGTTTCATGATTAACTTAGTCTAACACATATTCTAACACTCGCTTAATGCATCACTACACTAGCATTGCTTAGAAATTCATGTTATCTATTAGGTCATTCATTCACACGACACTCGACACATGACGCCCGCTACCTCTATTTATTTTGCGTGAGTGAGATTGATTGAATGAGATTGATTGAATTTCGTTACCGTTATTTACTTCTTTGTTCTAACATCATGTGTTCATGCGTGGGATTGGTTGAATTTGGGTTGTTTGCCGAGTACGGCTCTTTATATGGTTATTATCGCCCGTGTGGAGTTACGTTATATATTCTATATTCGTTTTCAGTATATTTATTGTATCCCAATTTAAGAGTTTTAGAAATTACAAATCAGGTGCTGCCGGAATTTTACGTAAATATTTATTCTTTAAAACGGCGGTGCCTCTATTCTTTTAAAAAATCAAATTTTTATCGAATGCTCCTTATATCGTGTCCACAAGTCCGTGGCATCTTATCTTTTGAGCATCGGGAAGCCGGAAATAAAGCATCACTAAAATACAATGAACTTTTATGAAGTCTTTTCTACATTAAAATATCCTGACTTTCTCAAATTCCATGTTTTACAATAAAATACCATATGCCTTCTTTTCAACTAGACTTTGTGAAACCCCATTACACTTAACTCCATATTGACTTGTAAACTTAACGGTTTAATGATTTTGGTTAAAGACGGAGACAATGATCGCTTCCACTTGTCTATCTCCCTATATAAACGGAGTAAGTTCATATCTTTAGTGAAACCAAATTTGCATGAGCATCAACATATACATAACCATGATATCCTACATGACAACTAGTATGATTAGGGTTAGACACGCAAACCTAGGTACGAAATCCTATGAAGATCCCGATATTACGAATGACTAGTACTTATGAAAATCCCGATATTATGGGTGACCGGTATCTATTGAAGATTCCGATGTACAGATGACCATATAACCGTTGAAATTCCATGTCTAGATGAACTATGCGCTAACACAAATCCATAATCGTATATCACTAAATAAAACGAGGCTGGGTAGTTTGATTAGGTAAGGTTGTATACGGGTCTCGGGTTCCCCTATTGATTGACTATGGTCCGGGGAGTGAAATGAGTACTATTCACCCCCACTGTTGTTGTTCCGTGATCCAAACGGAATAATCGTGAGAGCCGGTACCCTTGTTTAACAAACCGATACGATAATAACACTTAGTAGATACCTAATAAGGTTTACCACTACACTCATATGACATCATGCTCTGTATTCTTATTATTTACAGCACGCGTTTTATATTACTTTACATAGATGATTTCTCATACTTTCGGTTTACCTGTTTTCATATGTATCATGATTTACTGTTATTACTTGCATCACACTATCCCGCCTATTTTTTATACTTGTCGGTGTTTTGACACCTTAGGAATTGTTTTCCCAGCTGGATAGCCAGATTTGTAAGACCAGACTCAGCCATCGGAGTGCGCAGCGGAACTGTAATGGGCCCAAGACTCATAGAGTTTCCATTTGTATTACTGTTATATTATTTGTGTCACTGAATCATGTCTTATATTTTTATCCTTTAGATCCTATTGTATATTGTTACTCCTTGTTATCGTTTGTAATAAAGGTTGGTTAATGAATAAAACTTAGTTCTTATTTTACTTGCTTTTGTATACTCCTGCATTACTTTACGTTTAGCGTAATTGTAACGACTATGAAATTCCTGTACAGAAATTTCTTGTATTTCACCGTAAAGGGGTATTTCAGTCTATGTAAGAGTTAAAAATTATTTTTGTTAAATAAAAGCAAGATGCAACTTGCAGCTCACTGGTAAAACCCCTGCACTGCTGTGACTTAGCCTGCGTATTCGATTCCCATCAGACCCAATTATTTTTAAGATTTTTTTATAAATTTTTCGGAAGCCCAAGAGTTGCACGTGCAATTCACGGAGAAATGAAGAGTTTCAGAAAAATCAAACAGGCGCAATAAGGTGTACACACGTGGCACGAATCTCGAGACAAGGCTTCAAGATTTGACCGTCCATTCCCTCAATTTGGCCAGTGCCGACGGTCCAAAATGACCCAATCTTCTCCGTGCTTTGCACACTTGTCCCTTCGGCTCCCCTTAACCCACTTGCACTATTTGATTTTTCCTGCAATCAAATAGAGACTCTTCAATTCACCATTTAACACTTTTTTAATGTATATTAATCCAAAATTTTAATTCCCAAACCCTAATTCTTCACTATAAATACCACCCCATTCCCTAGCTCCCTTCTATTCTAAAAATTTCTAGTAAAATCATCTCAAAAGTTTCTTAGTGCAAGTGGAGTCAAGCGGAGTTAGCAACCAAGCTCTTTCTATCGAAGATCGAAATCGTTTCCGGAGCTTCCGCGATTCCACAAAGCCCCCTCCTTTTTCCTTACTCCCTTCTTGAAGTTATAAAGCCGTAAGTTCCTCTCATATCCTTTTCTTTTCATTTCAAATCATCTCCTAAAAATATATCGGTAAAGTGGAGGTATTTCCGGTACATTTTCTTTAGAACTTGAAACTTTCTTTTCCTTAATACATAGTTCAAACTAACTTTTCCACCTTATTTGTAAATTTGATTACAATCTTTTAGTTTTGAGTTTAACCAAAATTTTCATGTTAAACTATCATATAACGAACTTTTCATTAAAATACCATGAACTTTCGTATGACCCCCATTTTCAATAATTGTTAAATACCTTTAGGAAAAACTTCACGGGATAATGACCTACCCCATATGCACACTATGGTTCCATAGCACGGTACTATAAACATATAGCTATTTTAAAGAATAAGCTTTTCATTAAAATACCACACCTTTTCAAAACGGGTTTCTTTTAATCAGTATTTTGTAATTCTTGGCAAATACGCATCTACAACTCTCGTTAGGGGACCCGCTAATGGATGGTCACATTTTTGAGATAATAGAGTGAGATGCATAACTCCTCACGGAGTATTCGGTTTCGAAAGTAAATAAAAATACGGTTTTTAAGAAATACGAATTTTCTAAATAAAAACTAAATTTTGGAAAATTATATAAAACTATGAATTCGTATTTTCAATAAAAACATGTTAAGAAACTATATTTTTTAAAATGAAAGATTAGAATTTTTAATAAAATACCATCAAGTTTCTAAAAGAGCTAGTTTCCAATAAAATACCACAAACTTTTAAAAAGGCTAAGTTTCATCACGAAAAAAACCATTTAAATTAAAATCCATGTTCATAAAAACCCTAAATATTATAAATCACTCTCGAGGTTTATTTTTAAACCATATTAAAGTATTTTTTCATAAAACCCCCTCGAGATATGCAAAACAATATTTTAAGGACTCTAGTTTAATATAGGTTTAAACGGGATCAATTCTCTTGAGCCTCAGGGAGCCGGAGAAAGTGAGTGTCTGCCTATTCAGGTTAGACAACTCAAAGGAGTTATCAATGACAATTGTCTTGCAAAAAAACACAAATCCTTCCGTCCATGTGCAGCAGTTGCCGATTACTCCCGTGTTGCAAGAACAAAGTCCTTTCATAAGATTCTAACTCCAACATGAACCCAAATTCAAACCAGAATCCAAACTCAAACCAAAATCCAAAATCAAACACAAGCTTGAATACTTGATCATGAACCTGAACACACGAATTCAAATATCAAACTCAAACTTGTATACTTGACTCAACTTGACCGAACCATGGTTATAACGTGGCATGAACGTGACATGACTACCTGAACACATGATTACATCCTGAACATGAACCTGTACATTTTATATCCATGGATTCGGCCAAGACCTGTAATCTTAATCTATACAATACAATACACGGGATAAAGGGGTAGATTGATACGGAATGCATATTGTGGCACGAGAAGTCACTTTAAAAGACACCTATATGAATTCACGTGCCGTTGTCCCGTGGATTATGATGGGGCTTTGTACTACATGTTACCATAGTCCACGGGGTAAGATGGACTCCTCTCGTATACATGAATATCTTTCTTATCAAATTACAAATAACCACGTTAGAATAACTATCTTATACCAGTGAACGATTATATACAACTTTACCTGTTCATTTCACATTATATATTATCTTCTCTTTCTTCTTTCGGGACTTACCAAGCGCCAGTTCGCTGACGACATTCCTCTCTATTTTCTTTCTTTGGAATGTTCGTCAGTAGGACCGGACTCTGAAGACGTAGAGTCGAGTCAGGAGGACTTGGACCGGCTTGCAGCTCATCCTGACTACTAGTTCTTCCTGCACTTACTTTCAGTATACCATTGTTTAGACATTTGCTTTTATTATTATATCTTTTACTTTCAGATAGTTGTATTTAAAGTTGAATGTAAATAAAGTTGTTGTTTCATTTTATTACTCTTGTCATTCTTTTTCATTGTTATATTGCTTAATTACGCTTAACGTATTTATTTTCATAGTAAATATGTTGCGGGCTTGCCACGTCACCGTTTCCGTCTATTGGGAAGAGGGGCGTGACAGGTTTTGTTGGTGGCCCATGCAGGTCAGTTCTGCATGAAGTCTTAAGCATTATATCATAAGAATTATAAGAATCGGCAACTATACATTCCTTGCAATTCAAATTTCTTGAATCTATCCTGACCTTTCCTTTTCTATCAAGGTGATGGATTCTCCCAACAACACCAGCATCAATGTCAATGGTAACACACCACCACCTACTTTACCACCTCCCCCTACGTTGCCGCTCTAATCAACGAACAGATGGTGCTTCTAGAAGCCATCAAAAGTTTTCTGGAGGGCCAGCAGCAGCAGACTGCTATTCTCATGAACCGCCCGGAAGCTGAAGCACCCGGACTAAAACAATTTCGTGCGTTGCATCCAAAGATCTTTTTAGGGAAAGAGAGTCCTCTTAAGGCTATAGAATGGGCCCAGAGTATAGAGGATGACCTTGCCGCTGTACAGGTACCAGACATAGCTTGGGTTCGTATGTGTTAGTTATATGTATGCCCTAGAGGCCATTACTGTACATTGGATGTATATTGCAGTGGATGCTGGGACATATATAGGGAGGACTTTCTTGCTCGACATGATAGTATGCTGTCTGGTTACTCTTTACCTTAACGTGTATACTGATTGTCTCTCTGTTACATGTTGGTAAAGCCCTTAGGATGTGTACTTGACTACCTGGACTATGATGCGGATCATACTAGTGGGGACATGGTAGTCCATAAGTACATCCTTCAAGGTCCCTAGTCGTGGGTATATCGAGACGGGGCATCGATATACCAGAGTAGACTAGCGTATACCTTCTCGACCCATACAGATGGGCGATGGATGATCTCATATCCATTGGTGTTTGACATCAGAGATGATATACGGGTGCTCAGTGGAGACTGGGTACACTGGACGGACTCGCCGAGAACTCCCAGATGGTATTATACCTTACGTCAGATGGCAGTTCTCTGGTGACACTGGTACAGAGTAGTCTGTTGACCCGAGATCGTCATAGAGTCTTGTGTGGTTCCCACTGTGCTTTGATTTCCACCTTACCACGTCCAAGAGGGCGTGCAAAACGGTGGTTTTTGGGTACAGTCCCGAATCACATGGAGGCAATGAGCGATAGGAGGGGATTCGTCTCTCCCAGTATAGGGAGTTGATGTTGCACTGTGTTCGATTGGCTATAACCGGAAATCCCTGGCCAGGATTGTTGAGATTTACTGGTAAGTGTTATCAGTAGTTTCTCGAACTGTTATAGCCCTCATATCGACACGACTTATCGAGCTATTGGGGTCTGACGTTTACCACCCCTAGGCGAGATATGCGACATATCAGACGACGAGACCGGACTGTACGGTAAGTGTTACTGGTTGGATTCACAGGAGTATGAGCGGGCTTGCTCGTCGATCTTCTGATCGCTCAATACCCGGGTGGCCGTTACGTTTAGCAGACTGCTTGCGACTTGTGGGTGTTTGATATGATCATCACCTGCTGCCGGCGTATTGACGAGTCTTTACAGTCCTACACAGAGGTTTCCTGACTCAAGCGAAACGAAATAGGAGCACATATGAGATATGTGCGGGACCGAGAATAATGCGTGTATGTGATACCGTATTCTATTCTCGCGTTGAATGTATCGATTGGTTGTATGCGATATAACCTAGTTATCGAATCAAGGAATGATTCGATAAACCGATACATTGGATATTAGTCGGTTGTATGCGATATGACCGGATCGTTAAATCAAGTATTGATTTAATGATTTAATGCATAATAATATATTTGATATATTACTTTGCATTAACTAGTATAGGTTCACTTTAAAAGGATTTTCTCACTTGATGTGCACATTGTATATGTGATATATTTTTGTGTGCACTTGATTGTATCATGTTTGATGATACATGCTTACTTGAGTTTGTGTAAAGATTAAACCATGGTTATTTAAATGGTTAGGGTTTTGATTTTCATATTTATTTATTTATTTATTTATTTATTATGGAAAAGATAAAGAGAAAATGGTGGCTTTCTTTGTTTGATATTGAAGCTTCATGAAGCTTTGACTAAGTCACCATTTTTGTCTTCATGCTTAACCCTAACCATTCATTTAACCCTAGTTCATTCTCTACACTTGACCATGGTTGGATTATGATAAGTATTCATTTATTTTCTATTTGAAAAATAACTTATCATAAGATTTTTCTTCTTCTTCTCCTTCTTCTTCAAGATGAAGAAGCTTGCTACCAACAATGGCATCTTAAGAAAAAGAGTGAGAAATCCAATTCTAAAGTGAACCCACTTCCTATTTCTTCATCCTCTACCTCTTGCCAAGTAGTATAGGGTGTTTTCTTCACAAGTTTCATGACTTGGTGAAGTGGGAGCTTGATCTTGTGATGCCTCGACATAGATCATCTTCGGCATCGTAGTCGATGACCTAGCCCGTCCATTTCTCCGATGAAGCCGACGCTAGAGCCCGGGATTTGATTTGGACAGCAAGGAGACTTCATCATGGAGCTATGGAGGTGGAGAACCGGATCTACAAAGGTTGTATTTCCGTTCACTTAGTTAAGTTGTTAACTAGTTGCTTGTTTCGCCTAAAATCTAGTTAACGATCCGTATTAGGGTTTCTCGGCACTTGTAAAATTTGAAATTGGCATGGTTGATGCCTTGTGAGACCTCTTAAGCGTGCCCAGGAACCCTACAGTGGTATCAGAGCCTAGCTAGAGCCTTAGGCGATGCGTAGACGATGTTAGAAACCCGATCGAACCCCGAAACCCTAACTTTTAACCCTCTCTGGACTTTTTCTGAAAAAAGTGGTTTTTTTCCAAATTAAAAATGCTTAAAAAATTCAGTAGGAAATTTTAAGAATTACGGTGCAAAAATTACCTAATGATCTTTCTAAAGCGCGGCGGAACCGCGGCATTAGCCGCCTATTGCGGCGGTTCCGCGCCCATTTAGTCGCTTCAGTCAACCATTTTTGCACAGTAACTTCTTTATTTAAATGCTGAGTTTTATGGGAATTTTTAAAATTTACTCAAGAGTTGAGTTTTCTGGGTTGTATTAGGGACTCGGTATTTCGATCGGATTGTCTAATTTTGTCTGTGTGCTTTTCCGGATAATTTTAGAATATGTTAAAAAGTTCGACCGGATATAAATACCCAATCTTTCCCCTGCCGGAAAAATTCCAAATGTTGGATTTTTCCATGGTTTAAAGACGTTCTAAGTAGTGCAAGTAACGCGATGGTCCCTCTAGAAGACAACAAACCTTAACTCGATTATGTGACCGTCTTGAACTGCCCTTTGAACCTTCGGGTTTGGGGCAGTACGGCGTGCCACATGTGAGGCGTTGGCTTGACCCTTCTACGGCTGGACCGTTGGTACTGAGGCATGAAGTGAATGTTTTTGAACTAATTTCATGTGTTGATATGTTTTGGAAAACTTGGGTGTTTGAATGTTCGATCGGAAAGTTTAACATTTTCTATTTATCCGGAATGGGATACAATAATTGGAATTCACAATTAGTTATGTGATAACTGAATGAATGTTATAAACATAGCAGTTTAGTCTCACTTGATCGGTTGCCATGGAATTTTGATGTGATCAAAAGTCCGTCGCAATCACGTAGCGTACGCGGATACTCGCCGGATAAACTTAATAGACAGCCTCGCCCCATAGCCACGACCAAGTGACTATAGGAGAACCCCGTTGCCGAAAGCATCCGTTCGGGTGCTCGCGGCAGAGGTGTTCCGCCTTGGTGCACTTCGTCGACGGCGTCGGGGGTGTGGCCGCCTACTAAAGTTTGCGACGAGCATTCGATCAGGATGTCGGGAATCTTGTTGAATTGCCTGAGTTGATATTGAAAAGTGTTTTCGATAATGAGACTAAAATGCGGGGTTTATAATTGTTAGGCATGAGATGTCTAAGGAGTTCATTTGATTAGGCATGTGATGTCTATGCAAGTTGCGGATTCCAACTGTTGTAGTTTTACACTTTCTTTTCTGTGACCGTAAGTGTAATATGTGATATCGCCGGTTTCGTTGCTATATGTCAACGACAATTGGGATACGCATGTTTACTTACATTGATAACATGTGATGTTATGTGTTGCTGGATATGTTATATTGGATCGTCGTGTTTGAATAGCCGGGGTTTTTTTTATGTGAGATGAGTGTTTTTCATTTTCATTCATGTAAAAAACTTGTATGTAATATTCTTTTATTGGGGCACTTCCAGGTTGCGGAAGATGTCACCCTTTGTATATTATTTACTTTTCCGCACTAGTATAGACCCAAGGAGGAGGGCACAAGTAACCGGGTTCTAGGGTCCAGTGGGAGACCAACTCGAGGAGTCGAGTTCGGGTCTCCTAACCCTAGAATTGGTAGGGTTGCTTGCCGCTCTCGTAGGGGTCTAGGGATGTGGGATTGGCTATTCATCACGACCGTGGAATCCGTGTTTTATACTGGCTCGTATTGAAAACACGGACGTCCTAGTATATCCAATGTTTCATATGATTCTTCTGCTGCGATATCTGTGATGTGATCATGTGATATGTTCTGTGATGGATACTTTATATAGTATATATGATATATTATATAGATGTTACTTATGTTTTACACCCGCGCTAGCCCTGTCCTGCTCTGCCGTTAGTTACCTAACCTAACGGTGCATGAGGGGACATCGAGGCGAATGCGGATGGCATAAGTGTACGTCGTATTTATCTGTGATGTTTAGGTACTTAAATGATGGGACTTCATTAATGAGATTAATGAAATAAAAGAAACCTAAGATGTTGTGGAATCGAATTTCAAAATTAAAACAGGTAGCTACAGTTCTTGCTTTGCACAGTGATATATATGATATATCCCGCACCTTATTCGATGAGGAAAGGACCGAGATCCTTTCACCGGGAGTGACTCCTTTAGCAATAACTGGCAGATGCTACACACTCGGTTTGTCTTTTGATTGCTTTTAAGAGTATTTGCTTTGCACAGTGATATATGTGATATATCCCGCACCTCATTCGACGAGGAAAGGACCGACGATCCCTTCACCGGGAGTGACTCCTTTAGCAAAACTAGAAAAGCCTCAAAAGCACTCCATTTTAAAATCATTTGATTCTACAACGATATCAAGTTCATTACGCAATAGGTTTTCAGAAAAACCTGTCGTAGCCCTCCGTCATTTCAGATAAGTCCTGTTTAGTATTCGTGCTGCGTTTGTTGACCTTGTCAAGGCGCAGTGTGTGGTAGCTAACCAGTATTTATCTGCTTATGCATATGATGCAGATTGGGTTAGGGTAGTCGTACGACCTTGTTGACCTTGTCAAGGGTCGTGCGGGTGGGTTTGATTCAATCAAGAAATGACGGGTTGAACTTGACTTGCGGTCTATGGTTTGTTGACCTTGTCAAAGTCATAGATCGTTTGGGGCAAAATATTATCGGGAATTTCAAGTGTTGAAATTTGCAATGAGATTGCATACCTTCTATGAGATAGTTGGATCCCGATATCCGCTGCGAGTAAGAGTTACTCCTGGGAGAGTCTTACATATTATAATTAGCCGATCAAGTAGGTGTCTAGAAAGGTGTCAACGAGGTTACGCCTCTGGGAAAACGAGGTTTACATTAATTAGGTTCGTACGAAAGCACGGGGGACCTCCCTCAAAGTACCGACACTGGCCTGGCTGAAAGATTGGCGAACTTGTAGTGTGTAATTAATCCCGGCTAGTCTTTCCTTTTAGGGTTTGAAGGAAGATTTGATAAAAACAGTGGGAGCCATCCTGATTAGATAAAAAAATAACCAATCTATTCTTGCAAGAGCGCACGCTGAGTGTTTTCTTCTCTCTCTCTCCAGGTAGCGACCATATCACGCCTTAATCAAGATAATAATACGGATCTTTGACCGAACCCGCTTGTTATACTGAGCTGGGGAACGTTGGTCCCGCTCCAACTTATAATTGTTATAAGACAGAGCAGGATATAGGGGATTACCAGAATTCCGTGCCACCCAAACGAAGAGTGCATGCTGATGCATCATCTTCGGGTGTGTTCATTATATAGAACTATTTCTCAGTGTCCTTTACGTCCTGGGTATATGATACCGGATCAGGATCCCGCATATGTAATATGTTATATGGGCTACAGAAAGGTAAAGAACTGAGAACGGGTGATAAGTTTCATGAGGCAGAAAACGGAGCAAGAGTTGCAGCCAAGTCTGTTGGTCACTGTCACCCTGTATTACCAATACATTGATTCTGAACGAATGTTATTAGATACCGAACCTGATATACAAAATCATATCAGTCTCTTTATTAGTAAAGAAATGATAAAATTTTGTATAGTTGGATAATGTTTTGAACATTTCCTATATCAAAAGTTGATTGGTTCAGGCACGTTATCTAAAAGCATTGACGTTCTAAATCAAACTACAGTTCTTTTGTATACGGAACACACACAAGAGGAAGAGTTCAGAAATGAACGGATCCGTCTTGAGGCATTATAGACTGGGTCATATCAATGCGACCCGACTAGCTGAAGTTACATAAAGATGCATATTTAAATTAGTTTGAATTTACATCTTGTGAAACTTGCCAGTCATGTCACAAAGATAAGATGACCATAGCTCCGTTTACTGGAAACAGAGAAAGAGTTTGTGAACTCTTGGGATGATACATGTTGATGTATGTAGGTCCCCTGTCTACACATGCCAAGACTGGTTCTTTATACTTCATTACGTTCTCTGATGATCTCTCAAGATTCAGACATATGTTCCTGTTGAAACACAAGTCCGAACCTTTTGAGATATTCACAGAATATAAGTTAGAAGTAGAGAACCAAAATACGGGTATAAGTATTATGTCCTTTGATGTGATCGAGGAGGAGAATACTTGAGCACAGAAATCCTGGATTATTCTAAAGGAGAATGAGATTCTATCTCAGCATTATTCCTCCGGATACACCATAGCACGATGGTATATCGGGGCGGAGCAATAGCACCCTATGTGATATAGTGTGCTCTATGATGAGTACTACTGTGTTTCCTATTTCCTTTTGGGAGTTATGCACTTGAGAAGCTGCATACCAATTGAATTGGGTTCCAATCAAATCAGTTGCCTACCGCCTCATATGTGATATGGAAAGGGAAGAGCCCATATCTTAAGTTGGTTAAGATTTGGGGTTGTCCGGGCTATGTCTAAAAGCATAATCCGGACAAGCTCGAGGCAAGATCGGTTATGTAGAACTGGAATGGTTTCAGCTATACAAACTGCAGCTGATGATTTGGTAGAACCAAAGGATTCAATAGTAACCAACGAACCTCAGCCTCTCCGCCGATCTAGTAGGGTTCCTCATCCGCCTGAGAGATACTTCGGTTTCTCGATGACAGTGGGAGCGAGGATTGCATCATGGGATGATGAACCAACTAGTTTCGAGCAGGCCATCAGGAGTAAGACTCTACGAGAATGGCTGGATGCTTAGCGATCTGAGATGGAATCCATGTACACCAACAAAGTATGGACTTTGGTTGCTATATCTGAAGGGTTAAATCCCCATCAGAAGCAAGTATATCTTGAGAAGATTACTTGGTGTAGATGGAAAAGTTGAGACTTTCAAAGCTAGACTTGTTAAATCTTTTCGTCATCGACCAGGCATGGATAATGATGAAACCTTTTCAAGGATCTATGCTTAAGTCCATCCAGATCCTACTTGCCACGGCTACATACCATGACTACGATATCTGGTGGTTGGGTGTCATGACTGCTTTTCTAAATGATCTTTTAGAAGAGAACGTCTATAAGTACACAGCCAGAGGGCTTCGTAGACAGTGGGAGCAGCGGAAACGTGGACTAGATGCTTTATAGGATAAAGCAGGTATCGCGGAGTTGGAACATCTGTTTTGATGTGTTAGTCAAAGAGTTTGATATCATCAAAATGGTAGATGAACCTTATATAAACAAAAAGGTAGTAGGGAGTATGGTGATGATCCTCGTAGAGTACGTGGATGACAAACTCTTGATAAGAAAGGAGTTTCCTATGCTACGCTCGGTCAATCTCCGCTTATCACAATGATTCTCCATATAGGATCAAACTGATACCTCCTAAATCCTGGGTTTTGGATCTATGAGATAGATCTAAATGGATATTAGGATTCTCACTAGTTGTAGTGAGTTGGTATCAATCGATCCTGGGGAGAATCACTGGAAGTGTTCCAGGGTGATAAGGACGACTGAATGTCAGTCATAGGCATTGTCTTTACCCTCAGTAAAGGGACGGTATGTTGGAAGAGTTCCAAGCTAGATACCGTGGCATACTAGAAGATAAAGGCATGATACATCGCTACTTAAGATACTACCAAAGAGGATGTTTGGGTGTATATTGGTTCATGAGATGAACTACGTTCCAACCATTGTGAGACAATGAAGTTGTGGCTTATGCCAAGGAACGTCCGTTCCATCAGTGATCCAGACATATTCTAAGGCAGTATTACCTGATCATGGAGATGGTTGATCTCCAGGGGATCGAGGTTAGGAGAGTAGACTCAGAGAACAACACGGCGGATCCACTCACGAAGGCCTATTCCCAGAGAGAGACTTTTATGGGATGGTTGAGTATGAGATACTACAACCACTGCTATCAGATGGCCCTAGTGCAAGTGGGAGATTGTTAGTTATATGTATGCCCTAGAGGCCATTACTGTACATTGGATGTATATTGCAGTGGATGCTGGGACATATATAGGGAGGACTTTCTTGCTCGATATGATAGTATGCTGTCTGGTTACTCTTTACCTTAACGTGTATACTGATTGTCTCTCTGTTACATGTTGGTAAAGCCCTTAGGATGTGTACTTGACTACCTGGACTATGATGCGGATCATACTAGTGGGGACAGGGTAGTCCATAAGTACATCCTTCAAGGTCCCTAGTCATGGGTATATCGAGACGGGGCATCGATATACCAGAGTAGACTAGCGTATACCTTCTCGACCCATACAGATGGGCGATGGATGATCCCATATCCATTAGTGTTTGACATCAGAGATGATATACGGGTGCTCAGTGGAGACTGGGTACACTGGACGGACTCGCCGAGAACTCCCAGATGGTATTATACCTTACGTCAGATGGCAGTTCTCTGGTGACACTGGTACAGAGTAGTCTGTTGACCCGAGATCGTCATAGAGTCTTGTGTGGTTCCCACTGTGCTTTGATTTCCACCTTACCACGTCCAAGAGGGCGTGCAAAATGGTGGTTTTTGGGTACAGTCCCGAATCACATGGAGGCAATGAGCGATAGGAGGGGATTCGTCTCTCCCGGTATAGGGAGTTGATGTTGCGCTGTGTTCGATTGGCTATAACCGGAAATCCCTGGCCAGGGTTGCTGAGATTTACTGGTAAGTGTTATCAGTAGTTTCTCGAGCTGTTATAGTCCTCATATCGACACGACTTATCGAGCTATTGGGGTCTGACGTTTACTACCCCTAGGCGAGATATGCGACATATCAGACGACGAGACCGGACTGTACGGTAAGTGTTACTGGTTGGATTCACAGGAGTATGAGCGGGCTTGCTCGTCGATCTTCTGATCGCTCAATACCCGGATGGCCGTTACGTTTAGCAGACCGCTTGCGGCTTGTGGGTGTTTGATATGATTATCACCTGCTGCCGGCGTATTGACGAGTCTTTACAGTCCTACACAGAGGTTTCCTGGCTCAAGCGAAACGAAATAGGAGCGCATATGAGATATGTGCGGGACCGAGAATAATGCGTGTATGTGATACCGTATTCTATTCTCGCGTTGAATGTATCGATTGGTTGTATGCGATATAACCTAGTTATCGAATCAAGGAATGATTCGATAAACCGATACATTGGATATTAGTCGGTTGTATGCGATATGACCGGATCGTTAAATCAAGTATTGATTTAATGATTTAATGCATAATAATATATTTGATATATTACTTTGCATTAACTAGTATAGGTTCACTTTAAAAGGATTTTCTCACTTGATGTGCACATTGTATATGTGATATATTTTTGTGTGCACTTGATTGTATCATGTTTGATGATACATGCTTACTTGAGTTTGTGTAAAGATTAAACCATGGTTATTTAAATGGTTAGGGTTTTGATTTTCATATTTATTTATTTATTTATTATGGAAAAGATAAAGAGAAAATGGTGGCTTTCTTTGTTTGATATTGAAGCTTCATGAAGCTTTGACTAAGTCACCATTTTTGTCTTCATGCTTAACCCTAACCATTCATTTAACCCTAGTTCATTCTCTACACTTGACCATGGTTGGATTATGATAAGTATTCATTTATTTTCTATTTGAAAAATAACTTATCATAAGATTTTTCTTCTTCTTCTCCTTCTTCTTCAAGATGAAGAAGCTTGCTACCAACAATGGCATCTTAAGAAAAAGAGTGAGAAATCCAATTCTAAAGTGAACCCACTTCCTATTTCTTCATCCTCTACATCTTGCCAAGTAGTATAGGGTGTTTTCTTCACAAGTTTCATGACTTGGTGAAGTGGGAGCTTGATCTTGTGATGCCTCGACGTAGATCATCTTCGGTATCGTAGTCGATGACCTAGCCCGTCCATTTCTCCGATGAAGCCGACGCTAGAGCCCGGGATTTGATTTGGACAGCAAGGAGACTTCATCATGGAGCTATGGAGGTGGAGAACCGGATCTACAAAGGTTGTATTTCCGTTCACTTAGTTAAGTTGTTAACTAGTTGCTTGTTTCGCCTAAAATCTAGTTAACGATCCGTATTAGGGTTTCTCGGCACTTGTAAAATTTGAAATTGGCATGGTTGATGCCTTGTGAGACCTCTTAAGCGTGCCCAGGAACCCTACAGTGTGGCCAAGCTCCAGCTCACCGACAATGCAAGAGTCTGGTGGAAAGCTGTCTCACACAACCAATAGAGTGGATGATATTTCGCGATCTGTTCAATGCGGAGTTTTCCCCCGAGACTGCTCGATTTGAGATGGAGAAACAGTTCATCCACCAGAAACAAGGCTCCATGTGGATAAAATTAGTGGATGAATATGATGCCGAATTCATCATGCTTAGCAGGTAAAGAATTCGTATCAAATTCTGTTTCGTAAAACACATCACTATCTTGACATCAACATCTTATCAGGTTCGTGGCACACTTGATCCCGACCGATGAGATTCGGGCTAGACGATTCTAACAGGGCTTAGATCCGGAGATTCAGGTGGCTTTAGCCACATGCGACTATCCAACTCATGAACTCACCCTGAAGGCAACACGTCGTTATGAAGCTGTAGTCAAGAAGAAGGGTAAGCCCCAAACAGCCGGAATCAAATGCCCTGCTACACAGATGACAAGAGGAGCTTCTTCTAGGCCGACTTTTGCACCCAAGAGGTCAGGAGGATCGTTTAACCGGTCCAGTCCAGATTTCTGTTTCTACTGCAAGAGAACTGGACATTTGGCAAAGGACTGCAGGAGTGCAAATGGCCTGTGTTTGATTTGGGGCGCATCTACGCACGCTATAGGAGCATGCTCATTTCGTATTAACACAGCACCAGCACCGAGACCCGCAATTACAGCTCCACAAAGGCCAGCCATTCAGGCACCTGCACCTCACCTAACTCTTCCAGCACCAGCACCAGCACCATGTAGACCACCCGCACAGCCCCATCATCAATTCCACCAGGCACAGAGAAACGTTCCTTAAGGGCAGAGGAATGTACCTCTGGTAAGGAGGAATGTACCGAGACGACGGGCTTTTACACTGATGGTTGAGGAGGCCGAAGCCACATGACAAGTCATCACTGGTAAATTCCTCCATCCTTTCAATCTTTCAAACCTCGTGTAACGTTATACCTTTGCTATATCTAAACACGATCTCACACAACTTAGGTACTATACTAGTAGCCACCCTTCCTGCACTCGCACTTTTCGACACTGGAGCTTCACACTGCTTCATGTCCCAATGATTCGTGAGAATGCACGCGATTCCCATGAAGCCACTTGATTAGTATAAAATATTGCACATTTGAATGATCATTTTCCCTATTATTGTTAAGTATTAAAATGCGTTTTTTGTAATTATGGAACATATGAGGGTTTATGTGTAAAAAGTTTATTATCATATGTTTCTACTATATATTTAACATAATGAGGGAAAATACATCCATATAATATTTATATAAAATATTAGTAATTAAAATATGCATATCATATCAAATATTTCTAATCAATATTCTTAACATTTAATATCATATAAAACAGTTAGGATAATATCTCAAATAAAACAAATACTACTAACACTATAAATTGAGATATTATGCAGATATGAGCTCAGCTTTGGAATCCTCGAGATCCGAGATGTCGGAATAAAATCTGCCGATAAACTGAAGCAAATCATAAATGGCAGAGACTCAGAATAAGATTTTCAAAATCCAGATATCGAAGAGATATACACATGTCAATAGAAGAGTCCACAAGAAATCCCATGACCTGATGCCACTATGACGCCGCGGTTGGACGGCCAAACACCTAGAATTGCGGCGGATCCACGGCCCTTTGATGGCGTTGGATTTGAGATTTTTTGACTGTGATCGTAAAAAAAAATCATCACACATGGCAACTAGGCTTTTTAGCTTCTGTGACTATTTAAGGAACCGATAGATTCATATGAAAGATCATCAAACCGAAGAGATCAAGAGGTCCAAAGAGATCTACACATCCAAGTGATCATCAGCTAGTCATCTACCTCCAACAAGAGAGAGAGCAATAGCAAAAACTAGGGTTCTTTGTAATCTACTTTCTACGGAGAGTTGTATGCAATAGTCGATTAATAAAGGTGGTCTTTTTATTAGTCTTTTTGCATTTACTTTCTGCATTTTATTTCTGCATCTTAATCATGTTTTCTTCTTCATCATCCTTTCGTCTATCTCAAACCATGAGCGAGTAATTCCTAGCTTGCTAGGGTTCGCAGGCTAGGGTAGATCAATGGATGATAAAATCATTTAACTCCTTTTATACATTTTAAAGTCTATAAACTTTAGCAAAACAAATGTTAACATCCTTATCGGACGTGCTACCAATTTATTACTAGTCACGACCACAATTCGAGATCTGTTTAACACTTGTTTTGGTAAAGGTTAGACATGAATAGATATCAATCCAAGGACAAGGGTTAAGTGTAGGGAAACCCTTGTTTCTTCCAAAAGAACTCTAATCTACATTCATCACTATCGATCTAGTTTTAAACTATTAAAAAATAAAATAAGTCATTTTTAATTATTCATCCATCACTACTAAGTCCTATGAACCCTACATGCCTCTTGTTTATAAATCTTACATCCGTATTAAAATAGATCCACAAACAACTATCCCATTTTCAATCAACTCGTCTAAAACAAGAAAAAGGTTCATGTTTCCCTGCGGACGACCCGTACTCATCGCGGCTAGCTATTAGCGACACTGTCTTGATTGCGGTTACTTTACTAAACATCACTTTTAAAAAGATCAATCACCACTCATTTCAATCTAGAATGTCAGTTCCGGGAATGGAGTCTTAAAGGCAACTTTGGGATATGATCAGTGCCCAGTTGTACTTTGCGGTCGAGAATTCTATGCAAATTTTAATGTACTGGACATACCAAATTTCGACGTTGTGTTGGGAATGGATTGGCTGGGAGTATTTTATGCCACCATTGACTGCCGTCAAAAGAGGGTAGTATTTGAGATACCAGATCACCCAGGATTCTATTACAAAAGTAGAGATAAAACCTTAGAGCCAGGAAGCTACCGTACTAAACCGAAGAATACAGAAGTGTTCTCTCTACCTGTGGAAGAAGAAAAGCCTGAAGTAGTTCGAGATGAGACACACGTTTGAGATACCAGATCACCCACCATCCTTGGCGAGTGTTCATGACGTGTTTCATGTATCTCAACTTCGCAAGTATGTTCGAGATGAGACGCACGTCCTAAATCATTGGGAGCTGACAGTGAGGGAGGACTTGACATACTAAGAACAACCGATGGCGATTGTAGATCGAAGAGAAAAGGTCCTCAAGAACAAGGTTATTCCTATAGTACTTGTTTCATGGGGGAATCGTTCGTACGGAGAATCAACTTGGGAACGAGAAGACGATATTTGACTGAAGTTTCCACACTTATTCTCTTAGATTCATGTTTTCTTATCTTTTCTTGTTCCGGGAATTTTGACGACGAAATTCTTTTTGTAGTTGGGTATAATGTAACACCCTAATTCATTTATACCGCGTTCTATTTGATTATTTTCTTTATCTTGTGGCTTTTTCTTGATTTTATTGTGCTTTGGGTGAGGATAGTGCTTTGGTATCCGACCCGACCCGCATGCTTGAAACCCATCTTGATTCTTGATCACGACATATCCTTGCTGGTACCGAGAATTCGTGCACACATATATTCTGTATACATGTATCATATATCTGGTATTGCATATATTTTCAAATACTATAAATTATAGTCAAATAATATATTTCAAGTACCTAGCATGGCCTGCATCATACCCCATACCTTATGGTTGCATCCGTATATCGTGTTCATGTCCTATTTAGTGAAATAGACTCGTTTGGATCGCTGCGTGCATATTACGTGTATCCGTTTTTGGGGTATGAATTTTCTTTAACCAGACACCGCACTATGGTTTTGGTTGATACGTATATTATCCGTATTTTAAAACTAGATTTTTAGACACAACCCTGGCATTTTTCGGAGTATTTTTGTATTAGCCTTAAATCCTATAATATATATTATTATATTCTTTATATTATAAAATGTTACTTTATATATAAAAATATATTTTTTTAAAACTAAATCCTAACCTTCTCATTCTTTCTGTATATATATTAAATATTTTTTTAAACCTATTTAAACCAAACACTCAGCCCCCCCTCTCTCTCTTCATCTCTCTTCTTTTTCCATGTCTCCGCGCAAACCCACACGTGAGAACCCTAACCTACGCCTGAGCCCCGCCGTCGCCACTTCGCCGCCGATCATCCTTCACCGATAGAGCTCAGGATCTCCTTCAGATGTTGTCTTCCGTTGATCCGCAGCGAGTGGTGACAAGTGGCTGAGATTGGATCTGAGGGTTGCCTCTTAATGCGTGTGGATCTCAGTGGGCTTGATTTGAGAATGAAGCCAAGCTACCTGGAAGGAAGTCCTGGGGTGGTTGTACCACCATGGACCCTCCGACGATCAAGTTTTTCGAGGTATTTGGGCAGAGTAACGGCCTATTGGGGTAAAATTTTCTTACCTGAGTCGTCTGAAAGGGGGTGTATATAGTGGCAGCCATGGGCTGGAGGGCGCGAGATTTACGCCGGCCGTTGCGCCCTCGGATTCGTGCCTGCACGAATGGCGGGATCCCCATTAATGGCGAGATACGCCCGTTAACGGGGGAACGTGATGGCGTGGGACGCGGGATCGTGGGGCAGCAGATATCTCGCATATGGTGAGATTCATGGGGCCATGTTCGGGACGCTAATGGTATGCGTCCTGGGTCGGTCTATGAGACCGAGGAAGCTAAGCTCGGCGAGTGGCTCGGAGGCAAGCTGGGGGCCGAGCAAGCTTGGTTTTGTGATAGCTCGGAGGCGAGCTAGGAGGGCTGAGGGAGCTCAGCGTGCGGGAGGGCTCGGAGGTGAGCCAATTGTTGTTTGCAGGACGAGCATAGGAGTGTTCTGGGCGGTCATCGAGGGTCAAGAACATCCTTGGGTCAAAGGCCCGGGGTATGCTTCTAATGTATCGTTCTTGCTCCTTTCTCATAAGCTTTGGGACACGTCATCTGCCACGTGTCATGATCTGGGAAGTTCCCAGCACCGAGCATCATCATTAGCCCCCCACTCTCGGACCGACCTATTCATGGGTCGGGTCGAAAGTGGTCTGATCGGTCACCCGGGCCAAGTTCTTATTTGAAGATATCGTCGGCGCGGATTCCCGGGCAATTAGTTATATTTTCTTGATGACGTCAGCGGATCAGAGAAGAGATCTTGCATTAAAGAGGAAACGCCGATTAGGGCGTACGTTCTTCGGAGCACCAGGCCACGTGTCCGGTGCTGGTTGGCAGACGTGACGGGCCGCCGGTGTCCTTCGCACTCGACGGGACGCGCCCAATGCGTATGCAACAGGTGGAACATTGACGGCCGTTGAATGCAAAGTGTCATTTTGGTGGGAGACGATCGACGCCGTAGGATGTGTTCGCCGACTGCAATAAATAAAGGTGAGATCCCCCCTAGGGTCCACACTTCGCTATAATTTCCTCGTCTCTTCGTGTGTTAGCTTGGCGCTCTTCCCTCTAGGTCAGATTTCTTGCGTTCTTTCCTCGGAGGACCCCTTCTTTTGCTCAGGTTAGATGTCTTCCTCTGAGAAGTCCATAGAAATAGTTCGGGTAGAGTCTGGGGAGTTTTCTGCAGCTTCCTTTTCCGCTTCTTCCTCTTCTTTGTCTGATTCGGAATATTCCCGGGAAGTTAGGGTTAGTCATGCTTCCCGGGATCGTGCGATGGGGACGGTCCCCAAAGCGCGTGTCAGGAGTGTCCGCGACGCGCCTTCCCTCCTGAGACATGTGGACGAGCTCACCACAATCCGGGCTCGCTTCCACATTCCCCCCGGCTACTCGCTTTGCTTGGCCGGGGAGGGAGAGAGGGCAGACCAGGTACGGGGCAAGGAGATTGTCTTGTACTTGGAAGCCTTTTGGGCTGGAATGCGTCTGCCCTTCTCCCCCGAGGTGAGAGCGACGTTGCATTGCTTCCAATTAGCCCCAGGCCAGCTAGTGCCGAATTCGTAGAGGATTCTCCTCGGGTTCCTGGTCCGGTTGAGACTGCAGGAGATCCCTTTCATCTTGAACCTTCTCCTTTCCTCCCTCTGCTACAAAAAACACCCCGGCGCTCGTACGGACGAGCTTAGATGTGTATACATTTCTTTTAGAAAACACAGAGGAGGGGCGGCCGGGTCGGGGGTCGTGGCAGTACCTTCTTCCATTCATGAATGGAAAGGGAAGTTCTTGTTTTTCGGGCCACCCGAGGGTAAGGATTGGCCTGTGCCTGTCCAGTGGCACATGGCCAACTGCCCACGGGTGAGACAGTCGTCCGATCCCGATGCGATGGCAGTGTCGGCGTGGGAGCCTGTCCCTCGGGCCGATGTGTTGCTGTCCGAGCAGGCCCTCAGTTAGGCCGGGCTCAGCCCCGCTCAGTTTGCGGGTAAGTTAGGAGCTTAGGCGACCTGTTTAGACTTGTGTATTCTTCTATTCTTTCTGGCATTGCTTACCCCCTCTTTGTTTTTTTCTCTTTTTTGCAGAGTCGATGGACCGATCCAAATTCCGGGCTGCCATGGTTGAGAATAAAGGGAGGAAGGCCAGAGGCGCCGACCCGTCATGCCCCGCTGCGAACCCGGCTCCGTCGACGGCCGCTCCGTCCAGGCGCTCCAGCACGCCTCGGGCCTCGGAGGCCGTCCGCGCGTAGAGCCGCAAACACGCTCGGGAGCAGGAACCCCGGGTTTTGGAGGTGGGAGACGAGGCAGACCCTCCCGTACCCCTCCTCAAGAGGCACCATAGGACGGTGCCCCGTTCCCCATCTTC
Organism: Agapanthus africanus; assembly: GCA_030015575.1. NCBI lineage: Eukaryota > Viridiplantae > Streptophyta > Magnoliopsida > Asparagales > Amaryllidaceae > Agapanthus > Agapanthus africanus. The sequence goes on from JASDDO010000001.1 coordinate 553,093,220, forward strand.
CCCGATCTTCGTGGATGAAGGGGATCTTCGCTTCGAGGTTCCTCGGGGCTTTCTGTCGCCGATAGCCTGCTTTAGGAGATGGAAAGGTCGGCTGGGTGCAAAATCCCCTAGGGGACCCTCAAGGCCCATATGGCGGCCATAGCCCAGGAGGCCGTACAGGTCAGTGTCCGCCTTCCGCTCGGGTTTTTATTAAGTACTTTTTGTTCGCAGGATCGGGTGCCTTATTAACTCCTCCTTTTGTTTTCCTCAGGTCTTCCAGCACTGTGTCCTCGTTGTCAACATGGAGCACGAGGAAATTGCCCCGGCGATACAGATCGCTGGCGAGTCTTCCTCACGGGAGGAGGGCCTGAGCCGGGAGTTGCATGAGGCAAGGGAGAGGATTGCCACCCTCGAAGATCGGGTGGCAGCCGAGGATCGGGTGAACTCTAACTGCCGGGAGACCATCCAGGTTTTGATGGAGTCCAACAAAGCCGTTAAGGCCAAGTTGGAGGATGCCAGGGTGCTCGCCGCCACTCTGAAGAAGACACGGGACACCCTCAAGAGGGACAACGAGGCGATGAAGGAAGCGATGAGGCGCGCCGACCTCCAGGTTGCGAAGGCGGTGGAGAGCTACAAGACGTCGGATCAATTCTACACCGACCTCGCGGAAGCCTCGGCCTTCGTCTGGCGTGATGCCCTTGACGCCGTCAAGGCGCTGATGCCGGAGTTTCCCGACGGTAAGCTCCGGCTCGAGTATCCCCTTGAGGATGAGGTGCAGGAGGATGCTGCCGGAAGCGTCGTTGGGGAGAAGGCCCCTGGTGGGGGCGTTGGGAGAAGGCGGTCACCTTGGCTCCCAGTGCCGAAGCTCCTGCTGTGAGCGCCGACCCTCAAACTGCCACCCCGGCTTTCGGCGTTGCCACAAAACATGTCGAGGTCCTCCCTGGCCCCGAGGACTGAGTCTCCCTGCTTCCTTTTTTTTTGTTTCAGAATTTTGTAAGCCTTCGGGCGATTTTGTAAGGCTGAGGAGTCTACAATACCGTTGTAAAAACTTCCAAGTTGTAAATAAAGCCCTTTTGCAGAAATTTGTGTTGCAATGTTTTCATTTTGTGGTAATGTCTCATTTTGCTCACCTGATGAACGCTAGGTCGGCGGCCGGTCCTTTAGTTGGCGATCGCTCGTCGAGTTAAATCTAATTGCTTATCAAGTGTGCAAAGACCGGTGTAAGGTCGACGTCTTTATGGCCCCGAAGTCGAGGTGGTGATCGCTCGTTGAAGATACATTAAGTTGGACTGGCGACCACCGCTCTTAAGATTGGTCGACGTCGCCGAGGTTGAGGTCTAACCCTTAGCACAGGCGGGTAGGGAGTTACCCAATAAGGATGGACCGAGCAGGGAAGCTGTTCGGTGGACTCTTGACGAGGGCTTCGATCCTTGGCGTCGGTGGTTAGTAAACTACCAGCCATGGATGGACCGAGTAGGGCAGCTGCTCGGTTGTCTCTTGGCAAGGGCTTTGATCCTTAGCGTAGATGGGTAAGAAGTTACCTGCTAAGGATGGACCGAGCAGGGAAGCTGCTCAGTTGCCTCTTGGCAAGGGCTTTGAACTTTGGCGTCGGCGGGTAGTAAACTACCAGCCATGGATGGATCGAGCAGTGAAGCTGCTCGGTGGCCTCTTGATGAGGGCTTCGATCCTTGGCGTCGGTAGGTAGTGAGCTACCAGCCATAGGTTGACCGAGCAGGGCAGCCGCTCGGTTTCCTCTTGGTGAAGGCTTTGATCCTTAGCGTAGATGAGTAAGAAGTTACCCGCTAAGGATGGACCGAGCAGGGAAGCTGCTCGGTTGCCTCGTGGAGAGGGTTTTGATCCTTAGCGTAGATGGGTAAGAAGTTACCCGCTAATGATGGACCGAGCAGGGAAGCTGCTCGGGTACCTCTTGGCGAGGGCTTTGATCCTTAGCGTAGATGGGTAAGAAGTTACCCGCTAAGGATTGACCGAGCAGGGCAGCTGCTCGGTTGCCTCTTGGCGAGGGTTTTGATCCTTGGCGTCGGTGGATAGTAAACTACCAGCTATGGATGGACCAGGCAGGGTAGCTGCTCGGTTGCCTCTCAGCGACGGCTTTGATCCTTAGCGTAGATGGGTAAGAGTTACCCGCTAAGGATGGACCGGGCAGGGAAGCTGCTCGGTTTCGCGAGGCTCTGCCTATCCTTCCGAGATGTGTGAACATCAGGAAGAGTGACCGTCGTGGGCGGCACGTGGCAGAGGCGCATAGGTGAGGCGAGGTGTTCCAGGATCCGTGTTGTTCTAACTTCGATTTGCCGAGAAACACGGGATACCCGCCGCGTGGCAGTATGCTATTGGAAGAATCGAGAGAATCATAGGATTTGCGCCCATGCGCACGCAAATTTGGACTCTTGGGGATTCTGTGGAGGCTATAAATAGAGAAGGAGATGCCAAATTTTCAGCATTGCTTTTTCGAGATGGCCGGGTGTATCTATGCGATCGAAGAGATCATTACTCCCGATGACATCTATATATGCGACCAGTCCGTTTCCGAGGAGAGGTACCGGGGCGTGGTTCAGCGCTTCGAGGATCACATTGGCCGTCTTCTTCCTCGCCGATCTCCCCTCCTCCACTTGCTGATGTACGCAATTTGGAGGAGGTCCCCGGGGTTGTACAACCCCCTTACCGAGGAACTGCTGGACGAGGCGCTCGACAAGGTGCGTATGATCTTCTTGCTCGGTCTCATCTCGAAGACCAGGCATGACCGATCCTTGGCCCTCATTTTGGAGTGCTTCCAAAAGAGACAGATCGCGAGCCAGGGATAGGCAGGTGGAGCGCCAGGTGCCTTCGTGGCGTCCCAGGTTCGCGTGCAGCATCAGTGGCAGCGGGCTGCAGAGGCCAGGGCTCAGCTGGCGGAGATCTCCTCGGAGTCTCACCAGGAGTACTTCCTTGACCCCGCTTCCCCTCTGTTGTAATAATTTTTTTGTAAGGCTGAGAAGCCCACAATACCTTATAAATAAATAAAGTTCTCCTTTTTGCGATGCTCTATTATTTCCTTCTTATTTTTTTAAAAAAAGAACTTAGAAAAATTTACATCGCTTTTGTGAAAGAAGAAATATATATTCATAGATATTCCTTTCAAAGGTACAACTTGAGCTTCTCGGCGTTGTAAGGCCGCGGAAATTTGCGACCCGTTGCATCTTGTAAGCGATAAGCCCCACCGGGCAGGACCACGGAGACGAGGAAAGGGCCGTCCCACTTCGGAGAAAATTTGTGCAACTTTCCCTGATCAACAAACTCGTTTCGCCTTAAGGACCAAGTCTCCGGTCTTGAAGGCACGATGCTTGACCCGAGCGTTGTAGTAGCGGGTTGTCTATCATTGGTAAGCAGCAGCTCTGATCTATGCCCGGTCCCGCTTCTTCAGCAAGACGTCCAAATTAGTCCGGAGGGCCGAGGTATTTGCTTCGTCGTCGAAGTGCTCGACCCTGTAATTGGGCAGCCCGATCTCTGCTGGGACCATCTCCTCGGTACCGTAGCAGAGGCTGAAGGGGGTCTCTTCGGTGGGGGTCTTCTTCGACGTGCGCAAGGCCCATAAGACCCGGGGTAATTCGTCGATCCAACTAACCTGTCGTCCTTCCAGGCGAGCTCGAAGTCCTCGAATGATGTCCCTGTTAGTGACCTCGGCTTGTCCATTGCACTGGGGATGCGCGATTGCGGCGAACTTCATCAGTATATGGTATTCGATGCAGAATCCTTTAACTCTTTCATTTTTGAAATTCGTCCCGTGGTCGGTGATGATACACCTTGGGATCCCGAATTGGAATATTACGTTGTTCTGCAGAAACTTGATGGTCGTGGTAGCATCCGGTTTTCTGATGGGGATGGCCTCGATCCACTTCGTAAAGTAGTCCACCGTGACGAGGATGTATTTGTGCCCGCCCGTACCTGTAGGGAGTTGGCCTATCATGTCCATTCCCCACTGGGCAAATGGCCATGGGGAGGTCAGGATAGTCAGCTCGGTAGCAGGAAGGAGCGATATGCTGCCGTGGAGTTGGCAACTCTTGCACCTTCTGACGAGCTTCTGAGCGTCATGATAGATGGTCAGTCAATAGTACCCTTGGAGGAGCATCTTCTGGACTAAGGTGCGGGCCCCTTGATGTGCTCCGTCGACCCCTTCATGGACCTCACGGAGGACATAGTCGGCTTCGTAGGGGTCGACGCATCGAAGCAGTGGTTGTGTGAAGGATTTCTTATAGTGGTTCCCATTGCTCCAGATGAAATGGAAGGATTTGGCTCGGAGGCGGCGGGCCTCCCCACGATCTCCGGGGAGCGTACCCTCCTTCAGGAATTCCATAATGGGCTTCCTCCAATCTTGGTCCTCTTCCCGGGTTGTGTAAACTTGGAACGATGTCGCTCTGTCTTCCACGCTAGGCCGTGGCAAGACCTCGAAGAGGATATTTCTTTTGTTGTTGGCCGTGTAGGAGAAAGCTAGCTTGCTTTGGGCGTCGGCCTGGGCGTTTAAGTGCCGGGGGATCTGCTCCACTTGAACTTCGTCGAAGTCCTTTCGCAGCCTTCTTTCCTCAGCTAAGTACTTCATAATCAGGGGCTCCCGTGCTTCGAAACGGCCGGTCACTTCACCGACGACCAGAGCGGAGTCACTATGGATTCAGATCGTCTTCAGTCCCACTCCGGAGGCAATTCGCAGTCCGGCGAGCAGGGCCTCATACTCCGCTGCGTTGTTTGAGGCTTTGAACCCGAGCTTCAAAGAATACTCCATCTCTGTCTCGTTCGGGCCTCGAATGATGAGGCCGGCACCACAGCCATCCTCGGTTGATGACCCGTCGACGTAAAGGATCCAATCGGGGACGGAGTCGGGCCTCTCATCGGTCGAGGGTTGAGATCCAGGGACCGGCACGGGCACTGCCTCCTTATTAGGGATAGTGCATTCGACGATAAAATTGGCCAGGACTTACGCCTTGATAGCTTGCCTCGGGTGATATTTGATGTCGAATTGGGACAACTCCCACCTCTATTTCTCCAAACGACCAGAAGACTCGGGGGAGACGAGAATAGCCCCTAAAGGGCGTTCGGTGAGGACGAGGATGGTGTGCGCCTGGAAATAGTGCCGTAGTTTCCTCAAGGACACGATGAGTGCCAAGACAATCTTCTCTATTGCCGGGTACCTTGTTTCCGTGTCCTTGAAGATGTGGCTTACATAGTAGACCGGCTTTTGGACTCCCCCGACTTCTCAGACGAGCACCGAACCTGCAGATTGATCGGACATCGCCAGATACGGCGATAGCTCATCTCCTTCAACTGGCCGGGTGAGTAGTGGGGGAGTCGCCAGGTGCACTTTCAATTGCTCGAAGGCGACCTGATATTCTTCCGACCATTCGAACCTTGGGATATTCCTCAGAGCTTTGAAGAATGGGATGCACTTTTCCCTGGATCTTGACATGAAATGACACAGAGCAGCTACCCGCCCTATGAGCCGCATGATTTCGACGTTAGTCTTGGGCGCGGCCTTGTTGAGGATGGCGCCGATTTTCTCCGGGTTAGCCTCGATTCCTCAGTGGGTGACCATGAATCCGAGGAACTTTCCACTGGTGACCCCGAATGCGCACTTGGCGGGGGTTTTGTATTTGCGGAGGACGTCGAAGGACTCGCCCAGATCTTTAGCGTGCCGATCCGACGAGGTCGATTTGACGAGCATGTTGTCGACGTAAACTTCCATGTTCCTGCCGATCTGAGGCTTAAACATTCTGTTGACCAAGCGTTGGTACGTAGCCCCGGCATTTTTGAGGCCGAATGGCATCACTTTATAGCAGGATACCCTCGGTCCGTTGTGAATACGGTGAGCTCTTCGTCTGCCGGATTTATATGGATCTGGTTGTAGCCAGAGAAGGCGTCCATAAAGCTGAGTAGCTCGTGGCCTGCCGAACCGTCGACGAGCTGATCTATCTGAGGGAGGGGATAGTTGTTTTTCGGGCAGGCCTTGTTGAGGTCAGTGAAGTCGACACACATGCGCCACTTCTCGCTTGCCTTTTTAACCATAACCACATTCGCCAACCACTCCGAGTAAGCTACGTTCCGAATGAAGTTAGCTGCGGCAGCCTGTCAACCCCGTCCTTGATCGCTCTTTGCTTGATCGGGGCGAAACTTCGTTTCTTCTGCCTGACCGGTCAGACCGCCGGGTTGACCCCGAGTTTATGTGATATTATTTTGGGGTCAATCCCGGGCATGTCGGCGGGCGCCCAGACGAACACGTCTGAGTTTCCTCTGAGGAAGTGGACCAGGTCGTCGCGCTGAGCTCCCGTTAAGAGTGACCCGATTTGGACGGTTCGTTGTCAGGTAAAAGGTCGCATTTAGTTTGTTAAACAAGGGTCTGGATACTCGCGATTATTTCGTTGTGGCCATGGAATAACAACTGCGGAAGTGAAATGTACGGTTTTACTTCCCGAGATCATGATCGAGTAGTAGCGGAAATCCGAGTTCCGCAACTCCTTACCTAAACAAACTACCCATCCACGTTATTCAGTATAAAGAGGTTTCGACGAATTAGAGTTAGTGCGTATACATCTAAGTATGGAATTTCCACATTGTATGTCATCCACATATTGGATTATTCGTCCTCAAGTAGGGTTAGTATTCGCCCGAATGTCGGGTTAGTAGTCGTCCACGTTGGACTGTTCACCATGCCCGCAGGGATCCTCATATATAAGTATTCCATACCTAGGTCCGCGCATTATAACTCTAACCGTATCATGTGTCATGTATGTCATAAACTTGTGTTCAAAAGTTGATCTCATTTAATATGATCTTCCACAACCACTCATTTTATCTTGTTATCTCTTTAAGTTGGTAAGGTGCTTCACATCATTTTATAAACATACTTAATTAAAAGATAATAGTGTTTAATGATAATTATTGGTTATAAGGAAAACCCTGATGTTTAGAGTATTTATCATTTTGGAAACCCCTGATATTTTATTGAGAAAATACTTTTTAGTGAAGGATTATGGTATTTATTTAAAAATTATCTTTTAATAAAGTTTTAGGTATTCTTTTGGGAAAATCTCATTTATAAAGGTTAAGGTTTTTGGTAAAGATAACCTTTTAGTAAGGGTCAAGGTATATAAGTGAAATTGTCACGCCCCGCTTCCCAAAATACGGAATACGAGGGGTTGACAAGGCCGGCCATGCTCCTACGGTCAAGGAAATGTCCTGCCGTAGTCACACTTCGGCTTTTAGTTTTTCATGGTAAACAGTAAATGATGCGCGGGTAATGAGAAATGTAGTAACTGAATGAAACAATGTAAAGAACTGACCTGAGGGGAAACAAAAGAATATAACTCTGGATAGCAAATCGAGGTGTCTGTGATATACGTCTAGTCCTGGTCCAGGCTAAATCTTCTCCTCACACAGAGCATGCATACTCAGGTCGTCAGAGCGACACAATAGCAATATAATATATAAAATCATGTGACAATTCTAACAGTGATAATAGATATATATAACAGTAAATCAATGACGGTATAGGTATGAACATGCAGTAACCAATGCAGCGGAACAGTAAAAGCAGTAGAATGATATGCCACGTATGTCAACACAGTAAGTATGTATATCGATGCAATCATCCCTATCAGTCACTAGAACTCACTGTACAGGTCACTAAACCTATCGTCAGTCCAAGTGTGAGAGTCAGCCACTCGCGAGTGTCCTCCAACCAAGGGTAGAACCCAAGGGCAAGGGACCACGGGTCCGACATGTAACTCACGGTAATAATCATGTACCTTGTAAATCTCCATATATCTCCATATATATAAGCCGGAAAGAGACTCCCGAGATTCTGTTGAATTCACACTCGAACTACCCCACACCCCGTGGTCTACATCAAACGCTAACCATAACCTTAAATACCAATCGGTCTGTGACAAGTCTGCGCGAGAACTGGAGGCAGGACCTCCATCAAGCACGTCCCGACTAATACCTAAAATAAATGGCAGTGTCTGGTGTCTTATCTGTGACACCCGTGCAAGAGCTTCCATAAGTGTCCCATACCACTTATAGTCATACGTACACGCGTCCCATAGACGTCGACAATGCAATAAAATCATAAGGTTCACCGATTGTGTACAAGTACGTATCACTTTCACTTATTCACTTATACACGATCACTAACGTACTTGCCACAATCATCACTAATACCTAACACTGGGTAATGCACGTTATCACAAGATTATCAATACAGTGACATGTGTATGATATGATGCATAAACAGTATGTAAAGCATGATTAGGGTGTCATGAATCAATAATCTACCACTTGCATAATTTATCATAAATCATACGATTACAATTTAGTGAAACGATGAACGGGGAATAAATAGTATGTTCAGTTATCTATTCAGCGAATTTAGTTTCACGCCAATCGGGTTTCAGGATCACTAATTATGGCCATTTCCTTTTCAGCGTTCACGGCTGGAAATCCGGTTTCAGAATCGAAATTCCGTTTCGCAACGCATTTTAATCCCAATTGGGATCAGATTTTAGCGATGCTACAGTTGAATGAAATCTAGGATTTTCAGTAAGGTTTTCAACGCAATAGACGGATCCTCAATCGCGTCTGTACGTCAGGAAATATACACTGTTCAATACTAGTATGTTAATTCTGATTCTGTTGGGACTGTTATACGTCCACATCTATTAAATTACAGATTAAATAACAAACGATAACGAAACCGGATGAAACCACTTGTGTTGTCTAGATAACAGATTCACCTATAATAAACAGTGGAGTTCCGCAACCTACGAGTTAAGGAAACAGTATGGTACCCATTACGGGACAGCACACAGTAAACAGAGTCGCTCTGGACTGCAGTCCAGAGTCGCACTCCGATCCAAATATCGTCACAGTCTAAGTGCAGAAACAATTAGAAACTTGCATAGGGTTATAGTTCGTCGAGTCGCCTTCGATTTGAGCCCTAGAATGCATCATTACAGTAAGTATATAATTTATGGTGATTTTAACGGTTTTCAGATACGGGAAAATTCTAGTTTTACAGGTAAACTTGGGAGTAATCGTTTTAGTCTTTAACGGTCATATTATCCAACGAAATTCACACACTAGATTCACAGCCATACGGGCCAAACTATACCATTTAGTCCCGTAAAATTAGATGAGTATTTTCATTGGGACCAAACATCGAACAGGTAAATAGTGTACGTTATCACGAATAGTAACATTGCAATTTATACGATTTGGATTTGTAACATAAATAGATTAGCATGAAGCAAGTAGAGAACTTACCTGGAAACGTTTCGGGGATGCACGGCGACGGTAACATCACGAACGCGCGACGAACGGCGACGGCAGCGTCTCGGTATGAGCTCGGGTCTGTTCTGGGGGCAGCGGTGAGTGGCGTTGGTTGGCCGGAGCAGGGGAGAGGCGCTGAGGGGAAGCTCATGGTCGAGGTGTGCATAGGTGGTGGCCGAGGTGACGCGAAGAAGCTTGGCGGCGACCTGAGGGCTCGAACTCAGGTGAGGGGCGAGCCTGCGCAGGGCTCGGGGTCGTGGTTGCAGTGGAGGTGAATGAAACTCGGATCGGGCCAGTGCTGGGGATAGTGCTCGGGTTGGAGATGATGGGAAGATCAGTGGGACGCGGAGGCCACAGCTTGAAACGGGGCTTACAATGGCGAGGGAGGCGGCTGGTGAGCACCGGCGATGGAGTGGTGGCTGGCGCGCAGTAGGGGAAGCTCGTGCAGTGGTTGCTGGAGTTGTAGGTGGGGGCGGGTTGATGGAGTCTCGAGTTAAGGGTGAGATGAGGGGCGACGGCGGTGGTTGAACGGCGGTGAGGAGGGAGTCGGCTCGGGTGTAGGTGGGTTGGTGGGTGCGACGAGGCTGAGGACGAGGGTGGAGAGGACGAGGTGGAGACGAGCGATGGTGAGGTAAGCGAGGTGGAGGCGAGCGGCGGTGAGGGGACGGCGGCGAGCGCGACGCGCTGGCGTGAGCATGGGTTCGAGGGAGAAACGGGAAGGGAAGGAGAGAGAGGGAGAGATCAGAGAGAGAGAGAGAGAGAGTAGTGGGTAGAGAAGAGAGATGGAGGGCGCGCGTCGTGGGTAACGCTCGCGAGCGGGGCGCGTGACGAGCGGCGACGTGGACGCAGGCGTGGGGTGCGGCGGAGTGCAAGGAGGCACAGTAAAAAGCGGGAGAAAAGGAGAGACGTTGGGGAAGAGGGAGTGGGCGAAGCGGGTCGGGTCAGGGGGTGAGCGGGCTGGGGATGAAGCGGGCCGTGAATCTTGGGAATTAAATTTAATTAAAAGGGAGAATTTGGGCTGGGTATGCTGGGCTAAATAAAAAAAAGAATTATAAGGGAAATAGGAGAGGGAATGGGCTGAGGGAATTTAGGCCGGAATGGGTTTTAATTAATTTTAATAAGAGGGATGGGCTGGGTTTAGATATAAAAGAAAAATGGGTTTTAGGGTTTTAATAAGATGGATTAAGTTTATAAAATGAATGGGCTTGGGATTGGTTTGGGAAAAAGTAATAGGGTTTGGGTTTTATGGAGTTTCTTTAAAATAATTAAATAATAAAAAAATAACAAAATTTATAGTTTAAAGAGAAATACGGATTTAGGTGTATATAAAAGAACCGGGTATTACATCATACCACCCTTACAAAAATTTCGTCCTCAAAATTTAAAATAAACGATAAGTTATACAAACATAGGCGAACGCTATTATATTGCAAACTAACACATAAAGATTTACTAGAAATCCGTGGACGAAGAAATTTGAAGGTATAAACATGTAAGAACAACATACAAAAGATAAGTCTAAATAGGTGTAAGTCAGGAATAATTATAGGGGCAACTACATGTATACGAGAATAGCAATAACAACAATAACGAGCAATAATATTCGAGGCGTGCTCGATAAAATCGAAACCCAATTATATGCACATACCAGTATATCAAAAGTAGCACCGCAGAAATAAAAGTATAAGATACAGCCATTTATAATAGTAAACATAGACTCAATACCCGAAAAATATAAATGAACGACAATAATGTAGTGAAAGATTAGTCGGTAGGTTAAAATATTTTAGGATAATTTATCGATCGAATAGTTTTAAAATAACTTAGAAAACTCACATAAAGAAAATGAGGAATATGGAACAAAATATGCGCGGTGTATGGTTGCGCTACTGAAAAATATAAGGATAATAGTAGTGTGTTTTAAAATACATAAAACTAAGTAGTCAATAACACGCACTCTTCGACAAATACAAGATAATGAAAATCAACTTCGAATAATAAAGTCCCTAAATATATGTAGGACAATAGGAAAACACACAAAAATGTATAGGGCTAGCTAGGGTAAGGATTACAAGGAAGTGTGGATCATTCAAAGGTCGGGGTGTAGCTGCTTTAGGCTGAATGTTAAGGATATTGGGATCGGGTCAGCACAGGAACAAAGGATTGCAAGAGGAAGAGTATGGGGAGGATAACGGTCGGTAGATCATATGAATCAAAAATTTGAAGGGTTAGCGAACTCGAAAATTTCACTAAAATTTTCTCCTCCCAGAAGGATCTCAAACGAGGCACAGACGGAGGATGAAGGGTGGACCTCTAAAAGATCGTGTGTGGTACTTGCTAATCTCAGTGAGGGTTAAGACAATGTAAGGAGTAGGGGTGGACAGACCTCAGTAGAAGACATAGTGAACTAAGAAGATCGAAAGATTTGCGAACTCAATGATTTATTTTATTCCAGAAGATTTTAAACAAAGCATTCTCAAAGACGAAATGTGGCCCTAAACTATACACAGATTTATTTGGCCAGAGAAGACAACATCTAAAAGAAATCCCGTCAGTCGCGGTTGTGGAGATTCAGCAGGTTGCGGTAGGCTCGTGCGCTCAGGTAGGGACGTCCATTTCCATAGCGCCTCGCAGGGATCGCCATTGGGAGTTCTTCCACAGCTGGGTCTTGTCCTTCTTGTCCTTCTTCCTCGGCTGGAGCTTCTTCATCGAGGTCTGATTCCATGTGATTCTCTTCTTCTGGATTCTCTTCCATGGGATTTTCCTCCACTGGATTTTCTTCTATCGGATCTTCCTCGGGATCTTCTTCTATTGGGTTTTCTTCAGGGTCTCCTTCCTCTTCGTCGGAATCGCCTATCAAGTCAAACTCTGGGGCGGCTGCTCCTTCGTCCTCTGGATTGTTGTTTCCGAAATTGACCTGGGGACCGTTGATCTCATCGTCAGAACTCATCAGCGTGCGGTCTAAGGAAACGCATGACTGTGCATCCTCATCTAGATGCGGCGCTGCTCCAGGGTGGGCCATGGCCTGAAAAGAAAGAGTCATGATTAGACAGTGGAATACATCAAGAAAATAGCTAAGTGTACGAAGTATAGATAAATATGCGGTGGCAGGAACTGAAAAGTCAAGATTAAAATGATGTGATAATGAATAGTATGAATAAGGGGAAGGACAAAAGAATGATACATATATTACGATTCAAGTTTTATTGCATTCAACTAAAAGTTCGACGGATACAAGATTTCAAACGGAAAGAAATATTTATAAGAGGATGATAACATTATTACTGAAATTAGAAAACATGAAAATTCTTCTTTGATTGCTAGACCGCTGCATTCTCGTCACTCGAGTTGAATCCCGTGTTGGGTCCGCCTTATCCTCGAAGTTCGAACTACTCAATAATCATCACTTGGCAGAAGTGGGGAGTGTAGACGAATCTCCTCCCTGTAGCTCCTTCCTTTTTGGGCAACCGTTGATAAGATGTCCGCTGGATCCGCAAATCAGACATTTCCCTTGGGCGCGGCGACAATCCCTCTGAAGATGTCCTGGCCTCTTACAGTACTCACAACATGGGGTCTTCTGCTGCTTCTGTCGCGGGGAAGCAAATTGGCGCTTCATCTTCTTCTTTTTTCCTCGTCTAACGGGGATCACTTTATGATTGGAGACTCCCGCTGGTGCCTGATTCACCTGCCTTCTCAGTCCTTCAGCTAACAAGTCGTTCGTTCGCTCCTGGGCTTCCTTCAGACCTTACAGTACACTCAGAATCTCAATGTTCTGATTCTGGGGAGTAGAGATAGAGGAAGAGTCGTTGGAAGACATGATCCTGAAACAATAATTTTGAGGATGATATAAGGCACAGGTTATAAGAATCAAAATGTAATACGGATTGGACAAAGATTCAAGAATATCAGATGTGATGAAATTTATTACAAGCGGAAAATCAACTGTATGACTCTAAGTCACTTAAACAGAGTATGGTAGTGTAATCGTGATGTAGTTCACAATTACAACCACGAAACTTTGCCAAGTCACCTGAAACCCTAGCGAATGGATAGCGGAACACACAATGTGAATATGGATCAAGAATAACAAGTTTACAACCTAGACCGATAGATGTCTTATTTTGTCAAGCTATACACGGAAACTGCAATCCCAATCGAAGTAAAACCTGGCTCTGATACCAACTAAACCATGTCACACCCCGCTTCCCAAAATACGGAATACGAGGGGTTGACAAGGCCAGCCATGCTCTTACGGTCAAGGAAATGTCCTGCCGTAGTCACACTTCGGCTTCTAGTTTTTCATGGTAAACAGTAAATGATGCGCGGGTAATGAGAAATGCAGTAACTGAATGAAACAATGTAAAGAACTGACCTGAGGGGAAACAAAAGAATATAACTCTGGATAGCAAATCGAGGTGTCTGTGATATACGTCTAGTCCTGGTCCAGGCTAAATCTTCTCCTCACACTGAGCATGCATACTCAGGTCGTCAGAGCGACACAATAGCAATATAATATATAAAATCATGTGACAATTCTAACAGTGATAATAGATATATATAACAGTAAATCAATGACGGTATAGGTATGAACATGCAGTAATCAGTGCAGCGGAACAGTAAAAGCAGTAGAATGATATGCCACGTATGTCAACACAGTAAGTATGTATATCGATGCTATCATCCGTATCAGTCACTAAGTCTCACTGTACAGGTCACTAAACCTATCATCAGTCCAAGTGTGAGAGTCAACCACTCGCGAGTGTCCTCCACCCAAGGGTAAAACCCAAGGGTAAGGGACCACGGGCCCAACATGTAACTCACGGTAATAATCATGTACCCTGTAAATCTCCATATATCTCCATATATATAAGCCGACAAGGGACTCCCGAGATTCTGTTGAATTCACACTCGAACTACTCCACACCCCGTGGTCTACATCAAACGCTAACCATAACCTTAAATACCAATCGGTCTGTGACAAGTCTGCGCGAGAACTGGAGGCAGGACCTCCATCAAGCACATCCCGACTAATACCTAAGATAAATGGCAGTGTCTGGTGCCTTATCTGTGACACCCGTGCAAGAGCTTCCATAAGTGTCCCATATCACTTATAGTCACACGTACACGCGTCCCACAGACGTCGACAATGCAATAGAATCATAAGGTTCACTGATTGTGTATAAGTACGTATCACTTTCACTTATTCACTTATACACGATCACTAACGTACTTGCCACAATCATCACTAATACCTAACACTGGGTAATGCACGTTATCACAAGGTTATCAATGCAGTGACATGTGTATGATATGATGCGTAAACAGTATGTAAAGCATGATTAGGGTGTCATGAATCAATAATTTACCACTTGCATAATTTATCATAAATCATACGATTACAATTTAGTGAAATGATGAACGGGGAATAAATAGTATGTTCAGTTATCTATTCAGCGAATTTAGTTTCACGCCAATCGGGTTTTAGGATAACTAATTATGGCCATTTCCTTTTCAGCGTTCACGGCTGGAAATCCGGTTTCAGAATCGAAATTCCGTTTCGCAACGCATTTTAATCCCAATTGGGATCAGATTTTAGCGATGCTAAAGTTGAATGAAATCTAGAGTTTTCAGTAAGTTTTTTAACGCAATAGACAGATCCTCAATCGCGTCTGTACGTCAGGAAATATACACTGTTCAATACTAGTATGTCAATTCTGATTCTGTTGGGACTGTTATACGTCCACATCTATTAAATTACAGATTAAATAACAAACGATAACGAAACCGGATGAAACCACTTGTGTTGTCTAGATAACAGATTCACCTATAATAAACAGTGGAGTTCCGCAACCTACGAGTTAAGGAAACAGTGTGGTACCCATTACGGGACAGCACACAGTAAACAGAGTCGCTCTGGACTGCAGTCCAGAGTCGCACTCCGATCCAAATATCGTCACAGTCTAAGTGCAGAAACAATTAGAAACTTGCATAGGGTTATAGTTCGTCGAGTCGGATTCGATTTGAGCCCTCGAACGCATCATTCCAGTAAGTATATAATTTATGGTGATTTTAACGGTTTTCAGATACGGGAAAATTCTAGTTTTACAGGTAAACTTGGGAGTAATCGTTTTAGTCATTAACGGTCATATTATCCAACGAAATTCACACACTAGATTCACAGCCATACGGGCCAAACTATACCATTTAGTCCCGTCAAATTAGGTGAGTATTTTCATTGGGACCATACATCGAACAGGTAAATAGTGTACGTTATCACGAATAGTAACATTGCAATTTATACGATTTGGATTTGTAACATAAATAGATTAGCATGAAGCAAGTAGAGAACTTGCCTGGAAACGTTTCGGGGATGCACGGCGACGGTAACGTCACGAACGCGCGACGGCAGCGTCTCGGTATGAGCTCGGGTCTGTTCTGGGGGCAGCGGTGAGCGGCGTTGGTTGGCCGGAGCAGGGGAGAGGCGCTGAGGGGAAGCTTGTGGTCGAGGTGTGCACAGGTGGTGGCCGAGGTGACGCGAAGAAGCTTGGCGGCGACCTGAGGGCTCAAACTCAGGTGAGGGGCGAGCCTGCCCAGTGCTCGGGGTCGTGGTTGCAGTGGAGGTGAATGAAACTCGGATCGGGCCAGTGCTGGGGATAGTGCTCGGGTTGGAGATGATGGGAAGCTCAGTGGGACACGGAGGCCACAGCTGGAAACGGGGCTTAAAATGGCGAGGGAGGCGGCTGGTGAGCGCCGGCGATGGAGTGGTGGCTGGAGCGCAGTGGGGGAAGCTCGGGCAGTGGTTGCTGGAGTTGTAGGTGGGGGCGGGTTGATGGAGTCTCGAGTTGAGGGTGAGATGAGGGGCGACGGCGGTGGTTGAACGGTGGTGAGGAGGGAGTCGGCTCAGGTGTAGGTGGGTTGGTGGGTGCGACGAGGCTGAGGACGAAGGTGGAGACGACGAGGTGGAGGCGAGCGACGGTGAGGTAGGCGAGGTGGAGGCGAGCGGCGGTGAGGGGACGGCGGCGAGCGCGACGCGCTGGCGTGAGCGTGGGTTCGAGGGAGAAACGGGAAGGGAAGGAGAGAGAGGGAGAGATCAGAGAGAGAGAGAGAGAGTAGTGGGTAGAGAAGAGAGATGGAGGGCGCACGTCGTGGGTAACGCTCGCGAGCGGGGCGCGTGACGAGCGGCGATGTGGGCGCAGGCGTGGGGTGCGGCGGAGTGCAAGGAGGCACAGCAAAGAGCGGGAGAAAAGGAGAGACGTTGGGGAAGAGGGAGTGGGCGAAGCGGGTCGGGTCAGGGGGGTGAGCGGGCTGGGGGTGAAGCGAGCTGGGAATCTTGGGAATTAAATTTAATTAAAGGGAGAATTTGGGCTGGGTATTCTGGGCTAAATAAAAAAAAGAATTATAAGGGAAATAGGAGAGGGAACGGGCTGAGGGAATTTAGGCCGGAATGGGTTTTAATTAATTTGAATAAGAGGGATGGGCTGGGTTTAGATATAAAAGAAAAATGGGTTTTACGGTTTTAATAAGATGGATTAAGTTTATAAAAAGAATGGGCTTGGGATTGGTTTGGGAAAAAGTAATAGGGTTTGGGTTTTATGGAGTTTCTTTAAAATAATTAAGTAATAAAAAAATAACAAAATTTATAGTTTAAAGAGAAATACGGATTTAGGTGTATATAAAAGAACCGGGTATTACAGAAATTATATCCCTTTTTAGATGGGTTGAGGTATTTTTGTGTAAATAATGATTTATAAAATTATTGAGTTTAATTGGAAGGTAACATTTTAAAAATATGTTTGTGTTGGCAACCGTTGCACATGAGCTGCAGGATTTGTGTCTTTTTCAGGGAAGATTGCCTATTAACCACGAGATATTTACTTAAAACATTTCCCTATTATTAGGTTATTTTATTAAGGGTAACATTCTATAAGAACAACACCGTTTTGACAAACGCTGCATATGGGCGGCGGGATTTGTGTCCTTTTCATGGACGATTGTCTAATAACCACGGGGCGATTCATGTAAAACATTGTCCTATTAAGGTACCTTATTAAACCTTAGTTATTAGGCTAAGAAAATTATACTAAAAATATTCTTTCTAAGTGAAAGGGGTTAACTTAAAAAAAAACATAGCATAATTATTTAGATTAGTATTACCCCCTTTCAAAAGGTAAATGGATTTTAACAAAACTGAGCTAATTGGTGGATAAAAGTGCAAGTAAAAACATATCGTTTTAGTGTCCAAAGTATTTATTTCAAAACATCTTATCTCATATGGGTATTTTAAATACATACAACATTTTAATAAAATAAGGATATTTTATGGAAGTAACCTATTTCGAGATCTTATTAGTATAATGGGTAAGTTTGCATATATATGGGGTGGATTGATACCCTATGGGTTATAATATCAAGCATATCATATTCCATGTAGGATGAGGGTGCAATATTTACGCATATGAAGGTAATTAATTAAATCATTTCAAATATGGATCAAATTTAATTATCAGGAGGTACCACAGCAATCATGCAGAAATATTTTTAACATCATTTTAATATAAGGTTGGGGATTAGGATTTGAATCTAAGATCATCCAAAAGAAAAAAAACGACAGACAAGTAGAGAGATGCGGATCCTACCTTTGGTTTGAGTTGGATGTCGATGGGTCGAAAAGGTAGACTCGTACTAAATCCTCAATAGCTCCGTGCTTGGATTTTTTCTCGATACTTGGTTGGAACCACCGTGTCGGCGTCGTCGAAACGAAGGACTGAATATTTTTTTTCAGAATTTTTGGAGTTCTGAGGTGTGAGAAATCAGTGTTTGAAGGCCTCTATTTATAGGGTCTTTTCACCAACCATAAAATCCAAAAAAATCCGATAAATCCTTAAAAATCCACGCCTAAATAATTGCTGATGATCAGCCGCCGCCAGCCTCCCACAGCCATTGGATCTTGATCCAACAGCCCAGAGGCCGCCGATGCACGCGCCACGTGGCCGCGTGAGGGATCACACGATTTCGCGTGGTCCCCCCTTGGGCGCCGCCAGCGTTCCTAGGCCGTTAGATATCGCATCCACCGGTCCAGGCTAAATATGGATTTATATTTTTTTTTTGATTTTTGTAAAAAAAAAATCTGAACTGTTTATTTATAAAAAATCGAATTTGTTTTAAAAATTTGTTAAAAATATTATAAAATACGGAAAAATATAAGAAAATTCCTGAAAATATAAGTTATTGTTATCTTCAGTTTAAAAATGATTTTGGGCTAAAACTAAATAATATTTCTATATCTATTATATTTGTTAGTTATCATAATTATTAAAATTCTATTTTATTCTCAAAAATATTTTAATTACGAAAATAACTATTTTAATTTTTAATAAAATATGTAAATCATTCTTACGGCATTATAAAAATATTTTAAGCCCAAAAACATATAAATAGATTTTTTTTGAAAATTCCTTTATTTATATTTAAATGCTTTAACAATTACTCGCATCACTTTTAAAAAAATATTTTCCCATCAAGCCAAAACGCAGCTAAATACTTGGTACTAAAACAAGACCTTTTATTGAGTATTAAAAAACACGGTCGTTACATTTTGTGAGCATTGCGTACTTGGGAAGCAGAAAAGAGTTAGCTTCAGTTCGACGGTGCACAACATAAAAGATACTCTTGATTATATCTATTCAGATCTTTGGGGACCCTCTCCAGTTGCTTCTAAAGGAAACGGTACAAAATATCTGCTTACTTTCATCGATGATTTTTCGAGAAAATTTCGGGCCTACTTCTTGAAACACAAAACCGATGTGTTTACTATATTCAAGCAATCGAAGACGTTACTTGAGAAGAAGAAAGAGAAGCAGATCAAGAGACTAAGGACAGACAACAAGTTGGAATTTTGTGGTGGAGATTTCAGTGATTTCTGCAAAAACGAAAGGATTATTCGGCATCATACCGCTTTCTACACATCACAACAGAATGGAGTTGTGGAGTGTATGAATCGGACTATTTTGGAGAAAGCACGATGCATGTTGTCTAACGCAGAGCTCATGAAGGAGTTTTGGGCAGAAGCGGTAAACACGACATGCTATATTTTGAATCGTTCACCTCATACTTCCCTTGGTAGTAAAACAACGGAGCATGTATGGTCTGGGAAGCATGTCGATTATTTTACATTTCGAGTATTTAGTTGTCCTGTTAGGGATTGGTCATTAGGTCGCAACAATTGCGGACCGCGGCGGAAAGGAACAATAATTTTTGAAAATATGGAACCAATCTCAAACTAAGAATGTCACGCCCCGCTTCTCGGTGTACGGGGAGAGGACGCGACAAGGCCGCTGCGTATTTACTCAGGAGTAAACACGCTCAACGTATCTAAGCAATATAAAGTAACTACATAAGAGACAGGAATGTAAATTAACAACAACTTTATTTATTAAATATTCTTTTACAAGTACAACTGAAATGTAAATACATGAGTAGAAAGCGATGCCAAAACAATGGCATAACTGAAAAGAAATAAATTTGTACAAGTGTCTAAAGCTCCGGGTCAAACGCAAACTGCTCCAAATCCTCAGTGCTGGGCTCGGTCTCTATAGCGTCCGAAAAACCTGACAACATTCCAAAGAAGAAGAAAAGGAATGTCATCAGCGAAACAATCGCTCGGTAAGTCCCAAATGTGAGTAAAGATAGAATAGACAGAAAAAGAATATATCTTATAATGTTTGATTATATTGTTAACGCTGTTGTTTGTAGCTTGGTACAGAAAATGCCAGTGTATATGAGAGGAGTCCCACTATTCCGGAGACTAAGGTATACGGAGCACAAGGAACCGTTCAGCCACGGTACAATGGCAATAGATATTCAGGTTAAGTGTATTATGGTTACAGTCTCATGCCACTTTTAACACTTTCCGTACTAATCTACCCCTTATAAACCCCGCGATGTCTTTTGTATTGATTGTATTGTTTTGTTATATAGATGGATGACTTGCCGAAACCATGATATCAGTAAATGGAATGGATATAAATGGAGAGTCATGTAAACGGAGTATATCCATGGTTCGGTTTAGTCAATACAGATTGATATAGATTGAATAAATGGATTCATGTTGAATTGTAGTTATACTTGAATTACATTCAAGTCAGATTGATTAGATTAAGACTCGGTCTGATTCAGACACTCTAAAAAGAACTTGAAATCCTGAATTAGTTTGATGTTATCGGTAACTGCTGCATATGGACGGCAGGATTTGTGTCTTTTTCCAAGACAATTACCGTGTTGATAACACCCTTTGTTATATTGTTTACCTTAAATAGACAAGCACCCATATCTCAGGCTCCCTGAGGCTCAAGAGACTGGTCTCGCTTAAACCTATGTTTACTAGGGTCCTTATTGTAATTTAGTATAAGTTGAGTGGGTTTTATGTAAAAATAGTTATTTTCAAAATACACCTCAAGAATTTAATTATCGTTTTTAGGGTTTTCATAGATGTATATTTTTTAAAAGTGAAATTTCTAGTGAATAAAACCTAATTTTCATAGTATAGAGTATTTTATTGAAGTACCAATATTGTTTTGTATTTGGATGGTATTTTCATGTAATGGTGATTCCTTTTGAAAACTTGGAATATTTATATAATATAATTAAAGTAGATATTTTGATAATATATATATATATATATTTAATGAAGGTAATTTTATTTATTTTCTTGTAGAAATATTATTTTCTAAAGAAAAATGCATAAATATTCCATCAAGATCGAATGCTCATTTCGGAGGTCTGCATCTCGCTCTACTAGGTCCGAGGATGTGTGATAATCCGCACCATCCTGAACGGGGTCCCCAAAAGTGGGTTGTAGAGGCGCAATTGCAAGAAATTGTTTAATACATCTTTTTAAAGAAATAGTTTTATAAGTTGATAGTATTTATTTGTAAAGACGTGTTATCCCATGAAAATATTCCCAAAACTTTATCGTGCTATGTCAAAGATGTGTGTTGTAATGAGTTAGGTCATTACCTCGTGAGTTATCTAAAGGTAATACAAGTTTTGTGTTGTTTTATGTCGGAAATGAAGTATGTGGTATTTTACTGTAAAAATAGAATAAAAATTTCATAAAATAATATTTTGAGATGAAACTTATTTTAATAGGTTGATTTATGTTTGTTAAACATTATGTGATAGTATGGAATTTTATTGATTAATAAAAGTAGAGTTTTAAAGAAAAACCGAATCGAAAGTCGGATTAACTCCGTTTCCGTCGGGTTTTAGAAATATAACTTTTTAAAGTAGAAGAATAGAAGGGGAGAGGGGACTTACTGGCTTTTGTACTAGGGGAGAGAGAGATGAAGCTACGGAAGGGCTAGGGGTGTCGTTTCGTCACCGGAAACTCCTTGGAACGTCGCCGGAAGTTCGCCCTTCGCTAACTCCACTTGCACACAAAAGGGACTTGAGAATTTTGGAGAGTTTTGACAGGGAATTTCTGAGTGAGGAGGGATGAAATAGGGTGAAGTTTATTGAATCATTAATAAAATGTCATTGACCGGGTTTAGGGGGTGAAAGAATGTATTAAAAATTGCATTAAAATTTGGATTTAAATGGTGTTTTATCGCTCTCTGGATGAATGCAGAGAGAATAAACAATGTGGGGTTAGTGGGGTAGCTGAAGAGGTGCTCGGGTGAAAAGATGGGGGCCTTTACCTACGGTCCGACCGGTGGTATTGGGATTTTTGGGAGTTTCGCCGGCTCATTACCGACGGATGGGGTTGGGGTTGTTGCCACGTGTTCCTGTCGCTTCAACTAGCTTCGTACACATGTTTAAATATTCTGTGACTCTTCATTATACATGTAGTGCACGTGCAAACCCTTGGGCTTCTCAAAGATTAAAAGAAAATTAAATAAAAAGATAATGTGGCTGGGGGGATTCGATCACAGGGGCTATGTCACAGCAGTGCAAGGCTTTACCAATGAGCTATAAGTGCTTTCTTGCTGTTCTAAATTAAAAAAAATACTTATAGTATACACAGGATTGCAAATATCCCAATTATACATTAACTTTTAACCAATTTTCTGTACATTGAAATTGGAGTTGTTACAAAGAATCATCAAATACTAGCATTTGCAATAATTACATGAAATCAAGAGAAGGGAAAGGGGCTATAACCTTTGTAGTGTGTCCGATCGTCTATCGGAAGACCTATGCCAAGCTTTGAGTTCTCGGGAAAGAGCATGAATGCCGAAACCCTCGTTGTAGATGATCCACTTGAAGGAAACCCGATCAAGCTCCATCTTTACTTCACAAGTGAAGAGACAAGCTTACAAAAATTGCTAGGTATGTAAGGTAGGATGATGTGTTTTGATGCTCTCTCTTTTTCACTCTTTTGTGTTTTCTTTTCTTCTTCTTAAATCATAAAGAGGAGGAGGAGGAGGAAGAATGAAGAGGATTGTGAAGAGAATAACACTCCTCTCTCTCTCTCTCTAAAAAGAATTATGTAGAGCATAATTATCATGCTTCCCTCTCTCCTCTTATGTGTTAAAATAAATAGGGTGGGTATGGATGTGGGCCCCACCTTATTCACATGGCACCATTTTGTCATCTTATGACACTTATGCATCATATGCATACATGTATGCATCATATGCATACATAACATACAAGTATGCATGTAAAAAGAGAGAGGGGGAGGAATAATTATGTATCATATACATAAGTTACACACACATACACACAAAGAGAGAGTGTATACGTATCATATACATATACATATTATGTATCGTATATATAATAATACATTAGTATCATAAACTATGAGAGATAAAGAGAGAGTGTGTATCATATACACAATACTAGCATCCATATCACATATGTGATTATTAAGTAAACACTTGACTTAATAATCCGGCTATCAAATAGACCGGCTAGCATTATCCAATGTTCGATTAAATCACGCATATCATCAAACCCCCACATGTATCCTCATACGCACACCACATCATCATTTCGCCTGACTGAGATAACCTTCTGCGTGTGACTCTAAAAACTCAATAATACACTGGCAGTGAGCTACTGGATCAAATCCATAACCACAAGCACATCAATGGCACTAGCTGTACGTAACGGCTACCCATGTATATGGAGATAGAAATGCCGACAAGAAAGCTCATTCGTACCGTGCAGAGCCTATCAATGATGAATATCATACAGTCCGGTCTCTTTGTCAGAGAGTATCACATACCGGGCCTGGGGTGGAATCTGTCAGACCCCCAATAGGTTAATAAGTCATGCAGATATCAAACTCATAACCATCTGAGATACAACTGATAACATTTACCAGTTTATCTCATCCACCCTGGCCAGGGATTTCTGGTTATAATTATGTCCTGCACAACGCGATATCGACTCCCTATACCGAGAGAAACGAATTCCTTCGACCGCTCACTAGCTCCATGTGCTTCGGGACTATACCCAACTAAAACATATTCACACGACTATGTAGAGACGTGGTAGGGTATTAATCAAAGTATAGCGGGAATACACACAAGACACTATGTCAATCTCAGGTCATGGGACTATCCTGTACCATCGTCATTAAAGAACAGCTATCTAACAATGGTATAATAACATCTTGGAGTTCTCGGTGAGTCCATTCAGTGCAACTCATTCACTAATGAGCACCTATGTACAATCCTCAGTGTCAAACACCAATAGCTGTAGGAACAGCTATCGCCCTCCAACCGGGTCAGGAAACGTATACACTAGTGTAATTTGGAGTATCGATGCCCAGTCTCGATACTCCTATGACTAGGAATATTTAAGAATGTGATTATGGAATATCCAGGCCCTACTATTATGATCCCCATCATTAATCTTGGTAATCAAGCAAAGATCCTATGAGCTTTAACATCATGTATTAGCGATACGTAAAATCATATAAAACATATACACATGAACGATAAAGACAAATCAGATAGCATACTATCATCTCGAGCAAGATTGTTCTATCTATATAGGTCCTATACAATTGCAATAATTACTTTCAGGGCATCTATATCCAAAAATGTCTCACTTGCACTTAAGGTCAATTATTGCAGTATCACATACCCAACTTCTCTAATAACAGTTTCACAAATCGTATTTGAGAAACAACCTTAGTGAGTGGATCCACTAAAATGCTTCTTATTCCTTCTCTCTATACTTAATCTCGCGGAGATCAACAATCTCTCGAATCAAGTGATACCTACCTTAGAATTTTTCTGGATATCTGATAGGACCAATTTCATAAGTGAACTAATTTATCCAAATAGTTTCTTAGGTTGCATCCTTTGCTGAGTCATACTCAGAACCATCGTCATGACTACCTTAGTATCCTGTTTGAAACCCTTCCAATAAACTGCACCTCTAAAGAGGGTAAATTTATAACTCGTGACAGACCCTCCGTCATCAATGTCACCTTAGAAGCAGGAATCGGTAACCGCCTCCATCTTGAGGCTGTCATTACCATACATAAAGAATATTCTCATAAGTTCTTCACTTCTATCCCTTGTTTCTCCATGATTGGACCAATGTCTGCTTACTACAGTAAGCACATAAGCAACATCTGGTCTGATATATAACATCGCATGATTGACCCTACATTCGAAATAAGTAGAGTGTCATTCACATGTGTCCCTCTTCTCATCATTCTATAAGACATCTCTTTAGAGAGGGTGACTCCACATCATGCGGGTACACTACTGCACTAGAAGTCATCCATTCTAAATCCATTTAGAATGGTGTCAAAGTATCCGGATTGGGACAATCCTAAAATCCTTCTAGATCTATCTCTATAGATTTAGACCCTAGATATGTCGATATATTGCGCAAATCCTATATGGAGAAACTAATATGACATCCATAGGTTAACCAAATCGTAGAATAGGAACATCATTTCCTATCAGGAGGATGTCATCCACATACAATATGAGGAATACGACATTACTCCCTACATCCTTCTTATAAATACTAGGTTCATCTATAATTTTGATGATGTCAAACATTTTTACTGTCAATCAAAACAGATGATCCATTTCTGAGATGTCTGTTTTAGTCCATAAATGGAATTAAGCTACTCGCCACATTTCCGCTGCTCCCCTGACTTCAAAATCCCTCTAACAGATTCATATACACGTGCACTTCTAAATCTCCATTTAGAAAGGCGTTATCGACTTCTACCTTCCAGACTTCATTGTCTTGAAAAGTAGCAATAGCAAGTGTTATCCGAATGGACTTTAGTATAAACACTGGAGAAAATGTTTCATCATAATCCACGTCGTGTATTTGACGAAAACTTTTTTACTTCAAGTCCAGCCTTATTAGGTTACTTCCTTTCCATCTGTATTGATATTCTTTTGGAATATATACTTGCTCCTAATAAGTTTTACCCCTTCAGGAGCACCTAACAAAGTCCATACTTTGTTGCAGTGCATGGAGTCCAACTTGGATAACTCGGCAACCAGCCATCAGTCGAAAGTCACTACTCCCTATGGCCTGCTGATAACTAGTAGGGTCATCATCACATGATGCAAGCCTCATTTTCACCGTCAACGAAGAAACCGTGGTATCTCTCAGATGGCTGAGCTCACTTACTAAATCTGCAGAGTGGATAAGGTTTGTCGGGGTCAATTGAATTCTTAGATTCTACTAAATTTTTAGTAACCGTTTGCGGTTGTAGAATTTCTTCCAGTTCTACCATACTCTCACTAATTTCTTTTACAATAAATTTCTTTTCTAAAAAGGTGGCGTGTCAAGAACAAAATAACTTTTGATCCTGAAAATGGTAAAAGTTAAACGCTTGCTAATGCTTGGGATAACTCACAAACTACTCATTACTAAAAAGTGCCTTGAGTTTGTCCGGATTGTGCTTTTGCAATAAGACAGACAACACCATATCTTAACAAGCTTAAGACACGTTCTCCATTCTATATCACATATAGAATTTTAGGTACAGCTTTAGACGGAACCTTATTCAATTAGAACGCAGCTGTTTCCAGTGCATTCCCCCAAATGAAAAGGACAACTACGGAATACCGATCAAAAGTATGAATCTTCTCGATCACATCAAGGAATCATGATACTTCCGAAGTCTCTGGTTCTCTATTTCATTCTTATACTGTATGAACTTCTTAATAGTTTCAGACTTTGCGTTTCAATAAGAACGCGCGTCCAAAACTAGAGTACTCATAGGTAAACTGAATGTAATATGAGTACCCATCCCTTATCCGTATAGACACCGGACCATATAAATCACTATGTATACGTCCTAAGAGTTCACTAACTCTTACTCTATGTATTATAAATTGAGAACTGCATTTTGGTTAAAAATATCTATACCATTATTCTATGCACCTTACCCACTCAACATTTGATGTAGGTAAATGTTCATGACATAATTTTCAAAATTTGAATGTTCTTTCTTTATCAAATAAAGAGTGCATACATTCGTTTTTAAAATTAAATTTGGTGCACAATAACAATTATTTGAAACCAAAAGTTTGCCGATAGGAAAAACCAGGTGATTTTCCTCAATGGTAATATTTGCTCCGAATTCCGAATCTGAGGATCAAATCACCCATTTTCCCAATACTCTACTCCTTCTTAGTATCTGTAATACCTTACAGATATAGGATCCTGATCCGGTATCGCATATCCAGTAAGAAAAGTT
Organism: Agapanthus africanus; assembly: GCA_030015575.1. Taxonomy (NCBI): domain Eukaryota; kingdom Viridiplantae; phylum Streptophyta; class Magnoliopsida; order Asparagales; family Amaryllidaceae; genus Agapanthus; species Agapanthus africanus. Next base: position 553,120,203 of record JASDDO010000001.1, read on the forward strand.
TATTGATAAACAGTTTTCAATTACAATCACAACAAAAGATGAAGCAGCATATGCTTCAAGAGGATGGCCAGGTATTCCCAGTAATGCCTCTTCCACTGCTCAGGTACATGACAGTAATTGCAATCTCCTTTCTCTCAGCTGCAACCCCTTAAAATGTCTCTATTCTTACATTGTGTACCCCGAACTTAGGCTTGGCTAATTTTCTTCTTTCCCTCCCTTTCAGCTCCAGCCTTAGGATTGGAAGAAGACTATCCAACAAGTGTAACTGACGTATTCTCCTTATTAAAGGGGCTCTCAACTTGAGATAAGGTGGAGAGTAGAGACAAATGAATTATATCAATATACAATTCACTTTCTCCAGAACCAGTGGTCATCCTTGACTGAAACAATTTCTCCGAGTTCATATGTAACTATACGATATAGCCTTTCAAGCAATATGGATCTCTGTATCAGATACAAAGGGTTATGGAATAAGAAAAGTGAAGTAGGAGGGGCAAGGACGTATGCAACTTCGTAGTGAATTAGGACAATCAGGACATTCCAAAGCCAATGATTGTAAAAAGGTTCGGTTAACTCGGTTTTACAGGTTTTAGTTTAAGGTCAGTCATGGGTTGCTGCAAGAAAGAGAAAATAAACACTCAGAGTGCGCTCTTAGAAGATTATATTGGTTTATTAATTTATCTAATCAGGCTCCTGCTGTTTCATCAAATCGTCCTTCAAATCTTAAATGGAGATTTAGCCGAGATTATGTATGCCCTATAAGTTCGCTAACCGGTTGGCCAGGCCAGTGTAAGTACTTTGGTGTACGACACCAAAGATTGTATACAGGTGCTCATTAGGATATGAGTTACACTGGACAAAATCGCCGAGAACGGCTTTTTGGTATTATACCTATCGTCAGATGGTTGTTCTCTGATAATATGAGTACATGGTAGTCTGTTGACCTAAGATCGTCATTTATCTTGTATGAGTTCCTACTGTACTTTGATTACTACCCTACTACGACTCTACTGAGTCGTGCAAACAGATTTTAGTTGGGTACAGTCCTGAGCCATATGGAAGCAGTGAGCGGATCGAGGGGATTCGTCTCTCCCGGTATAGGGAATCGATGTCGCGCTGTGTGCGGTTGGCTAATACCATAAGTCTCTGGCCATGGAAGATGAGATTTACTAACACGAGGACAATAGTTTCTCGGTTGGTATTGAGCTTAATATCGGCACGACCTATCAGGTTATTAGGGGTCTGACCTAGTCTACCTCCCTTGACCCGATATGAGATACTCTCAGACAAACATACCGGACTGTATGGTGAATATCACTTATAGGCTCAGTAAGGGTTCGTGCGAGTTTGCTTGTCGATCTTCTTTTAGACATATACCTGAGTGGCTGTTACATATTGCTAGTGCCACTGACGTGCTTATGAGCCGGGGATATTATCCAGTAGCTCACTGTCAGCGTATTGCCGAGTCTTTAGAGTTCCGCACAGAGGATTTCCGGTTTTGGCGAAACGATGTAGTATCAGTACTAGTGACGTGCAGGAGTCCGATTAAAAATAGTGTATTGGATACACTGACGGTAATCAGACAGTCGAAATACTAGCTGGTCTTTTGGAAAGACGGATATTAAATCTAGTTTAGATTTAATATATTAATACATGTATTAGATATACGTATTTACTAGTATTTTGTCACTATTAATATATATCTCTTTTATGTATTTTAAATACATAGGAAAATAATTACAAGTATATATATATATATATATATAATATGTTATGTTATATATATATATATATATATATATATATATATATATATGGAAGAGGCCATAGGAGGGAATTTCCTCTTATGGCGTCGAAAAAGTATGCCCTCCCTCATTTTTTCCGGCGATCGGCACCCATCATTTTTATCGTTATCATCTAAGATGTGGTTACACCAAATTTCATGTGATTCTACAACTTTTTCACCGTTGATTTAGCAATGTAAAAAGTTCTGTTGTCGGTAAACTGTTAATTTTGAACCCACTAAATCAACGGTGAAAAAGTTGTAGAATCGCATGAAATTTGGTGCACCCACATCTTAGATGATAACGATGAAGATGATGGGTGCCGATCATCGGAAAAAATGAGGGAGGGCATACTTTTTCGACGCCATAGGAGAAAATTCTCTCATATAGTATCTTTCCTCCATTATTCTCATATATATATGTGGTTAATGGAGGAAAGGTGCCATAGGAGGGAATTTCCTCCTATGGCGTCGGAAAAATGCACCCTCCATGATTTTTTTAGACGATCGGCGTACATCGCATCCATCTTTATCATCTAAGTTGTGGATACACCAAATTTCATATGATTATACCATTTTTCACCGTTGATTTAGTTGGTGCAAAATTAATGGTTTACCAACAATAGAACTCTTTACATTGCTACTTCAATGGTGAAAAAGTGGTGAAATCACATGAAATTTGGTGTATGCACATCTTAGTTGATAACGATGATGATGATGAATGCCGATCGTCGGAAAAAATGGTGGAGGTTGTATTTTTTTGACGCCATAGTAGGAAATTCCCACCTGTGGCCTCTTTCCTCCATTATTCTCTCTCTCTCTATATATATATTGTAATTGTTTATTTCTTTTTATTTGGTTCTCTTTTGGTTATGTTGTGCCATGAAGTTAGCACATGCTTGCCCACTCTTATATGGTGGACAAGTGGAGGGGAGAGAAGAGGGTGGACACTTGGAATGATGTAACACCCGGGCCCTTTTATACCAAAGACCGTATTTTGTACTTTAGAATTCTCTTTATTCTAATTAGGAATTATTTATTTTATTTATAAATTATTTTTCAAACCCCATTTGAACCCAACACCATTTTTCCCTTCTTTAGCCAGCAACCCATCTTGTTTCTTAATACACCTATTTCTTTTTCTCATTTAAATTCCAAAGCCCGGCCCCATTTATTCTTCTCCTTTTAATCTTCGAATTCTTTTGGCCCGGCCCGTGCCTTTCTCTCCCTTTTAATTTATTTGCTTGCTAGGCCCGGCCCAATTTTCCCACTCCTTTTACCATTTCTTTTCAAAACTCCCTGCGGCCGCGATTAAAACCCACTCCCTATATTTATTCCCATTAATCCTAACCCAAGCCATTCAATATTTTTACCATAAGTTAAACCCTAAAACCTAGCACCATCTTTTCCTTTACTGTTAAATCCTCAGCCCATTGTTCTTTAAATTTAAATCTAAACCCATTACTTTTAAACATAACCCAGCCCACTCCCTTTTTAATCTTACTAAAATTTCCCTTTAAAACCTTCGGCCCAGCTCTTCTCCCTTTGAAATCTTTTCCTTTTATTTTTCCCCGGCCCGCTCAGCCCAGCCCACTAAGCCCGCGTCTCTTCTCCCCAGCAGCCCGCTCCCACGTTTCCTCACCCGACCCGACTCCGCACTGTTCATCTTCCGTTTAAAACTCCAACGGCTCCTTGCCTTAAATCCCGCCCGCGTGCGCGCGTCTCGCGCCGCCTCCTCCGCCTGCGCCCCGTCGCGAGACGTTAACCCACGTCGCGCACACCCTGTACCCTCTTCCTCACTCCCTCTCACCAACCCAGACCACTTCATTCCCTCACTGCCTCACCATAGTTTTCCCTGCACCCAACTCCCCACCACCAAGTCCACCTCGACGCAGCTCATCACCATCGTCGTCGTCGTCGCCACCAACCACTCCTCCCTCGCTCTCTCCTCCACACCACCAGATCTCGACCAACTCCCCTGCAACGATCTCGACGACTCCTGCACACCCAACCCGCTCGCTCGAGCTCGGTGCCCCTGCCCCGACGCCGGCGAGCTCCTCGTCTCGTCATCACGCACCAGCATCTCGTTCTCACCCTCTCCCCTCTGATAACTCTCTCTCTCTCTCGTTCTCACTCTCTCTCTCTCTAACTCTCTCTCTCTCGTTTCTCTCTCTCTCACAGCCTACACTTTCTCTCTCTCCCTCTAACTACCCTCTGTGCCCTCTCTCCAACTCTCTCTCGCTCTGTCTCTCACTCTCTAAATTCTCCCTCTCTATGTCTCTCCCACTCTAACTCTGTACCTCTCTCTCTCTCTCTGTCTATGTCTAACTCTCCCTCCACCGATCATCACCCTCACCGGTGAACCCCCGTCACATTGCCGACCACCCTACGACCTCCTCGTCATCAGCGTCAACACACCTGGACACCTCCATTGCTCCCTCTCTCCAAAATCACACCTAACCCAATTTCGATATTTTACCCCTCACTGTAAACTACACTACGCACGCTGCCGGAGTGACGCCGTCGGCCGTCGGCAACCCCAACACCTCTCAGGCGAACCAGAGAGCACCCCTAAGCTTCCAGTGCACGCAAAACGACTCCGGGAAAACTCCGACGTGAAATTCGTGTTTCGAACTAGGCTCGCGGGAATCCGGTACACGGCGTATATCACGCGTTCGTGACGACGTTGCTGCCTTGCGACCCCGAGACTTCTTCCAGGCAAGTTTTTACTTGCTTTCATGCTATTCTCTATATGTTACAAGTCAATATCGTAGAGATATCACATGTTTGATTTATGTAAATATTATAACAAAACTGTTCGATGTTCGTTCTCATAGAAAATTATTATCAAATATGACGGAACTGGACTGATTACTTTGGCCCTGGATATGATGGATAACGTGTGAAAGTTTCGATGGAAAATATGATCGTTAATAACCAAGACGACTACCCCCAAGTTTAATCGCAAAACTGTGTTTTTATTGTACCTGAAAACCGTTAAATTCACCATAAATGCTATACACAGTAGAATGGTGCGTTCGAGGGCTCAATTCGAAGCCGACTCGACGAACTTTAACCCTATACCAGTTTCCAGACTTTCCTGTACTCAAACCATGATGACAATTGGATCGGAGTGCGACTCTGGACTGCAGTCCAGAGCGACTCCAGTTATTGGTTGCTGTTCCGTAATGGGTGCCACAGGATTTACTTAACTCTTAGGTTGCGGAACTCCATTTTTTTATTGTAGATAAACCTGTCAGCTAGACAACACAACTGGTTTCATTCTGTTTCGTTACCGTTTGATATTTTATCGGTAATTTAACATATTGGGACACATACCAGTCCCAGCAGATTCAGAATTGACATGTTGATATTAAACAGATTATAACTCCTAACATACAGACGCGATTGAAGATCCGTTTGTTGAGTTGAAAACTTTACTGAAAACCCTAGAATTCATCCAACTGTAGCGTCGCTAAATTATGATCCCAACTAGGATTAAAATGCATTGCGAAATGGATTCCTGATTCTGAAACTGGATTTCCAGCCGCGTGCGCTTAAAAATGAAACAGTTATAACTAATGATCCTGAAACCCGTTTGACCTAAAACAAAATTCTAAGGATAGATAACTGAACATATTAAATACTATCTGTTTATCATTTCGCTAAATTATATACATATGTTTCATGATAAATCGTGCAAGTGATAGACTGCTGTTTTTATGACACCTTAGTTGTGCTTCTTATACTGTTCATGCATCATATCATACCTATATCATTGTAGTGATAACCTAGTGACATCGTGCATTTACCCAGTGTTAGATTTTAGTGGTGATTGTGGCAAGTACGTCAGTGTTAGTGTATTTGTGTTTAAGTGAAAGTGATACGTACTTGTGCACAATCAGTGTCCCTTTTATTCTATTGCATTGTCGACGTCTGTGGGATGCGTGTACGTGTGACTATAAGTGGTATGGGACACTTATGGAAGCGCTTGCACGGATGTCATAGATAAGGCATCCGACACTGCCATTTGTCTTAGGTGTTAGTCGGGACGTGCTTGATGGAGGTCCCGCCTCCAGTTCTCGCGCAGACTTGTCACGGATCGATTAGTATTTAGGGTGATGGTTAGTGTCTGATGTAGACCACGGGGTGTGGGGTAGTTCAAGTGTGAATTCAACAGAATCTCGGGAGTCCCATGCCGGCTTATATATTTAGGGAGTTATATGGAGATTTACAGGGTATGTGCTATATCACCGTGATACATTCGTTACATGTTGGGCCCGTGGTCCCTTGCCCTTGGGTTCTACCCTTGGGTGGAGGACACTCGCGAGTGGTTGACTCTCACACTTGGACTGACGATAGGCTTATTGACCTGTGCAGTGAGACTTAGAGACTGATAGGGTCACTGTCATTTACATTCATTCTTTACTGTCTTGACATTCATGACATATTGTTATACTGCTTTATTTTTCCGCTGCATTGATCTCTGCACATGCATATTCATGAATGTTATTATTTACTGCTTCACATATCTATTATCACTGTTAGAACTGTCACTTGATTTTATACATACTATATTGCTATTGTGTCGCTCTGACGACCTGAGTATGCATGCTCAGTGTGAGGAGACGATTTAGCCTGGACCAGAACTAGACGTGCATCACAGACTTCTTTACTTGCCCTCACGTGTTACATTCATTTGTCCCACCTCAGGTCAGTCTTTACATTGTTTACTTCAGTTACTGCATTTCTCATTACCTGCGCATTATATACTGTTTACCATGATAAACTAGAAGCCGAAGTGTGACTACGACAGGACATTTTCTGGACCGTAGGAGCATGGCTGGCCTTGTCTACCCCTCGTATTCCGTATTTTGGGAAGCGGGGCGTGACATGGTTTAGTTGGTATCAGAGCCCAGGTTTTGCATCGATTAGGATTGCAGTTTTCCGTGTACAGTTTGGCAATCTAAGACATCTTTCGGTCTAGGTTGTAAACTGTCATTCTTGATCCATATTCACATCGTGTGTTCAGCTATCCTTTCGCTATGGTTTCGGATGACTTGGCAAGGATACGTGGTTGCCATTGCACTACCGTACTCTAATCAAGTGACTTCAAGTCGTACAGTTGATTCCCCACTTATAATAAATTCAGCACCTCTAATATTTTTGAATCTTTGTCCTATCCATATTATATTTTGATTCGTTCAGCTTGTGGCTTATATCATTCTCAAAAATCATCGTTTCAGGATCATGTCTTTCAACGACTCTTCATCTATATCCGCTCCCCAGAATCAGACCGTCGAGATTCTGAGTGTACTGCAAGGGTTAAAGGAAGCCCAGGAGCGAACAAACGACTTGTTAGCTGAAGGACTGAGAAGACAGATGAATCAGGCACCAGCGGGAGTCTCCTATCATCAAGGGATCCATATTGGACGAGGAAAGGAGAAGAAGATGAAGCGTCGACAGAAGCATCAGAAGAACCTTTGTTGTGGATATTGTAAGAGGCCAGGACATCTTCAGAAGGATTGTCGCCGTGCCCAAGGGAAATGTCTGATATGCGGTTCTGACAAACATCTCATCAACGGTTGTCCAGAAAGGAAAGAACTGCAAGGAGGAAACTCGTCCACACTCCCCACTTCAGCCAAGTGAGGATTATCGCGTAGTTTTAACTTCGACCATAAGGCGGATCTAACTCAGAATTCAACTAGCGTGACGATGATGCAGCGTTCTGGCAATCGAAGAAGAATTTTATGTTTTTCCAAATTCAATAATGATGTTGTTATCTTTTATGAATATTCCTTCCAGTTTGCGACCTTGTATCTGCTGAACTTTTAGTTGAATGCAATAAAATTTGAATCATAATACATGCATCATTCTCATGCTTTTCTATATCAAATTCTATTCATTATCACAGCATTTTTTAACTCTGAGCTTTCAATTCCTGCAACCGCATATTTTCCTATATTTCGTACCATGAGCTTTCCTTGATGTATTCCATTGTTTAATCATGACTCTTTTCTTTCAGACATGGCCCATCCTGGAGCAGAGCCGCACCTAGATGAGGATATACAGTCATGCGTTTCCTTAGACCGCACACTGATGGATTCCGACGATGAGATCAATGGTCCCCAGGTCAACTTCGAAAACAATGATTCAGAGGACGAAGAAGCGGACGCCCCAGAGTTTGACATGATAGCTGATCCTGACGAAGAAGAAGGAGATCCTGAAGAGAACCCTATAGAGGAAGACCCGGTAGAGGAAGACCCAGAGGAAGAACCGATAGGAGAAAATCCGGCGGAAGAAAATCCAGAAGAAGAAAATCACATGGGATCGGACCTCGATGAGGAATTTCTACCCGAGGATGAAGGACCAGAAGATCAAGACCCCATGGTGGAAGGACTTCCAATAGAGGTACCTGCGAGACGCTATGGAAATGGACGCCCCTATCTGAGTGCGCGTGCCTACCGCAACCTGCTGAATCTTCACCACCGCAGCTGACGGAATTTCTTTTAATGTTATCTTTCTGACCAAATAAAATATGTATAGTTTAGGGCCACTTTTCGTCTTGGACAATGTTTTGTTTCAAATTTTCTTGAATGAAATAAATCTTCTGCATTCGTAAACCTTTTGATTATTGGTTCGCTTGACACTTGTTTATTGCCCTTATCCATTTACTTTTTTGCTGAGATCCCTGACTGTCCCTATCTACTCATTGTATAGCTTTCACATTCGTTCGATTAGAGAGTGCCGCACCCTGACCCTTAGAATGAGCCATCCTCCATCCCTCGTCTGTGCCCCGTTTGAGATCCTTCCGGGAGGAGAACAGTTCCTATGAAACTTCCGAGTTCAATAACTCTTCAATTTTGATTCGTGGGTTGTGCCGACTGTTGTGTCCCTCACACTTTTCCTTTGGTATTCCTTTGTTGCTCATCCTTACTTCCGGTGCTGACCCTATCCCGATCTTCTTAACATTCAGCCTAAAGCCGCCACACTCCGACTTCTAATTGAGCCACACATCCTTGAAATCCCTGCCCTATCTAGCCCTATATATTTTTGTGTTTCCTTTTACTATAAATATATTTTGGGACCTTATTATTCAAAATTTAGTTTTCATTATTTTAAATTTATCAAAGAGTGTGTGTTGTTGATTACTCTGTTTTATGTATTTTAGGTACACTATTAGTGTCCTCATTTTCAGTAGCGCACTCTTACACCGCGCATATTTTGTTCCATGTTTCCCCATTTTCACTATATAAGTTTCCTAAATTATTTTAAACTGACTCTATCGACCCCTTTTCCTAAAGTGTTTTAACCTACCGACAAATTTTTTCACTGCTTTATTGTCGTTAATTTATTTTGAGAATTTGTGTCTATGGTTACTATTATAAATGGTTGAACCCTATCATTATTATTTTTCTTTCTGCTTATTTTGATAAACCTAGATGTGCACATATTTAAGTCTCGATTTCTATCAAGCACACTTTGATTATTATTATTCGTTATTGTTATCTATGTTCCCGTATATTTATAGTTGCCCTTATAAGGTTCCTACATTATACCTTTTAGGCCTATCTGTTGTAAGGGATTCTTATATATATGTACGTACCTTCAAAACTTTGCCTATCCGTTTTTAAGTAAATCAACATGTATTAGTTTTCGATATGATAATTCTTCGCTTATTATCTATAGCTAGTTGTTTCTTTTAAATTTCGAGGACGAAATTTTTGTAAGGGTGGTATGATGTAACACCCGGGCCCTTTTATACCAAAGACCGTATTTTGTACTTTAGAATTCTCTTTATTCTAATTAGGAATTATTTATTTTATTTATAAATTATTTTTCAAACCCCATTTGAACCCAACACCATTTTTCCCTTCTTTAGCCAGCAACCCATCTTGTTTCTTAATACACCTATTTCTTTTTCTCATTTAAATTCCAAAGCCCGGCCCCATTTATTCTTCTCCTTTTAATCTTCGAATTCTTTTGGCCCGGCCCGTGCCTTTCTCTCCCTTTTAATTTATTTGCTTGCTAGGCCCGGCCCAATTTTCCCACTCCTTTTACCATTTCTTTTCAAAACTCCCTGCGGCCGCGATTAAAACCCACTCCCTATATTTATTCCCATTAATCCTAACCCAAGCCATTCAATATTTTTACCATAAGTTAAACCCTAAAACCTAGCACCATCTTTTCCTTTACTGTTAAATCCTCAGCCCATTGTTCTTTAAATTTAAATCTAAACCCATTACTTTTAAACATAACCCAGCCCACTCCCTTTTTAATCTTACTAAAATTTCCCTTTAAAACCTTCGGCCCAGCTCTTCTCCCTTTGAAATCTTTTCCTTTTATTTTTCCCCGGCCCGCTCAGCCCAGCCCACTAAGCCCGCGTCTCTTCTCCCCAGCAGCCCGCTCCCACGTTTCCTCACCCGACCCGACTCCGCACTGTTCATCTTCCGTTTAAAACTCCAACGGCTCCTTGCCTTAAATCCCGCCCGCGTGCGCGCGTCTCGCGCCGCCTCCTCCGCCTGCGCCCCGTCGCGAGACGTTAACCCACGTCGCGCACACCCTGTACCCTCTTCCTCACTCCCTCTCACCAACCCAGACCACTTCATTCCCTCACTGCCTCACCATAGTTTTCCCTGCACCCAACTCCCCACCACCAAGTCCACCTCGACGCAGCTCATCACCATCGTCGTCGTCGTCGCCACCAACCACTCCTCCCTCGCTCTCTCCTCCACACCACCAGATCTCGACCAACTCCCCTGCAACGATCTCGACGACTCCTGCACACCCAACCCGCTCGCTCGAGCTCGGTGCCCCTGCCCCGACGCCGGCGAGCTCCTCGTCTCGTCATCACGCACCAGCATCTCGTTCTCACCCTCTCCCCTCTGATAACTCTCTCTCTCTCTCGTTCTCACTCTCTCTCTCTCTAACTCTCTCTCTCTCGTTTCTCTCTCTCTCACAGCCTACACTTTCTCTCTCTCCCTCTAACTACCCTCTGTGCCCTCTCTCCAACTCTCTCTCGCTCTGTCTCTCACTCTCTAAATTCTCCCTCTCTATGTCTCTCCCACTCTAACTCTGTACCTCTCTCTCTCTCTCTCTGTCTATGTCTAACTCTCCCTCCACCGATCATCACCCTCACCGGTGAACCCCCGTCACATTGCCGACCACCCTACGACCTCCTCGTCATCAGCGTCAACACACCTGGACACCTCCATTGCTCCCTCTCTCCAAAATCACACCTAACCCAATTTCGATATTTTACCCCTCACTGTAAACTACACTACGCACGCTGCCGGAGTGACGCCGTCGGCCGTCGGCAACCCCAACACCTCTCAGGCGAACCAGAGAGCACCCCTAAGCTTCCAGTGCACGCAAAACGACTCCGGGAAAACTCCGACGTGAAATTCGTGTTTCGAACTAGGCTCGCGGGAATCCGGTACACGGCGTATATCACGCGTTCGTGACGACGTTGCTGCCTTGCGACCCCGAGACTTCTTCCAGGCAAGTTTTTACTTGCTTTCATGCTATTCTCTATATGTTACAAGTCAATATCGTAGAGATATCACATGTTTGATTTATGTAAATATTATAACAAAACTGTTCGATGTTCGTTCTCATAGAAAATTATTATCAAATATGACGGAACTGGACTGATTACTTTGGCCCTGGATATGATGGATAACGTGTGAAAGTTTCGATGGAAAATATGATCGTTAATAACCAAGACGACTACCCCCAAGTTTAATCGCAAAACTGTGTTTTTATTGTACCTGAAAACCGTTAAATTCACCATAAATGCTATACACAGTAGAATGGTGCGTTCGAGGGCTCAATTCGAAGCCGACTCGACGAACTTTAACCCTATACCAGTTTCCAGACTTTCCTGTACTCAAACCATGATGACAATTGGATCGGAGTGCGACTCTGGACTGCAGTCCAGAGCGACTCCAGTTATTGGTTGCTGTTCCGTAATGGGTGCCACAGGATTTACTTAACTCTTAGGTTGCGGAACTCCGTTTTTTTATTGTAGATAAACCTGTTAGCTAGACAACACAACTGGTTTCATTCTGTTTCGTTACCGTTTGATATTTTATCGGTAATTTAACATATTGGGACACATACCAGTCCCAGCAGATTCAGAATTGACATGTTGATATTAAACAGATTATAACTCCTAACATACAGACGCGATTGAAGATCCGTTTGTTGCGTTGAAAACTTTACTGAAAACCCTAGAATTCATCCAACTGTAGCGTCGCTAAATTATGATCCCAACTAGGATTAAAATGCATTGCGAAATGGATTCCTGATTCTGAAACTGGATTTCCAGCCGCGTGCGCTTAAAAATGAAACAGTTATAACTAATGATCCTGAAACCCGTTTGACCTAAAACAAAATTCTAAGGATAGATAACTGAACATATTAAATACTATCTGTTTATCATTTCGCTAAATTATATACATATGTTTCATGATAAATCGTGCAAGTGATAGACTGCTGTTTTTATGACACCTTAGTTGTGCTTCTTATACTGTTCATGCATCATATCATACCTATATCATTGTAGTGATAACCTAGTGACATCGTGCATTTACCCAGTGTTAGATTTTAGTGGTGATTGTGGCAAGTACGTCAGTGTTAGTGTATTTGTGTTTAAGTGAAAGTGATACGTACTTGTGCACAATCAGTGTCCCTTTTATTCTATTGCATTGTCGACGTCTGTGGGATGCGTGTACGTGTGACTATAAGTGGTATGGGACACTTATGGAAGCGCTTGCACGGATGTCATAGATAAGGCATCCGACACTGCCATTTGTCTTAGGTGTTAGTCGGGACGTGCTTGATGGAGGTCCCGCCTCCAGTTCTCGCGCAGACTTGTCACGGATCGATTAGTATTTAGGGTGATGGTTAGTGTCTGATGTAGACCACGGGGTGTGGGGTAGTTCAAGTGTGAATTCAACAGAATCTCGGGAGTCCCATGCCGGCTTATATATTTAGGGAGTTATATGGAGATTTACAGGGTATGTGCTATATCACCGTGATACATTCGTTACATGTTGGGCCCGTGGTCCCTTGCCCTTGGGTTCTACCCTTGGGTGGAGGACACTCGCGAGTGGTTGACTCTCACACTTGGACTGACGATAGGCTTATTGACCTGTGCAGTGAGACTTAGAGACTGATAGGGTCACTGTCATTTACATTCATTCTTTACTGTCTTGACATTCATGACATATTGTTATACTGCTTTATTTTTCCGCTGCATTGATCTCTGCACATGCATATTCATGAATGTTATTATTTACTGCTTCACATATCTATTATCACTGTTAGAACTGTCACTTGATTTTATACATACTATATTGCTATTGTGTCGCTCTGACGACCTGAGTATGCATGCTCAGTGTGAGGAGACGATTTAGCCTGGACCAGAACTAGACGTGCATCACAGACTTCTTTACTTGCCCTCACGTGTTACATTCATTTGTCCCACCTCAGGTCAGTCTTTACATTGTTTACTTCAGTTACTGCATTTCTCATTACCTGCGCATTATATACTGTTTACCATGATAAACTAGAAGCCGAAGTGTGACTACGACAGGACATTTTCTGGACCGTAGGAGCATGGCTGGCCTTGTCTACCCCTCGTATTCCGTATTTTGGGAAGCGGGGCGTGACAAATGATATGGAAATCTAATGGTTGGATTTATATTTGCTTATGATAAATTAATACCCATCATTTAGTTATGTTTCATAACTTAGTAATCTTTCTTTCTTATCTCAAGCTCCAAGCTCTCTTCTTCCTCCTCATTTTTCTAAGAGAAAAAGAAAATTAAAAGAGAAAAATACTATAGTGAAAGAAGCTACATCCCTTAGTTCTTTTAGTTAGCCACTACTAGATCTAAGTTAGCTTCAAGTGAGAAGATTGAAACCAAAGATTGGAGCTCTCAAGGTGGATCCATCTATGAAAAAGGGAGGTTTTCACCAAGCTTGTTCCCTCATCCTACGAGCCTGGATAGAGTTCAACACAACAATGGAGCATATAAAGATGCTACAAAGGTTGTATGGTCTCTACCTTGTATGGAAACTCCTATGTCTTTGTTGCAATTTTAATTCTTTACTTAAGATTCTATGTTTGGAACTTATAGCTCTCTTGATTTTTGGAAAGCATATTAGACAAAGTTTTAAAATTGCATGCAAGGGTGCAAAAGTTCCATCGGTAGTCTTCACCTTTCCTCTGTGAAAAACCCTTAGCCACCAATCTTGCCTTGTATCTAATGTCATCTGCCTTTGACTAACCCTCCTTAATTTTAAAGACTCACTTGCAGCCGATCGTGTGCTTTCCGTCTGGTAGAGCAACTAAATCTCACGTATTGTTCTAATGAAGAGATTCCATCTCCTCCTCTATCGCAACTCTCTAACTAGGAAAATCGGTAAACTGCACAGCCTTTCTATAACTGGACGGTTTCTCGTGCTCAATAGTCAATGCATATGATGCGATGTCGTCGAAACCAACTACGATCACGTCCTCAAAACCAATTTTGACTGGTGGACGCCTAACTCGTGTAGATCTCCGCCCCTCTGTCTATACCAGATCATTTGGTTCTATCGGCCCCTCTGCTGGAATCTGAGTATTAATCACCTCATCTCTCCTACTATCCTGAACCGGAACTTCGATCTTCACCTCACTTGGTTGCGCAACCGTTCTCTCTTCACCATCAGATTGAGTCTGTTTTCTACGAACCATTGCAGACTCATCGAATGTAACATGCCGACTTATTACTATCTTTTGGGTCTCAGGACACCATGGCTTATACCCTTTGGCTTCACTTCCGTAAACGAGTAGGACACACTTCCTAACTCTAGGCTCTAGCTTTTCGCTCCTCTATTGAAAATAAGCTGGGTACCCAAATATACAAAACCGCCTGCAATCTTCAGCTTTCTCGGTCTACACTTCCTCAGAAATTTTCATAAATATCACTGCCGATGGTGATCTATTGATGAGGTACGCGGCAGCAGATAAGGCTTCAGCCCAAAACTCCTTAGGAAGCCCAGCTGTAAGCCGCAAACATCCGTTCTTCTCTAGCAGTGTCCGATTCATCACTCTTCAACGCCATTTGACCGAGGGTCTGTTTACCGCCGGAAACTAGACCGAGGCACGAGGAGCGCGTCTAGCCTGAATGCGGTGGCAGATCCCATATTGAACATATCTATCCACCTTTCCGAAGAAACCAAGTTGATTTATGGCATCGTATATCAGAGGTTTGGATGGATGCGATCGTTGTAGCAGACTTATCAGATACCCCCTCAATGATGAGTTTTTTTTATTATGGGGACTTTATTTCCTTCAAGCGCAAGCCCCTGCAGTTAATTACGTTATCGCCACGCGACAATAACTTTCTCTACTCCAGAAATCTTCATGTGTCGTGTTATTGTTTTTTTATTTTGGGGTTGCCCTTGGATTGTATACGGAGACTAATATATCCGTAGGGCATAGATTAGTCTAATTCCGTACATATTAGATTTGTTGTGAACTTAGATTGCATATCTCATATAAATGAAGTCTATCAGTTCATGGGATACTTAGGTTTGATCTAAGGATCGTTAGTCGTACATGAGATTAAGATCAACTTAGATAAAATGGCTAAGAATCATTAGTTGTATATAAGACTAAGACCAACTTAGATAACAGTGAGCATATGGGCTTAACTGATCATTTGATCGCATATGAAGCATAGGCTTCTATACTTAGTATATATTGGTTAAGTACCAAGCTTTGGCTTGTCATCAGGTGCGCTTTACTATGGATAGCTCGTGGATAGTATACGGTAGTCAGTATAGAGACATTCCGTGGGGCATAATACAGTTTAGGGACATAGCGGTCAATCTTTCAGTTTGCGCGCACGTGTATATATTACGTGGTGAAGAGAATGATGGTAACATAGGAATGCGCCCAATATTGGGGTGTGATCCAATTTGAAGGCATTTATATTTCCTTCAAAGATATACATATACATATATGTATGCTTGGGGGGGTGGTTGTTGGGATGGTGCACATCTATATAGGGTGTGAATCAATATGAAGTGTGCACCTATATGGGATGTGCATCAATATGGGTTGCGCATCTGTATGGGATGCATATCAATATGAAGGTGTGTATCAATATGAGGTGCACATCAATATGGGATGCACCAATATGGGGTTAAGACATTCCCTGTCTTGATGAAATTTTATATCTTTCATCAAGTTGGGACGAGAAAGGAGCCATTGGTTGTTGGGACCCTCCACCTCTCTGAAGATACTGAGGAATTACAACGCCGTATATCAGAGGTGTGGAATGATGTACCCTTGAACCAAATCCTGTATATAAGGGAAGATAACATATTGGAACTTGCTGGAAGGGCTTCTTTGCAAACTTGTATTTTATCTAAGAATCATTAGTCTTATATGAAACTAAGATCAACTTAGAAAACGTGGTCTAAGGATTATTAGTCGTATATGAGACTGAGATCAATTTAGATATCATGGGCATATGTTTGAAGGATCATTAGTCGTATATGGAACTAAGATCAGCTTTAAAATATGATTAAGGATCGTTAATCTTGTTTTAGATTAAGATCAACTTAAACATATATGAGCATATGGGATCAATAGAATATCAAAGAAGCTTAAGCTTCACAAAACTTAGTCAATTTGGATTAAGCATTGGCTCAGGGGTATATGTATTGGAGCACAGAAGGTCTGGCGCATACCACGTGTCGCTCTGTTATTGGCTCACATGTAGAGGCATATGGGTCTCTGGCGTAGGGATCATTGGCGCATGGTATTATGGCTCATGCCATGTGGAGGATGGGTATTAGCGCATGCACGTTGATCTTTGGGTCTTTGGCTCATTAAACATTGGCGCTCAGGGGTTATGGCGCATGCCACATGGCTTAAGCCTATCGGCGCATATGCCTCTAGTGCATGGCCGTTTTAGAGATTAATCTCTATATAATTCTGATACTTAAGTTTCATATGAAGCTTAAGCTTCCGTCAATCGCTATTTTAGCTATTAACAACATCAAGATCATAACTTTTGTGATCTTGAGTCCTTTTTTGTACTCGGCTCATAAAGGGGCTGTTTGATTGAAGTATAAACTTCATCATCATCATCATCATTATGTTTTATGTTGATCTTCAGATCATTAGGGTTCTATCCATCATCATAATGTTTATGAAGAAAACTTAAGTTTTTTCTAAACCCTAGATCTTAAGATTGAAAAGTCTATCTGTTTAGAGATATTTTGATATAAGGATCTTAAGATCCAAGAAGAACTTAAGTTCTATACATGAAGGTTAACCTTCTTTGATATATGAAGATTGATCTTCTATTTACCCCGGTTTTTGTTGATGAAGGCGAAGGAGATGAGAGCTTTGATAACAGAGAACTTAAGTTCTTTATCAAGCTTATAGAGTCGATCCTTTTTTCTTTTTCTTTTTCTTTTCTTTTTTTTTGAAACTCTCAGACGTGGCTTCCCTGTGGGTAACCCAACATTGCTTGCCGGTAGGACTTGGGGAAGATATGGATCGTTTATGCTCGTGGATTGTCTACAGTTATCAATATAGAGATCAGTCGTAGGGCATAACATCGTTTGGAGGACTGCATCATCGGTGGAGCTTCATAGCTGGTAGGACTTCAGGTGCAGCCTCACAGATAGGACTTGAGTTGCAATCTTCCCTGATGGGACTTCGGGTGCAACGTGGATTTCAAGGAGTCCGTAGGGTAACATTTATTCGGGAAAACATAGTAGCGATACATATCGCTCATACCCAAAGATTGTATACGATAGTCAGTATGGAGACAAACTATAGGGCTACATGTTAGTTTAGGGACATCGCGGTCCAAGGGAGCCATAAAGAGCATATGCGGGACATAGATCATTTGTGCCCGTGGATTGTATACAACTGGTTATATGATCCATGCCATAGGGCAACATGTTAGTTTAGTGGCATCGCGGTCCATCATTCCAGTTTAGGGACATAATGGTCCAACATCAACATAACGGGGGTGCATATCATTCGGTGGGTCTTTCAAAGCTTTGACCCAGGAGGATAGCGAGCGGACATAGGCATCGTCATCTATTATTGACCCAAGTCGCGAATCTTCAAGCATAGTACTTCTTGAGAAATCGGTTGTTTATTGGCCAAAGCGGTCTTTCTCCGTGCATATCCATGAGTAGGTAAGATCCACCTTGGTAGACCTTATCTATGACATACGGGCCTTCATAATTCGGCTTGAACTCCCACATTTTGCGCATTTATGGATCATTAACCTTTTGACAACCTGTACGAGTTCGCCTTTGCGGGATGTCCTTGGTCTGGTTAACCTTTCATATGATTGTGTCATCCTTATCCTGTAAGCTTCTAGATTTTATTGCGCTATAAGACGGGTCTTGTCGAGAGTATCAAGTTCTTTGAGCCGTAGATGGGTATTCTCTTCGTCCGTAAGTTCACATTGAACCGCCATTCGCAATGAGGAGAGTTCGATTTCCAACAGGAGCACTGCTTTGGCTCCAAACAACAACGTATAAGGTGTCTTCTCGTTGTTCGGTATGCCCAAAGAGATTCATGCAATCTTTCATGCCAGTCCTTTTTATTCTTGGACGCCATCTTCTTTATGAGCTTGGTTAGCGTCTTGTTGAAAGCTTCGGCTAAACCGTTAGCACGAGGATTATAGATGGAAGAATATCTCCAATCTATTTTATGTTGTTGGGCGAAGCGACTTATCTTGTGGTTTCTATATGCCGGTCTGTTATTTGAGACTATCCACCGTGGAACTCCGAACCGGTATATGACATTGGTTTTGAAGAAATAGAGAATATTCTCTGTCTTTACTTCTCTCAGCGGTATCGTCTCCGCCCATTTGGAGAAGCAATTGGTCGTCGCCAAGATGAACCGATGTTCTCAGGATGACGTCGGCTCGATGGGGCTTATTATATCAGTCCCCCACATTTTGAACGACCAACTGGCTACGGTCCGATGCATCGGATTAGGGTGATGATGTATAAAGTCCCCGTGTATTTGGCATGAGCAGTATCGCTTCGCATAGTCGATGCAGTCTTGGATCTTCATGGGCTAATGGCCACCCATTCTTTTGATCTTCAACTTCATCTTTGGACCGGCTTGATAGGATCCGCAGAGTCCGTCGTGAATTTCTTGGATGACCTTTTTGTCTTCCTTCGGCCTTAGGCACCTTAGCTATAAAAGGTCGAAGGACCTTTTATATAGAGTTTTGTTGATTAGGGCGAACGACAAAGCTCGTTTCTTGAGCTGTTGTTTTGCGACGCATCTTCAGGTATCCGTTGAGACTTGAAGTAGTCTATAAAGACTTCTCGCCAGTCATCTTCTTCTTCGGCTTCTTTCACTTGAAGGACATTTTCATCTACTGTTTCGGTTAGAGGTTCTAAAGATATCTTTGTTAGAGCCAGGATCTTGCGAATTTGGATGATGATCCTTACGTCGTCAACGTTTTCATCGGCCAATTCTTTGTCCAGTTTGTCTAATGCGTCCGCCTTGTTTTTTTCCACCCCTCGCATATTTTTCAATGTATATGAAGGAAGCTGTGTCAACAGTTGTTGCACATTTTCTCCATACTTTATCAGTTATAGTTTGCATGTTTTGTAATCTCTATTGACTTGCATGAAAATCAACTGAGAGTCCCCGTATATGCAGAGATCCTCGATGCCCATATCGATCGCGATTTCAACACCAGCTATAAGCGTTTCATATTCCGTTTTGTTGTTGGTCTTAGGCTCCGTCAACAAAATGGCATAGCGGGTTATTCCGCCTTGAGAGGTTACGAAGATGAGTCCTATCCCTGCCTTGATTATCGGGATATTCTTCTTTCATTCTTTCATCGAGGAAGCTCCGTCGAAGTACAACTCCCAACGAGGCTTTTTTGTTTCTTCTTTCAGTTCGACCGTATTGAACGCATATTCATCCGGCAGCTCACAATTCTGTGGAGAGTCGACAGAGATTGGGTGTTCGGCGAGAAAGTTGGCGATGTAACATTTCAGAAAAATAGTAAATATTATTTTGGTATTTAAATAATAAAATAATGAGTTTTACGGATATTATACCAAGTATGGATTGTGTTTTCATAGATCGGTATAATTATATACCTCTATTTTGGAAAGTAATTGAAATTTAAAATGAATTTATAATTTTGAAAATATTTATTTAAGTGGGCTTTTCATAAATTAGCATGTAATTATATCCATACAAGATTAGCATGTTAAAACTAATCATGTTTTCCTATTTTGAACATTTAACCAAGATTTATTTGTTTAACCATGCTTAGATGCCATGGCATGTTAATTATATGTTAACGTTTTAATTTAAGTTAATGTTTGCTTTATTTGTTTTATTTCTGAAAAAAATGAGAGAGAGGGAGACATGGGGGCATGGGTGTAAGTGAGAGAGGGAAACATGGGAGGTATGGGCAAGAGAGAGGGTGTGAGGGGAGAGGCTACTATATGATCATATCTTTCCTTCGCTTTCATTTCTTCATGTCATTTTCTCTTCTTCTTCTCCTTCTCCAACTCCTCCACCTCCAAATCCAAACCCAAAAACACCGACACAAATCCTCTCAAATCACCATGAAGCCTTCATTAAAAGTGTTCAAATTCTCATCCTACACTTGATGAGGTGATCAAGTCTTCATCTTGAGGCCATCTTCTAAGCTTGCTACTTCTCCTAATCAATCAAAAGGTAAAAACACCATATTTTGTTGTTATTTGTAACACTTGCCATGACAAACCATATTTAAAGCTAAAGTTCATTTTTTTAGTGGTGAGATTTGAAAAGTGAGTTTTTATGGATACAACTAGTAGTGGTGGTGTAGCAGAGGGTTAATTAGTGATTACAGCCTTATTAGTGATAGATGAGGGTATCATAATCCAAGAATCATTGGTTATAAAGTGTTTCAAGTTTTAAAACTTGCTTTTCATTAAGTTTTGATATTCAAATGGAATATGGAACAACTTGGAATCTCTGAAAAATATTTAGAGTGTACTGTGAGATGCTAGGACCAGTAGAAGACCATCGTAGAAGCCCGAGCCCAAAACCGTAGATTTAATCTATCTGACCGCAATTTGCTGCCATGACTTTGAGTTAGGGTTTGGGGTTTGTTCTATAGATCACTCACTTGATAACTAAGCTTACTTTATATGCTAATTTGTCCCAGATTCCCTAAGTAAAAATCTGGGAGCATTTTTAATTGGTTTTGGCGATGTTTTGCGATTTTTGAAACTTGGTTTTCGGATTTCTATGTTATGACTTGGTCGTTCGACGTTCATACGTCGACGTCGGGTGTATTTTATCCGATTTAGCACGCGTTGACCATAGATTATAACCTATGTATACTTCGCTCGTCGTTTCGGGTTTGATATGGATTTTTATAAGATTCGATATGGTTTCGATTATTGGTACGATTGCGGGGAATTCCGAGATGACGAAGAAGGGCAAGGTATTCATCGTCTTCGACTAGGGCGAGACTGTATCGGTGAGTAGATGTATATCTACGGGGGAAGTCGGATGGATGGAGTCTAACAACCCTGCAACCGTAGTAATTAGGATACTATATATACTAGAATCATATACCTAGTCTAACTATATGCGTATATTCGTATACTTAGTAGATATTTATATACTTAGTCTCTATTTTTTAGCCATAAGGCTATATACACACACATATATAGGTATGTAAGTATAAAGATGATTATTGTATGTGTTGTACGCGACTAGTTGTCCGTACTTTATATGATATGATATGAGTTGGCGTACGCGACTATTGATCCGTACTGTACTGATTGGATGATATCGTATAAGGGAGATTCCGTACATGATATGCTGAAGATAGATTGCCAATTACGGTCGATATTCATTTCGATTCGAGGAGTCTTGCTAATATTTCAAATCGGAAATTCATGAGATATTTAGAGCCATACTTATTTTGAAAAGTAAGGACTAATTACGTACTTTTAAATGATAGCTTCAAGGGCGCGCTATGAATTTTCAAATGATATCTATTTCAAAAATATCGTAGTCCCTTATTTCCAAAACGACGTTTCGTACTATTTTAAACTATAACCGTATGGATCATATGTACTTAGATATTTTAACGCTTGCTCACGTTACGATTTCCTTATTTCTGTACATGCTCGCGCTTCGATTACTTACGATATATACTACGTTTATACCTTTAGCTCTACTTAACTTCATTTGCTAGGAAACATGCACCATTACCGATGATTTCATGTTGCACTTGCACATACTCGCATGTTTCACCTACATCTTATCGATAAATGACATGCCATGTACACATATAGAACTTTCTATGTCACTTGTATCACACCATATCCTGTTAGTATTATAGATTACTGCTTATTACCTAGCACCACGTACTGTTATGGATATTGTACCTTCTTTACATAGCTTGTATGAATATACTAATAGAACACTGTACAATTACCAATAATTTACATGTTGCACGTACACAGACTCGTATGTTTTACGCACACATCATTGGCAATTGCCATGCTATTTCGCATCATAGCATATTCCAGCCAGTACCTTAGAATACTGCTCATTTTACATCAACATGCATTGTATTACTGTTCTGTACTTTTATATATAGTTCCATTATTGCCATATTCTTATAAGATTTGTTTTCAGGGGATTTCTATTTCTATGAGATTTAAGGAACCACGAATATCATTTTATAAAACTTATGAATGTTTTAAAATGCGGTTTCTTCTTGATATGATAAGTTGGCATCCACCATGAGTTTTAGGTTCTGAGATATGAGTATTATCCGAATTGAGAGAGGGGGAGGAACCGATTGCGGATATATGGTGGACCCAGTACGGTACCGAGGGGCAAGAAGCCTGTACCATATAGAAAGGAGGGGAGCCTAGCGAGGATGAGGCCGACCAGTGATAGTATGGAAACTCGGCGGATATCAGTTTAGATGGATATGAGGGCTGATTCGAGAGACGACGCCTGAGATATGGGGATTTTGAGTGTCGATACCGGACACGAGATTTATGAGGATTTCGAGTGTCGATACTGGACACTCAGTTGTTTTTATGAGGATTTCGAGTGTCGTTGATGAACACTCATTGGATGATATATATATATATATATATATATATATATATATATATATATATATATATATATATATATGGATGACATATTTCCACATATTGATACTGACGAGTTCTTATGTATATACACGTTCATTTTCGTTACCACATAGTATGGTAGTATTATACAGTATGATCTAGGTAAATTGTTATGCATTCGATATCTATCTGATGATATCTTCTACTCACGAGTTGGCAACTCACCCCCGTTGTGCTATAGTTTCTTATAGGACCGACCGCTCGGACTAGTAGCGGCTTGCTGGCACGCTTCTTTCTCTTTGGGTGATTGCTTTGGTTGTAAGGGGTTGTTGGATATGTATGCCCTAGAGGCCTTCATTGTATAGGATGCTAGGGATATATATGTACAGGACAATCTTGCTCAATATGATAGTATGCTATTTAGTTTGCCTTTATCTTAACGTGTGATATATTTTACTTGTTATTCCATATCTCTTATACATGTTGATAAAGCCCGTAGAATCCTTGCTTGACTACCAGCGTTGTGAGGGCAATCATACTTGTGGGAGCTGGGTAGTCCATAAGCACATTCTTAGATGTCCCCAGTCGTAGGAATATCAAGACTGGGCATCGATATTCTTAGAGTAGACTAGTGTATACATATCTAGACCATGACGAGTGGCGATGGTTGGTCCCGCGGCCATTGCTGTGATGCACCTAAGATTGTATACAGGTGTTCGCTGGGGGTGAGTACATTGGACGGACTCGCTAGATAGTATTATACTTATCATCAGATAACATTTCTCTGGTGACATGAGTGCAGATAGTCTGTCGACCTGAGGTCGTCATTTGTTTCATGTGAGTTCCCACTGTGCTTTGATTACTACCCTACCATGGCTCTACTGAGTCGTGCAAACAGGTTTTAGTTGGGTACAGTCCCGAGTAAGAAAAGTAAGGAAAATATTATATCAAATGTGCAATATTTTCGACTGAATAGTTCACTTGATGGAATTGGAAGGTTTAAAATGTCAAATTTAGTCGGATAAGAATCGGTTTGATTTGGAATGGTGTAAGGCTCTCTTTCACACTCACGATTGGGCAAGTCAAACATATTATTCTCGAACACCTCATCAATTAGATTATTAAGCGGTTGATCATCAACTACATTCGGTTGGAGTTCACGATGGAAGGTGTTAGATCAAAAGATTTGGTTTTAGTTTGACTTGGAGGGATCCCTGGTTCTTTCTCACTGTTCAATTCCAACTCTACTTCAAGACTAGACATGGTTTGTGAAGAAGTTTCAATAAAGGATTCTCTTTGAACTGTGGAATTGATATTCAGAAGCACTGTATAGATAGGATGCAAAAGTTGAGTATGGTTGTAATGTGTTTAATTGTTGGCTATGGGCGAATTCAATATGTTCCACAATAGAAATGGGTTTATGAATTGACATATTAGCTTCAAAAGAACTATCAACATGAGAGGGTGATAAAGTTTGGTACTGTTGATAAGAGTTATAAGGGTGGATCCTATTTTCATAGATAGGATTAGGATCAACATTGTGATGTGAAGAAGATTGAGATTGGTTGAATTGTTGGCGACTGGCGTTTGCAATTTGCTCGGAAAAGGTCATGGGTTTAGAAGTTGCCATATTCGCCTCAAAAGGAGTATCAGCATGTTCATATGAAAATTATTGTAATTGTTGTCTTTTGGTTTTTGGAGCAGTGAAAGGTATGAAACTTTGGCTACGGGCTTTCGCAATATGCTCAGCAATGGACATGGGTTTAAAAGTTTCCTCACTAGCCTTAAAAAGATTATCAACATAGCAAGGTGTTGAATTTTGACTTGGTTGATAGGAATTTGGGTGAGCTGTCCAACCGTTATTTCTAGAGCTCTCTATCCTATCCCTTAAAGAAATTGTAACGACTCTGAAACCTTAGTACGGAAATTCTTCTGTTAAAATACAAAATAGAGTTTCACAGCCTGAGTACAAATTATAAGTTAATTTTGTTTAACAACAGCAAGAAACAACTTGTAGCTCACTGGTAACACTGCTGTGACGTAGCCATCAGCATCGCTACAACTGGAATATGGCTAGGAGCGAATCATCATTTGCCATGAAAGGACTCGGAATTTGATACCGTTTTAGGCATCAGCATCGCTACAACTGGAATATTGCCAGGAGCGAATCATCATTTGCCTCTGTCGATGTCGAACAAAGGCGTCTTAGTAAACAGGGTTAGGATTCTGTCGACTAAGGCTTTTGACTTCGTGAGCCGTAAGGGTCTCACAAAGGTATTTCTCCCTACAAGTCGTGAGGATCTCGTGGGTGTGTTTTCTCCTTGGGAATCGTGAGGATTCCTAAGTGC
Source organism: Agapanthus africanus (assembly GCA_030015575.1). Lineage (NCBI taxonomy): Eukaryota > Viridiplantae > Streptophyta > Magnoliopsida > Asparagales > Amaryllidaceae > Agapanthus > Agapanthus africanus. The sequence continues at coordinate 553,145,502 of JASDDO010000001.1, forward strand.
GTGTTCCCCTGTAAGTCATAAGGATCTTACAAAAGGATTTTCTCCTTATAAGTCGAGAGGACTCATAAGGGTCGTTCACCATATGGACATATCCCTAGTCACGGGTGGGACTTTGCTGGGAAAATGTTTATTCGCACCCATGGATTGTATACAAGGGTCAGTATGAGCCGCTTGTAGGGCAATATCGAAGTTTGTGGGGGTTGCTTAAGAATAGGTTCGGGTCTCTGTAACTTAAGACTTTCAAGTCTTATGAGCCGTGAGGGTCCCATAAGAGAGTTCTCCTTACGAATTGTGAGAATCTCGCAAGTGTAATTTCTCCTTAGGAATCGTGAGGATTCCTAAGTATGTTGCTCCCTTGTGAGTCGTAAGGATCTCACGCCGGTGGTTCCTCCTTACAAGGTCGAGAGGACCCTGCAAGTGTCTTTTAACGAGGTTGCGCCCTTTCGGGTTTTCACAAATACTCGCCGGTAGCCCTGCTTTTTTTACTCACGGAGCCCTTTCGGCTTTTCATCCGTGCCCATTTTCCTTACGGATATACCGTTTTTATTTTTATTTTTTTATTCTTTTTTTTGTATTGGTTTTGGGATGCCGCGATCCATCGTAGTTTTTCGACATCTTGGTCAACAGCTAGTTTTAGGACGTAGTGGTCCGTCATTAGTTTAAGGACATTTCGGTCCGTTGTTAGTTTAAGGACATTTCGGTCCGTCGTTAGTTTAAGGGCGTCTCGGTCCGTCGTTAGTTTAAGGATGTCTCGGTCCGTCGTTAGTTTAAGGACGTCTCGGTCCGTTGTTGAAGAAGGCCTGTCACTACTTTAGGCTTAGGAAGATAGAGAGCGGACATAGTCGTCATCATCTATCATTGACCCGGGCCATGACTCGTTAGGAGTAGTATTTCTTCAGGAAGCGACCGTTTATTGGCCTGAAAGGTCTTTCACCGTTCATATCCATGAGTAGATAGGCCCCACCCTGGTAGACCTTGTTTATGACGTACGGGCCTTCATAATTCGGCTCGAATTTTCCCCGCTTGGTGCGGTTGGGGATCATAGGTCTTTTGACCACTAGTACGAGTTCGCCTTGGCGCAATGTCCTCAACCTGGTCAATCTTTCATATGAGTGCGGCATCTTTGCTTTATAAGCCTCTATATTTTGTTGCGCTATGAGGCGGGTTTCATCAAGGGCATCAAGCTTTTCAAGCCGAAGGTGAGCATTTTCTTCGTCCGTCAGCTCGTAGTAGACCGCCACTCGTAGAGAGGGTAACTATATCTCGAGGGGAAGTACTTCTTCTTTACCGAATATTAACGCGTATGGCGTTATGTTCGTGGCCGTTTTGAACGTAGTTCGATACGCCCAGAGAGCTTCATGCAGTCTCTCGTGCCAGTCCTTCTTATTTCGGGACACCGTCTTTTTCACGATCTTCGTCAAGGTCTTGTTGAAAGCCTCAGCTAGACCGTTAGCTTGGGGATTATAAACTGAGGAATATCTCCAGTCTATGTTGTGTTGTTGCACGAAGCGGCTGATCTTGTGGCTTCTGTAGGCTGGCCCGTTATCGGAGATGATCCGTCGCGGAGTTCCAAACCGATAAATGACGTGCGTCTTGAAGAAGTGGAGGATATTCTCTGTCTTCACTTCCCTCAGCGGTATTGCTTCTGCCCATTTGGAGAAGTAGTCAGTCGTCGCCAAGATGAAACGATGTCCTCTAGACGATGCTGGTTCGATAGGGCCGACTATGTCAGTTCCCCACATTTCGAATGGCCAGCTAGCCACTGTTGGATGTAGAGGATTTGGGTGCTGATGGATAAAGTCCCCATGAATTTGGCATGAGTGGCATTGCTTCGCATATTCGAGGCAGTCATGAATCATCGTTGGCCAATAGTAGCCCATCCGTTTAATCTTCAACTTTATCTTTGGGCCTGCTTGGTGAGAACCACAGAGTCCGTCGTGAACTTCCTGAACGGCTCTTTTCGCTTCGTCAGATCCCAGAAATCTTAACCATAGAGAATCAAACGACCTTTTGTACAGAGTATCGTTGACGAAGGCGAAAGACAGAGCTCGTTTCATAAGCTGATGTCTTGAGGATGCATCTTCAGGCGTTTGACGGGACTTGAAATAGTCTATAAAGACTTCTCTCCAATCCTCAACCTTCTCTCGGTCTTTTATTTGCAGAGCCATTTGCTCAGTCACTCTCTTTTCTTCGGATGATTCCGGAGATATTTCTGCCGGGGCAAGTACCCGGCGACTTTGTACCACGATTCTTATGTCATCTAGGTTCTCGTCAGCCAATTCTTTAGTGAGCTTAGCTAGTGCATCTGCTTTGCTATTTTCCGCACGCGGTATGCTTTCCAGCGTATATGAGGGAATTTGGGTCAGTAATTGCTGTACTCTCTCGCCATATTTCACCAGTTCGGGTTTGCACGTTTGGTAGTCGCCATTTACTTGACTGGCGACCAGTTGAGAATCTCCATATATGAGGAGGTTTTCAATTCCCATGTCGATGGCGATCTCGAGGCCTGCTATCAAAGTTTCGTATTCGGCTTCATTGTTCGTCCTCGGCTCTGTTAAGGAGAAAGCAAAGCGCATTATCCCTCCTCGTGGAGTTACGAAGACAAGGCCTACCCCCGATTTGATTATAAGGGTACTTTATTTGCGCTTCTTCATGGAAGACGCTCCATCAAAATAGAGTTCCCATCGGGTATCACTGCCGTTGATCGCATCAAATGCATGTTCGTCTGGCAGCTCGTGATTCAGAGGGGAATCGGCCGGTATCGGAAGCTCAGCGAGGAAGTCGGTGATGGCTTGGCCTTTCACTGCCCTAAGAGGCTGATAGGTTATCGAAAATTCCATTAAGAGCAAGGCCCATTTAGCGAGTCTTCTTGTCAATATGGCCTTCGACATTAAATATTGAAGGAGGTCCACCTTCAAAATGAGACGGACTTCATGCGCCAACGCATAGTGCCTGAGCTTCGTTATTGCGAAGATCAACGCCAGGCAGTGTTTTTCGATGGGAGAATAATTGCTTTCTGCCCCCAGTAGGACTTGACTCAGATAGTAGAGAGCTCTCTCCTTCCCTTGGTCGTTCGCCTGTGCCCACAATGCCCCTAAGGAACCTTCAAGGGCGGTTGTATACAGAATGAGAGGTTTTTCCCTGATCGGAGCGGCCAGTACTGACGGGTTCTGTAGATACTACTTGATCTCGTCCAGCGCGTGTTGGAGATAGTGCCCTCAGAGTCAATTATTGGATCACAGGCACGTGATTGCAATGATTGAGGGAGGACCTATCCCGGTAGGACAGTCTTACTCGAGATGATAGTATGCTATCTGGTTTACCTTTATCATCGTGTACTGCTTTAGGTGACCTGACAGGTCACTATTGCACGTTGATAGAGCCCCTAGGATTCTCGCTTGGCTGCCAGCAGTATGAGGGCGATCATATAAGTGAGAGATGGAGTCTATAAGCACATCCTTAAAAGGTCCCTAGTCGTGGGAGTTTCGAGACGGGGCATCGATTCTCCAGAGTAGACTAGTGTATACAGTCGAGACCCCGACGAGGGGCGGTGGCCGGTCTCACAAGCCACTGGTGTCAGTTGGATCACCTAAGATGTATACAGGTGCTCATTGGGTTATGAGTACACCGGACAGGACTCGCCGGGAACATGCTAGTTGGTCTTATACCTGACGTCAGATAGCAGTTCCCAGGTGACATGTGTACAGGTTAGTTCATCGACCTGGGGATCGTCATTTGTCTCGTGTGAGTTCCCACTGTGCTTTGATTACTACCCTACCACGGCTCAAAGGAGTCGTGCAAACAGGTTTTAGCTGGGTACAGTCCCGAGCCACATGGAGGCAGTGAGCGGATCTTCGGGGGTTCGTCTCTCCCGGTATTGGGGGTGAGGTCGCGCTGTGTCTAGGAGAGCCATTACACGAAGTCCTTGGCCAAGGCAAGAGATTTACTGGTAGGTATTCCAGTAGTATCTCAGGGTGTTCTGGGCTACACTCCGACACGACTTGTACCGCTTTTGGGGGTCTGACTTTTACCAACCCCCTAGGCCCGACATGCGATGCTCATAGACGAACGGACCGGACTGTACGAATATTGTCACTGACAGGCTCAGTAGGGTGTCAGGATGAGTTCGCTCATCGACGTCCCTTTTGGTCAATAGCTGGTGGCCCGTTACGTATTGGCTTATACCTCTGACGTGCTAGTGGTTAAATCCACAGCCATAGTATTGACGAGTCTTTAGAGTCCACCACACATTCAGTTACTCAGCTTTCGGGCGAAACGCTGTAGAGGCCGTATGGAGATATGGCAGGGTCCGATCAGATACGTGCGGTAATGCACGGATCAGGATCAGACGGTTTGTACTAGAGGCCGTATAGTTATATGGCAGGGTTCGATCAGATTCGTGCGGTATTGCACGGATCAGGATCGGACGAACATTACTAGCCGGCTTTAGTTTAAGCCGGATCCTAGTTTAGTACAGTGTAGATTTTGTCTCTTTGCATTTGTATCCGGACGGAATACAGATGCGGGTGTGTATGCACAGTTTCGGGGTTTTCCTGTAATTTATTACGGGACCAGTTTTCTGGAGTTGCCAGTTTGCATTCCGTTCCGGCCGGTTTTCCTTTGTTCTTTCCCGGCCGGACTTTTCCGATGGAGGGGGTTATTTGCAAGTTTGCAAATAACACTTTGTGGAGGGTTTTATTGCAAAAGTATTGATTATGATATCTTTCATCCATCACTTGCATTTATTAAGACTTGAAAGGGTATGGGTTGGATTTAAATGAGGTATGGTTGATGTTTTGTTTATGGTCACCCTTGCTTTCTACTACACTTACCTCCCTCTTGCATTTTGTTCACAACTCCACCACCATTCCTCATGGATATTGGCCGGCCACACATTTTTGAAGAGGGGAGAAAAATGAGAGAGTTTCATTTTGGTATGATAGCATTATTCTTGATCTCATTTCATGCTAGAAAAATGCAAGCACCATTTTTCTTCTTGATTCCTCCATCATCTTTCAAATGGCAACTAAACCCCAAAGTGAGACATAGCCTCTACACTACACATTCTACAGCTTATCTTGGGCATGTCGACTTGCCGGCTTCATGCCCGAGTTGCCTCGGTATTGAGGTGGGAGCCCGTAAAAGATGCAGGCGATGTGGTGCCCTTCCGGCGAGGAGGCGACGACCGAAGTTTTCCGCGAGGAGATCGGAGTGGAGATGAAGACCGGAGGACTCGGATCAGTCGGTATATCTCTTCCCTATCTTGTTACTTTGCTAGAACTAGTTTAATGGCCCGATCCGGAGTTTAGTGCGCGGTGGTGCCGGTTTGCTAAGTTCGCAAAATTAAAGTTTATCACCGTTTCCGCATTTGGCCGTCGGATTGACGACCGGGGCGCCGCCGTGCACTTACAGTGGTATCAGAGCCTCGCCATTAACTTCGTCTAGCTTCGTTTGATGTGTTTTGCATTTCCGATCGACAAAAATTCCAAAATCTACCTTTGTGTTAACATCAGTTTTCTGTTGAAAATTTTTTAAGCCCAAAAATTTTTCAGGTTGCAAAAATGTGATGTACTTGAAAACCTAAGACTACTGCAGAAATCCGAGTCATTGATCTTTCATCAAGAGCGCGGAACCATGGCCAATACCCACTTTGGGCCGCGGTTCCGCCGCAGCATGAAAGGATCAATGGGCCAGGTTTTTCCAGTGGGCTTCTGGGTTAATTTTAGGGGTTTTGGAATATTAAATTTGGGCCCAGAATTTCTGTGAGTGCTACAGTATTGCTTTGGGGTCCACTTGTTATATTTTGATCGATCGGATTTTTTAAACACATTTTTCACAGTATTTACATTATATCTGCGACCGTGAATGTCACTCGATCGGTAAATCCGGTCTAACTGCTATAGCCCGGTTAGACGGATTTGCGAACGTGACTTTCACGTTGATGTTTTGTGTTTTTGCTGTGATGTTGCGGATCGGTCGTGGGGGATAGCCTGGATGCAATGCTAGTACTGTTTTGTTGTATTATGTACATTTGATATTGCGGGGCGAGCGTCCGACATGTGGACTGCCGTTACTGCCTGTTTGTATTATTCTTTTGGGGCACGACCTGGTTGCGGTCGATGTACCCGTTGTATGTATATTTTACTTTCTGTACTAGGGTTACCCCGCGGAGGGGTGCACGGATAGCCGGGTTCTAGAGGGCAGCGGGCCCGCATCTCAGGGCATTGAGACGGAGGGGGCTTCAGTCTGGAATTGGCGGGCTATTCGCCGCACTCGTAGGGGGTATAGGATTTCATTGCACAGGCTATCCACACGACCAGGGGAACGTCGGGTTTCAGTAGTGGCTCTGTGAAACCCGGGGATCCCAGATATCTGTATTGTTCTGTGATGCTGTACATTTATGTGATGTTGCATTTTATTCACGCCTTGAGCGAAATACTATATATTGGTATATATATTAGTAGATGTTGTATATGTTTTTCATCCGCGCTAGTCCAGTCCCCGCTCTGCCGTTAGTTAGCTAACCTAACGGGTGATGACGGGACCCAGTGGCGAATGCGGATGGCATATACGTACGTCAGTATATTTTCGTTCTTTGTGGTGTGATCAATTGATGGGACTGCGTTGATTCGGATCAATGCAAGTTAAACAAACCTAATCTGATGTTGTTGGAACACTTTTCAAAAAACTGTTATTGCAAGGACGTTCACTTTTGTTTTGCATCGTGGTATTCATTTAGAATATCCTGCTCCTCAGTCGACGAGGCAAGGGCCGAGATCCCTTCACAGGGAGTGACCCCTTGGACAGAAGTTTGCGTCAGGGCATTAACTTCACTATAGCCGATTACTTTTGCTTTGCACAGTGATATTCGGTTATGAATATCCAGCACCCCATTCTACGGGGAAAGAGCCGAGATCCCTTCACCGGGAGTGACCTCTTTAGTAAAGGTTTTCGTCACTATATTTTCTAAAAAGCTATCCGTTCCTTCAACGATATCAAGTTCATTACGTTAAAGGTTTTCGCCAGAAACCATTCGTAGCCCTCCGTCGTTTCATATGGATAGTCAATAGTATTCAAGCTGTGTTTGTTGGCCATAGTCAAGGCACAGTGTTTGGTAGCTGTTGGTTATTCATATGCAGCATAGATAGATGCGTTGGTTTGGGACAGTCGTATAGCCTTGTTGGCCCTAGTCAAGGGCTTGTACGGGTGGGTTCAAATCAACCTGGACAATGACGGGTAGAACTTGACATGTGACTTATGATTTGTTGGCCTTAGTCAAGGTCATAAGAGCATGGGGTAAAAATCCACATCGGGAGTTTCAAAAGAACTGAAACTTGCCAGATATGCGCATACCTTCTGGAGTGTGATAGCGTGAGCGGATTCCGTCACGTTATCATGCGATGATAGTTGGATCCCGATTCCCACTGATGAGTTGGTTTACTCTTCGGGTGACCCCGACTAATTCTTCTTTCAGGTTTGGAGGAGAATTTGAGGTACAGTGGGAGGTTTCCAGATTAGATAAATTGGTAACCATTCTGATCTTGGTTTGAGTGCACGCTGAGTGTTTCTTTTCTCTCTCTCTTGGCAGCGACCATTGACCCGACCCTAAGACTACGACTCAGAGACCAAGTTGACCGAACTTTCTTAACACTGGCTTTTGGATTGTCAAAGTTGCAGACCTCATTGCCACTCCTACTTTTACCCTTTTCTCCAGGACACCCCGTATTACTACGAACGTCCACTTCCATTGGACAAAACCATCGTATGGTTAGATACGAACTCGAAGGAATTCGAGGATGGTTTCCGGTTCTGGAGAAAACGGATAGGATTATTCAGTTGTCTTTTCCCTTTCACCTTCTCTCAAGTTGTGAGTACTCCTTGGTTTAGGAGATAGTACACCTATTGCGCAAATTGGATAGTCTTCTTCCAAACCTTAGGCTGGTGCCGACCGGTAGGGAATGAAGAAAACCAATTAGCCTAAATGGTGTGCAGAAGGTATTAAGATTAAGACAAAGCAAGGGATTAGTAAGAGGGCAAAGTAAATTGCGACTGGTATTCACGACCAAACCAAGTATTTCTTCGCCAATCCTAAATCACTTTTGTATTTCTCCAGGACACTCCGTATCACTACGAAGATCCACAGTTTATTTGGATACTCCATCATATGGTTATATACGAACTCGAAAGGAACTTGTTCCAGTTCGGGGATGGATTCTGGTCCGGGAGAAATAGGAATAAGGTTTATTCGGTTGTCTTTTATCTTCACCTTCTCTCGCATTGCGAGTGCTCCTTGGACTAGGACAGTACACCCATTATGCTTATTGGATAGTCTTCTTCCAAACCATAGGCTGGTGCCGAACGGTAGGGAAGGAAGAAAACCGATTGGCCTAAAGGGGTGTGCAGAAGGTAATGACTAAAGACATATAAAGGGATTTGGAGAGGTGGCAAAGAATTATACGGTTATAGTTATGAATCTGGATAATGGAAGAGGCATTACTAGGAATACCAGGATACCCCATCGAAACATTTCAATGTTTCAGTTCACTGTGTAATGTTAAAAGAAAACTGATTTCCCGATTAGATACTTACTCCAGGGTATGTATTTACCAGGTTTGATTCTCACATCTGTATGCTTTTACAGATGATGAGTGGGAGTAAGTTATTGGGAATTGGGTGATCATCCTCATTATATCGGGATTCGTTGTAATCGGTGATATTTGAGGAGATCACCTGGGCTGTTTGCCGGTCGGCAAATATTTGGTTTTGAATATCCGCCGTTGTGCACCAATTTCAAATTGATATATCTGTACGTCTATTTTCATAGAGTGAGATATACCTTTTGATATTATGTCGATGACATTTACCTATATCAGTGGATGGTTAGGTAAGGAGCATTAAACAGCAGTGTAATTCTTCTTAGCCATAAGTACAGTTTTCAACCTACGACACACAGTGAAAGAGTTGTATGACTCGGCGGACTTATACAGAGTATTGTATGTTGTCCAGTGTCCATTAGGACAGAGGGGTTGGTCCTCATACTATATTCTGTTTACTTTTAACTCCTCTAGTTCTTAGACATGTGTTTCGTAGAAACACAGGGTCTAAGTTTTGAGGAGTTATAAGTATTTGAATAGAGTAGAGAACCAAGTGTAGCAAGTATCGGGATTCTTCAAAGTGATCGAAGATGTAGATACTTGTGTATGGTATTCAGTTGATAATAATGATAAAGAGAAATTGCTTCTCTTTCAGGTTACTTATAATTGGAAGCATTCCTAAGTTGAGTAACGTTGATCGGCCTCTTTCCATTTAGTTGACATGCACTGGAGATAGCTGCATGATTTGAATCTGGTTCAGTTAAATCAGTGCCTCTGGTTCTATATTGGATATAGTACAGTTCATATCTTAACATTGTTAAGGTACGGGGAGTTGTCCGGCTTATGATTAAAACCAGACTCTGGATAACTCAATGCACGTTTCTGTAATGGCTGTTTGTGGGTTGACCCAGGCTATGACGAGGGTTAACTTTCTACCATAAGAAAGATCAATAGTGATATTGTTCTTGACTCGCCACAGTTTTAATAAAAATGGATTTTTCAGAAAACAGTAGTGGGAGTATGGTAGAACTGGAAGCGATTCCAGAAACCGCAAACGATTACTGAAGATTTGATAAGGAACCTAAAGATTCAATCTGATTTGACATTCCATTGGCCACTCCGCAGATAAGGTGGGTAACTTCAGGCACCCGAGAGGTACTCCGGTAGCCTCAAGGACGGTGACAGGGAAGTTCTTGTTTACCCACACATGCCATTGTTGTTGTTCCAGGCTGCGAGACCCGGCAGGAGGATGAGTATAGCGTCGTTCTAAACTAGCTTTAGAAGTGCACGTCTATATGACTCTGCCAGAGGGTTTTCGTAGTCAGTGGGAGCAGCGGAAGCATTGGTGGACATCAGGCTTATGTCTATTTATAGACTTAAGCAGATATAGCGGAGATAGATCATCTATTTCTGATATGACAGTCATGGGTTTGACGTCATCAGAATAGGGGATGGATCTGTTGAGAAGGTAGTAGGGTGTGATGTCATGGTATTTGGATGACATACACAAGGTAGGAAGTGACATTCCTATACTACGATCAGTTATACTTGGGTCGTCACACAGTGGTTTCTTCACAAAGGAAATGGATTTTGTATAAGACATACTGGTTACTAGATCTATGGTTTTAGATCTAGATTTGGGTAGTTTCCAAATCAGGGTACTTTGACAGCATTCTAAGAGTATTTAGAATGGACGACTCCTGGCACGGTAGTGTACCTGCAGGTGATGGAGTCACCCTCTCCAAAGGTGTCTTATAGACTAAAGTAGAGAGGGATATGCATGATTGGCAGATCACTTGCTTAGGCAATTGAGTCAATCATGAGATGTCAAGTACCACACCAGATGTTGTTCTTGCACTAGATGCAATAAGTTGACATTGATCCAATCCTGGAGAAACAGTCGGAAGCAGTTTTAGAACATAAGTGGATGTTCTAGGGATATGATAACGACAGCCTCATTTGGGAGACAGTTATCATTCCAGGCTTCCAAGGTGACATGGACGACAAGGAGGTTGTCAGAGTTATAGTTTTCCTTCTGACGAGGGGCAGTATTTTGGACAGGTGGTCCAAGGAAATACTGAGGGTGGCATGGCGCAGGATACTGATTAAGTTCAGTTGAGGATACAGTCTAAGAAGTTTGGATTTGGAGTTCATTTATGAGCTCGGTCCCATCAGACATCCAGACATTCTAAGACAGGTATTGCTCATTTCGGGAGATGGCTTTCTCCGCGAACTAGAGATATAGAGAGACATAGAAAGAAACATCTGAGCAGATCCACTCACTGAGGCTATTCCTCGAACGCAATAGTTTCGCAAACAGGCTTTGTGCGACTGACTAGTAGAGGAGTTGGGTGTTCGGTATCACACGGGCTGTGAGTATGCGACATCGCAATAATTAGCCTTGAGTGCAAGTGGGAGATTGTTGGAGATAGTGCCCTTAGAGTCAATTATTGGATCACAGGCACGTGATTGCAATGATTGAGGGAGGACCTATCCCGGTAGGACAGTCTTACTCGAGATGATAGTATGCTATCTGGTTTACCTTTATCATCGTGTACTGCTTTAGGTGACCTGACAGGTCACTATTGCACGTTGATAGAGCCCCTAGGATTCTCGCTTGGCTGCCAGCAGTATGAGGGCGATCATATAAGTGAGAGCTGGAGTCTATAAGCACATCCTTAAAAGGTCCCTAGTCGTGGGAGTTTCGAGACGGGGCATCGATTCTCCAGAGTAGACTAGTGTATACAGTCGAGACCCCGACGAGGGGCGGTGGCCGGTCTCACAAGCCACTGGTGTCAGTTGGATCACCTAAGATGTATACAGGTGCTCATTGGGTTATGAGTACACCGGACAGGACTCGCCGGGAACATGCTAGTTGGTCTTATACCTGACGTCAGATAGCAGTTCCCAGGTGACATGTGTACAGGTTAGTTCATCGACCTGGGGATCGTCATTTGTCTCGTGTGAGTTCCCACTGTGCTTTGATTACTACCCTACCACGGCTCAAAGGAGTCGTGCAAACAGGTTTTAGTTGGGTACAGTCCCGAGCCACATGGAGGCAGTGAGCGGATCTTCGGGGGTTCGTCTCTCCCGGTATTGGGGGTGAGGTCGCGCTGTGTCTAGGAGAGCCATTACACGAAGTCCTTGGCCAAGGCAAGAGATTTACTGGTAGGTATTCCAGTAGTATCTCAGGGTGTTCTGGGCTACACTCCGACACGACTTGTACCGCTTTTAGGGGTCTGACTTTTACCAACCCCCTAGGCCCGACATGCGATGCTCATAGACGAACGGACCGGACTGTACGAATATTGTCACTGACAGGCTCAGTAGGGTGTCAGGATGAGTTCGCTCATCGACGTCCCTTTTGGTCAATAGCTGGTGGCCCGTTACGTATTGGCTTATACCTCTGACGTGCTAGTGGTTAAATCCACAGCCATAGTATTGACGAGTCTTTAGAGTCCACCACACATTCAGTTACTCAGCTTTCGGGCGAAACGCTGTAGAGGCCGTATGGAGATATGGCAGGGTCCGATCAGATACGTGCGGTAATGCACGGATCAGGATCGGACGGTTTGTACTAGAGGCCGTATAGTTATATGGCAGGGTTCGATCAGATTCGTGCGGTATTGCACGGATCAGGATCGGACGAACATTACTAGCCGGCTTTAGTTTAAGCCGGATCCTAGTTTAGTACAGTGTAGATTTTGTCTCTTTGCATTTGTATCCGGACGGAATACAGATGCGGGTGTGTATGCACAGTTTCGGGGTTTTCCTGTAATTTATTACGGGACCAGTTTTCTGGAGTTGCCAGTTTGCATTCCGTTCCGGCCGGTTTTCCTTTGTTCTTTCCCTGCCGGACTTTTCCGATGGAGGGGGTTATTTGCAAGTTTGCAAATAACACTTTGTGGAGGGTTTTATTGCAAAAGTATTGATTATGATATCTTTCATCCATCACTTGCATTTATTAAGACTTGAAAGGGTATGGGTTGGATTTAAATGAGGTATGGTTGATGTTTTGTTTATGGTCACCCTTGCTTTCTACTACACTTACCTCCCTCTTGCATTTTGTTCACAACTCCACCACCATTCCTCATGGATATTGGCCGGCCACACATTTTTGAAGAGGGGAGAAAAATGAGAGAGTTTCATTTTGGTATGATAGCATTATTCTTGATCTCATTTCATGCTAGAAAAATGCAAGCACCATTTTTCTTCTTGATTCCTCCATCATCTTTCAAATGGCAACTAAACCCCAAAGTGAGACATAGCCTCTACACTACACATTCTACAGCTTATCTTGGGCATGTCGACTTGCCGGCTTCATGCCCGAGTTGCCTCGGTATTGAGGTGGGAGCCCGTAAAAGATGCAGGCGATGTGGTGCCCTTCCGGCGAGGAGGCGACGACCGAAGTTTTCCGCGAGGAGATCGGAGTGGAGATGAAGACCGGAGGACTCGGATCAGTCGGTATATCTCTTCCCTATCTTGTTACTTTGCTAGAACTAGTTTAATGGCCCGATCCGGAGTTTAGTGCGCGGTGGTGCCGGTTTGCTAAGTTCGCAAAATTAAAGTTTATCACCGTTTCCGCATTTGGCCGTCGGATTGACGACCGGGGCGCCGCCGTGCACTTACAGCGCGCCTTGGCATTTGTGATCCTAAACGAACGGGGTTCCCTTCTTCATCAGATGACTATAAGGGCGACACTTGCCAGAGAGATTGGCTATAAATCGCCGGATATACGCGAGCTTCTCTTGGAGAGACCGCAATTGTTTGAGAGTCCTCGGCGGGGCCATTTCCATGATCGCTTTGATTTTCGACGGATCTATCTCGATACCTCGGTGCCGGACAATGAATCCTAGGAATTTACCTGAAGAAACTCCAACTGTGCATTTGAGAGGGTTCATCTTCAAGTTGTATTGCCGAAAACGTTGAAATACGATCTTCATATGCTCGAGATGTTCCTCGTACGATTTGCTTTTCACCACGAGGTCGTCGATATAGCATTCGACGATTTCATGTATGAGGTCATCGAAGATCTTCGTCATGGCCCTCTGATAGGTGGCACCGGCGTTCTTTAAACCGAAGGGCATCACCTTATAGCAGAATATACCCAAAGGGGTCCGGAAAGCGGTGTGCTTCTAGTCTTCGGGATGCATCTTTATCTGATTATATCCTGATGAGTCATCCATGAAGGAGAAAATCTCGTGGGTGGACGTGTTATCGATCATCAGCTCGGTAACTGGCACTGGGAAGTCGTCTTTCGGGCAAGCTTTGTTGAGATTCCGAAAGTCTACGCATATGCGCACCGTCCCATTCTTCTTCATCACTAGGACGATGTTGGCGATCCAATCAGGATACTGAACTTCTTGGATGAATCCGGAGTCGATTAGCTTCTTGACCTCGGCGTTGATGTTCATCTCAAGCTCGAGCCGCATCCTTCTTGGTGCTTGTTTGATCAGCTTGACGTCCGGGGATATCGTCAATTTGTGGACCGCAATCTCTGGATCTAATCTTGGCATCTCGGAGTAGTTCCATGCGAAGCAGTCCTTGTACTGTATGAGCACGTCCTTGAGTGTCGCCACCTGTTCTTCGGACAGCAGCTCGCTGAAAAATGTAGGCCTTGGGTCACTTGTCGTTCCCAAATCAATCTTCTTGAGGTTATCTGCAGTAGTGTGTATTCCATCTTCCAGCTCTTTGGGCGCCGGTGGAAACTTTGAGATCACCTCATCACCATTGTTTTCGAAGCACCAAGGGAGGTCATCCACATTCTCGGGTTCTTCTTTTGATATTGTTATCATATGACAAGTACGAGCCCGCTTCCAAGACCGATGTGGATCTGGTTCTGTTCTCGTGGCTTTGGGTTCATGCTTCTGTGGCGGCGTTACCCTCCAGCTGTCAGATAGAGCAAACTTGCCGAACCGATACTGATCTTCGACCCAGTTCTTGAAGGTGAAGCAGTCTTCGAGAGGATGCCCTATTACCCTGTGATAAGAGCAATAGTTCGGGTGTAAGACTTTGCCTGCTTGCTCAGGGTGTTTAGACTCCGGCAGTGTAAGCATTTGATGCCTTATGGTGAGACCAAGTATCTTCTTTGTCTTATCTTGCGGAAAGGAGTATGCTCGACTTATCTTCTTCATAAGGGACGAATCTAGACCACTTGATTCTCGACAGCATGACTTTTTAGTCCCACTTTGTCGCTGTCGAACGCCTTTTCCGCTCTTTGACTTATTTCTACCTCTGCGTCGGGCCTTTTGCACAACAGGTTGATAGAGAGGAGCATTTTCGTCTTTTGCAGCCTGTTGAAGAAGACGTTGCGCCCTGGCTTTCTCGTAGATGGCTATTTCGCGGTTATGGTCGTCCCGAGCTTTTTGACCTGTTTTCCTGATGAGCTTGTCCATTCGTTCTTCAAATGACGGACTCGGCACTTTGATTGTGGGATCTAGTTTTGGTACGGGGTCGGCATTTTCTGACAGGGCATCCACTTCTTCATCGAAGTTATATATGGCGTAGCTACTATGGACTCGTTCCCGTTTCCCGGATCTCACATATCCAAGCCCAAGCGTTTCCATTCTCCCGTTGGGCAACTTGCGCTGAGTCCCAGGGACATCCCAAATCCTATTGTAGAACTGAGCTTGTCGAATAGTCTGTTTTAAAAGTACACATTGGCGCTTCAATAGCCTGTTTAGCCCGTTCGTGTAGTATCTGGGAAAACGGATGGGTTGGAGCCTTTCAAGCGTAGAATCTGCGCCGTGCCAGATTTCTTTCTCTTCGTTTCCGTGGACCGATAGAATAGGATCGCCTTTTCGCCTTTTCGCATGGGAGGGACGTAAAATATTTGCAGGTCTTGGACATTGTAAGCTTCAAGTGCGTCAAGGTCTTTGTAGTGCTCCCGCGGAATCATGGTAATTTGCAAACTCTGATCATCACCAGGGAATGCTTGTATTGACGGCCGACTAGAGAACACAGCATTACCCTCATCTTCTGAGTCGCTTCCGAAGATCAATATGGCGGCGGACGGCCCCGGGTTGTTGCGTCGAGACGGCCCAGCGTAAACTATCTCTTCTTCTTCTTCGGTATCACTCCCGAAAACAGGAATGGTGGCGGCGGCTTTGTTCTCCGGTTTGCGACATCTCTCTGTGTCCTCAAAATCTGGCAAAAAGTATTTTGCATCTTCGTACTTGCGGACTTCGTTCACGGAGAACGGGTTCAGCTCTCCTGTTACGGTATACTCGAGACCATCCTTGAAATACTTCATACACTAATGTTGCGTAGAAGGGATGATGTTGTACTCATGTAACCAAGGACGACCGAGCAAAGCGTTGTAGCATGTCCTGGCGTCAATGACATGAAATTTAATGTCTGTGACAAGCAATCCGAAGCGCAGCGTCAGTATTACAGACCCAAGGGTCCGTGATGACTGGGAGTTGAACCCGGAGATGGTGATCTTATCACGAGCGAGGTGTTGAACGCTCATGCAGATTTCTTTCAACACTCGTACGTTGAGGAGATTAACGGAAGACCCATTGTCGACCAAGATCTTGCCTATCTTTATATCGTGGCAGTATCTTGAGATATAGAGGGGACGATTGTGGTCGCACGTTCCAAAGAGAAGGTCCTCATCACCGAACATGACATCGGCTATGTGTACTTCTTCTAGTTCATCCTTCATCTTTTCTTCGGCGAGGAAGGCCTGGAATTGCTCGGGCTCTTGCAACGTGTAATACCCAGTTTTTCTTCTACGTCAAAATCCGTATTTTATTATTTTATGATTTTATTTATTTTACCTATAAATTTTATTTATTATATATATAATTTTACCTCTCTCTAAATCCCATTATTCATTTTTAAAACCCAAAACATTTTTCCTTTACTATTAATTTCCTCAGCCCATCACTTTAGTTTTATAAACCTAATTTTTTAGTTTAAATATTAGACCCGGCCCTTCCCTTCTTACCCATTTTTATTGTTTTATTTTCGGCCCACCTCCTAAGTCTTTTCCCTAACTTTAATTTAATTATTTTAAAACCCTAGTCAGCCCAGCTCAGCTCGGCCCGGCCTTTCCCCCCCAATTCTTATTTTATTTTCCCCAAGCCCAGAATCCTTTCTATTCTTTATTAATTCTTCTCGTCGGCCCGGCCCACGCCCGCTTCAGCCCACGTCTCGAATCCTGTTCATCTCTTTCAATTCCCAACGGCTCCTTTCCATAACTCCCGCTCGCGACCACGTTCTCCCCGCCTCCTCCGCCCTCGTCGCGAGCCGTTACCCCACGTCACGCGCTCCCCTCTCTAACCCGTCGCCCTCAATTTCTCTCTCTCTCTCCGCTCAGAACTCTCAATCACACTCTCCTCTTTGCAACCTCCTCCTCTTCCAAACCATCACGATGACCCACTGACTCGACTCCCTCCGACGACGGCAAACTTCCAGTCGACCCCTCATTCGTCATCACTCGCACTTTCCCCCGCCAACACGACTCCTCTACGACTCCACCTTCGTCGACCCATTGCACCCGAGCCGATCACCCCCTTGCATCCCGACGATGGCGACCTCTCCACCTCATTGCCGACCACCCTACGACCCCCTCGTCTTCAGCATCAGCACCCACCACCACCACCGTCGAGCCCTTCCATACCTCCTTTTCCTCCACCGCCTTCCCGAGCACCCCCTCGTTCTCACTCTCCCAAGCTCTCTCTCTATCTCCCCTGATCTCCCTCTCTCTCTCTTCCTCTGCCTCTCTTTCTCCCTCTCTGTGCTGCTCTCTCTCCCCTCTCCATCTGTGCACTCCCTCTCTCTCATTTCTCTCTCTCGCTCACTGCTCCTTCAGCTCTCTCTCTCTCTCTCTCTATACTCTCTCTCTACTCATCACAGTCACTCTCACTACCCCCACTCACCTTCCCGCACCCGAGCTCCCCTTGCGGCAACCTCTGCCTGCCTCACCACCATTGACGACCCCTTGCCGTCGAGACCACCGGCGACCTACCTCCTCTGAAGCTCCAGCACCGAGCTACTACATCAAGGAGCCGAGCTCAAGCCCCAAGCCAACTCAAGCAAGCTAAGCCCTCGGTCATTTCATCGAGCACTTGTTGCAACCATCCCCGACAACGAGACCCACCACGACGAGCCGAAGCAACAGCCAGCCTTGCCTGCACACCTTGTCGCCGTCGGTTCGTCGTCACCGACGTCTCCGCGCCTCAACGCCTTCCATCGCCTGCCCGAGCTCATCCGCTGCCGTCGTCGTGCCAGTTCGTCGTGCGCCCGTACTGTACCTTGCTGCCGTGCACCTTCAGGCAAGTTTTCTACTTGCTTACACGCTATTTATCTAAGTTACGATCTTTAATTAATTGGATTATAAAGTTATAAGTTTAAAACTATTACGTGCCGTATCTGTTCGATACTTGTTCCCTTAGGAAAACATTATCAAATTTGACGGAACTGGATAAATTACATTGGCTCTTGTAGAGATGGTTAATGTGTGCAAATTTCATTAGAAAATACGACTGTTAAAGATTAAAACAACTGCCCCCAAGTTTAACCGTAAAACTGTAATTCTGTTGCACCTGAAAACCGTTAAATTCACCATAAATCATATACATATTAGAATGGTGCGTTCGAGGGCTCAACTCGAAGCCAATTCGACGAACTTTAACCCCATACTGGTTTCCTGATATTCCTGTACTTAAATTGTGATGATAATCGTATCGGAGTGCGACTCTGGACTGCAGTCCAGAGCGACTCAAATTGGGCTTTCTGTTCCGTAATGGATACCATAGGATTCCCTTAACTCGTAGGTTGCGGAACTCCTCTGTTTATTGTAGGTAACTCTGTTAGCTAGACAACACATTTGGTCTCATCCTGTTTCGTTACCGTTTGATATTTAATCTGTAATTTAAAAGATCGGGACACATAACAGTCCCAGCAGAATCAGATTTGACATGTTAATATTAAACAGATTATAACTCCTAACGTACAGATGCGATTGACGATCGGTCTGTTGCGTAGAAAACTTTACTGCAAACCCTAGAATTCATCCAACTGTAGCGTCACTAAAATCCGATCCCAACTGGGATCAAAATGCGTTGCGAAAGGGATTTCTGATTCTGAAACCGGATTTTCAGCCGCGTGCGCTTAAAATGAAATAGTCATAACTAATGATCCTGGAACCCGATTGGCTCGAAACCAAATTAGATGTATAGATAACTGAACATATAAATTACTACCTGTTTATCATTTCGCTAAATTATATACATATGTTTCATGATAAATCGTGCAAGTGATAGACTGTCGTTTTATGATACCTTAGTTGTGCTTCTTATACTGTTCATGCATCATATCATACCTATATCATTGTAGTGATAACCTAGTGACATCGTGCATTTACCCAGTGTTAGATTTTAGTGGTGATTGTGGCAAGTACGTCAGTGTTCGTGTATCCGTGATTAAGTGAAAGTGATACGTACTTGTACACAATCAGTGACCTTATTGTTCTATTGCATTGTCGACGTCTGTGGGATGCATGTATGTGTGACTATAAGTGGTATGGGACACTTATGGAAGCGCTTGCACGGGTGTCACAGATAAGGCATCCGACACTGCCATTTATCTTAGGTATTGGTCGGGACGTGCTTGATGGAGGTCCTGCCTCCAGCTCTCGCGCAGACTTGTCACGGATCGATTAGTATTTAGGGTGATGGTTAGCGTTTGATGTAGACCACGGGGTGTGGGGTAGTTTAAGTGTGAGTTCAACAGAATCTCGGGAGTCCCATGCCGGCTTATATATTTAGGGAGTTATATGGAGATTTACAGGGTACGTGATATATACACCGTGATATTCTTGTTACATGTTGGCCCCGTGGTCCCTTGCCCTTGGGTTCTACCCTTGGGTGGAGGACACTCGCGAGTGGTTGACTCTCACACTTGGACTGACGATAGGCTTAGTGACCTGTACAGTGAGACCTAGAGACTGATAGGGATACTGGCATTTTATTCATGATATACTGAGTGGCATACGTGACATATCGTTATACTGATTTACTGTTCCGCTGCATTGATTACTGCACATCCATATCCATACTGTCATTGATTTACTGTTATTCATTTCCATTATCACTGTTAGAACTATCACTTGATTTTATATATGTGTTGTTGCTATTGTGTCGCTCTGACGACCTGAGTATGCATGCTCAGTGTGAGGAGAAGTTTTAGCTTGGATCAGAACTAGGCGTGCATTGCAGACCTTCTGACTTACTACTCCGAGTTGCTTTCGTTTGTTCCACTTCAGGTCAGTTTATATTGTTGTTTCTTTCAGTTACTGCATTTCTCATTACTTGTGCATCGTTTACTGTTTACCATGATAAACTAGAAGCCGAAGTGTGACTACGGCAGGACATTTCCTTGACCGTAGGAGCATGGCTGGCCGTGTCTACCCCTCGTATTCCGTATTTTGGGAAGCGGGGCGTGACATGGCGCCTTGATTAACGAATCTCTCGCTTCTTGTGATTGTTGGATATATATGCCCTAGAGGCCTACATTGTATAGGATGCTTGGGATATGTATGTACATGACAGTCTTGCTTGATATGATAGTACGCTATTTGGTTTGTCTTTGTCTTAACGTATGATATATTTTACTTGGTATTTATATATATATGTTGATAAAGCCCATATGGTGTTTTCCTGACTACCGGCGTTGTGATGGCAGTCATACTTGTGGGAGCTGGATAGTCAATAGGCACACCCTTAGATGTCCCTGGTCGTAGGAGTATCGAGACTGGGCATTGATACTCCGGAGTAGACTAGAGTATACATATCAAAACCCTGAGGAGGGGCGATGGACTGGTCCCGCAGCCATTGGTGGAGTGCATCTAAGATTGTATACAGATGCTTACTGGGTGTGAGTACACCGGACAGGACTCGCCGAGAACTGACTGGATGGTATTATACCTAACGTCAGATAGCAGTTCTCAGGTGACATGTGTGCAGATAGTCCGTTGACTTAAGGTCATCATTTGTCTCATGTGAGTTCCCACTGTGCTTTGATTATTACCCTACCACGATTCAAAGGAGTCGTGCAAACAGGTTTTAGTTGGGCACAGTCCCGAGCCACGTGGAGGCAGTGAGTGACTGTTAGGGATTCGTCTCTCCCGGTATGGGGAGTTGATATCGCACGGTGATCAGTTGGTCATTACCATAAGTCCCTGGCCAGGGCTGATTAAGAATTACTGATAGATTGATCAGTAAATTCTCGGATGGTGATAGAGCCATACCGACACGACTTGTACGGTTATTAGGGGTCTGACGTCCACCACCTCCCTAGACCATACATGCGATACTCTTAGACGAACAGACCGGACTGCGCGGATATTGTCACGGACAGGCTCAGTAGGATTTCGGATGGGTTACCTCATCGGCTTTCTTATCGACAACTACCTGGGGACCGTTACGTACAGCTAGTGTCGCTTGCGGTCTGTGGTTAAACCCACTGCCAGCGTAGTAGTCGAGTCTTTAGAGTCCCACACAGAGATTTCCTAAATCCAGGCGAAAAGATATAGAGGTCGTATGGTTTTACGACAAAGGTTCGGACGTATACGTGTTTAAACGCACGTACGACATTCGAACAGTTTTTACTAGCCGGCTTTGGTTTAAGCCAGCTTCTAGTATCAGGTTATTGGATTTATACAGTCTAAAGTTTTTCCGTGTTTTCACGGATGCGAGGGGCGTTCTCGTAATTTTCCGAGAAGCTTCTAGAAGGATGTGACATGAGGGGTTGAGGTGGCTTTTTCATTAATTGTTTTGTGACTCATTCATATGATTCATCATATCATTAAATGCATCATTAATGCATCATTAATGATCTAATGACTCACATGATGAATCACTCTCCTTGATTAAATGAAGCATGGTGAATAATCATTTAATTGATATTATTTGATAATTCATTATGTATCATATATTCAAGTGAGAAGGATTTTTATTATCATGATCATCTCCACCTTCTCTCTCCTCAAGCTCTCTCTCCTTCACCAAACCCTAATCCTACCACTCATGAGTTGAGTACAAGGATTAGTAAAGACTAAACACTCCATAACCTATCTCTACATCATCTTAGTTCCTTTATTAGCAACTAGAGAAACTAAGTAACCTCAAGTTTAGAGGTTATAGTTTGGATTAGGGTTCTCGGGTGGATCGTCTATCACGGAAAGGAAGCCGAGGAGGACGTGGAGATCCAAGGAGGCCATAGAGATCGTAAAAACGAAAGACTAGAATCGTTTGGTATAATCTTTTAACATAGTAGCTTAGAACTCTATGCTTATTGTTAAGTATTGTTTAGAAACGATCTTCGGTTAGTTGATGTTCGCTTTATAAACATGATTGTTTTTCAAATTTCCGCCTCCCCGCAACTCGTGGGGTGTTGCACATCAATTTACAGTGGTATCAGAGCCTCACTAAACAATAATTAACACACTTGCAAAGTTGTATGAATTTCGAACGGAAAACAAACCGGAAAAAACCCCGATATCATGAAGTTTCTGTCGATTTTAAAATGAAATCCAAAAATTTTTCAGGGACCTCCAGAATGACCAACATGAAAATATAAGAACACACAAGAAAAATGGGCTCCTGAATCGGCCAGAGCGCCGCGGAACCGCGGCCGATCCCACCGATCCGCCGCGGTTCCACCGCCGAGTTGGGGCCGATTCAGCCCAGTTTTCTTCTGTGCCTTCTTTGTGATATTTGGGATTTTCTGGTATGATTTAATTTTTGCTCAGGTTTCAGATTTGCAGAGAAGTATTGGAGCAAAATTTAATGTGTTTAATCGATCGAAATTATACGATGTTTGCTTGTTTGATTATATCTGTGAAATGTTTTATGTGTTCGTAAACCTCCCCTAACTGCTAGTATGTCGGTTGGCAGGGGGTTGCACATATCTGTGATGTCATATATAACTGTTTGTGTATATAAACTGTATTGGACTGTTGTGGTGATTAGCCGGGTTTTGTGATGGGTTATTGTATTAATTCATTCGTTGTAATTGTAATAAGTTGTAATATTATTTTGCGGGGCACATCCAGATTGTGGTTGTAGCCACCGTTGTATTATTCTTTTTACTGTTTTTGCTCCTAGGATAGACCCAAGATGGGGTACACAAACTACCGGGTATTTTGAAGTGTTGAGGTAGACCGCTTCACTTCTGGTACTTGGCGGGTAGTTTGCTGTACCCGTAGGGATCTGGGGTGGGGTAAATGGCTATTCATCATAACTGTGTAATCCGTATTTCGATGCAGGCTCAAAAGAAACACGGATTGCTTGCAAATCCAATATTGTTTATCTGTGATATGGAATGCCTATTATTACGTCTGACGAATGTACAATATCTATATATGATAGCTATTTAGACGTCACTTATGTTTTACACCCGCGCTAGCCCAGCCCCCGCTCTGCCGTTAGTTAAGTAACCTAACGGGTGATGACGGGACCCCGTGGCGAATGCGGATGGCATAAGAGGACGCTGTATTTTCGTTGTTATCTGTAATGATAGGTTAATGATGGGACGCATTATTATTAATGCAAAGAAAATAAAACCTAAACTGGATCATTGGAACAATTTCTAAAAACCACTCGTTTTTTCTTGAAAAAGCAAATTTTAAATGCGGAGCTTAGACCACTCCTTTTAAATAAAACCTATCTTTGTTCCTTCGATCATATCAAGTTCATTACGTTAACGGTTTTTTGCCAAAAACCAGCCGTAACCCTCCGTCGTTTCAGATAGACAGCACATCGTATTCATGCTATGCTTGTTGGCCTACGTCAAGGCATAGTGTATGGTAGCAGTGTGTGTGCATATTTGTTGCATAGATAGATGCATTAGTTTAAGACAGACGTACACCTTGTTGGCTTACGTCAAGGGCTTGTACGATGTACTTAAATTGATCAGGACAACGACGGGTAGAACTTGACTTGCGTCTTATGACTTGTTGGCCTACGTTAAGGTCTATAAGAGCTTGGGGTAAAAATCACATCGGGAGTTTCAAACATAAAGGAAACTTGCAGATTTAGCATACCTTCTGGAGTGTGGTGACTAGAGTGGCTTCCATCTAGGGCATCATGCAATGATAGTTGGATCCCGATCCCACTGATGAGTAGGATTACTCTCGGGAAACATTCTCACTTAACAATCAATGCTATAAACCAAGTAGGTGACTAAAAAGGTGTTAGAGGGGCTACGCCTCCAGGGAAAAGAGGTTATTTAATTAAGGAACTTCGCGAAAGCGTTGGAAAACCTCCCTCGAAGTACCAACACTAGCCTGGCTGAAAGGTTAAGCAAGTATTGTGACGTGTGATTAAATCCTGATTAGTTCTTCTTTTAGGTTTTGAAGAAGGATTTGAGGAAACGGTGGGAGCCATCTTGTTTAGATAAATTAATAAACCAATCTAAACTTGCAAGAGCATATGCTGAGTGTTTTCTTTTCTCTCTCTCTCTGGCAGCTACCATGACTGGATTAAAACTATTACTTGAAAAAATATTCTGACCGGGCAGAACTATAAAGATTGGCTAAGGAACGTCAATATTGCACTAACTTATGACAAAGTAGCATATGTTACCACCGCTGTTCCTCCCCTTATCCCAGGACCAGATTCCTCAGTTGTGGACAGGGAAGTTCGCAAAACCTGGGATCTAGACTGTGAGCGGGCTAAGTGTATCGTGCTGGCGTCTATGAACAATGAACTCCCGAAACAGCACGAGAGTATGGATATTATATCCATCTTTCTCCATGTCAAAGAGTTGTATGGAGAGCACTCACATATCGCGAGGTATGAAACCTCAAGGAAACTCTTCCAGATGAGGTTAGCTCCAGGATCGCCTGTAGGAGAGCACGTCCTCAAAATGATCAGCCTCATTGAGGAACTCGCAAACCTGGGATGCGTGCTAGAGAACGATTTGTATATCGACTTGATTTTGCAGTCCCTTCCCCACACCTTCTCTCAGTTCGTGCTGAATTTCAACATGCACGAAATGGAAGCGGATCTTCCAAAGCTCCTCAATATGTTGAGGGTAGCAGAGATCTCCTTGAAAAAGGAGAAGACCCCCGTTCTGTATGTTGGCCAATCATCTTCTTCTAAATCTAAAGCGAAAGCTAAAGGGAAGAAGAAGATGAAATCCACCAAACCGAAAGGTGGGGTCAAGAAGGTGCAGGGAGCGAACAAGGCAGGAAGGGTGAAGACAGAAAAGAACGAGTGCTTCTATTGTCACAAGCAAGGGCACTGGAAGAAGGATTGTCAGGCCTTCAAAGCCCAGGACATGAAGCAAGTAGTTGCTTCAACTTCAGGTGTGTTTGTAATCGAAAATTGTTTTTCAGTTAACTCTACATCATGGGTACTTGATACCGGTTCTGGTTCTCATATCTGTAATTCATTGCAGGATCTGAGAAATAGTAGAGTGCTGGGGACAGGTGATATGACTCTCCGGATGGGCAATGGAATGCATGTAGATGCAATTGCAATAGGGGAATATCACCTAGTGTTGACTAGTGGACACATTTTGGTGTTGTACAGCTGTTTTTGTATTCCCAGTATGTTGTGTAATATTATATCAGTATCTTTGTTATCGAATGAAGGATATAGTTTTGCGCTTGAAAGAAATGTTATGAACATTCACCTAAATCAAGAACTGATTGGGTATGGCATACTGGAAAACGGCATATACATACTTAATCAACCTCAAATTTTCTATATTCAAAACACGCGTAAAAGAAAGGCTCCAGATTCAAATCAAGCCTTCCTATGGCATTGTAGACTTGGTCATATAAATGAAACAAGGTTGACTAAGTTACATAAAGATGGATATTTAGATCCGTTTGAATATTCATCATATGCAACTTGTCAATCATGTATCAAAGGAAAAATGACCAAATCTCCGTTCACCGGACACGGAGAAAGAGCCACTGAACTCTTGGGACTTGTACACAGTGATGTATGTGGTCCGATGTCTACGCATGCACGAAGTGGTAACTCCTACTTCATCACTTTTACTGATGACTTCTCTAGGTATGGACATGCGTTCTTAATGAAGCATAAATCCGAGGCTTTTGAGAAGTTTGAGGAGTATAAAAATGAAGTAGAGAAACAAACTGGTAAAAGCATCAAGACACTTCGATCTGATCGAGGTGGAGAATACTTAAGTACCAGTTTTCTTGAATGCTTAAAAGAGAATGGAATTCTCTCTCAGCTTACTCCATCTTATACACCTCAGCATAATGGTGTATCAGAAAGGAGGAATCGCACGCTATTAGATATGGTGCGTTCAATGATGAGTAGTGCTGAGTTGCCACTTTCCTTCTGGGGATTTGCTCTAGAATCAGCCGCATACCTATTGAATAGAGTTCCAACTAAGTCTGTACCTACCACTCCATATGAAATGTGGAGCGGGAAGAGACCATATCTCAAGTATATCAAGATATGGGGATATCCGGTATATGTTAAAAAGCATAAACCGGACAAGCTCGAGGCACGATCGGTTTTATGCAAGTTTGTAGGATACCCCAAGCATTCAAGGGGGTATATGGTCTACCACACTGAAGAACAAAAGGTGTTTTTCGCTCGTCACATTGTCTTCTTAGAAAGCGAATTTCTTGCAAAAGAAATTAGTGGGAGCGCGGTAGAGTTGGAAGAAATTCCAGAACCTCAAACTGCTACCGAGGACTTAGTAGAACCTCATATTTCAATAGAACATGATGAACCAACGCCACTCCATAGATCTAGTAGGCTTTTTCATCCTCCTGAAAGATACTATGGTTTTCTTCTAGATGGGGATCGAGAGGATTGCATCATTGATGATGATGAGCCTACTAGTTTTCAGCAGGCTATCACGAGTAGTGACTCGATGAAATGGCTGGATGTTATGAGATCCGAAATGGAATCCATGTACACCAATAAAGTATGGACTTTAGAAGTTGCTCCTCCTGGAGTAAAACCAGTTGGATGCAAATGGATCTTCAAAAAGAAGATTGGTGCATTTGGACAAGTGGAAACCTATAAAGCTAGACTCGTTGCAAAAGGTTTTAGTCAAAGACCAGGATTGGACTATGATGAAACCTTTTCACCTGTAGCTATGCTTAAATCCATTCGGATCCTGCTTGCGATTGCTGCCTTCCATGACTATGAAATCTGGCAGATGGATGTAAAAACAGCTTTTCTAAATGGACATTTAGAAGAGAGTGTTTACATAGATCAACCAGAAGGTTTCTTAGACAGTGGGAGCAGTGGAAGAGTCTGCAAGTTGCTTAAATCCATTTATGGATTAAAGCAAGCATCGCGGAGTTGGAACATCTGCTTTGATGAGACAGTCAAAGAATTTGACTTTATCAAAAATATAGATGAACCATGTATTTATAGGAAGATTGTAGAAAGAGCAGTAATCTTCCTCGTTTTATACGTCGACGACATACTACTGATAGGGAATGATATCCCTATGCTACAATCAGTAAAGCTCTTCTTGTCACAGAAATTCTCTATGAAAGATTTGGGAGATGCATCATACATTCTGGGCATTAAGATCCATCGTGATAGATCTAATAGAATGTTGGGACTTTCACAGTCCAGGTATATTGACACCATACTAAAGAGATTTAGTATGGAAGATTCCAAGCGCGGCAATATGCCCTCTTGTCACGGAATCACCCTTTCTAAAGAGATGTCTCCAAAGACTGATGAAGAGAGGGCTCACATGAGCATTATACCCTACGCTTCGGCAGTAGAATCAATAATGTATGCGATATTATGTACCAGACCGGATGTAGCTTACGCACTTAGTGTGGTAAGCAGGTATCAGTCTGACCCAGGTGAGAAACATTGGATAGCAGTGAAAAACATTCTCAAGTACCTGAGAAGGACTAAGGAGATGTTCTTAATTTACGGTAATAAAGACCTCCAGGTAGAGGCTTTTACCGACTCCGGTTTCCAAAGTGACAAAGATGATTCTAAATCCATTTTGGGTTTTGTGTTTACCCTCAATGGAGGGGCGGTATGTTGGAGGAGTTCCAAACAGGATACCGTCGCAGACTCAACTAAGGAGGCTGAGTATATAGCTGCTAGTGAAGCCGCAAAAGAGGCTGTCTGGATGAGGAAGTTCATTTCTGAACTTCAGGTGGTTCCGTCCATTGCCAATCCAATACCTTTGTATTGCGATAACAATGGCGCTGTAGCTTTAGCGAAGGAACCAAGGTCCCATCAGAAATCCAGGCATATCTTAAGGCGGTTTCACCTGATCAGGGAGATCGTGGATCGTCGGGAGATCGAGATACAGAGAGTGGACACAAAAGACAACACGGCAGATCCATTCACCAAGGCCATCCCTCAAGTACAGTTTGAAAGGCTGTTTGAGATGTTGGGCATGCAGTACGCCAGCAACTGGATCTGGTAGAGACAGTGTGTACTCAATGCACCAATTATAGGCCTTAGTGCAAGTGGGAGATTGTTGGATATATATGCCTTAGAGGCCTACATTGTATAGGATGCTTGGGATATGTATGTACATGACAGTCTTGCTTGATATGATAGTACGTATTTGGTTTGTCTTTGTCTTAACGTATGATATATTTTACTTGGTATTTATATATATGTTGATAAAGCCCATAGGGTGTTTGCCTGACTACCGGCGTTGTGATGGCAGTCATACTTGTGGGAGCTGGATAGTCAATAGGCACACCCTTAGATGTCCCTGGTCGTAGGAGTATCGAGACTGGGCATTGATACTCCGGAGTAGACTAGTGTATACATATCTAGACCCTGAGGAGGGGCGATGGACTGGTCCCGCAGCCATTGGTGGAGTGCACCTAAGATTGTATACAGATGCTCACTGGGTGTGGGTACACCGGACATGACTCGCCGAGAACTGACTGGATGGTATTATACCTAACGTCAGATAGCAGTTCTCAGGTGACATGTGTGCAGATAGTCCGTTGACTTAAGGTCATAATTTGTCTCGGGTGAGTTCCCACTGTGCTTTGATTATTACCCTACCACGATTCAAAGGAGTCGTGCAAACAGGTTTTAGTTGGGCACAGTCCCGAACCACGTGGAGGCAGTGAGTGACTGTTAGGGATTCGTCTCTCCCGGTATGGGGAGTTGATATCGCACGGTGATCGGTTGGTCATTACCATAAGTCCCTGGCCATGGCTGATTGAGAATTACTGATAGATTGATCAGTAGATTCTCGGATGGTGATAGAGCCATACCGACACGACTTGTACGGTTATTAGGGGTCTGACGTCCACCACCTCCCTAGACCATACATGCGATACTCTTAGACGAACAGACCGGACTGCGCGGATATTGTCACGGACAGGCTCAATAGGATTTCGGATGGGTTACCCCATCGGCTTTCTTATCGACAACTACCTGGGGACCGTTACGTACAGCTAGTGCCGCTTGCGGTCTGTGGTTAAACCCATTGCCAGCGTAGTAGTCAAGTATTTAGAGTCCCACACAGAGATTTTCCAAACCCAGACGAAAAGATATAGAGGTCGTATGGTTTTACGACAAAGGTTCGGACGCATACGTGTTTAAACGCACGTACGACATTCGAACAGTTTTTACTAGCCGACTTTGGTTTAAGCCAGATTCTAGTATCAGGTTATTGGATTTATACAGTCTAAAGTTTTTTCGTGTTTTCACGGATGCGAGGGGCGTTCTCGTAATTTTCCGAGAAGCTTCTAGAAGGATGTGACATGAGGGGTTGAGGTGGCTTTTCCATTAATTGTTTTGTGACTCATTCATATGATTCATCATATCATTAAATGCATCATTAATGCATCATTAATGATCTAATGACTCACATGATGAATCACTCTCCTTGATTAAATGAAGCATGGTGAATAATCATTTAATTGATATTATTTGATAATTCATTATGTATCATATATTCAAGTGAGAAGGATTTTTATTATCATGATCATCTCCACCTTCTCTCTCCTCAAGCTCTCTCTCCTTCACCAAACCCTAATCCTACCACTCATGAGTTGAGTACAAGGAATAGTAAAGACTAAACACTCCATAACCTATCTCTACATCATCTGAGTTCCTTTATTAGCAACTAGAGAGACTAAGTAACCTCAAGTTTAGAGGTTATAGCTTGGATTAGGGTTCTCGGATGGATCGTCTATCACGGAAAGGAAGCCGAGGAGGACGTGGAGATCCAAGGAGGCCATAGAGATCGTAAAGACGAAGGACTAGAATCGTTTGGTATAATCTTTTAACATAGTAGCTTAGAACTCTATGCTTATTGTTAAGTATTGTTTAGAAACGATCTTCGGTTAGTTGATGTTCGCTTTATAAACATGATTGTTTTTCAAATTTCCGCCTCCCCGCAACTCGTGGGGTGTTGCACATCAACTTACAGTGATAATAAGAGGGCGTCGAGAATGCTGAGCTGAGATGGTAGCTTCCTCAGGTGCGCTAGAACGTTGTAGTCCACCTTGTTCTTTTTTGGCGGGTTTTTGGCAGTCAGCTCTTTCATGACTTGGTCATCCAGAGCGATATCCTCAGCGACCTTTTCCTTTCCCTTATCTTTTCTAGTTGATGGTCCGAGATTCTTTTCTGGAAGCGTGCGATTGCGCAGCTGAATGTTTTCGCAGGGCTCTGGTTCTTCTTCTTTCCCTAAGATGAATTCTTTAAAGAGAGGGCCGAGAGCCATTTCTTCGTCAGAGTCGCTCCCAAAGATGAGAACCTGTGATCCTCCGGCGTTGACTGTGCGACAATTGCTAATAATTCCTTTATGCTCCTCGGTCGTACTTCGTTGCTCCCGACGAGTCTTGCGTTTCATCCGCTTAACATGTTGCCGGTGAGCAACATACCCCTGCCACCTCTTTTAAAAGCGTCGCATTCTTCGGTGGGGTGCGAAATCTTTCGATGATATGAGCAGTAGCTAGGATGCATCTCTGCTTCACCGGGGGTGTTTCCTTCGGAGGGTGGCAGCTTCATCCCCATTGATATGGCTTTAGCAAACCTTTTTCTCGACTTGAATCTGTTTTTATCCGCATCGGATGTCTTTTGATTTGGTGGGAGTGCCTCAACTCTTTCGTCTAGTCGCCGGCGTCTGGCTCCTTCTAATATGGCCATCTCACTCTCCTGATCGGCTTTACTTTTCAGACGAATCTTATGCAGAAAGGTGTCGATTATCTCGTCTGATGGCCACAAAAGTTTCGGCTCGGGCTCTGCCCCCAGTTTTTCTGTGCAGGGCGCTTCTTCATTGTCCAGCGATAAATGAGAGATCACGTGGCAACTTGCGACGTAATCCGAGTCTCCCCCATCATTTTCGTCCTCAAGGACATGGCTGAAGAACTCTTGAAGCATGATGGGGGTCCGCGCTTTCTGATTATATTCTTCCAGCGCGTCGATCTATTTCTACAAGTTCGTGCGCTTGTCACTAAACTTCACGGGTTTTTGGATCTCTTCTTCTTTTTTGCAGATTTCGATGGATGGGCATGAGTACTTGGGCCATCACCACCGATCTTTGGGGTTGGGTGCGGCTTCAGCATCCCTTCGATGATTTGAGGTTCAAGCGGGTTCTTCCACCTGATCGCTGGGCATGAATGAAGATCATTCAACATCTTTTTTGTTTTGGATGAAAGCACGACCTCCCATGGAGCTTCCTCAACAAAAGAGCATGTTTCCCCCGGTGTGTCCGTCTTCTTCGGAGTATGTGGCTGTGGTGGGTTTACCTTCCACTTCTCAGACAGCGCAAACTTGCCTTGTAGGTACTGATCTTCGATCCATCCCTTAAAGACGAAGCAATTCTCGATCGGATGGCTTACCGTTTGGTGGTAAGGGCAATAATTGGGATTATTCACTTCGCTGGGCTGCGATGGTCACCTTGGATTTGGCAAATTGATAAGCCTGTTGCGCACCGCCAGCTCGAACAGCCTCCTTGTTTTGTCCCATGGGAATGAGTAAAGACGCTTCATTTTCTCATTGTAATAGCGCCGTCTCTCTTCCAGTTGATCCGCTAGCTTTGGGGTACTGGGCTGCTGTTGGGTGTTCGTGACGAGGGTTGCCTTCCCTTTACCCTTGTCGTTTCGCGGTTCCGGCTTCGGGGGAGACGGTCTGTGACCCATTTGATCCATCTGGGCCAACTTATCAATTAACGCCTGGAACGTGGTCGGTTTAAAAAACATCATGAACTGTGAAATAGTTGCATGAGGGTCTAAGGTGCCCACGAACATGCCCACCGCTGGCGCTTCTTCGATGCGTTGTTCGCACTTCGACCATAAGTTCCGCCATCGGATTTCATATTGGACCCAAGTTTCACCCGGCTTCACTCTTGCATTAATCAAAGCTGTTATTGGGGTGCGTTCACTGGAACTCGCGAAACGCTGGGTAAACAATAATTCCATTTCAGCGAAGGTTTTGACGGAGTCATTCGGAAGTTCGGAGTACCATTCAAATGCCGTCTCCGATAAGCTACCGACGAACTAGCGAAGCAATAATTTATCATCACCGCCGGTATTGCCACAAAGAGCCCTAAACTGGGAAACATGTTGATGGGGATTGCCAGTCCCCTTATAGACATGGAATTTCGGTATTGTATAGCCCGGCGGGTACTTGATCTGATCATACCAGCTCGGATATGGTCTCCCCGTCCTAACAACTTGACCGGCTGCCTCAGTTGCCTGGTGAACTCGTATCTGCTGGGCTATGTATTTGTCCAGGTCAGCCTTGGAAATTGTCTCCTCTCTGGCCGTTGAAAGATCCGGTGGAGGATTCGACGTCTCTCCTTTATCGTCTTCAACAATGATCGGAGGGTCTTCAGCTGGAGGGTCCGGCTGTAACATCATCCCTACCATGTCCTGAAATAGAAGGGCTATTCGTTTTATATTAGCTGCTTGTTCAACAGCCTCTTTGTCCTTCTTCTCAAGTATCCTGCGAAGGAATTCAGCGTCAGTTTCTTGCTTCTGGCGTTGATCCGAGAACGCTTCGGGGCTTTCTTTTGGCCCAGTGAGTGCGGCCATCACATTCATCATTTCTTGGAGCTTCTGCTGCTGCTCCTGAGCTTTAGTCACCGATCGCGTAAGCAGTCTATGACCTGTAGATGTACGACTGTCCTCTTTCCCGGACGCCATGTAGACCGTATGCACCACCATGCCCCCAGACTTAGGGCGTTTAGGTTTACTGTCTTAGACATTTGCCGCAGGCGTGGGGACTTTCTCCAGCCTTCTTCTTTTTTGAGTAGTCAACGTGGAGGGAGCCGTTGCTGCGGGCACCCAAGTGGTTGTCGTCCTTTATGGTTTGACAGGACGGTTCTTTTCTTCCTGAACTTTCACCTTCTTCTGCCGGTGAGAGTGATCTCGAATGATTACTGAGTCCTGAACCCGTCGCTAGACCTTGTAAATTTTGGAGGACAGTCGTTGAGGGGGCTGCTCTGGCTTTGTTTTTGTAACATTCTCCATAGGTGGAGGGGATCTTTTCAGCGTGGCAGTCGGAGAGTTTCTGCGCACTTTGTTGAGCATTTCAAAACTGTTCCAAGTCGGAACAGCAGCATTGATTTCCACCGTTGGAGCTGGTGGGGTCAGCCCAGAGGGGGAGTTGCCCCCGGCCTTCCTTACTCGGCACCAGTGGCGACGTCGAGCGTGTCGGGCTGTTGGGGCTGGTTCGGCGATGGGGATGGTTTCGTCTTGCCCCCTGTCTACATGAGGCGCCGCTGTTGCCAGCCTCTTGAAGACTTATGTCTTTCGAGTAGCGGTATCCAACCTGTCAAAGACAGACCTTCGAGCAGGAACGGGAGCCGGGATAGTCAGTCTTGCAAAGACCGACTCTTTGGCAGGAGAAGCCGCCTTGACGACTTCAGGAGCAGATATGGCTATCTTCCTCGGGACGGCCACTTCAGGGGTCATGGGCTTCTTGGCAGGCCCATCGGAGTTCAGGCTCAGTCTGGTGACGACCGAGGAGTTGGCATTGGATGACCCGTTGAGAGGGGCCGTTGTAGTAGTGAGCCGATCGAAGACCGACTTCCTTTGCGCTTCCTTTAGCAGCTGGATATTAACGTTCACTGGCGGGAGCATGGTCCCGAAGAACAGACCGGTGGTAGCCTAAGTCACTTTCTCCACAGGCTTAGTGAATAGGGAAGCAGCCTGCAGTCCATAAGCTACACCTCCAGGTGAGGCGGAGCGTCGGTTGCATTTGCAGTTGGAGCAGCTTGAGCAGTCGCCAGCCATTGATCCTTTTGCTTTCTGCAGCAAACGAAACACCAAATCTTAGTACTTCGAAACCCAAGGGCAACCATTAGCGAACCGTGATTGGTTCGCGAATCACGACACACGAAGTGTGGAGTGGAAAGAGGAAAAGGTCCCACCAGGCGTGCCAGAATCTGTTCCCCTCCGAAAGACGGCGCGACAGGACGTCTTGCCTGAAATTCGGGGCAGATGCTAATTGGTGCTATCCGTCCACCTCTTCGAAGATGCCAAGTTGATTTATGACACCATGTATCGAAGGTTTAAACGGATACGGCCGATGTAGCAGACTTCGTCAGATTCCTCCTCGCTTGAGGGGTTTTTGATTGTGGGGACGCTCTTCCCTGCAGGCGCAAGCCCCTGCAGTTAATTACGCTACCGCATCGCGGTAACAACTTTCTCCTTCTCCAGATGGTCACTTCGTGTCGTGGGTGTTTGTTTTGTTTGTGGTTGCCCGTGGATTGTATACGGAGACTAGGTTATGTTGTCCCCCGTAGGGCGTGGACTAGTCCAAATCCGTATCTTTCTTAGATTTGGGTTTGGGGGTTTGGGTTTAAGGATACGTTAGCCTCATTTGAGACTAAGATCAACTTACACGTTTGTTAAGGATACGTTAGTCTAATTTTAGACTAAGATCAACTTAACGGTTTATTAAGGATACGTTAGTCTCATTTCAGACTAAGATCAACTTAACGGGATCATTTAGATCCAACAAAAGAGCATTTGGACTCTATTGTTTAGTTTAGGGACATTGCGGTCAATTACCAATTTAAGGACATGGTGGTTCATTGTTAGTTTAAAGATATCCCGGTCAAGGTTAAGGACATCATAGTCCGTGGATTTAAGGACTCCACAGTCCAATGTTAGTTTTAATACATCACGGTCAAGGTTAAGGACATCATAGTCCATGAGTTTAAGGACCCCACAGTCCATGAGTTTAAGGACCCCACAGTCCATGAAATGTATGGTTGTCGGGACCCGTGAAGACGTTGAGGAATTACAACGACAAATATCAAAGGAGTGAAGAGATGTACCCTTGAACCCAGGATGGATTAAATGATCTATAGCCCAGTTTTGGAACTAAGACCAATTAGTTATATTATGAGCCCATTGACTCAGTTAAGTTTGAATTGAGGACTTATGGCCTTCCTGAGCTAAGTCCAATCATGTTTGGAATATTGGCCCTCTGTTGGCCCATTAGACATATTCAATTGCAGGGGAGGCTTTGCCTCTAGAAAATTAGCCAATTGGGCTAAAGCTAGTGTTAAACACTAAGGACCAACAGTGTTGAACACTGGAAATAAGATTGTTAAATTAGTGTTAAACACTAAAAATTGTGATTATCAAATTAGTGTTAAACACTAAAAAGTTATGATTCTCAAATTAGCGTTAAACACTAACAGATAACAGTGTTAAACACTGGCAACAAAATTATCAGATTAGTATCAAACATTAACAGAGGAGGGGATCACGTGGGAGACGTGATGGCACCAAAAAGTGAGGCTAGATCCCCTTCATTTTGTTTTGCAGATAAGTGTTTGACACTTTTAATTCTCACAGCCATCACGTGTGGGCACGTGATGGGTGCTCGTGTCCTGATTTATTAGCATATTCACTGGGGATCACGTGATGACACGTGAGGGCGCCCAGCGCTTCTTTCTTATGGACCTTTTACAGGGGTCACGTGGGGCACGTGAGGCGTTGCCTCAAAGTTCTTTTCTTGTAGATCTTTACAGGGGGCACGCGGGGCACGTGAGGCGTTGCCTCAAAGTTCTTTTCTTGTAGATCTTTACAGGGGGCACGTGGGGCACGTGAGGCGTTGCCTCAAAGTTCTTTTTTTGTAGATCTTTACAGGGGTCACATGGGGACATGTGACCCTGATTCTTTGCATATTTAAAGATCTGTTCGTCTTTTAAGAATTAAATTCTTCATAGGGTTAAACCCTAGCTATAACTTTAGAGGAATTAAATTCCTACTTTCTTTTTGAAGAATGATATTCTTGGATAAGGTTAAACCCTAATTTACATTCTGTAGGAATTAAATTCCCACATATGTGAAGAATTAAGTTCTGTCATAGGGTGAAACCCTAATTTCGTTTTAAGGGGAATTAAATTCCTGTGAGTTTGAGAGAATTAAATTCTCAATTAGGGTAAAACCCTAGTTCTGTCCATCTTGAAGGAATTAAATTCCTATAGTTTTAGAGAATTGAATTCTTGTATAGGGTTAAACCCTAATTTTATCTTGGAGGAATTAAATTCCTATATTTTCAGAGAATTAAATTCTCAGAACTCAATTCCTCCTCTATATTTTAGATCTGCATGGCAGGATCTCGACCCGATGAGAATTAAATTCTCAACCTATGGGGAGATGTGCACTGTACAGATCTTCAACCAGAGAAAGAACTAAGCTCTTTTCTTTTTATATAAGAGTTAAACTCTTGGATTGAGAATTAAATTCTCTTTTTGAAGTCTTTACCCCCTTCCTTTTCTTACCTAGGGTTTTTTTTGTAGAGAATCAAATTCTTCTTTCTTTTCTCTCTGAATTTTTAAGATTCCAAGGCTCTCTCTCTCTGTATTTCTCTCTCTAGTCAAAAAAAAGTCCCCTCCGCTCTCTCCTTTGGCTCCTATTTATAGGAGAAGGAAAATGATCAATCTGTTTTTGTTAATCTCTCATTTAGAGATCTGATTTATTTATTGAGAGATTTGATCATTGATCTGGGCCTTTAGATTATTAGGTGAGTTTTATTCACCGTTAGATTTTAAATCCAAAGATATTTCTTTGTTATTTCGGTGAGATTTCGGGGAAATCTTTCCTTGTCCAAGATTTTTCCATAAATTGGTGATATCCAACGGTTTTTACATAATTCTTCTCTATTTTGGAAAGATTTAAATGATTTTATTCAGAATTTAATTCTGTTGAACAACAGGGCTTTTAAAGCCAGTCACGTGTTGCCACGTGACCATTGGTGACGTGTGAGCACGTGACCCCCGGTCACGTGTCAGCACGTGACCCCCTGAAGAGATTCCTCTTCTGCGCTCTGCTCTTTGCCGCTGCTCAACCATCACGTGCCGATACGTGACCACTGGTCACGTGTGAACACGTGATGCTTCCTCTGAAGCTTTTTCTTGATTTTTTAAATCAGGGAACACATAGTAAACATAGGTTTAAGCGGGACCAGTCTCTTGAGCCTCAGAGAGCCGGAGATATGGGTACTTGCCTATTTAAGGTAGACAACTTAACAAACGGTGTTATCAACACGGTAATCGTCTTTTGAAAAAGACACAAATCCTGCCGTCCATGTGCAGCGGTTACCGATAACACCAAAACCTAATTCAGGATTCAATTTCTTTTCTAATTGTCTGACTCAGACTGGGTCTCACTATAATCAATCTGACTTGAAAATGATTCAAGTACAAACTACAAATTCAACATGAATCCATGAATCTATATATTCAATCTGTTCAATCTAATCAATCTATATTGACTGAACCGAACTATGGATATACATCCATCTACATGATTCTCCAGTTACATCCATTTACTGATATCATGGCTTCGGCAAGTCATCCATCTATACAATTCAATTT
This sequence comes from Agapanthus africanus, assembly GCA_030015575.1. Lineage (NCBI taxonomy): Eukaryota > Viridiplantae > Streptophyta > Magnoliopsida > Asparagales > Amaryllidaceae > Agapanthus > Agapanthus africanus. Next base: position 553,182,896 of record JASDDO010000001.1, read on the forward strand.
ACAAGACAATACAATACAAACAATACAAACAAGACATCGCGGGGTTTATAAAGGGGTAGACTGGTACGGAATATGTTAAATGTGGCACGAGGTGGTCACTTAAGACGTAATTACATCCATGTCGTTGTTCCGTGGTATTATTGACGGAGCCTTGTACTCCATAAACCGTAGTCTCTGGTCTAGTGAGACTACTCTCGTATACACTGGTATCTTCTGTATCAAGCTACAAACAACTACGTTAACATAACAAACAACATTATAATAGTTATACTCTCTCTCTGTCTATTCTACTCCTCCTTCCTCTTTGGGACTTACCGAGCGATTTGTTCGCTGACGACATTCTCTTTCTTCTTCTTTGGAATGTCGTCAGGTGATTCGGACTCACTGGAGATCGAGCCCACCAGCAAGAATTTGGACCAGCTAGCTTTCGACCCGAAGCTCTAGTTACTTGTACATTTCATTTCAGTATTTTCCATTTCTGTTATGCCACTGTTTAGGCATTACTTTCCATTCCATGTATTTACTTTTCAGATGTATTGTAAAAAGAATGTTAATAAATAAGTTGATGTTCAATTATATCTATTGTCTTTGTTTCTTGTGCATTTTACTTATATTGCTTAGATACGCTTAGCGTGTTTACTTCAGAGTAAATACGTAGCGGCCTCATCGCGTCCCCTTCGTCGTACACCGGGAAGCGGGGCGTGACACCTGGAGAGATGAATCCCTGACAATCACTCGCTGCCTCCATGTGGCTCGGGACTGTACCCAACCAAAAACTGTTTGCACGACTCGGTAGAGCCGTGGTAGGGTAGTGATCAAAGCACAGTAGGAACTTATACGAGACAAATGACAATCTCAGGTCCTAAGACTAACCTGTATACATGTTACAAAAGAACCGCTATCTGACGATAGGTATAATACCATCTAGAGGTTCTCGGTGAGTCCATCCAGTTTATTCACCCCGAGTGAGCACGCGTATACAATCTTAGGTGATCACACCAATGGTTGTGGGACCAACCACCGCCCCTCGTCGGGGTCTGAAACGTATATGCAAGTCTACTCTGGAATATCGATACCCGATCTCGATACTCTCGCGACTTGGGACTTTTAAGGATATGCTTTTAGACTACCCAGCTCCCACAAGTATGATCGTCATCATAATGCTGGTAGTCAAGCAAGATCCGATGGGTTTTATCAACATGTGGTCGATATATATAACATATGCACATGTTAAGATAAAATCAAACCATAATAGTATACTACTGTATCGAGTCTTTGTCAATATGTGCAAACTTGATAAAGTATCAAGAGAAACAAATACACATATCCTGATAAAGACAACTGAAATAATATACTATATAACCGAGCAAGATTGTCATGTATATACATATCCCCAGCATCCACATGTATATATTTACAATAATGGCCTCTACGGCATACATATCCAACAACTCGCATAGAGCCTCGTCAGCCAAGCTAAGCTGCATCGAACTGAAAGCCTTATCCTCCATATTTTCTTTCTAAATATTTGTGGTCGTCGAAGAAATCTTCTCTTTTTCGAAGACTGTCTTATGAACTCCTTATTGCTTTAAACTCACTGTCATCTTCAATCTCTATAGACTGAAATTGTTCATTCCGTCAAACTTATCGACCTTATAATGTGTAGAAGCCATCTTTCCAATAATACGAATCACTGTAACAAAAGTTTGGATACCACTTGTTGTGAAAAAATAGTACAAGCGTACGCAGCGGATGATCGATACGTATGAATCAGAACTAATGAAAAAGATCACAACGCAGTATCTATGCAAAAGCAATAAATAACAAAGAAAAAAACACACCAAGCAAAAGACACAGGATATTATCCAGGTTCGGTGCGCGCTTGCATCTAATTCAGCAAACCGACGACGCATTGCTTCCATTAATCAACAAAGAATCACAAATGAATTTACTGTACTCTCAATCTCACCGAAATATAAATCAATCTCTCTCGATACAAATCACTTTATCTCTCTTGGCTTCCAAAACCGTAGCCGCCAAAATAAACCCTAAATAAACCCTCTGTTTATTTTCTGACCATCTCCTTTAATTGGAGGGCTCCGTGAAATTTATATAAAGCCTCCGCAGACTTCCACCGTAGACTTCCTGATTGCCGCAGTCCTTTAAAACAGTGGATTCTATCATTGATTTATTAGGCGTGACCCTTTTTTAAGTTCTCTGTTCATATATATATATATATATATATATATATATATATATAATGGAGGAAAGAGACCATAGAAGGGAATATATATATATATATATATATATATATATATAAATATATATATATATATATATATATATAATGGAGGAAAGAGGCCATAGGAGGGAATTCCCTCCTATGGCGTCGAAAAAATACCCCCTCCTTATTTTTTTTCCGACGATCGGCACCCATCATCTTCATCGTCATCATCTAAGATGTGGGTACACCTAATTTCATGTGATTCTACAACTTTTTCACCGTTGATTTAGTGGGTTCAAAATTAACGGTTTACCGACAATAGAACTTTTTACATTGCTAAATCAACGGTGAAAAGGTTATAGAATCACATAAAATTTGGCGTACCCACATCTTAGATGATAACGATGAAGATGGTGGGTGCCGATCGTCAGAAAAATCTAAGAAGGGGGTATTTTTTCGACGCCATAGGAGGGAATTCCCTCCTATGGCCTCTTTCCTCCATTATTCTCTTTTATATATATATATATATATGAGAGAGAATAATGGAGGAAAGAGGCCATAGGAGGAAATTCCCTCCTATAGCGTGGAAAAAATACAACCTGCACCAATTTTTTCGACGATCGGCCCCCATCATCTTCATCGTTTTCATCTAAGATGTGGGTACACCAAATTTCATATGATTCTACAATATTTTCACCGTTGATTTAGCAATGTAAAAAGTTCTATTGTCGGTAAACCGTTAATTTTGAACCCACTAAATCAACGGTGAAAAAGTTGTGGAATCACATGAAATTTGGTGTACGCACATCTTAGATGATAACGATGATGATGATGGGTGCCGATCGTCGGAAAGAATGGTGGAGGTTGTATTTTTTCCACGCCATAGGAGGAAATCCCCTCCTATGACCTCTTTCCTCCATTAATCTCTCTCTCTCTCTCTATATAATATGATTAATTAGAGATAACATTCAATTTAAAGGATTTAAATTAATCTAAATCCTCTTCGGACTATGAAAACCAGTACGTGCACTACACGTATTCACTCTTGGGCACTATCTAAGGCTCTAGTTTCGAATTTGCAATTAATTTCAACACTACAAACATCACATCCTCATTCAGCCTGGAATTACCGAATTGGGAAACGGAAGCGCGGAAGAAATTCTCTAAACAAATACACTTAACAATTATATCTATTCATCAATTTGCTCATAAGGTGTGATATTAACCCAAATCAACGTAAAGGTCTTTTGGCAGACATTTTTATCCATCAATTTGCACTCATTCTTTTCGTAAGAAATAAGATGAAATCAATTTTTAATCATAATAGCTTCCATAATGATTTCCCTGTCAGCCTTATTGGCCATATATATACGGAAGAAGTCGGAATAACTCAGGGAATTGTAAAGCGAGTTTTCTGGAGTTATGAGGCAATCATCGGTCGGCATAATGAATGTGGCAATCGATGTTCTAGGGTCGGTCATGTTCGTCAGTGCTCGATGCTCCACGCTTTTCAGCAGCCCGTTAGTTACAATCTGCCGAAAACAAATGTTAAATTAGATAACTGAAATTTGATTAATTACGAGGGATGGATACGGAGACTTGGTTAAAGTTTACCTCAAGGGCATGGCCAAAATTCATGACAAACGCGTTAGGAACGGGATCGACTTGAACCCATTCACCACCATGCATGACTTGCAGCCCGCCAACATTTCCTTGAAGAAGAAGAGTGATGAGATTAGGGTCGCAGTGCTTGGGCAGACCCAATGTTAAACTCGGGTCCGGACATGGCGGATAGTGGTTAATATTCATCCGAATCTGCCCTTTGCTTAGATTTCCGCCGAAGTAATCATCGTCGAATCCTAATCCCACAGATATCAGCTTCAGAATCCTAGCCGCCAGTCCATCCACCTCCGCTACGAATTTGGCAACAACGTTCCTGTCGATACAAACTCACACATTATTAGACCGAATCTTCACAAAACCCCGAATAGGTTACGTCATATAGCACTTGCACCCCTCAAATGATTTATTAGTGCAAACACCCTTTCTGCGCTACGTCAACACTTAGAAACACAAAAATTTTAACCGTAAACAAATCTAAGTATTGTCTTATATAACTCTAGAACTTGTCTGAGTTGTTTAGACTAGAATTTAAGTGTTATTGAAGGTTTTCGTTAATGAACAAAGTGGGGTTTCGAGCTTTACAGATCATTTGAGTCTGTATAAGTGTCAAGCGGAGTAAACTTAAAGGGGGTTTCATGCTTACAAATCATTTGAGTCCGTATAAGTGTCACACGGAGTAAACTTAAAGGGGGTTTCACGCTTACAAATCATTTGAGTCGGTAACGCTTACAAATCATTTGTGAAATCCATCCTAAAAATGGTGGAATTATTACCTGAATCTGGTAGGTTTCTCGGGGTAGAGGTTTATCATGAATTCATCGCCGGATTTGCAAAGAAGCCGGAGGCAGTCTCTCCAGTAACGTATTTCTTCAGTGAAGAAACCTTGGCTTGCGTGCAGTCTCGGGATTTTGGCAGGATCCTCAGAATAGTATGGAGCCTTGTCTTCCATAGGCATATCGAAGAACTCTTTGACGACTTCTAACATGTCGTTGATTACTTCGTCGGGGATACCGTGGTCAACCACCTGCAACAAAGCCCTCGATTATATCCGCAACTCTGAAATTCTATGGCGAAAAAAGCGGAGAACGAAAATAGACCTGAAAGAAACCGAACTCTTTGCCAGCATCAAGAATTTGGTTTGAGACCTCCTTCTGATTTTGATTCTCTCTTGCTAGATGTATTATAGGGACTCCTTTGCATGCATTTACAAGAATTTCGGGTCTTTTTCCAGGGGGGAATATGTAATTCTCAGGCACTGTTTCATGTTTCACTCCATTTGACAAAAGTTTCTCCATTATTATTAGTAGCTTAGCTAAGGGAAGAAGATGAATGGAATGGAATTAAACTTGGGTGTATTAAGTAGCATTTCAAAAGGATTATCCTTAAGATTCTCTCATTTGACATAATTTTTTTTCTGATACAATCTTCTAACAGTTGGTAGATGTCTTTATCTAGAGTTTATAATCAGATTTATTTAATATTGCAGAGCTGTTCTCCTTAAAATTTTAATGAATATGTAGAACTTGTGATGTTACATTTGATTTATTTAAAAATGGATGAATGGATGAATAATTGAAGGAAAGTATATTTGTCCTCACATGTTCATAAATTTCAATTTTGTTTCAAAACATATGGCCATACTATTATGTCACTTTTATATGTACGATCAGTAGAATACGATTGGACGAATCAGAGCCCACGGATTCGAAAGTTCAAGCTATATTTGAAGTGAAGCAGGTCACTGTAGGCATCCAAGCCCATATATAACTGGCTTACCAGTAGCATGTTAAAAAAAGAGCAATTGTGTCGATTGAACTTCATAATGTTAAACTTGGGTCTGGACACAGCGGATAGTGATGAAGGCTCATCCGACTCGGCCCCTTAGATTTCTATATATCCATTGAAGTAATCGTCATCAAATCCTAACCCCGCAGATACTAGCTTCAGAATCCTAGTGGCCGATCCATGCGCCTCTGCTACAAACTTTGCAACAACATTCCCCTCAATAGTAACTCGCACATTACCAGACTAAATTTTCATGTACAAATGGCAACAAGGTTAAATATACAGATGACCTCTATATAGCATTTGTATAAATATATATAACACACACAACGTCTTCTCTCAAATGATTTATTAGCGCATGCATCCTGCTCATCAAGCAAAACACTTTAAAAATACAAAAAATTTAACTCCAAACAAATCAAAATATTGTCTAATATATTTGTTCCGTTTAGAATAGAATTTGAGTGTTTTCGAAGGTTTTGGTCAATGAACAGAGCGAGGGTGCTCCCGCTAAAAAACCATCCGACTTGGTACAAGTGCTACATGAGTAAACCATAAGGGGTTAAATGGAGGAATTATTGCCTGAATCTGGTAGGTTTTTCAGGGTACAGTTGCATGAATTCATTGTTGCATTGCAAATTTATGGGAGGCAGACTCTCACAGTAACGTATTTTTCCCATGTTTGAGCCTTGTCTTGTGTACAGTCAATTTGGTTAGGTATCCTCGGAATAGTATAGTCTTGCCATCCATGGGCATATCAAAATATCTTTGGCTACTTGTAACACGTCGATCATTACTTCATCCGGCGTTGTCTTTCAAGGTGGCAAATGAACCGGGCAGGGCCGGCCCGAAGCCTGTCGGGCTTGGCCGGTCAACGGACCAGGCCAAGCCCGGATGACCGGGCTTCGGCCAGGCCTCTGCCCAGCCCGGATGTCCCAAATCCTAGCTCGGTCCCTACTTGGGTTGGGCCGGATCGGACCGGCCGAATCAGGCCGGCCCAAACGCAATTAAAATATTATTTTTAAAAAAAAAGTGTTTTTGGGTTTTTCAAAGTCTGAACTATGCGTAGGTTCTGGATCAGACCTAAATATTTTATTGATTAAATCTTTTTAAGAGCGACGTAAATTGGCAAAACTTATCCCTTATACAATTGCCAAAAAAACTAAAAAATACAATTCATAAATAAAAAATACAATTAGTGAATGTTCATCACGTAAAATTGCATTTCAATACCGCACTTTCGATATCACTTTTGTGAATAATCGGTGCTATTAATCCATGTCTGCTTAATAAGTACATCATACAAATATTCGTGATAAAACACTGAAAACATGCTCAAAATACACAGACACGACATATGTGAGCCGATACTGCAACTCGGACAAAGAACCGATCAATATTCAAGAGTTTTCGCAATAAACAAGCATGCAAAACAAAAAAGAATGCAAATGGCATAAAAGTTGTGCAAGAATTTACAAGCGTGAGCTCAATCTTTTGGTACATGAACCAACTTGGGACAACCATGATGCAAGTGGGCAGGTGTTTGATGCAAGTGGGCTTGTTATGATGCTTGATAAAGTTGTGATGTGATGTGTTTAAAGCTTGACATTTTCCCTTCAAAACTCTAGATTACAACTCAAAAGATTTTATAAGAAACAAATTGTTCCAGAGAGAAGACGGAAAGGTCATGAGATCACACAACAAAGACGGGCCCCACCACTCAATTCCTGGCCACCAATGAATTCAAAATAGCCGCCAATTGCGGCCCCACTTGCTTCTTTTTGGCTCGTTTTTCTTCTGGGCACTCCTACTTGTCACATCACCTCATTTATATGGTTTGATTTTGGTGACGAGATTTCTATAAATACTAGAAAAAGAGAGCAAGAAAGATGTCTACTTTTCATACCACTTTGATACAACATTTTGTTAACTTTGGTTCAAGCTTTATACACAGTGGTTTAGTAATTTTGAGTTCTTTACTTTTATCTGATCTTGCAATCTCTTAAGTGAGCTTGCAATTTTAGATTCAAATATTTGAATTCATTATCTTGTACCTTATGATTGAACTTCAATAAAGCTTTCTTTCATGCACTTGGTTCCAAGTATTTTCTTACCATTTACTTGCTTGCAATGTTTCTTATGATGTTTTTTACATAACTTGCAATGTTTCTTATGATGTCTTCTTCTCTTTTGTGTTTCATTTTCATGTTTTGTGAGTAGTTTCCTTCCTTGATAGGGAAAAAGAAGGGTGATGTTTTTAGTTAGGATTTTCTTTATCGCTTCTTTTGCCCGACATTTTGCAAATTGAACTCTATCCAAAACACACGCAATTCGCTCCGTTAAGCACCTTATCCTAACACGATAGCGGTGATTCCTAATTGTGACCGGTTGCGTTTGGTTTGGACAGAGGTAAGGGATAAGAGACAAGAACGGAAGGATAAGGGTTGATAAGAACGGATTTCGCGCATAATCGCAAATACTCTACTTAAGCACCATAATCCACGTTGTTCCCGATTACCCTATCATCAATAGTCAAGAGAGACATAAAGGAAAGTGTACGGATCATCCTAACTTGAACTAACCTAACTCTATCACTAATAAGCGTTCTCTTGAATATACACAACACATAGGTTAGAAACGAATAAATTCGACCTTTTGACTTCACTCGAGAGAATAAGAACGAAATACGTATCTTCTCCCTGCGGACGACCCGTACTCATTTCGGCTAGCTACACGCGATACCGTCTTGATTGCGGTATTTTAAAACTTAGTACGACATAGTAAATCTCTTTCAATCAGTGAACTTCTCTAAAGTCTTTACTCTTCATCAGTGTCAGAGTTTTCAATACTTTTGATGTGTTGTTCTCTAGTTTCTGCATCGAACCAATCTTTTAGGCACACTGCGACCTCCACTGCTTCATCTGACAACCTCGCTCTCTTGTTACTCAAAACTCTGTTACCTGCATTAAAATCAAACTCTGAAACTACTGTGGAAGCCGAAGTTGTTAGCAAATCACGAACCATGACAGAAATACATTTGTTCATGTGTTTTTCATTAATCCAAAATATCAAAATTATCTATTTGTTCAACAGTGAGAAAACTAAGGAAATCGGTTTGTAAATAAATTGTAAGTTCATTAGAAGAAGAAGTAGTAGAAACAGTGGTTCTTTATTTCGTTTTACTTATAAATGCAAAAATTCCCTTTCTAGAAGTTTGAAGTGAAGAGGAAGATGTAGAAGATGTTCTGATTTGACCGTATTGGGCATTATACCGGCATATATATCATGCAAATAATAATTTAAAATATTTTTATAATCTTCTATATCAGTACTTAAGTTATCATGGTATCCATCTAATAAAACAAATAAACTATCTAATTTAAATTTAGGATCAAAAACTGTAGCTAAACAAAACAATGCAGGAATTTCCCCCAATATTTATTCAATTTGGAAACCATGCCATTTAACATTCCAGAAAATGCACTTTCATGATCAAATAAATGGTCATTAATAATTTTACTAAAATAAAATAATCGTTCTACTGATAAACATGTAGTTGGGTAGTAAACACCAGATAAAGTTTTAATTGCAATATAAAATATTTCTAAAAATTCCATAACATATCCATAAACAAACTAATCAACCTTCTGTAAATCATTACCAGGCATTTGACCCTGAAAAAATAAACTAATAGGAGTCTTATATTTTAAAACATATTTCAATATTTCATAAGTGGAATTGCACCTAGTCGGAATGTTGAATTTGAAAGATCTAAAATTTATATTTAATTGGGTACAAAAATGCTTAAAATTTGTTTTCTGAGTCCAGAGGTTTCAATAAACATCATTACATCTTTAAGTTTTGATAAATAAGTATCAATAATTTTAATACCATCTTGTACAACTAAATTTAAAATATGGCATGCACATCTTTTGATAAAATAATGCCCTATTTAAATTAGAATTTAAGTTATTTTTTAAAATTACTACAGCAGAAATATTATTAGTGGCATTATCAAAACTAATTGAAAATATTTTATTTTGAATATCATGTTCACGTAAAGTGTTCAAAATACAACTACTTATATTGTTTCCAGAATGTGGATGCTCGATTTTTGAAAAACAGATAATTCTTTTTTGTAAAAACCAATCATTATCAATAAAATGTGCAGTAACACAAATATAACTAATGCCCATTTTGTAGTTCAAAGATCAGATGTTAATGCAACTTTACCTTTAAAATTTGCAACTGATTGTGAGTCCGTCCATTTAGAGGTATAATACCAATGGTTCTGGGACTAACCACCGCCCCTCTTCGGGGTCTAGAAACGTATACGCAAGTCTACTCTGGAGTATCGATGCCCAATCTCGATACTCCCGCGACTTGGGACTTTTAAGGATGTGCTTATAGACTACCCAGCTCCCACAAGTATGATCGCCATCATAATACTGGTAGTCAAGCAAGATCCTATGCGCTTTATCAACATGTGGTCGATATATATAACATATGCACATGTTAAGATAAAGTCAAACCATAATAGTACACTACTGTATCGAGTCTTTATCAATATGTGCAAACTTGATAAAATATCAATAGAAACAAATACACAAATCCTGATAAAGACAACTCAAATAATATACTATATAACTGAGCAAGATTGTCATGTATATACATATCCCCAGCATCCACATATATATATATACAATAATGGCCTCTAGGGCATGCATATCCAACAGCTCGCATAGAGCCTCGTCAGCCAAGCTCAGCTGCATCGAACTGAAAGCCTTATCCTCCATATTTTCTTTCTAAATATCTGTGGTCGTCGAAGAAATCTTCTCTTTTTCGAAGACTGTCTTATGAACTCCTTATTGCTTTAAACTCACTATCATCTTCAATCTCTATAGATTGAAATTGTTCATTCCGTCAAACTTATCGACCTTATAATGTGTAGAAGCCATCTTTCCAATAATACGAATCACTGTAACAAAAGTTCGGATACCACTTGTTGTGAAAAAATAGTACAAGAGTACGCAGCGGATGATCGATACGCATGAATCAGAATTAATGAAAAATATCACAACGCAGTATATATATATATATATATATATATATATATATATATATATATATATATATATATATATAGAGAGAGAGAGAGAGAGAGAGAGAGATTCAATTTAAAGGATTTAAATTAATCTAAATCCTATTCCGACTATGAAAACCAGCACGTGCACTACACGTATTCACTCTTGGGCACTATCTTAAGCTCTAGTTTCTAATTTGCAATCAATTTCAACGCTACAAACATCACATCCTCATTCAGACTGGAATTACCAAATGGGAAAACGGAAACGCCGAAGAAATTCTCTAAACAAATACACTTAACAATTATATCTATTCATCAATTTGCACATAAGGTGTGATATTAACCCAAATCAACATAAAGGTCTTTTGGCAGACATTTTTATCCATCAATTTGCACTCATTCTTTTCGTAAGAAATGAGATGAAATCAATTTTTAATCATAATAGCTTCCATAATGATTTCCCTGTCAGCCTTATTGGCCATATATATACGGAAGAAGTCCGAATAACTCAGGGAATTGTAAAGCGAGTTTTCTGGAGTTATGAGGCAATCATCCGTCGGCATAATGAATGTGGCAATCGATGTTCTAGGGTCGGTCATGTTCGTCACTGCTCGATGCTCCACGCTTTTCAGCAACCCGTTGGTTACAATCTGCCGAAAACAAATGTTAAATTAGATAACTGAAATTTGATTAATTACGAGGGATCGGATACGGAGACTTGGTTAAAGTTTACCTCGAGGGCATGGCCAAAATTCATGACAAACGCGTTAGGAACGGGATCGACTTGAACCCATTCACCACCATGCATGACTTGCAGCCCGCCGACATTTCCTTGAAGAAGAAGAGTGATGAGATTAGGGTCGCAGTGCTTGGGCAGACCCAATGTTAAACTCGGGTCCGGACATGGCGGATAGTGGTTAATATTCATCCGAATCTGCCCCTTGCTAAGATTTCCACTGAAGTAATCATCGTCGAATCCTAATCCCACAGATATCAGCTTCAGAATCCTAGCCGCCAGTCCATCCACCTCCGCTACGAATTTGGCAACAACGTTCCTGTCGATACAAACTCACACATTATTAGACCGAATCTTCACAAAACCCCGAATAGGTTACCTCATATAGCACTTGCACCCCTCAAATGATTTATTAGTGCAAACACCCTTTCTGCTCTACGAAAACACTTGGAAACACAAAAATTTTAACCGTAAACAAATCTAAGTATTGTCTTATATAACTCTAGAACTTGTCTGAGTTGTTTAGACTAGAATTTAAGTGTTATTGAAGGTTTTCGTTAATGAACAAAGTGGGGTTTCGAGCTTTACAGATCATTTGAGTCTGTATAAGTGTCAAGCGGAGTAAACTTAAAGGGGGTTTCATGCTTACAAATCATTTGAGTCCGTATAAGTGTCACACGGAGTAAACTTAAAGGGGGTTTCACGCTTACAAATCATTTGAGTCGGTAACGCTTACAAATCATTTGTGAAATCCATCCTAAAAATGGTGGAATTATTACCTGAATCTGGTAGGTTTCTCGGGGTAGAGGTTTATCATGAATTCATCGCCGGATTTGCAAAGAAGCCGGAGGCAGTCTCTCCAGTAACGTATTTCTTCAGTGAAGAAACCTTGGCTTGCGTGCAGTCTCGGGATTTTGGCAGGATCCTCAGAATAGTATGGAGCCTTGTCTTCCATAGGCATATCGAAGAACTCTTTGACGACTTCTAACATGTCGTTGATTACTTCGTCGGGGATACCGTGGTCAACCACCTGCAACAAAGCCCTCGATTATATCCGCAACTCTGAAATTCTATGGCGAAAAAAGCGGAGAACGAAAATAGACCTGAAAGAAACCGAACTCTTTGCCAGCATCAAGAATTTGGTTTGAGACCTCCTTCTGATTTTGATTCTCTCTTGCTAGATGTATTATAGGGACTCCTTTGCATGCATTTACAAGAATTTCGGGTCTTTTTCCAGGGGGGAATATGTAATTCTCAGGCACTGTTTCATGTTTCACTCCATTTGACAAAAGTTTCTCCATTATTATTAGTAGCTTAGCTAAGGGAAGAAGATGAATGGAATGGAATTAAACTTGGGTGTATTAAGTAGCATTTCAAAAGGATTATCCTTAAGATTCTCTCATTTGACATAATTTTTTTTCTGATACAATCTTCTAACAGTTGGTAGATGTCTTTATCTAGAGTTTATAATCAGATTTATTTAATATTGCAGAGCTGTTCTCCTTAAAATTTTAATGAATATGTAGAACTTGTGATGTTACATTTGATTTATTTAAAAATGGATGAATGGATGAATAATTGAAGGAAAGTATATTTGTCCTCACATGTTCATAAATTTCAATTTTGTTTCAAAACATATGGCCATACTATTATGTCACTTTTATATGTACGATCAGTAGAATACGATTGGACGAATCAGAGCCCACGGATTCGAAAGTTCAAGCTATATTTGAAGTGAAGCAGGTCACTGTAGGCATCCAAGCCCATATATAACTGGCTTACCAGTAGCATGTTAAAAAAAGAGCAATTGTGTCGATTGAACTTCATAATGTTAAACTTGGGTCTGGACACAGCGGATAGTGATGAAGGCTCATCCGACTCGGCCCCTTAGATTTCTATATATCCATTGAAGTAATCGTCATCAAATCCTAACCCCGCAGATACTAGCTTCAGAATCCTAGTGGCCGATCCATGCGCCTCTGCTACAAACTTTGCAACAACATTCCCCTCAATAGTAACTCGCACATTACCAGACTAAATTTTCATGTACAAATGGCAACAAGGTTAAATATACAGATGACCTCTATATAGCATTTGTATAAATATATATAACACACACAACGTCTTCTCTCAAATGATTTATTAGCGCATGCATCCTGCTCATCAAGCAAAACACTTTAAAAATACAAAAAATTTAACTCCAAACAAATCAAAATATTGTCTAATATATTTGTTCCGTTTAGAATAGAATTTGAGTGTTTTCGAAGGTTTTGGTCAATGAACAGAGCGAGGGTGCTCCCGCTAAAAAACCATCCGACTTGGTACAAGTGCTACATGAGTAAACCATAAGGGGTTAAATGGTGGAATTATTGCCTGAATCTGGTAGGTTTTTCAGGGTACAGTTGCATGAATTCATTGTTGCATTGCAAATTTATGGGAGGCAGACTCTCACAGTAACGTATTTTTCCCATGTTTGAGCCTTGTCTTGTGTACAGTCAATTTGGTTAGGTATCCTCGGAATAGTATAGTCTTGCCATCCATGGGCATATCAAAATATCTTTGGCTACTTGTAACACGTCGATCATTACTTCATCCGGCGTTGTCTTTCAAGGTGGCAAATGAACCGGGCAGGGCCGGCCCGAAGCCTGTCGGGCTTGGCCGGTCAACGGACCGGGCCAAGCCCGGATGACCGGGCTTCGGGCCAGGCCTCTGCCCAGCCCGGATGCCCCAAATCCTAGCTCGGTCCCTATTTGGGTTGGGCTGGATCGGACCGGCCGAATCAGGCCGGCCCAAACGCAATTAAAATATTATTTTTAAAAAAAAGTGATTTTGGGTTTTTCAAAGTCTGAACTATGCGTAGGTTCTGGATCAGACCTAAATATTTTATTGATTAAATCTTTTTAAGAGCGACGTAAATTGGCAAAACTTATCCCTTATACAATGGCCAAAAAAACTAAAAAATACAATTCATAAATAAAAAATACAATTAGTGAATGTTCATCACGTAAAATTGCATTTCAATACCGCACTTTCGATATCACTTTTGTGAATAATCGGTGCTATTAATCCATGTCTGCTTAATAAGTACACCATACAAATATTCGTGATAAAACACTGAAAACACGCTCAAAATACACAGATACGATATATGTGAGCCGATACTGCAACTCGGACAAAGAACCGATCAATATTCAAGAGTTTTCGCAATAAACAAGCATGCAAAACAAAAAAGAATGCAAATGGCATAAAAGTTGTGCAAGAATTTACAAGTGTGAACTCAATCTTTTGGTACATGAACCAACTTGGGACAACCATGATGCAAGTGGGCAGGTGTTTGATGCAAGTGGGCTTGTTATGATGCTTGATAAAGTTGTGATGTGATGTGTTTAAAGCTTGACATTTTCCCTCCAAAACTCTAGATTACAACTCAAAAGATTTTATAAGAAACAAATTGTTCCAGAGAGAAGACGGAAAGGTCATGAGATCACACAACAAAGACGGGCCCTACCACTCAATTCCTGGCCACCAATGAATTCAAAATAGCCGCCAATTGCGGCCCCACTTGCTTCTTTTTGGCTCGTTTTTCTTCTGGGCACTCCTACTTGTCACATCACCTCATTTATATGGTTTGATTTTGGTGATGAGATTTCTATAAATACCAGAAAAAGAGAGCAAGAAAGATGTCTACTTTTCATACCACTTTGATACAACATTTTGTTAACTTAATTTGGTTCAAGCTTTATACACAGTGGTTTAGTAATTTTGAGTTCTTTACTTTTATCTGATCTTGCAATCTCTTAAGTGAGCTTGCAATTTTAGATTCTAATATTTGAATTCATTATCTTGTACCTTATGATTGAACTTCAATAAAGCTTTCTTTCATGCACTTGGTTCCAAAGTATTTTCTTACCATTTACTTGCTTGCAATGTTTCTTATGATGTTTTTTACATAACTTGCAATGTTTCTTATGATGTCTTCTTCTCTTTTGTGTTTCATTTTCATGTTTTGTGAGTAGTTTCCTTCCTTGATAGGGAAAGAGAAGGGTGATGTTTTTAGTTAGGATTTTCTTTATCGCTTCTTTTGTCCGACATTTTGCAAATTGAACTCTATCCAAAACACACGCAATTCGCTCCGTTAAGCACCTTATCCTAACACGATAGCGGTGATTCCTAATTGTGACCGGTTGCGTTTGGTTTGGACAGAGGTAAGGGATAAGAGACAAGAACGGAAGGATAAGGGTTGATAAGAACGGATTTCGCGCACAATCGCAAATACCCTACTTAAGCACCATAATCCACGTTGTTCCCGATTACCCTATCATCAATAGTCAAGAGAGACATAAAGGAAAGTGTACGGATCATCCTAACTTGAACTAACCTAACTCTATCACTAATAAGCGTTCTTTTGAATATACACAACACATAGGTTAGAAACGAATAAATTCGACCTTTTGACTTCACTCGAGAGAATAAGAACGAAATACGTATCTTCTCCCTGCGGACGACCCGTACTCATTTCGGCTAGCTATACGCGATACCGTCTTGATTGCGGTATTTTAAAACTTAGTACGACATAGTAAATCTCTTTCAATCAGTGAACTTCTCTAAAGTCTTTACTCTTCATCAGTGTCAGAGTTTTCAATACTTTTGATGTGTTGTTCTCTAGTTTCTGTATCGAACCAATCTTTTAGGCACACTGCGACCTCCACTGCTTCATCTGACAACCTCGCTCTCTTGTTACTCAAAATTCTGTTACCTGCATTAAAAGCAAACTCTGAAACTACTGTGGAAGCCGAAGTTGTTAGCAAATCACGAACCATGACAGAAATACGTTTGTTCATGTGTTTTTCATTAATCCAAAATATCAAAATTATCTATTTGTTCAACAGTGAGAAAACTAAGGAAATCGGTTTGTAAATAAATTGTAAGTTCATTAGAAGAAGAAGTAGTAGAAACAGTGGTTCTTTATTTCTTTTTACTTATAAATGCAAAAATTCCCTTTCTAGAAGTTTGAAGTGAAGAGGAAGATGTAGAAGATGTTCTGATTTGACCGTATTGGGCATTATACCGGTATATATATCATGCAAATAATAATTTAAAATATTTTTATAATCTTCTATATCAGTACTTAAGTTATCATGGTATCCATCTAATAAAACAAATAAACTATCTAATTTAAATTTAGGATCAAAAACTGTAGCTAAACAAAACAATGCAGGAATTTCCCCCAATATTTATTCAATTTGGAAACCATGCCATTTAACATTCCAGAAAATGCACTTTCATGATCAAATAAATGGTCATTAATAATTTT
The DNA here is from genome assembly GCA_030015575.1 of Agapanthus africanus. Taxonomy (NCBI): domain Eukaryota; kingdom Viridiplantae; phylum Streptophyta; class Magnoliopsida; order Asparagales; family Amaryllidaceae; genus Agapanthus; species Agapanthus africanus. The sequence goes on from JASDDO010000001.1 coordinate 553,199,664, forward strand.
ACTAAAATAAAATAATCGTTCTACTGATAAACATGTAGTTGGGTAGTAAACACCAGATAAAGTTTTAATTGCAATATAAAATATTTCTAAAAATTCCATAACATATCCATAAACAAACTAATCAACCTTCTGTAAATCATTACCAGGCATTTGACCCTGAAAAAATAAACTAATAGGAGTCTTATATTTTAAAACATATTTCAATATTTCATAAGTGGAATTGCATCTAGTCGGAATGTTGAATTTGAAAGATCTAAAATTTATATTTAATTGGGTACAAAAATGCTTAAAATTTGTTTTCTGAGTCCAGAGGTTTCAATAAACATCATTACATCTTTAAGTTTTGATAAATAAGTATCAATAATTTTAATACCATCTTGTACAACTAAATTTATAATATGGCGTGCACATCTTCGATAAAATAATGCCCTATTTAAATTAGAACTTAAGTTACTTTTTAAAATTACTACAGCAGAAATATTATTAGTGGCATTATCAAAACTAATTGAAAATATTTTATTTTGAATATCATGTTCACGTAAAGTGTTCAAAATACAACTACTTATATTGTTTCCAGAATGTTGATGCTCGATTTTTGAAAAACCGATAATTCTTTTTTGTAAAAACCAATCATTATCAATAAAATGTGCAGTAACACAAATATAACTTATGCCCATTTTGTAGTTCAAAGATCAGAGGTTAATGCAACTTTACCTTTAAAATTTGCAAAAATACCAACTAAATTAGCTTTGACTTCATAAAAATATTTAAAAGTATCACTTCTAAGTGTGTTTCTTGGTATTCTTTAAAACACAGGATTATATGCAGTTTTTACTAATCTATCAAATTTCTTGTTTTCAGTAAAACTAAATGGTTGTTCAGCATGTATAATACATCTAGCAAGTTCTCTTCTAATAGTATCTTGAGAATAAGAAAAACTAGTTAAAGAGTTAGATGCTATACTAAGAGTCGTCTGCTGAGAATCTGGTTTTTTATGGTGTTTAGATGTCTTCTTAAATGGTTGGTTCCATCTTTAGAGCCACAATTAAAAAAATTTCCGGAATTCTTACAAACTGCACGTTTGCCTTTACCAACCTACTTTTTCTCGAAACATTTCCAAACTTGAGAAGTTCCGGTTCGTTCCGGTCTGGGTGCAGAAGTACTGGTTCTAGAAACAATAGGAGCCAGGATTTCTTCTTGTGCGTGACTTTATGACGTAGGCGCTTGAAAACTAGCATGCATCTCAAAATTAGCAGAATTAAAGTTAGGAGAATAAGAATTAGTTATTAGCATATTAGTTAATCTAATTACCTCTTGTGTATCTAATTCAATTTGAAAAGAACGTCTAGAGTTTAATGCATTGGCGACCAAATTTTTTAATGCAATTGCCTTTTGTGAACTGGAATCAAGTTGAATAGAACGTCTCCGTGATGATGAAACATCCCTATTACCTTGTGATGATGATGAACCGGTCATGCTTAATTAAAAAATATTAGTAAGAGAGAAAGAGATGTAAGTCCACGGTAGCGTCCCGGCCGTCTAACAGACGCCAATATGCAGAACAAAACTTTTACGACTGGCGCTATCGCGTACTATAACCCGGATCTGCCATTAAAGCTAAACTAACAAATTGTAAAGAGGTAGAATTGTTATACCGAATGATCCGAGTCCTTCGGTATTCAACTATCATCCCACGCTATGTTGCAACTGATCCGAACTTGCTTGATCTCCGGTCTCGTCGTCCAGGTGGCACTATGTCGACGGATCTTTAAACGGGATCCTGCCTCTGAACCGAGGCAACTCGATCGTCAAGTTTGCTAAAAGAGACGACCAAGATGAAGTAGAGAATGAGTAGAATATTTTGTCTCGTTACGTCCAAGGCTATGGACGAACAGTTAAAAGAAGTTGCCATTTAGAATCGGGTGAATGGAAATTGAACTAGGAAATTTCCCTACACTAGTTATCATAATCTTTTCTCACAAATGAATGAATCAAAAATCTCTCTTCCCCACAATGAGGGGCCGACCATATATAAAGAAGAGGGAGAGTGGGTGTAGGAGCAAGGAGGGTGAGTGTAAGGAAAAATATCAAGGATATTTATCATTAGAAAAGAATGAGTGGTATGAATACATTAAATGAAAACCAATCACAATTAACCTAGTCAGTTTGTCATTAAAAGCACCATTAATGAACAAATGACACATCAAGCCATGTCACCCTCTCTAGAACCTTCTAGAAGCATGACTCACCCTCAAGACGAAAAGACAAATCTGTATTTAACCGAATGTTAAATACGGGTGATAGAAAACTGGAAACTGGCAACTTCCAAAAGTGATCCTGAAACGAATTTCAGGATAACCCCGTAACAGTATAAAAATACCCGCATTTATATTACGACCGAATATATATGCAACTGAGACAAAGATATTATATCTACACAGTATAATACTGGGATCCGGCTTAAACTAAAGCCTACCAGTATTATCTGCCCGAAAAATAACACGTGCGAAAACGCATGTGCTTTTTCCGAACCTTGCCATAATACCATACGGCATCTACAACGTTTCGCCCGAACTTGAGAAAGTGTCTGTGGGGGACTCTAATGACTCATCAACACATTGGCACTGGGTATAACCACTAGCACGTCAGAGGTACAATCTGTACGTAACGGTTTGCCTATGTATTGATTGGAAGGGAAGATGACGAGCGAACTCATCTATAAACCCTACTGAGCCTGACAGTGACAATATCTGTACAGTCCGGAACATTCGTCTATGAGCATCGCATATAGGGCCTAGGGGGCCGGTAAACGTCAGACCCCCAACAGCTGTATAAGTCGTGTCAGAGAGCAGCCCATAACACCCTGAGATACTACTGGTATACCTACCAGTAAATCTCGATTACCCTGACCAGAGATTTCGTGTAATGGCTCTCCTAAACACAGCGCGATCTCACCCCCAATACCGGGAGAGACGAATCCCCGAAGATCCGCTCACTTGCCTCCAATGTGGCTCGGGACTGTACCCAAAATATACCTGTTTGGACGACTCTTTTGACCCGTGGTAGGGTATAAATCAAAGCACAGTAGGAACTCACACGAGACGAATGACGACCTCAGGTCGATGAACTAACCTGTACACATGTCACCAGGGAACTGCTATCTGACGATATATATAATACCAACTAGCATGTTCCCGGCGAGTCCTGTCCGGTGTACTCATAACCTAATGAGCACCTGTATACATCTTAGGTGATCCAACTGACACCAGTGGCTTGTGAGACCGGCCACCGCCCCTCGTCGGGGTCTCGACTGTATACACTAGTCTACTCTGGAGTATCGATGCCCTGTCTCGAAACTCCCTCGACTAGGGCCACTTTAAGGATGTGCTTATAGACCCCAGCTCCCATATATATGATCGCCATCATACTGCTGGTAGTCAAACAAGAATCCTATCGGCTCTATCATGATGATAAAGACAAACCAGATAGCATACTATCATCTCGAGTAAGACTGTTTTATCGGTATAGGTCCTCCCTCAATTATTGCAATCACGTACCTGCGATCCAATAATTGACTTAGAGGGCACTATATCCAACAATCTCCCACTTGCACTTAAGGCTAATTATTGTGATGTCGCGTACTCACAGCTCGTGTGATACCGAACATCCAACTTCTCTATTAGTCAGTTTCACAAAGCTCGCTTGCAAAACTATTGTATTTGAGAAATAGCCTCAGTGAGTGGATCCGCCTCGGTGTTTCTTTCTGTATCTCTCTATATCTCAACTTTGCGGAGAAAACCACCTCCCGAATTGAGTAACACCTGTCTAAGAATATGTTTGGATATCTGATGGGACCTAGTTCATATATGAACTCCAAATCCAAACTTCTCAGACTGTATCGATCACTGAAACTAATTAGTGTCTAGCACTATGCCTCCCACAGTATCCTCTTGGACCACCTGTCCATAATACTGTCCCTCGTCAGAGGGAAAACTATAACTCTGACAATCACTCTGTCATCCATGTCACCTTTGAAGCCTGGAATAATAACTGTCTCCCGAAGGAGGCTGCCGTCATCAAATCCGTAGAATATGTACTTATGTTCTATAACTGCTTCCTAATGTTTCTCCAGGATTGGATTAATATAAACTTATCGCATCTAGTGCAATAACATCTGTTGTGGTACTTGACATCTCACGATTGACTCAATTGCCTAAGCAAGTGATCTGCCAATCATGCACATCCCTCTCCCCTTTAGTCTGTAAGATACCTTTAGAGAGGGTGACTCCATTACCTGCAGGTACACCACCATGCCAGGAGTCATCTATTCTAAAATACTATTAGAATACTGTCAAAGTACCCACATTGGGAAACTACCCAAATCTAGATCTAAAACCATAGATCTATTAACCAGAATGTTAGATATTATATCCATATCCTTTGTGGAGAAACAACTGTGTGACGACCACAGTACAACCGATCATAGTATAGGAATTTTACTTCCTACTTTGTGTATGTCATCCAAATACCAGGACATTACACCCTACTACCTTCTTAACAGATCCATCCCCTTTTCTGATGAAGTCAAACCCATGACTGTCACATCAAAATTAGATGATCTATCTCCGCTATTTCTGTTCAAGTCTATAAATAGACACTAGCTACTTGCCCACTATGCTTCTGCTGCTCCCACTGACTATGACAACCCTCTGGCAGAATAATATATACGTATACTTCTAAAACTAATTTAGAACGACGCTTTACATATCCTCCTGCCGGGTTTCATAGTTTGTAACAACAGTAGTGTCAAGTCTGGGTAAACCAGAACCTCCCTGTCATCGTCCTTGAGGCTACCGGAGTACCTCTATGGTGTCTGAGGTTACCCACCATGTCTGCGGAGTGGCTATTGGAATGTCAAACCCGATTGAATATATATGTCCTATTAAATTTTCCGTAATCGTTTGCGGTTCTGGAATCACTTCCAGTTCTACCATACTCCCACTACCGTTTTCTGAAAAAATCCATTTTAATAAAACGGTGGCGAGTCAAGAACAATATCACTATTGATATTCCAGATGGTAGAAAATCAACCCTCGTCAAAGCTAGGGTCAACCCACAAACCGCCATTACAGAAATGTGTCTTGAGTCATCCAGTGTCTGGTTTTAAGCATAAGCTGGACAACTCCCCTTACCTTAACATCGTTAAGATATGAAGCATTCTATATCCAATATAGAAACTTTGGCACTTATTTAATTGGAACCAGATTCAAAACATGCAGCTGTCTCCAGTGCATATCATTTTAATGGAGAGAGGCTAATCAGCATTACTTAACTTAGGAATCCATCCAATTATGAGTAACCTGAAAGAGAAACAAGTTTCTCAAAACCATTACTATCAACTGAATACCTATCACAAGTATCTATATCTTCGAATTCTTTGAAAAATCCCGATACTTGCGACACTTGGTTCTTTACTTTATTCTTATACCCACAACTTCTCAAAACTTAGACATTGTATTTCTATGAAACACTTGTCTAAAAACTAGAGAAGTCACAAGTAAATAGAATATAGTGCGAGGACCAACCCCTTTGTCCTAATGGACACTGGACAACATACAATACTCTGTATAAGTCCGCTGAGTTGAATAACTCAAGACCTGTGCATCGTAGGTTGAAAACTGTACCCAGGTGATTTCCTCAAATATCACCAATTTCAACGAATTCCGATATAATGAGGATGATCACCTAATTCCCAATAACTCACTCCCACTCTACATCTGTAAAACCGTACAGATGTGAGAATCATACCTGGTAAATACATACCCTGGAGTAAGTATCTAATTAGGAAATTAGTTTTCTATTAACAATGCACAGTGAATATGAATATGTTTCGTAGGGGTATTCTGGTATTTCTAGTAATGCATCTTCCATAATCCAAATCATAACTTTAACCATATATTTCTTTGCCATCTTTCCAAATCCCTTTATTTGTCTTTAGTCGTTACCTTCTGTACACCATCATTAGGCTAAATGGTTTTCTTCCTTCCCTACCGTTCGGCACCAGCCTATGGTTTGGAAGAAGACTATCCAGTAAGCATAATAGGTGTACTCTCCTAATCCTAGGAGTACTCGCAACTTGAGAGAAGGTGATGATAAAAGACAACTGAATAAACCTTATTCTTATTTCTCCTGAACCGGAATCCATCCTCGAAAAAATATCCTTCGAGTTCGTATATAACCATACGATGGATTTATCCAATGGAATTGGATGTTCGTAGTGATACGGGTTGTTCCGGAGAAATTAAAGGTGAAGTAGGAGTGGCGATGTAATACGTGGTTTGGTCGTGAATGTTAGTAGTCGCAATTTACTTTGCCCTCTTTCTAATCCCTTTATTTTGTCTTTGGTTTTTACCTTTTGTACACCCTACTTAGGCTAATTGGTTTTCATCATTCCCGACCTTTCGGCACCTGCCTATGGTTTGGAAGAAGACTGTCCAATAAGCGTAATAGGTGTACTCTTCTAAACCAAGGAGCCCTCGCAACCTGAGAGAAGGTGATAATAAAAGACGACTGAATAAACCAATTCTATTTCTCCTGAACCTGAATCCATCCTCGAAGAAGTCCCTCCGAGTTCGTATATAACCATACGATGGATCTATCCAATGGAAGTGGATGTCCGTAGTAATACAGGTTGTTCTGAGAAATACAAAGGGTAAAAGAAGGAGCTGCAATGACTTATGCAACTATAGTCAATCCAAAAGCCAGTATATCAAGAAGGTTCGGTCAATTTGGTCACTGAGTTATAGTCTAGGGTCAGTCAAAGGTCGCTGCCAAAAGAGAGAGAGAAAAGAAACACTATGCGTGCACTCTAACCTAGATCAGAATGGTTATCACTTTATCTAATAAGGATAACTCCCACTGTAATCTCAAATTCTCCTCTAAACCAGAAAGAAGAATTAGCCGGGGTCACCCGAAGAGTAAACCAACTCATCAGTGAGAATCGGGATCCAACTATCATCGCATGATAACTTGATGGAAGCCACTCAAGTTAACACACTTCAGAAGGTATGCGCAAGTCTGGCAAGTTTCTTGTATGTTTGAAACTCCCGATATAATTTTTTATCCCATGCTCTTATGACCTTGACGTAGGCCAACAAATCATAAGCAACATGTCAAGTTCTACTCGTCGTTGTCCTGATTAACTTAAGTCATCGTACATGCCCTTGACGTAGGCCAACAAGGCTGTACGTCTGACTTAAACTAATGCATCTATCTATGCAACAAATGAATACCCAGCAGCTACCAAACACTACGCCTTGACTTAGGCCAACAAACATAGCTTGAATACTACTGACCATCCATAAGAAATGACGGAGGATTACGGCTGGTTTTTGGCGAAAAACATTTAACGTAATGAACTTGATCTCGTTGAAGGAACCTGATAGCTTTATAAAACTATATAGTAGCGAAAACCTTTTGCTAAAGAAGTCACTCCCGGTAAAGGGATCTCGGCTCTTTCCTCGTGGAATGAGGTGCAGGATATTTCAACTGAATACCGCTATGCAAAACAAAAGGAAACGTCTTTGTAATAATTTCTTTTTGAATTTGTTCCAACAACATCGAATATAGGTTTGTTTTATCTTGCATTGATAAGAATCAACGCAGTCCCATCAATCAATCACACCAGAACGAAAATAAAATGTACATATATGCCATCCGCATTCGTCACTGGGTCCCGTCATTACTCGTTAGGTTACTTAACTAACGACAGAGCAGGGACTGGACTAGCGCGGGTGTAAAACATATACAACATCTAATAGTATATATACTAATATATAATAATCGCTCCAGGTATGCTAAATGCAACATTACAGAAAAGTAATAAGCATCACAGAACAATACAGATAATCTGGGATCCCCGGGTTTCACAGAGCCGCTACTGAAACCCGACGTTCCCCTGGTCGTGTGGATAGCTTGTGCAATGAAACCTAGACCCCTACGGGTGCGGTAAGTTACCCGCCAAAACCTGAAGCGAGACGGTCCCCACAACATAGTGAATGGAACACCCGGCACTTCACGGAATCCGGTAAATTGAGCACCCCTCCTTGGGTCAACTGTACCCCCTACGAGTGCGGCGAATAGTCTGCCAATTTTAGAGTGAGGTCCCTTTGCCTCTCAAAGCCATAAGATACGGACCCGTTGCCCTCCAGAACCCAGCTATCCATGCACTCCTTCGCGGGATAAACCTAGTACAGAAATAAAAATATATACAACGGGTACATCGACCTCGACCCGGTCGTGCTCCAAAAGAATATTATACAACAGGCAGCGACGGCAGTCCACAAGTCGGATGCTCGCCCCACAATATCAAATGTACAAATAAATCCAAACTGCACTATCATTGCACCCTGCTATCCACCACGACAAATCCGCAACATCACAGCACAACACAGAACATCAACGCGAATGTCACGTTCGCAAACCCGTCTAAAAGAACTATAGCAATCAGACGCGGTTTACCGATCAAATGACATTCCCAGTCGGAGATATAATGAAAGTACTGTAAACTAACAAGTTTAAAATTTCGATCGAAAAAATTTCCCGAAGTGGGCCCCACGTACAACTGCTGTACAGTAACAAAATCTGGGGCAAAACAAACAGTACCAGAAACCAAAATTCCCTGCATAGAAACCCCTGAACAAATTTGGAACACTGTTCCAACTAAACGGCCGCGGATGCGCGGTCAAACCCTAGGTTTGACCGCGGATGCGCGGTCAAACCCTAGGTTTGACCGCGGATCCGCGGCTGTTTTAATGGATCACGTGACCAAATTTGCACAGTATTCTTCAAAAAGCCTGCTTATTTTTCTGCAATGCTCAAAATGAATTTTAGAACAGATTTAAAATCAACAGAAACTTTATGTACAGAAAATTGTGATTTCGGAAATTCCGTTCGATCGATCTTTTAAACGCGTTAGCACAAGTTAGTATAGCTTCATGGTGAGGCTCTGATACCACTGTAAGTCCACGGTAGCGCCCCGGCCGTCTAACAGACGCCAATATGCGGAACAAAACTTTTACGACTGGCGCTATCGCGTACTATAACCCGGATCTGCCATTAAAGCTAAACTAACAAATTGTAAAGAGGTAGAATTGTTATACCGAATGATCCGAGTCGTTCGGTCTTCAACCATCATCCCACGCTATGTTGCAACTGATCCGAACTTGCTCGATCTCCGGTCTCGTCGTCCAGGTGGCACCACGTCGATGGATCTTTAAACGGGCTCCCGCCTCTGAACCGAGGCAACTCGATCGTCAAGTTTGCTAAAAAAGACGACCAAGATGAAGTAGAGAATGAGTAGAATACTTTGTCTCGTTACGTCCAAGGCTATGGACGAACGGTTAAAAGAAGTTGCTATTTGGAATCGGGTGAATGGAAATTGAACTAGGAAATTTCCATACACTAGTTATCATAATCTTTTCTCACAAATGAATGAATTAGAAATCTCTCTTCCCCACAATGAGGGGCCGGCCATATATAAAGAAGAGGGAGAGTGAGTGTAGGAGCAAGGAGGGTGAGTGTAAGGAAAAATATCAAGGATATTTATCATTAGAAAAGAATGAGTGGTATGAACACATTAAATGAAAATCAATCACAATTAACCTAGTCACTTTATCATTAAAAGCACCATTAATGAACAAATGACACATCAAGCCATGTCACCCTCTCTAGAACCTTCAAGAAGCATGACTCACCCTCAAGACGAAAAGACAAATCCGTATTTAACCGAATGTTAAATACGGGTGATAGAAAACTGGAAACTGGCAACTTCCAAAAATGATCCTGAAACGAATTTCAGGATAACCCCGTAACAGTATAAACATACCCGCATTTATATTACGACCGAATATAAATGCAACCGAGACAAAGATATTATATCTACACAGTATAATACTGGGATCTGGCTTAAACCAAAGCCTACCAGTATTATCTGCCCAAAAAATAACACGTGCGAAAACGCACGTGCTTTTTCCGAACCTTGCCATAATACCATACGGCATCTACAACGTTTCGCCCGAACTTGGGAAAGTGTCTGTGGGGGACTCTAATGACTCATCAGCACATTGGCACTGGGTATAACCACTAGCACGTCAGAGGTACAATCTGTACGTAACGGTTTGCCTATGTATTGATTGGAAGGGAAGCTGACGAGCGAACTCATCTATAAACCCTACTGAGCCTGACAGTGACAATATCTATACAGTCCGGAACATTCGTCTATGAGCATCGCATATAGGGCCTAGGGGGCCGGTAAACGTCAGACCCCCAACAGCTGTATAAGTCGTGTCAAAGAGCAGCCCAGAACACCCTGAGATACTACTGGTATACCTACCAGTAAATCTCGATTACCCTGGCCAGGGATTTCGTGTAATGGCTCTCCTAAACACAGCGCGATCTCACCCCCAATACCGGGAGAGACGAATCCCCGAAGATCCACTCACTTGCCTCCAATGTGGCTCGGGACTGTACCCAAAATATACCTGTTTGCACGACTCTTTTGACCCATGGTAGTGTATAAATCAAAGCACAGTGGGAACTCACACGAGACAAATGACGACCTCAGGTCGATGAACTAACCTGTACACATGTCACCAGGGAACTTCTATCTGACGATATGTATAATACCAACTAGCATATTCCCGGCGAGTCCTGTCCGGTGTACTCATAACCTAATGAGCACCTGTATACATATTAGGTGATCCAACTGACACCAGTGGCTTGTGAGACCGGCCACCGCCTCTCGTCGGGGTCTCGAATGTATGCACTAGTCTACTCTCGAGTATCGATGCCCTGTCTCGAAACTCCCTCGACTAGGGACACTTTAAGGATGTGCTTATAGACCCCAGCTCCCACATATATGATCGCCATCATACTGCTGGTAGTCAAATAAGAATCCTATGGGCTCTATCATGATGATAAAGACAAACCAGATAGCATACTATCATCTCGAGTAAGATTGTTTTATCGGTATAGGTCCTCCCTCAATCATTGCAATCACGTACCTGCGATCCAATAATTGACTTAGAGGGTACTATATCCAACAAGAGATATGATAAAAAATTAGATGATAAAAATATATAACCAATAACAAAAAAACCCTGATTCCAAATATTAGAATCAAATTACTGAAGACCAAAGTGAAGATTGAGATTGCAGGAATGAAAATTGCTTGATTGTATTGCTGTTGTTCCCCTCCGAAAGACGCGGCGGACGTCTAGCCTGAATTTCGGGGCAGATGCTAATTAGTGCTATCCGTCCACCTCTCCGAAGATGCCAAGTTGATTTATGGCACCATATATCGAAGGTTTAAACGGATGCGGCCGATATAGCAGACTTCATCAGATTCCCCCTCGTTTGAGGGGGTTTTTGATTGTGGGGACGCTCTTCCCTGCATGCGCAAGCCCCTGCAATTAATTACGCTACCGCATCGCGGTAACAACTTTCTCCTTCTATATATAGTCACTTCGTGTCGTGGGTGTTTGTTTTGTGTTTTTTTTGCCCATGGATTGTATACGGAGACTAAGTTATGTTGTCTCCCGTAGGGCGTGGACTAGTCCAAATCCGTATCTTTCTTAGATTTGGGTTTGGGGGTTTGGGTTTAAGGATACGTTAGCCTCATTTGAGACTAATATCAACTTAAACGTTTGTTAAGGATACGTTAGTCTAATTTTAGACTAAGATCAACTTAACGGGATCGTTTAGATCCGACAAGAGAGCAATTGGGCTCTATTGTTTAGTTTAGTGACATTGCGGTCGATTGCCAGTTCAAGGACATGGGGGTCCATTGTTAGTTTAAAGACATCGCGGTCGAGATTAAGGACATCATAGTCCGTGGGTTTAAGGACCCCACAGTCCGATGTTAGTTTAAATACATCACAGTCGAGGTTAAGGACATCATAGTCCATGAGTTTAAGGATCTCACAGTCCGATGTTAGTTTTAAGACGTCACGGTTAAGGTTAAGGACATCATAGTCCGTGGATTTAAGGACTCCACAGTCCGATGTTAGTTTTAAGACGTCACGGTCGAGGTTAAGGACATCATAGTCCATGGATTTAGGGACTCCACAGTCCGATGTTAGTTTTAAGACGTTACGGTCGAGATTAAGGACATCATAGTCTATGAGTTTAAGGACCCCACAGTCCGATGTTAGTTTTAAGACGTCACGGTCGAGGTTAAGGACATCATAGTCCATGAGTTTAAGGACTCCACAGTCCATGAAATGTGTGGTTGTCGGGACCCGTCACTTCTTTGATGACGTTGAGGAATTACAACGACAAATATCAAAGGAATGGAGGGATGTACCCTTGAACCAAGGTGAGTTGTTTGAAAGAGCAGATGTGCTCAGTTCAAGATAAGTTGAGGACTTGTGGCCAGAATTGGGTTAAGTCCAATTAAAATGTTTTAACATTTTATTTTTTTTCTGGATATTAAGCCTTCATTTGGGCTCAGGCTTTTTAATAATGCTAAGCATTGGGCTCTGACATCTTTTGTCTTCATCAGAATAAATTGTGTTCTGATAGTGTGCCACGTGGCACGCCAGGCACTTTGCGCCAGCTAAAAAGCGCATTGCGCTTCTGTCAGGTAGCGCACACGAAGATGACACGTGTCGCGCTTAGCGCTAGTTTGTTAGCACATTGCGCTTTTAATTCATGAGCGATCTGCGCTAGTTTGTTGGCGCGCTAGTGAGCGACACGTGCTCTGTTTTAAAAGCGCAAAGCGTAGATTGTGTCTATGGTTGACACGTGACATGTTTTGGCGCTGAGCGCCGGTCCAAGAAGCGCAAAAGCGCAATTCATGAGTGCAAGGCACTTTCTGATAGCGCAAAGCGCATCTGATCAATTTTAAGATCAAAGAACAGATTTATGTTCTTCTTTAAAGGAGGCTTTGCCTCAAGATCCAAGAACAAAAGTTCTTGTTCTTATAAAAGGCTCTGCCTTTATAGATCAAAGATCTGTGAATGAAGTAAAAATACTTCTTTTATTATTTTATGATTAGATCTTTTGATCTTTTCTTTTTTATTAAAGACCTTGGTCTTTTTTTTTAGATCTATGATCTTTTTAGGAGATGGTTCTTCTTTTTACGAGATGGTTTTATCTCTGTTATTTCAAGAACATAGTTCTTTTTCTTGAAGATGAAGAAAAAATCTTCTTTTTTCTTAGAGCTTGCTCTTCTTTTTTCTCAAAGTTTGCAGAGGGTTTTTCTCTCTATTTTCTTGTTCATTAGACTTGAAGTCTAGGGGCCTTTATATAGGGCCAATTGATTTGTTAAATCAGTTTTAAGAGATCTTTCTCTGATTGATTTGGGAATATTTCCCAACGTTGGATCTTTGATCCTAAGGCTTCTGTTTTACAGAAGATAATCTTCTTGTTTTAATAAGATTGGAAAGATCATTCCATAACAGAATTTTAGTTCTGATTAATTAATAATTTATTATTAGTAGATCTTTTGATCTGACGGTGGGGGAATTTTTAATTCCAGCGCTGGCGCACCTACGTTCGACACGTGGCGCGCAGCGCAGAGCACAACGCAACTGCGCTAGCGCACCCGTGTTTGACACGTGGCGCGCAGCGCAGAGCGCTGGATCTGAAGTGTTGCTTCAACTTTTAAATTTTGAATTTTGAAACATAGCTTTGCTCTGATTGGGGTGCGCTGCCTAGGGCGCAGCGCTCCTGGCGCTGGCGTGTCTGCTTTTGACACGTGGCGCGCAGCGCGCAGAATCTGAAGCGTTGCTTCAATTTTTGAATTTTGAAATTCAAAACAGAGCTTTGCTCTGATTGGGGGAAACAAATGCCCCCCCACCGTTGCGCTCACGTGGCGCACACGTGAGTGCAGCGGTGGCAACATCTGAGCCCTTAGATCAACTCTGAATTTGAAGAGGCGGTTCAGTGCCTATAAATAGGACCTTTGGTCCTCAGATGATTATCATCTTCTTCTTAAGAATTTTTATTCAGTGTCTTGCTCTTCTGTTCAAGAACTTTCAAGAGTTAGAACTCTACCAAACTTAGGTAAAATTAAATTAATTTTAATAAATTAGGGTTTTTACCCATTAACAGAGCCTTGCTCTTCATAGATCTTTGATCTAAAGAAAACCCTTTTAGGGTTTCATTAATAGAGCCTTGCTTTCACGAACCCATAGATCTAAACAGATCTTTTCTTGGGGTTTCTTATCCCATGCATCAGAGCTCTGCTCTTTTAATAATATGTAGATCTTTTGATCTTTTGATGAAGAACTCTTAAGAGTTTTTTTCATGGATCTTTAAGATCCCAGAATTTTTAATTCTCAAGAATTAATTTTAATTTTAATTAATCTTTGATGGATTTTCCATCATCATTACAGAGCTAGGCTCTTTAAGGAATTTTATTCCTTCATGACCAGAGTTTGACAAGTGTCATTCTGTTACAGAGCTTTGCTTTCAAAAGGAGATTTTCTCCTTTTCCCAAGATATTTCTCATTCAATGAGAATATTCCTTGAGGATTTTCTCATTAATTGACAGTCTCATCCAATGATGAGGCTGTTTTATTAATTGATGCATTGTCATCTGGATTTTGTGGGTCCACCTTTGGTCCCCTTTCCACTGCATTGCAGTGTGGTACAAATTTTAAAGTGCCGAGCGTCGGGATTTTAAAATTAAATTATAATACTGATAATTGAATTCCGTTCTTTCTTGCAGGAGACATGTCTTCCGATCTTTCTTTCCCGTTTTTCCGCTCAGAGGGAGGATTCCCTGAGGTACCGGTGGACCGGGAAGTTCTCGCGCTCATTAGAGACCATGACCCGGAACACAAAAAACTTCACCTGTGGGGTAGGTGGTACGAACAGATTATCAAAGGTCGCCGAAGCTTCTCTTGCGCGACGCCGTCGGATCCGATCTCATCGATTTCGTATGCAGATGTACCCCCGGTGAACTATGCCGTGGAGGTTGTCAATTGGACTTCGGAGGGTCTTCTTCAACCTTCGATTGCCTCTATACCCATGCAGCTGCCGGCAGCTTTGGATACCTTGGGGCGGCGCATATGCCAGGGCGAGTCGCGCCCTTGGGGACAACCTTACAACATCGGGTTGACTCCCCGACATTCGGCCGGGTATTTGCAGTGGGCCAGGTATATTTTGTCGGCGAAGAAAACGCACTTGCTGAAGCTCGGCCTATATCCTGCGGTTTACGCTTCATTGTTCCAATATTCTGCTCCTCCGACATGGTGGATTAAGGCATTCTTGGAGCAATGGAACATCCCAACCCATACCTTTCTTCTACTGGACAGAGAAGTCTCCATCCCCTCAGAAGAATTTGCTGAGATTTTCGGTCTGCCGGTGAGGGGGAACACTATGAGGAGCCGCTTCCTCCGGATGAATACTTTTTTGCCACCAAGCTGGTGGTGATGGGCCTAACGCCGGAGAACGCTATTCAGCACCAGTTTCCTAGTCTGATAAAGGTGTTGAACATGTACGAGAGCCTCTTCTTGGAATCCGGAGGCCGGGGGGTCAGCTTCGCAGACTTCATTGCCCGGTTTCTTTGCCCGGAGATTTTATCGCAACGAGGTGAAAAGTTTGCCAAGCTCGATGACCCTTTTGGCTTTGGCTTGGACCGTCGACCAGTGTTGGAAGATGATCAGAAGGGATTTTATCTTCCCGATGCCGCGATCATCCCTTTGTCAGAAATCGCCGCTCCGGGCATTGACGAGGAAACTTTCTTTCTCGGGTTTCTCGGGCTATGGTTGTGTTAGTTCGCGCTCCCCATGCACCCTCGCTATATGAGTCCGTCCGTCTTCTACCCAGCACATCGAATGGTGGCCGGAATACAAGTGGCCATCGGGATTGCCGGGCTGGCCCACCTGTACCATGGTCTTAGCGTGGCGGCGGATACAACTGAACCGGGGGTGCAAGCTGCCAACTTCCTGATGCACTACTTTACTTCGTGGATGGAAATGCACGTGCTCAGGGTTTTGGTATTTATAAAAGACCCTTGTTTTATGAGAAATGCAAGCTCCCGCGAATTATGCGACTGGTTGACGCGCCTATCATGAATCCGTCTCAGCGGGAAGCTAGGGGCTTGCTTCTTCGTCCGCGCACGGTCGGGGCTGGTATGTCTTTTACAGACAAAGTCCTGACAATCGGGCAGGAAGCTTCCAAGACGGTGCTGGCATTGCGCGACACTTTTAAGGACGGGGCCTCCGTGTTGAAAGCCCGGGAGATTCTACATCTATACTCTATCAGGCCGGGCTTCCTTTTATTCAGACAAAATGATGCGGCGTTTTTATGAGATACAACCCCCATCATTTTGCCCAGCAGCTGAGTTATAATCAGGGGGTTCCACTGGAGGCGTTTTTAGAAGAACCTGCTGCCACCAGAGAAGGAATACGGGGTGCGCTGCATCACTTTATATGCTTGAATACGGGCTCCCACTTCTTCATTAGCGAGCCAAGTTGCATCCCGAGGGCCCTTAACGTATACGGGGCCTGGTATCAATACGCGATGGGTGCTGTCATCAGAGAAGAGAGGCGACTGTTGCTCGATCTCAAGAGTGCTCCCCCTGCCAGCGATCGCAACGTCCCTTTAAGGCAACGGATCGATGTGCCCCCTCCGCTAAGAGAGGTCGCTACAGTTGAGCCATCACGTGTGCTAAGCCCTACGCGTGGATTGCCCTGTGATCCTGTGGAGACGGTGGACATGCCATCGGTGCCCCGTGCTCCCGTGGAGATGGTAAACGTAGCTTCACCCGAATCTGGCGTGGGCTCGGATATCGGGACTCGCCGTCCCAAGGTGGCCACTAAGCGCAAGCTAGTGTTGGCTGCGACCGGAACTCGCTCTCAGAAGAAGAAAAAGTCGCTCTTTTCTCTTAACGTGGTACTTGGCCAGGAGCCTCATGCTCCTTATAGTGAGGGCTTGAGCGAGTATGGGACAAATGAGGGCTTATTCATGCCGCCAGATGTTACTGATCTAGCGGCTGCTATTGCAGTTTCCGAGCGATTGGCAAGACGCGAAGAGAGGTTGGTTATCCTCGTGCAATCAGGTAATATTTAGTTGTATTTTTCTCCATTGCATCATACTTGTATTTTTTTTTTACTGACGCTTTTCATTCTTTAATAGGCATTTCTACCGAAGAAGCTCTCTCAAGACTTTTGAGGAAGAGGAACGACTTCGAGCATCCTTAGGCCTCGGTACATTTCGGTTCGCCATGTTTCTGCTCCCGTTTCTTATGAGTAATCTGACCATCTCTTTGTCTTATCACAGGGACCACAATGCCTATCCCGCAAGCTGATGCGGAAATTCTCCCCGAGCCAGCTACCGAAGTCCCGGCCTCTTCGGCACTGCCGAAAGAGGCCTTACTTAAAAAATCGATGACAGAAGCCTTGGCGGCTCCAGAGGTAACCCCGGATGTAGACGATAATGCCATGTTGAAGGAGGCTTCTAAAAGGTCCGTTTTGATGGCTCGGGAGGAAAGGAAGCGCCTGAGGCGCGCAGCAAGGGAGCGCAGTGCTGCTTTAGCTGCGGGAGCAGATTCAAGCGTCGTTACCCCTGCTGCTACTCCTTCAGAGGAGTCTCCGGTTGCCTTGTCTACAGCTTACAGACGGGCGGCACGTGCGGCTCGGGAGGCAAACGGTAAATCAACCCCTGGTAATGTGCCTTGAGGCTCCGTTGTCAAAGTTTTAAACTATCAGTTCTCATACATCATGTCTTGCAGGGCCGAGCCTTACCGAAGAAGTGGCGGTGATCGCTGAGCCTGAGGGAGCGGTGGAGGAGGTAGCTGCTATTCCCGAACCCGGGGCGGCGGTAGGCGATGTGGCCGCAATTGCTGGACCCGAGGTAGTGGCTGATGAGACAGTCAAAATTGCTATGCCCGAGATAGCTACCACTGCCGATCTCGAGGTGGCGGCGGGTGAGACGGCTACCACGGCCGAGCCTAAGGCAGCGGTGGATGAGACGGCTGCAATCACTGAGCCTGAAGTGGTGGCGAGCGAAACGGGTACAATTGCTGGGCCCGAGATGGCCGCTCTTTCTCAAGAGTCGGGCACCGCTCCGATCATCGCTCTTCCTGCCTACGGTTCTTTGTCGTCTCCTGGCGTCACGAGCGTGACGCCGGCTCTCGTGGAGTCAGGGGATGAGGTGACGGGAGGTGAGACCACCCCGATGTAGGATGGAGACGCCGCCGTTGTATCAAGTGACGCCCTCTTCACGGCTCCGGCTGGCGACTCATCAGGTAAATTTTAGGTCACCGCCCTTCTTTTTATTCTGCAATCTTTCCTGATAGGGTTTATCTTGTTCCTAATGCAGGTGCGGCTAGTGCTGATGTCGCACTACCCGAGGCAGCTCCATCAGCTACCGCTTTGACGGTGGCATCTCCTCTACCCTCTCTCATACCATCTCAGATGTTGGAAGGTGGAGATTCGTGACTCATCAGTCTTATTTTTTAAGCTGTATAACCCAAGTACTGGCGTTGCACTATTGCTCCCTTGCAGGAGTCTTTTTTGACCACCTGTATCAGGTGCTGCACCCACATTTCTCTTTCTTTTCAGAGATTAGTCCACCTGCCGGTGTCGGTGAGTATTTTCTCTAAACGACATCCTTATCTTTAACGGGCAGTCGCATTATTGCTAACTCTTCTTTATATTGCTTGTAGCCTTACGAATTGAAGGAGGGGATGAGGCCGTCGTTGCGACACCAGTACTCCCAGCTCTGCCCCCAGTTTCAGCCGGTATAGTAGACTCTACTTTTCGCGTATTTTCTTTATTTCCTGAGCCGACATCTGATTATGATCTACTTTGCAGCAATCACATCGACTCCAGCCCCGTTCGAGTCTCGCATTATAATGCCGGCAGGGCCTTTTTCCAGGCGTCCATCATCCAAAGGGGCTGTGACCATTCCACGCATGCAGAGCGAATATATCGAGGAGCTTGACGTGGAGACTCCCACATCTGCTGCGGATTTTGCCGCAGAGGTTAACCCTATGCTGGCGACGCTCATGAACTTTCATGGTGAGGGCGTCGTTGAGTCTTGGGTTAATCGCTGCAGGGAAATCGAGGCTTGTTTGCATGAGCTTGAGCTTAGGCGTCCTGCACCTGAGATTCTGGCTATGAGCACTCAACGGGCTGCGTGGATTGAGCAGAGCACTTCTTACTTCCGCAATCTTGAACAAGAAGTGGCTTTAAAGCAGAAGGAATGTAAATAAACTTCAAGCGAGTCTGCTCGATTGCATGCTGAGGTTGATGCGAATGCTGCCCAGTTGAAAGTTATCTTCGAAGACCTTCTGCGATGTATTTCTGATGGGTTAACATTGAGGCAGAAGCTCGACGTCGTCGAGCGGGATGCACAAGATCATGAAGCAGCTCAGTGGGCCGTCGAGGAACAACTTTCATCTTACTTGCAGCAGCGAGCCCAGGTCGAAGTGGAGTTGGCCGCGGCAGCTGATCAGGAAGAGGAGCTGAGGGAAGTGCGCGAGCGGCTGATTGGATTATTGAAAGCGCTTTCCTCTCAATAAAATTTTTTGTATCATTTGTAATTTTGAATAAAATGTATTTGTTCTTTTATTCTTTCATATGATGTATTTTGTACCCAATCGAATTCATGAATAAAAGATACACGTTCTTTGTAATATCTTGTGTCATCTCTTTGCTTTCTTCTTTCTTTCTGTGTTGTTTGCCATGTGATTTTAGCAGCTGCGATCTGTAGATAGTATATAGCTGTCAATCTTGTGCTCTTTGTAAGGTAGTGATGGCTTAGAAAACAGGGTTAGGATCTGTCATCTAAGACTTTTCAACTTTATGAGTTGTGAGGGTCTTATAAAGAATTTTCTCCCTACCGGTCGAGAGGATCCCGTAGGTGCAATTTCTCCTTAAGAATCATGAGGATTCCTAAGTGTGTTTTCTCTTGAAAGTCGTAAGGATCTCATAAGAGAATTTATTCCCTTACGAGTCATGAGGACCCGCAAGTGATGGATGAAGTTGTCCTTATCCACATTTCACGGAGTCAGGGGTTGCTCTGGATGCTTCCCACGGGTTCACTGCCGTGTTCTGTGAGGACCAGACTCCGCTCTGGATGTTTTCCAGGATACCGTAGTTTAAATACCTCGCGGTCGAGGTTATGGACATCATAGTCCGCGGATTTAAGGACTCCACAGTCCGTTGTTAGTTTTAAGACATCACGGTCGAGGTTAAGGACATCATAGTCCATGAGTTGTAAGGACTTCACAGTCCAACGTTAGTTTTAAGACATCACGGTCGAGGTTAAGGACATCATAGTCCATGGGTTTAAGGACCCCACAGTCCGATGTTAGTTTAAAGACATTACGGTCGAGGTTAAGGACATCATAGTCCATGAGTTTAAGGACCTCACAGTCCAATGTTAGTTTTAAGACATCACGGTCGAGGTTAAGGACATCATAATCCATGAGTTTAAGGACATTACAGTCCAATTTTTGCTCTGGATGCTTCCCACGGGTTCACTGCCGTGTTCGGTGAGGACCAGGCTCCGCTCTGGATGCTTCACACGGGGTCATTGCCTCGCTCTGCGAGGACCAGGATCCGCTCTGGACGTTTTCCACGGGGTCAGGAGTGACATAAGCCGCGTTCCACGTAGCCAGTAATTTTTGCTCTGGATGCTTCCCATGGGTTCACTGCCGTGTTCGGCGAGGACCAGGCTCCGCTCTGGATACTTCACACGGGGTCACTGTCGTGCTCTACGAGGACCAAGATCCGCTCTGGACGTTTCCCACGGGGTCAGGAGTGACATAATCCGCGTTTCACGTAGCCAGGAATTTTGCTCTGGATGCTTCCCACGGGTTCACTGCCGTGTTCGGTGAGGACTAGGCTCCGCTCTGGATACTTCACACGGGGTCATTGCCGTGCTCTGCGAGGACCAGGATCCGCTCTGGACGTTTCCCACAGGGTCAGGAGTGACATAATCCGCGTTTCACGTAGCCAGGAATTTTTGCTCTGGATGCTTCCCACGGGTTCACTGCCGTGTTCAGCGAGGACCAGGCTCCGCTGTGGATGCTTCACACGGGTTCACTGCCGTGCTCTGCGAGGACCAGGATCCCCTCTGGACGTTTTCCACGGGGTCAGGAGTGACATAATCCGCGTTCCACGTAGCCAGGAATTTTGCTCTGGATTCTTCCCACGGGTTCACTGCCGTGTTCGGCGAGGACCACGCTCTGCTCTGGATGCTTCACATGGGGTCAGAGTTGACATTATCCGCGTTCCACGTGACCAGGAAGGGTTGACTTTATCCGCATTTCACGGAGTCGGAGTTTGACTCCCGGTCATCTGTACACCGCCGAGTCATGGAATTGGGAGTTGCCGTTGTTCCGCTTTGCTTGATGTTGTGTCCGTTGTAATAAGACGAATGTTGAGATGATCTCTAGGCTGTCTATGAACCATTGAGATTTGGCCTCTCCTTCTGATGAAGCTTAGGGAGGAAGGATGTGATTCCTTCTTTGTTTGCGCCCCTGGATTGTATACAGGGATTGACATGATATCACTTGTAGGGCATAAATTTCATTCATTTTTTTTATTTCTTTCCGCGATGCTCTATCATTTCAGCTTTTATATCGCGAAGGTCGCGATTGCCCAATCATTTCGGCTATTTTTCACGATGCCCAATGTCACGCCCCGCTTCCCAGAGTGCGCTAAGATAGGCACGTGACAGAGCCAACCATGCTGCCTGTGGATAGGAAAAACCCCTCCACAGTCACATTACGGCTGTAGAGATATCAAGAACAGGAAAATAAATAAACTATCTAGTACATGTCCATGAGCCAGAATAAACGAGTCAAGAAATAATATATGGAAGCAATAAATCCAAGTAACAATAACATCTGGAAAGTAAGGAAATAACTAACTGGATACTAACAGGATCTTCACTGCTCGGCCTGACGGCGGAAATACTCTTGATCAGCCTGTGACAAAGGTAGAGGATCTGGGCCATGCAAAACCCAGACGTCAGTGCATCATAATAACAACAATAATATAATCAGGGGGTAACAGGTCATGCAGGCATGAGTATGAACAGTAACAAGTCATCAATAACAAGTAACAGTAACATGAATATAAATCAGTGAACAGGATATAAACAGGTGAAGTGCAGTGAGTAGTCTAAACTGTGCTATAGGGTGATCTACTCTAAAGTTATTAGAAATCAATTAATGTAATCCTCATCGTAACTCATCGGTCTATGCCCCGTTCATTCCCCACGGGACCACGGTAAAATAATGTAATAGATTGTGAGTCTATGTCCCGTTCATTCCCCACGGGACCTGTCACGCCCCGCTTCCCAAAATACGGAAAACGAGGGATGACTAGGCCAGCCATGCTCCTACGGTCAAGGAATCATCCCGCCGTAGTCACACTTCGGCTTCTAGCATTACATGGTAATCAGTAAATAAAGCACAGTAGTAAAGGAATCACATCACTAATTTATTACATTAAAATTCCATTGTTCACAAATTACAGATAACAAGAACAATTACTAACCAAGTTTAATCTCACGATCACTTTATGGAAAGCAGTAAAGATAGGAAGTACACCAGACTATATCTCCGTGAACTCGAAAGGTAGATCTGTCTCCAGCGCTGGTCCTTCCACGTGATCTGAGCATGCATACTCAGGTCGTCAGAGCGACACAATAACAATATTATTATAAATAAGATGAAACAGGTAACTGAGGTAATACTAGTGTAAGAACATTGCAAGTAATCACTATGTCACTATATGATGCAGAATATGTTCTGTGTCCCTATCGGTCTCTAGGTCATTTTTGAAATCGCATAGTGGAAGGAGGATCATGTTTAACAGGAGTCTCGTACATACTCGAGACAACGGCCCACATGCTCGGGACATAACCCTGTCAGCCGGATCGCTAGATCCTACCTAATATATATATCACTGCTCGAATGATCATCCTCTAAAACACGGTCCCGCTAAATACGATTCTCTTTCCACTTCGATTTCCCCTTTATTCCCAGGTTTACACTATTTGTGATCTTGATTCAGTCGTGTACAAGTATACCAATGGCACGGTTTTATCACTGCTCACTGTATCAATCACTGTCACGAATATTCACTTCCCATTGGTATACTCGTTGTTCCCCTCCGAAAGACGGCGCGACTGGCGTCTCGCCTGAAATTCGGGGCAGATGCTAATTGGTGCTATCCGTCCACCTCTCCGAAGATGCCAAGTTGATTTATGGCACCATGTATCGAAGGTTTGAACGGATGCGTCCGATGTAGCAGACTTCGTCAGATTCCCCTTCGCTTGAGGGGTTTTTGATTGTGGGGACGCTCTTCCCTGCAGGCGCAAGCCCCTGCAGTTAATTACGCTACCGCATTGCGGTAACAACTTTCTCCTTCTCCAGATGGTCACTTCGTGTCGTGAGTGTTTGTTTTGTGTTTTGTTGCCCGTGGATTGTATACGGAGACTGAGTTATGTCGTCGCCCGTAGGGCGTGGACTAGTCCAAATCCGTATTATCTTAGATTTGGGTTTGGGGGTTTGGGTTTAAGGATACGTTAGCCTCATTTGAGACTAAGATCGACTTAAACGTTTGTTAAGGATACGTTAGTCTAGCTTTTAGACTAAGATCAACTTAACGGGATCGTTTAGATCCAACAAGAGAGCAATAAAAGGGGGGCTCTGTTGTTTAGTTTAGTGACGTTACGGTCGGTAGGTAGTTTAAGGACATTGCGGTCCATGGGTAGTTTAAGGACATTGCGGTCCATCGTTAGTTTTAAGACATTGCGGTCAAGGTTAAGGACCTCATAGTCCATGGGTTTAAGGACCCCACAGTCCGTTGTTAGTTTTAAGACATCTCGGTCAAGGTTAAGGACCTCATAGTCCATTAGTTTAAGGACCCCACAGTCCGTTGTTAGTTTTAAGACATCTCGGTCAAGGTTAAGGACCTCATGGTCCATGAGTTTAAGGACCCCACAGTCCGTTGTTAGTTTTAAGACATCTCGGTCAAGGTTAAGGACGTCATCGTCCATGAGTTTAGGGACCCCACAGTCCGTGTCAATGTGTGGTCATCGGGACCCATCACCTCTTTGAAGACGTTGAGGAATTACAACGCCAAGTATCAAAGGAGTGAAGAGATATACCCTTGAACCGGGGTGGATTAAATAGTCTTTGGCCCAATTTGGGATCAAGACCAATTAATTATATTATGAGCCCATTAGCCCAGTTAAATTTGAATTGAGGACTTATGGCCATCTTGGGCTAAGTCCAATCATGTTTGGAATATTGGCTTCCTGTTGGTCCATTGAAGGAGAGGCTTTGCCTCTGACTATTTAGCCAATTGTGCTAATGTTAATTCTGCAATGTTGAACACTGGGATCAAGTTAGTGTTCTAACACTAAAAGACAGTTGGTGTTAAACACCAGCAACAGGGGGTTCAAATTAGTGTTAAACACTAGAGCAAATCAGTGTCAAACACTAGCAGCAGAGGCTTCAAATTAGTGTTAAATACTAAGAAATTCAGTGTTAAACACTGCAAATAAAGTTCTTTGATTAGTGTTGAACACTAAGGCCAAACAGTGTTTTAACACTGGATTTAGGGGTTCCAATTTAGTGTTAAACACTAAGGCAAGAGGGGTCACGTGGTAGCACGTGAGGGCGCCCTCCCTTCATTTGTTCTGCTGAGAATATCGCTCTTTTGGAGCATCACGTGCCATCACGTGACGGGCATTTAAATGCTTGTATGTTAAAGCTTCTGCCAAAGGTCACGTGGGTCACGTGAGGCACTGCCTCAAAGGGCCTTTTCTGTGGATCTTTTCGGGGGTCACGTGGTGGCATGTGACCCTGCCTCTATGTATGTTTTTTAGAAAATCTGTTAATCCCTTTCAAGAATTAAATTCTTAGTAGGGTTGAACCCTAACAATAATTTTAGAGGAATTAAATTCCTATTTCCTTTTGAAGATTTATATTCTGGGATAGAGTTGAACTCTGAATTTTCTGTAGGAATTAAATTCCTCATTTATGTGAAGAACTGCATTCTATCATAGGGTTAAACCCTAATAACAGCTTTAAGGAATTAAATTCCCTCTATTTTAGAGAATTATGAGATTCTGTCATAGGGTGAAACTCTAATTTCTTCCTTTTTTTTTATAGGAATTAAATTCCTGTTATTTTTCTAGGGTTGAACCCTGATTTTAATCACTCTGAAGGAATTAAATTCCCATAACATAGGGTTAAACCATAATTTTATTTTAAAGGAATTAAATTCTTATAGTTCTGTGAGAATTAAATGCTCAAGCTTCCATTCCCTCTCTATGCTTTGGATCTGCATGGCGGGATCTCAACCCAATGAGAATTAAATTCTCAATTCAAGGGAGGATTTGCACTTTACAGATCCTCCACTAAAGAGAGAACTATGTTCTTCTGTTTTATATCAGAGTTAAACTCTGTTGAGAATTAAATTCTCTTTTCTTTCAAAAAGCCTTCCCTTTCTTACCTAGGGTTTTCTTTTGCAGAAGATCCAAATTCCTCTAAAGTATCAAGGCTCTCTCTTTTTTTTTCTTTTGTGTATCGATCCCTCTGCATATATATCTCTCTGTGTGTCTCTTGGCTCCTATTTATAGGAGAAGCAACTGAATCAATTAGTTTTTTGATGAATCTTTCTTCGAGAGATTTGATTTGTATTCACCATTCGTTTGGACCTTTGGATTGTTAGGTGAATTTTATTCACCATTGGATTTTAAATCCAGAGATTTTCCTTTGTTATTTCGGTTAGATTTTAAGGGGAAATCTTTCCAAATTCAAGATTTTTCCATAGATAGGTGATATTTAAGAATCTTTAAATTTTTAATTCAATCGGTTCCTTTGGAAAGATTTGAGAGGTCTTTTCTCAGAATTTAATTCTGTTAACAGATAGGCTTTGAAAGCGAGTCACGTGTGGGCACGTGACCCCCTTGGAACAAGCCCTCTTCTTCTTTTTGCGCTCAGCCTTCTGGCCGCTGCTTAGCCGTCACGTGCCACCACGTGACCCCTGGTCACGTGTGAGCACGTGACCCTCGTCTGGATCCTTTTTCTTGATTTAACCGGGGAATGAGTCTGCTGCTTTTAAATGTCACGTGCCAACACGTAACCCCTGGTCACGTGTGAGCACGTGACCTCTTCTGAAGCCTTTTCCTTGATTTGATCAGGGAACCGATGTGCCTTTGAAGCCGCTTTTAAATGTCACGTGCCAACACGTGACCCTGGTCACGTGGGAGCACGTGACCCTTTCTGATGCCCTTTTCTTTGATGTAGTCGGGAAGCTGAATCTGCCTTGCCGATGCTTTTAGATGTCACGTGCCAACACGTGACTGCTGGTCACGTGTGAGCACGTGACCCTTTTCTGAAGCCCCTTCAGTAGGCTTTCCTGATTTTAAATCAGGAAACAAATGCCCCCACAGCGTTGTTCTCACGTGTCTGCACGTGAGTGCAACGCTGTCACCTTTTGTGACCGTTGGATTCTTCTAGGGATTTGGGCAGATGAAACGTTTCCATCACCTCCTATAAATATTGGGGTCTTTTCAAAGACGCCTCCACTTTGCTCATCTTCTTCCTTGCAAACTTTCTTCTCTTGAGAATTTAATTCTCTTTTCTTAGAGCTTAGTTCTCTGTCTTGAAAATCTTCCAGAGTTTAACTCTGTTCGAAAAGACTTTTCTCTTTAGGTAATGCTCTCATATGAACGAAGAGCTCTCACATTCCTCTGGATTTTAAATCCAAAACAGGGGTTTCTACCCTTTTCAATATGAACCCATTTTCCCTTAAGTTTTTTCCACTGGAGTATGGAATAGGACTTTCAACGGTAGATCCTTTTAGGGTTCATATGATCTTTAGGGAGATAATGGTGACGGTTAAGATCTATGGAATTTAATCCTATCCAAAAGAGTTTTTGGGAATTTAATTCCCTTTTTCTTAATAAGGAACTCAATTTCTTCACATGGAGGCTTCTTGGGGTCTCTTGACCCGAGGCTGTCCTTCTGCAATTAATGAAACAGGAGCTTTGTAATGATGTCTTCTGTGGGAATTTAATTCCTTTGATCCTGTTGGATCTGTTGTAGAGCCCGAGACAGATTTGTCCTCTAGGGGGAATGTGTAGGGTTACTTGAATCTCATTCTTTATTTAATGAGGATATTCCCTCTGTTTTATTATAACTGCTTGGTCTCATTATTAATGAGCCGTCATCTTGATTCTGTGGGGCCCATATGTTTTGTAGCCAATGGTCCCAAAAAAATCTACTGTTGCTTTCTTTAGCTAGTCTTCATGTTCATGCATGGATATATATCGCTGACTTTGCTTTTAACGGTCTTCTTTTATTGGATTTCAGGTGCGATGGCTTCTGTTCCATGCTTTCCCTTTTCTCGCTCGGAGGCTGCTTTTCCTCAGTCACCATCTGATGAGGAAGCGATGGCGATGATCCGGGCCCATGACCCGAACTGCACCAACTTACTTCAATGGGGGTCTTGGTATAGTCATATTATTCAGGGTCGCCGGAGTTTCCTTTGCGCGGTACCGACAGAGCCCACTTTCCCATTCTTACCGATGGACCCTCCGAGAACGGTTTTTGCTGTGGAAATGCCCAACTGGACTCCAACGGGGAGGCTCGAGCCTTCGACGACCGGTATTCCGAACCATCCAATCCCGGCCATAGATACTTGGGGCGACGTATTTGCCAGGGTGAGGCCCACCCGTGGGGGCAAATTTATAAGATAGGGCTCACTCCTCGACACCCTACGGGCTACCTTCTCTGGGCTCGCTACATCCTTTCTGCCCATCGTGCGCGGCTGCAAAAAGTCGGGCTTTATCAGGCAATATACGCGTCACTCTTCCAATATAAGTCCCCGCATGTCTGGTGGGTTAAGGCATTTTTGAACCAATGGAATCTTCCCACCAACACTTTCATTCTAGGAGATCGCGAGGTCTCGATCTCTCTGGCAGAATTCTATGACATCTCGGGGTTGCCAATCAGGGGTAGTCTGTATGAGGAGTTGCTGCCTTCTGACGAGTACATTTTTGAACCCGAGCCCGCCCCAGTTGACGGCCTGTCCGCTGAGAATGCCGTCCGCCACAAGCGTCCCAGTTTAATCAAGGCGCTAGGTATCTTCGACCGATTATTCACCGAATCCGAAGAGCAGGGTGTTACTTTCAAGAGCTTCATTGCTCGTTTCCTTCGCGAGGACGCCTTATCGAAGACAGCCCCGAAGTTTGCAAACATGAAAGACCCCTTTGGGTTTGGCCCGAAGAAACTGCCAACTAATGAATCGGATCTGCCGCAATACTACATTCCCATAATGTCGCCGACGTCTTTCGAATCCATCGCAGCTCCCGGCATGGATGAGGAGACATTCTTCGTGGGGTTTGTTAGCGTCTGGCTCAGTTGGTTTGTCATCCCCATGCATCGTCGCTTTATAAGAGCTTCGGTTATCTATCCGGCTTATCGTATTGCTGAGGGGACGCGGTTGGCCATCGGCATCCCAGCCTTGGCGCACCTTTATCATGGGTTGGGCACCGCAGCTAATACCTCTACTCCTGGCGTGGATGTGGTAAACTTTTTGCTTCATTATTTCACGTCCTGGATCGAAATGCACGTTGGGGGCTTTTGCTATGCATCAGAGGCCTGCATTCTACGACGCCTACACTTTCCCTCGGCTTATGCGATTGCTGGATGCTTCTGCCGTTGACCCAACTCAATTCGGGGCTATTCAGGCGTTGATTTCTCCTTACGCTACTGCCGGCGGATTAATATTTAATGATCGGGTCTTATCTTCTTCCACGGGTTCGGCCTAGCCGCTTTGGGACCGGTCGAAAGATGACGTGCCCACTTTGAAGCCCCGGGAAGCCGCGCACTTATATGCAATCAGACCGGGTTACCTGGTGTTTCGTCAGGACAGTGCGGCTCTCTTTATGCGGTACAATCCGCATCGCTTTGCCCAGCAGTTTTGCTATGATCAGGGCGTCCCGTTTGAAGCTTTCATAATCGCGCCGGTTCCTTCGCTCGAGGCCGTCCGAGATGCCGCCCACCACTTTGTGAGGCTGAACACCGGTTCTCAGTTCATGATCCCCGATGGTGACTACATTCCCCGATGCGTGGGGTCGTTTACGGGCTGGTATCTCCATCGGGTGAACCCGGTTATTATTGAGGAGAGAAGGGTGCTTCTTGGCCATGGCGCCCCTATTCAGGTTCCGGCCACGGGAGCCATGCTGCGACCACGTGCCCCAGTCCGCTTTCCCCTGAGGGATATCGGCACTGCGATTATTCCTGGAGAGTCAGGAGTAGATCTTACTCCAATAGTTGGTATGCCCCTGGATACTCGGTCGCGGGGTAAACGGGCTCCGGTAACAGTACCCCCACCCGAGGCAGCACCACCCTCCGTGTCATCGACGATGGCAGTGTCATCTCCAGTTGTGGCCCGGGGGGAGGGTGTTGAGGGCGACGTGGGCCAACGCCGCACTAAGGCTTCGAAGGGAAAGAGACGGTCGTCCTCGGCGACTGGTTCTGGGTCCAAGCGTCGAAGGAAGGTGGCTACTAATTTGCTCGACTCTTTAATGGAGTCTGAGCCCATCCTTGAAGATGAGCCGTTGGCCTTACCGGAATCAAACGCTGAACTACTTTTTACCAGTTCAGCCGCCGAGGAAGCTGCACAGTTGGCTGAGGCTATAAGGCGTTCCAAAGACGTATTTCAGAACGCCAGGGTTCCGAAGAAGCCCTATCCTGCTGTAATCTTTTACGAGGACCCCTCGTGGATTCGGCGGCGATTTATAGGCCCTTTGGAGGAATGGGGGGAAAGGGCCTTGAAGCAGGCTGTCTCAGAGGACGCGGCGGACGCACTCTCTTTATGGACCGGCGGCCATGAGTCTACTCTCGAACCCCGGCGAGCACGCCTCCTTGAGAAGGAGCAACGGCTTGAAGAAGCCATATTGAGGGCTTCTTTACGTATTGGTATGCCTTTATACTTCTTTATAGCATTTCAGATTGTTTACGCCTGCATGCCTGTATCTTTATTCTTGTGTGAATTGTGCAGAATCTTCGACGCTGGGGGAGCTCCCTACGGGCTCGTTGGAGTTACAGCCTGTCGAAATTCCCGATGAAGCGTTGCTCGACGTGGAGGGGGCTGATGAGGCTGCTCCTCTTGCAATAGAGCCTCCAGTGGCAGTTCCTGATCATGAAGCGCTTGCTTCTTTGGGGGAGGCTCCTTTGGTGGTTGCCGCCCCAATGACTCTTCCCTAGGGTGGCCCGGAGGCTGGGAGAGAGGTAATCGGGACTACCCTCCCTTTGTTGGAGCTCGACGTCACGGCGGAGGCCGTTGAAGCCGCAATCCCCCTGGCTCAGAATGGGAGGAGTGTTGAAGGTAACCTTCTGAATTTTAAATTAGCAGCCTTTCCGTTGTCTGAACTCTTTTGTTTTCTCAGAATTACGCGATTTGGCGGCCTCTATTGTCGATCTGTCTCCCCGGCAATCCTTTCAGCGTCTGCTGGAGATGGCAGCTCCACAAGCGATATCCCCCCAACGCATTGTCCTCTCATCCGGGCAAGGTTGGTGTCATCCATCACTTCTCATAGCATCGTCGTTATTTTGCATATTGACATTGATGTTTTTTACAGTTTTGGAGGCCGATGATAAGGTCGAGGTTCTCGAAGGGCCAGGGGAACCTTCAGCTCCTACTTGCACGACTGTCGATAAGCGACATTTCATCATACTCTCATTCGTTCTTTGCTTAAGAATTTTACTGACATCTTCCAAATTTGAACAGCTCTGCCAGTTTCCACGGCGTTGGAGTCGCGCATCGTGATGCCGCCCGGCCCTTATGCCTTGCGGGCTTCAGAACGCTTGGCCCAATTAAGCCTTGTCTCCTTATCATCTTTGATTGAGGAGCTCCGTGCTGGCAGCGCGACCACCGCTGAAGCGTTTGCCGCCGAAGCTAACGGTTCTCTTCCTTTTCTTGCCACCTACCATAGCGAAGAAGTGGTGCGAGTCTGGGTGGAGTTCTGTCGGCAGGTGGAGGCTCGCTTGCACGCCCTTGAATGTTCTCACCTTTCCTCAGAAGCCGTGGCTGCAAAAGCGGAGTTGCGGGGTCTGATAGCACGATGCGCGGCCAATATGACGTCATGCGAGAAGAGGCTTGGCCGCAAATTCTCGGAAAGGGAGCTAGCTTCCAAGGCGCTGAGCGAGCTTCGCGCCACTCTTTCCGCCAAGGCCAACAAAGCGTATGAACTCTGGCGGGTGCTTCAGGAGTCCATCAAAGAGGTGGTGGCTCTCGACAAAGCTGCCACGTTCACTCGTGAAAGGGTCGAGGCTCATAAAGCCACCGAGAAAGAGCTTGAAGCTCGGCTTGCTTCGTATCAGGCTCAGCAAGCTCAGGCGGAGGCTCGTCTTTTGGAGATCTTGCGTCTTGAAGCCGTGGCTCAGCAACAAAATGATGAGCTGGTAAAATTACTACACCGCCCGCCTGCTTGAGGACTTGTATCTTTTCCCTTTTTTTTGTACATACTCATGGATGAGAGTATCTTCTTTTTGTTTCTTTCATGAATTGTACTTTGTATCCATTTTGGTTTATGAATAAAAGATACTTTTTTCTTCTCAACGGCGTGTCTCTTTTCATTGAATGTGTTTGCGGACAATTTATCTTGATCTCCTTGCAGGGCAGCGATGGCTTAGGATTCAGGGTTAAGGTCTGCTTCCTAAGACTTCTGCGCTTTATGAGCCACGAGGGTCTCATAAAGAGTTTTTTCTCCCTACAGGTCGAGAGGATCCCATAGGTGTAAGTTCTTCTTAGGAATCGTGAGGATTCTTAAGCGAGTTTTCTCTTGAGAGTCGTAAGGATCTCACAAGAGAGTTTTCTTCCTTGCAGGTCGTGAGGACCTGCAAGTGCTGGATGTGGTCACCCTTATTCGTGTTTCACGGAGTCAGGGGTTTCTCGAGACATCGTAGTTTAAAGACGTCGCGGTCAAGGTTAAGGACCTCATAGTCCATGGATTTAAGGACTCCGCAGTCCGATGTTAGTTTTAAGACATCACGGTCAAGGTTAAGGACCTCATAGTCCGTGGATTTAAGGACTCCGCAGTCCGATGTTAGTTTTAAGACATCACGGTCAAGGTTAAGGACCTCATAGTCCGTGGATTTAAGGACCCCACAGTCCGATGTTAGTTTTAAGACATCACAGTCAAGGTTAAGGACCTCATAGTCCGTAGATTTAAGGACCCCACAGTCCGATGTTAGTTTTAAGACATCACGGTCAAGGTTAAGGACCTCATAGTCCGTGGATTTAAGGACCCCACGGTCCGATGTTAGTTTTAAGACATCACGGTCAAGATTAAGGACCTCATAGTCCGTGGATTTAGGGACTCCACGGTCCGATGTTAGTTTTAAGACATCACGGTCAAGGTTAAGGACCTCATAGTCCGTGGATTTAAGGACTCCACAGTCCGGTGTTTGGTTGCAGGGACCCGTCACCTCTTTGAAGACGTTGAGGAATTACAACGCCAGGTATCAAAGGAGTGAAGAGATGTACCCTTAAACCAAGGTAGAATCCGTAGGGAATCGGGGTGGTTGATCGTTAGTTTTAAGACATTACGGTCAAGGTTAAGGACATCATAGTCCGTGGATTTTAAGGACTCCACAGTCCGGTGTTTGCTCTGGATGCTTCACACGGGTTCACTACCGTGCTTGGCGAGGACCAGGCTCCGCTCTGGGCGTTTTCCGCGGGGTCAAAGAGTGACGTTATCCACGTTCCACGTAACCAGGAATTTTGCACTAGATGCCTCACACGGGTTCACTGCCGTGCTCGGTGAGGACTAGGCTCCGCTCTGGATGCTTCACACGGGTTCACTGCCGTGCTCCGCGAGGAGCAGGATCCGCTCTGGACGTTTTCCACGGGGTCAAAGAGTGACGTTATCCGCGTTCCACGTAACCAGGAATTCTGCACTAGATGCTTCACACGGGTTCACTGCCGTGCTCGGTGAGGACGAGGCTCCGCTCTGGATGCTTCGCACGGGTTCACTGCCGTGCTCTGCGAGGACCAGGATCCGCTCTGGACGTTTTCGACGGGGTCAAAGAGTGATGTTATCCGCGTTCCACGTAACCAGGAATTTTGCACTAGATGCTTCACACGGGTTCACTGCCGTGCTCGGTGAGGACTAGGCTCTGTTCTGGAAGCTTCACACGGGTTCACTGCCGTGCTCTGCGAGGACCAGGATCCGCTCTGGACGTTTTCCACGGGGTCAAAGAGTGACGTTATCCGCGTTCCACGTAACCAGGAATTTTACACTAGATGCTTCACACGGGTTCACTGCCGTGCTCGGCGAGGACTAGGCTCCGCTCTGGGTGCTTCACACGGGTTCACTGCCGTGCTCTGCAAGAACCAGGATCCGCTCTGGACGTTTTCCACGGGGTCAAAGAGTGACGTTATCCGCGTTCCACGTAACCAGGAATTTTGCACTAGATGCTTCACACGGGTTCACTTCCGTGCTCGGCGAGGACTAGGCTCCGCTCTGGGTGCTTCACACGGGTTCACTGCCGTGCTCTGCGAGGACCAGGATCCGCTCTGGACGTTTTCCACGGGGTCAAAGAGTGACGTTATCCGCGTTCTACGTAACCAGGAATTTTGCTGATCGTATCCGCATTTCACGGGATGGGGGTTTGACTGTTGGTGATATGTATATCACCGAGCCATGGAACTGGGAGTTGCCGTTGTTCCGCTTAGCTTAGAGTTGTGTCCGTTGTTACGAGACGAGTGCTGAGATGATCTCTAAGTCATTCGCGGCCCGTCGAGATTTCGCTTCTTCTCATGATGAAACTTGGAGGAGAAGTATGATCCCCTTTTTGTTTACGCCCTTGGATTGTATACAGGGTGTGATGGAACATCACCTGTAGGGCATAAATTGAAACTTTTCTTTTATGTTTTATTTCTTTTTCCGCGATGCTCTATTATTTCAGCTTTTATATCGCGGAGGTCGCGATTGCCCTATCATTTCGGCTATTTTTCGCGGTGCCCAATCATTTCGGCTATTTATTTATTCTCTACTCGATGTTTTTTTATTGCGAGTTGCCCCATCATTTCTGCTATTTTTCATGCATACATTTTTACTTGCTGCTTTTTATTGCAATTTGCCCCATCATTTCGGCTATTTCGTATGCATGTGTGGCTTGCTAGCTTTTTCGCCGCAAGCTTGGATTTTAGATACCGATTTCGGCATCAGCACCGCTACAACTGGGATGTTGCCAGGAGCGAATCATCATTTGCCTCTGTCAATGTTGAACAAAGGTGGCTTAGTAAACAGGGTTAAGGGTCCTGTCGACCCAGGCTTTTGACTTCATGAGCCGTAAGGGTCTCACAAAGGTATCTCTCCCTACAAGTCGTGAGGATCTTATAGGTGTATTTTCTCCCTAGGAATCGTGGGGATTCCTAAGTGTATGTTCCTCTGCGAGTCGTAAGGATCCTACAAGAGGGCTTTCTCCTTATAGGTCGAGAGGACCTACAAGGGTTGCTAATCATATGGACATATCCCTAGTCACGAGTGGGACTTTGCTGGGGAAATGTTTATTCGCGCCCGTGGATTGTATACAAGGGTCAATATGGAGCCGCTTGTAGGGCAATGTCGAAGGTTGTGGGAGTTGCTTAAGCACAGGTTCAGGTCTCTGTAACTTAAGACTTTCAAGTCTTATGAGCCGTGAGGGTCCCATAAGAGAGTTCTTCTTACGAGTCGTGAGGATCTCGCAAGTGTAATTTCTCCCTAGGAATCGTGGGGATCCCTAAGTGTGTCATTCCCTTGTGAGTCGTAAGGATCCCACGCGGGTGGTTTCTCCTTACAAGGTCTGTAACACCCGAGCCCAATAATACTATTTATATTACTAGTTGAGGGTTATTTATTGCTCATTCCAATTATCCTGATTATCTGGTGGTTATTGCTAAATTTTAACCGGTTAAGTCATTTTGGCACATAACAAATTTTAAATCCTAAAATGAAATTTAAAATATCCATGTTGGCCTACTCGTCGCCACTAGTCGCGTGGTAGTGTCCGCGTGTCGAGATTCCGTCCCGTTTGGCTAAACGGGCAAGCTTGGACGACTACGCGCGCGTGCAAGTGTCCGACTTGGGGGCATGCATTTTAATCATTAAACACCTCTTTTCAAAATTTGGAACCCGCTTAAAATCCTATAATTTGAATTTGGAACATTTGGGCGCAACCCGGGCGCGATTTGGAAATGTTTCATTTCGCGCCAAAAAGGCCCATTTAATTTAATATCTTTAAACTAATATTTATACGAATATATTCGTTAACAGTTAAAATCCCTACTAATCTTTTAATTTTTTGATTTCCTAAACCTCCCCAGCCAATCGGGTGGCTCCATTTTCTCGTGGGCCCCGCCTTCCCTTTCTCTCTCTCTCTCTCTCACTCTAAATCCTTTCCCTCTCTCTCTCCAATCTCTCTCTCTCTCTCTTCCTATATTTAAATCCCCTTTCTTTTCCATGCATCCGCCTCCGCTGCTCATCTTCTCCCCACGAGAACCCCTCCAAGCCCTAACCCTAGCCCTCGTACTCGCCGTCGCCGCCCTCGCCACCACGAGCCCAGCCGCACTCTCTTCCTCCTTCTTCCGTTCATCTCCCGCGCCTGCACCCAACCCCCGACGCCATCACTCGGCCGCGGATCCCGCCGTCGACGTCGCCTCCAGCCACCGACGACGCGCGCGACTCCCTCTCCTCCTCCTCGTCACAACCTCGTCGTCGCCTTCCCTCTCCCCTCGCCGGACCACCAACAGACCCGAGCCCATAGCCCCATCACCTACCCTCTGCAGTTCGCCGGAGAACGCGCCGTCGACCCTCGTCGACGTCACCCGCGCCACCTCCGACCACCTCCTTCTCCCCTCGACCACCAGAGCCGACCACCACCCTTCTCTACTCGTCGCAACACCCTCTCCAGCGAACCCCGAGGCTGTTCAGGCCTTCGCAGCCGCCGTCGCTGCCTCGCCGGCGTTCCAGCACCGTCGAGCTCGCCGGGGGTACCCTGGTATCTCTCT
This sequence comes from Agapanthus africanus, assembly GCA_030015575.1. NCBI lineage: Eukaryota > Viridiplantae > Streptophyta > Magnoliopsida > Asparagales > Amaryllidaceae > Agapanthus > Agapanthus africanus. The sequence continues at coordinate 553,235,714 of JASDDO010000001.1, forward strand.
GTAAGCTTCCTCATCTTCCCTTTTGTGCATTAACCCCCAGCTGATCGTATTAAGTTTATCATTGTTGCTAACTTCGTTGCCGTTGTTTTTGCCGGAATCCGACCGTGCCGTCTTTGGAACCCAACGCTCCAGCGAAGTACCCTGGTCCGTGTGATCCTGTTGTTCTCTGTTGGGACTCGACCCGTGGCCCGTGCACCCATATCGTGTTTTCTGCCGACATCGCATCCGTGTTCCGGTTTGCAAAACCGTCGAGGCAAGTATCTGAATACTTGCTTTAACATGCTAGCGTGCGAGATCTAGTCTTGCCATGCAGTTGAATATCATACTTTATAATACTACAACTTAATGATGGTAATTGATATTATATTATAAGTTAGAATTGACAGTTGCAGTTATCTTTAACATGGAATCGTTATAATAGTTTCTCGTAATTAATTAACCCACTATCAATCCATATTTCAACTAAATAAAACAATTGGATCATATCTGCTTAATTGTTAAATCATTCACGAGACAATTATTATACTTAGCGTAAATTCATGTAGCTTCATTACTTTATGATTGTGGATATTGCTTCACCTTGTGGCTTTTGCACCCCAAAGGTGCGTGAACCTATTAATAAGAGAATACAAAGCATCACTGTGTTTACATGGAGTAATTTACTGTTCCTGCTGTTGTTCCTTAATCGTTACTATACCTGTTATCAGCATACGTTTGATTGCATCATATATTGACCCGATTTTGATTCACCTGACACATGTACTGATACACCGGACATGACACCCAATACATACTGACCCAACCTATTGGACTACAACATGACTTGGGGTTCTTTTGGACCATTCCTGCTGTCTATCCAGACAGACCTACTTTTGATCATGCGTTGGCATTGATCCTTGACTACTGAATACCTGACCTGACATATATAACTTGAGGGTATGGGGAAATCAAAGATGAACCTGACTTGTAACTCGACAGTTCACTACCGTTCGAGTGTACACATTCCTATTCTGTGCCTAACGGCATGTCTCGGTTTCGACCGAGAATATTGTGGCCGTGATCCCGGGTATGTACGGGGTAATACCGAGTGTACACATTCCTATTCTGTGCCTAACGGCATGTCTCGGTTTCGACCGAGAATATTGTGGCCGTGATCCCGGGTATGTACGGGGTACTACCGAGTGTACACTTTCCTATTCTGTGCCTAGCGGCATGTCTCGGCTGCAGCCGAGAATATTGTGACCGTGATCCCGGGTATGCACGGGATACTATTGAGATACATCGACGATTCATCAAATTGATTTCAAAGACTATAGAGTAGAAACCTGATAGGACAGTTTAGTTACCACTGCACAATACCCTGCACTGTTATTTCCTAGTACTGCTTTATTCATGTTCATACCTGCATTGCTTATCACCATATTTGTTATATTATTTGGTTGACATGACGCGCTGACGTCTGGGTTTTGCATGGCCCAGATTCTTTACCACTGTCGCTGACCGAGCAGGAGTACTTCAGCCAGCAGGCTGATCTGTGAGTTCTGCAGTGGTTAGTTCATTTATTGCATTTTATTTCCAGGTTCGATCCCGCATTATGGGACGTACCTTTCCATTATTGTATTGGATCATTAGCTTCCGCACTTATTGTTTATTGATTCTTGTTATTATGGATTTGGACATGTATTAGATTAGCTTATTATCTTGTTCTTGATATCCTTACAACCGTAATGTGACTGTGGATGGATACTTCCTACCCACAGGTAGCATGGTTGGCTATGTCACGTGCCCAATCTTGCGTACTCTGGGAAGCGGGGCGTGACATGGTTCTTTTGGTATCAGAGCCATAGGTTAATTGGGTTGATTCTTTGTAGTTGGGTATTGCACCCGATACACGAATCAGAATACCCGTGATTAGGAAACATGTCCAGCCACCTTGACCGTTTTACCCTCCTTGAATCCTTCTTCCGGATCATGTCGACATGCAAACTTACTTTGCATTGTCAATTCGAAAACCTAACTTCTTGTTATCTTTAGGACTTAGGCGACTTGGGTGGAGTTAAGTAATTGCGGCTATGATACCGCGGCATAGCTACAATGCGGTACTCTATTTAAGTATCTTGGAGTTCTAGCCTTGATCCACATTCAGAATCTATCATCATGCTAATGTTGGGTGTTTTGAGTTCAGGATTATGACAGGTAAGAAGTTGAAGACGTACCAGAGGCGTGTGAACGAAGCCGCCATGCTTGGAGTGATAAGAGAAATGCTGGAAATCAAAGAAACAGACCGAGCTGATCCAGCAGCAAGCGGACTTGTTTCAGGAAGGTTTGCAGATCGTTCAGCAGTCTGTAAACGATGTTGGAACTAGACCAGTTGACCGAGTAAGGACCGTAGCAGATTTCAGACTTTTGGATCCGTCTACTTTCACTTTTCTGGAGGAGCCGTTGCCAGCCGAGCCGTGGCTAGCGACACGGAGAATTTGCTGATTGCGACACAGATTCCAGAGGACAAAGGAGTTGATGTGGTGCGCATTCAGTTAGTGGATTACGCCCGAGAGTGACGGCTTGTGGAGGAGACCCGCTTGCCCAAGCCGATCAGTTGGGCGAAGTTTTTCTAAGAACCCCCTGGAGAAGTTCTTCCCGCAGACTGCGCGGAGGAAAGGGAAGAAATTTATCGGACTAAGGCAGAATGGAGCATCCGTGGACGTGCATGCAGCGGAGTGGACGAGACTCAGTAGTCTCGCTGGACCTTTCGCGGCCAACGATGCAGACAGCAGTTGCGGTAAGGAAGCAGTTCTGTCGGGTCAGTCGAGTTTAGGGCTAGGCCGACAAACAGTGTTCTTGCAGCTATGGAAGTTGATAGTAATGAAGAGCCGGCAGTTGTTCGCGATTTTATAGATGTATTTGAAGATATCAGGCTTACCGCCGAGGCGAGACCTGGAATTCGCGATTGATCTTAGTCCTGGTACAGCACCAGTATCTAAAGCTTATTATCCGATGGCACCAGTGGAATTGGAAGAAGTTAAGAAACAAGTTGGTGAATTACTCGAGAAAGGTTGGATTCGAAGCAGCAACTCGCATTGGAGAGCTCCAGTTCTTTTAGTGAAGAAGAAGGATGGCACGAGAAGGATGTGCATTGATTATCGAGAATTGAACCGGGTGACTATTAAGAACAAGTACCCGATCCCTCGCATTGGAGAACTTTTTGAGCAGCTTAGTGGCGCGAGGGTATTCTCGAAATTGGATTTGCGATCGGGATATCATCAGGTCCGAGTAAAAGCAGAAGACATTTGCAAGACGGCGTTTCGAACTCGATATGGACATTTCGAGTATCTGGTGATGCCCTTCGGAGTGACTAATGCGCCGGCAATATTCATGGATTTGATGAACAAGATCTTTTCACCGTTCTTGGACCAGTTTATTGTGGTATTCATTGACGATATTCTGGTGTACTCGAAGAGTCCGGAGGAACATGCTGAGCATTTAAGGATCGCATTGCAGACGCTGAGACAAGAGAAGTTATTCGCGAAGATGAGTAAGTGCGAATTCTGGCTGGAAGAAGTGAAGTTTCTGGGGCATGTTGTGTCGGGAAATGGAATCGCCGTTGATCCCGAGAAGATTACAGCAGTTCGAGATTGGCCTATTCCAAAGAATGTTGCGGAGATAAGAAGTTTTCTTGGACTCGCCGGTTACTACAGAAGATTTGTGGAGAACTTCGCTCGTTTAGCTGAGCCGTTGACCAAGCTTACGCGTAAGGAGGTACCGTTTGTTTGGACGGATGGATGTGCATTGGCCTTCGAGACGTTGAAGCAGAAGTTGATAACCGCCCCTATCCTAACCGTACCAGATGATTCAGGAGGACTGGTGATTCATAGCGACGCATCCGGAAAGGGATTGGGATGTGTTTTGATGCAGAATGGGAAAGTCGTCGCTTACGCATCGAGACAACTGAAGACTCATGAGAAGAACTATCCGACTCATGACTTAGAGCTTGCAGCCGTGATCTTCGCCCTGAAGATTTGGAGACACTACCTTTTGGGCGAGAGAGTTGAAGTCTTTACAGATCACAAGAGTTTAAAGTATGTGTTCACTTAGAAGGAGTTGAACATGAGGCAACGCAGATGGTTGGAGCTGATGGCCGACTACGACCTCGATCTTAAGTACCATCCGGGAAAAGTCAACGTCGTGCCGGATGCGCTGAGTCGGTTACCAGCAATTCAGATATTGACTGCACAGAGAGAGATCATTGCGGATTTTCTGAGATTTGACTTGGAGGTTGTGCTACCACATGCTACAGGACAGTTGATGCAGTTGCAAGTACAGTCGTCCTTAGTTGAGAAGATTAAAGCGGCACAATCGCAGGATCCTAGACTGCAAAAGTTTCGAGAGCAGGTTGGAGCCGGACTACGAACCGATTTACTGATCCATGAAGACGGTTCGTTGAGATATGGTAGCCGTGTGTGTGTGCCAAAAGGAGATGTACGTGAAGAGCTTATGAAGGAGGCACACAGTTCAGCTTACTCTGTACATCCAGGAGGGACAAAGATGTACCGAGATATTCGACAGCATTTCTGGTGGGAAGGTATGAAACGGGAAATTGCTCGCTTCGTGGCTAAGTGCTTGGTGTGTCAGCAAGTCAAGGCTGAACACCAAAGGGTTGCTGGTTTGTTGCAACCACTTCCGATTCCTCAGTGGAAGTGGGAACATATAACCATGGATTTCGTGACAGCTTTACCGCGGAGTCCAAAGGGCAACAATGCAGTATGGGTGATTGTCGATCAGTTGACCAAGGCAGCTCACTTTATTCCTTTTCGGGTTGGTCAATCGACAGAGACTTTGGCAGAGCGGTACATGCAGGAGGTTGTCAGATTGCATGGAGTACCGGTAAGCATCGTGTCCGATCGGGACACTCGGTTCTTGTCGCACTTTTGAAGGAGTTTACAAGAAAGTTTGGGGACTCGATTGAAGTTTAGCACAGCTTATCATCCTCAAACTGATGGACAATCGGAGAGAACGATCCAGACCCTTGAAGATATGTTGAGAGCTTGCATGTTGGACTTCAAAGGTTCTTGGGAGGATCATCTACACCTGGTGGAGTTTTCGTACAACAATAGCTTCCAAGCGACAATTCAGATGGCTCCGTTTGAAGCGTTGTATGGTCGTAAGTGCCGTTCACCGGTTTGTTGGGATGATGTTGGTGAACGAAGGTTACTAGGACCAGATTTGGTGGTGCAGACAGTCGAGAAGGTGAATACAATCAGAAAGCATATGAAGGCAGCTCAAGACAGACAGAAGAGTTGGGCCGACACGTCAAGAAGACCTCTAGAGTTCGCCGTGGGTGATTTGGTATTCCTGAAGATATCACCGACTAGAGGAGTGATTCGCTTTGGAAGTCGGGGAAAGCTTAGTCCTCGATTCGTTGGACCCTTCGAGATATTGGAGCGTGTTGGAGAGGTATCGTACCGGTTGGCGTTACCACAGTCATTAGCAGGAGTTCATGATGTGTTTCATGTGTCTCAACTACGGAGGTATGTTCGTGATGAGACTCATGTCTTGGATCATTCGGAGTTGACTGTACGGGAGGACCTAACCTTTGAGGAGCGACCAGTTGAAATCAAGGATCGAAGAGAAAAGGTTCTTAAGAACAAGGTTATCCCTCTTGTGCTAGTTTCTTGGGGTAATCGATCGCATGGAGAATCCACTTGGAAGCGAGAAGACGAGATTCGGCAGAAATTCCCTCTCCTTTTCCAGTAGTTGGCTATCTTGTATTCTTGGAATTTCGAGGACGAAATTCTTTTTGTAGTTGGGTATGATGTAACACCCGAGCCCAATAATACTATTTATATTACTAGTTGAGGGTTATTTATTGCTCATTCCAATTATCCTGATTATCTGGTGGTTATTGCTAAATTTTAACCGGTTAAGTCATTTTGGCACATAACAAATTTTAAATCCTAAAATGAAATTTAAAATATCCATGTTGGCCTACTCGTCGCCACTAGTCGCGTGGTAGTGTCCGCGTGTCGAGATTCCGTCCCGTTTGGCTAAACGGGCAAGCTTGGACGACTACGCGCGCGTGCAAGTGTCCGACTTGGGGGCATGCATTTTAATCATTAAACACCTCTTTTCAAAATTTGGAACCCGCTTAAAATCCTATAATTTGAATTTGGAACATTTGGGCGCAACCCGGGCGCGATTTGGAAATGTTTCATTTCGCGCCAAAAAGGCCCATTTAATTTAATATCTTTAAACTAATATTTATACGAATATATTCGTTAACAGTTAAAATCCCTACTAATCTTTTAATTTTTTGATTTCCTAAACCTCCCCAGCCAATCGGGTGGCTCCATTTTCTCGTGGGCCCCGCCTTCCCTTTCTCTCTCTCTCTCTCACTCTAAATCCTTTCCCTCTCTCTCTCCAATCTCTCTCTCTCTCTCTTCCTATATTTAAATCCCCCTTCTTTTCCATGCAGCCGCCTCCGCTGCTCATCTTCTCCCCACGAGAACCCCTCCAAGCCCTAACCCTAGCCCTCGTACTCGCCGTCGCCGCCCTCGCCACCACGAGCCCAGCCGCACTCTCTTCCTCCTTCCTCCGTTCATCTCCCGCGCCTGCACCTAACCCCCGACGCCATCACTCGGCCGTGGATCCCGCCGTCGACGTCGCCTCCAGCCACCGACGACGCGCGCGACTCCCTCTCCTCCTCCTCGTCACAACCTCGTCGTCGCCTTCCCTCTCCCCTCGCCGGACCACCAATAGACCCGAGCCAATAGCCCCATCACCTACCCTCTGCAGTTCGCCGGAGAACGCGCCGTCGACCCTCGTCGACGTCACCCGCGCCACCTCCGACCACCTCCTTCTCCCCTCGACCACCAGAGCCGACCACCACCCTTCTCTACTCGTCGCAACACCCTCTCCAGCGAACCCCGAGGCTGTTCAGGCCTTCGCAGCCGCCGTCGCTGCCTCGCCGGCGTTCCAGCGCCGTCGAGCTCGCCGGGGGTACCCTGGTATCTCTCTGTAAGCTTCCTCATCTTCCCTTTTGTGCATTAACCCCCCGCTGATCGTATTAAGTTTATCATTGTTGCTAACTTCGTTGCCGTTGTTTTTACCGGAATCCGACCGTGCCGTCTTTGGAACCCAACGCTCCAGCGAAGTACCCTGGTCCGTGTGATCCCGTTGTTCTCTGTTGGGACTCGACCCGTGGCCCGTGCACCCATATCGTGTTTTCTGCCGACATCGCATCCGTGTTCCGGTTTGCAAAACCGTCGAGGCAAGTATCTGAATACTTGCTTTAACATGCTAGCGTGCGAGATCTAGTCTTGCCATGCAGTTGAATATCATACTTTATAATACTACAACTTAATGATGGTAATTGATATTATATTATAAGTTAGAATTGACAGTTGCAGTTATCTTTAACATGGAATCGTTATAATAGTTTCTCGTAATTAATTAACCCACTATCAATCCATATTTCAACTAAATAAAACAATTGGATCATATCTGCTTAATTGTTAAATCATTCACGAGACAATTATTATACTTAGCGTAAATTCATGTAGCTTCATTACTTTATGATTGTGGATATTGCTTCACCTTATGGCTTTTGCACCCCAAAGGTGCGTGAACCTATTAATAAGAGAATACAAAGCATCACTGTGTTTACATGGAGTAATTTACTGTTCCTGCTGTTGTTCCTTAATCGTTACTATACCTGTTATCAGCATACGTTTGATTGCATCACATATTGACCCGATTTTGATTCACCTGACACATGTACTGATACACCGGACATGACACCCTATACATACTGACCCAACCTATTGGACTACAACATGACTTGGGGTTCTTTTGGACCATTCCAGCTGTCTATCCAGACAGACCTACTTTTGATCATGCGTTGGCATTGATCCTTGACTACTGAATACCTGACCTGACATATATAACTTGGGGGTATGGGGAAATCAAAGATGAACCTGACTTGTAACTCGACAGTTCACTACCGTTCGAGTGTACACATTCCTATTCTGTGCCTAACGGCATGTCTCGGTTTCGACCGAGAATATTGTGGCCGTGATCCCGGGTATGTACGGGGTAATACCGAGTGTACACATTCCTATTCTGTGCCTAACGGCATGTCTCGGTTTCGACCGAGAATATTGTGGCCGTGATCCCGGGTATGTACGGGGTACTACCGAGTGTACACTTTCCTATTCTGTGCCTAGCGGCATGTCTCGGCTGCAGCCGAGAATATTGTGACCGTGATCCCGGGTATGCACGGGATACTATTGAGATACATCGACGATTCATCAAATTGATTTCAAAGACTATAGAGTAGAAACCTGATAGGACAGTTTAGTTACCACTGCACAATACCCTGCACTGTTATTTCCTAGTACTGCTTTATTCATGTTCATACCTGCATTGCTTATCACCATATTTGTTATATTATTTGGTTGACATGACGCGCTGACGTCTGGGTTTTGCATGGCCCAGATTCTTTACCACTGTCGCTGACTGAGCAGGAGTACTTCAGCCAGTAGGCTGATCTGTGAGTTCTGCAGTGGTTAGTTCATTTATTGCATTTTATTTCCAGGTTCGATCCCGCATTATAGGACGTACCTTTCCATTATTGTATTGGATCATTAGCTTCCGCACTTATTGTTTATTGATTCTTGTTATTATGGATTTGGACATGTATTAGATTAGCTTATTATCTTGTTCTTGATATCCTTACAACCGTAATGTGACTGTGGATGGATACTTCCTACCCACAGGTAGCATGGTTGGCTATGTCACGTGCCCAATCTTGCGTACTCTGGGAAGCGGGGCGTGACAAGGTCGAGAGGATCTTGTATGTGTCTTTTAACGAGGTTGCGCCCTTTCGGGTTTTCACAAACACTCGCTGGTAGTCCTGCTGTTTTTACCCACGGAGTCCTTTCGGGTTTTCATCCGTGCCCCTTTTGCTTATGGACATACAGTTTTTTTTTATTCTTTTTCTCTTTTTTTTTACAAGGTCGCGTCCTTTCGGGTTTTCACGAACACTTGCTGGTAGCCCTGCTGTTTTTACTCACGGTGCCCTTTCGGGTTTTCATCCGTGCCCATTTTGTTTATGGACGTACCGTTTTTTTTTGTTTTTTTTTATTTATATATTTTTTTCTTTCTCTCTCTTTTTTTATTCCTCTCGTCAGCCTAAGGATACTGTGGTAGTAGTTTAAGGACGTTTCGGTCAGTCGTTAGTTTAAGGACGTTTCGGTCCATCGTTAGTTTAAGGAAGTTTCGGTCCGTCATTAGTTTAAGGACGTTTCGGTCCCTCGTTAGTTTAAGGACGTTTCGGTCCATTCAGGGGAAGGCCGGCTACTGCTTATAAAGTCTGAGTTTAGGAAGATAGCGAGCGGACATAGTCGTCGTCATCTATCATTGACCTACGCTGTGGCTCATTAAGCGTAGTATTTCTTTAGGAAGCGGCCATTTATTGGCCTGAAAGGCCTTTCACCGTGCATGTCCATGAGTAGATAGGCTCCACCCTGGTAGACCTTGTCTATGATGTACGGGCATTCATAGTTCGGCTCAAATTTTCCCCGTTTGGCACGATTGGGGATCATAGGTCTTTTGACCACTAGTACGAGTTCGCCTTGGCGGAATGTCCTCGGCCTGGTCAATCTTTCGTACGAGCGCGTCATCTTTGCTTTGTAGGCCTCTAGATTTTTTTGCGCTATGAGCCGGGTTTCATCGAGGGCATCAAGCTCCTCAAGCCGAAGGTGAGCATTTTCTTCATCCGTCAGCTCGTAGTGGACTGCCACTCGTAGAGAGGGTAACTCTATCTCGAGGGGGAGCACTGCTTCCGTCCCAAATACCAACGCGTACGGCGTTGTGTTCGTGGCCGTCTTGAACGTAGTTCGATAGGCCAAAAGGGCCTCTTTCAGCCTCTCGTGCCAGTCTTTCTTATTTCGGGACACCGTCTTTTTTATGATCTTCGTCAGGGTCTTGTTGAAGGCTTCAGCTAGACCATTAGCTCGCGGATTGTAAACTGAAGAATATCTCCTGTCTATATTGTGCTGCTGCGCGAAGCGGCTAATCTTATGGCTTCTGTAGGCTGGCCCGTTATCGGAGATAATCCGCCGTGGAGTTCCAAACCGATAGATGACGTGCGTCTTGAAGAAGTGGAGGATATTCTCCGTCTTCACTTCCCTCAACGGTACTGCTTCCGCCCATTTGGAGAAGTAATCAATCATCGCCAGGATGAAACGATGTCCCCTGGACGATGCTGGTTCAATAGGGCCGACTATGTCAGTCCCCCACATTTCGAATGGCTAGCAAGCCACCGTTGGATGTAGTGGATTCGGATGCTGGCGGATAAAATCCCCGTGGATTTGGCACGAGTGGCATTGCTTCGCATACTCGAGGCAGTCCTGGATCATCGTGGGCCAGTAGTAACCCATCCGTTTAATTTTTAACTTCATCTTCGGGCCTGCTTGATGAGAACCACAGATTCCGTCATGAACCTCTTGAACGACTCTTTCTGCTTCGTCCGGTCCTAAACATCTCAGCCACAGAGAATCAAACGACCTCTTATACAGAGTATCATTGACGAAAGCGAAAGATAGAGCTCATTTCATGAGCTGATGTCTTGAGGACGCTTCTTCGGGGATTCGATGGGACTTAAAGTAGTCTATGAAGACCTCCCTCCAGTCCTCAGCCTTCTCACGGTCTTTTATTTGTAGGGTCGTTTGCTCAGTCGCGCCCTTTTCTTCGTATGACTCGGGAGATATTTCTGCTGGGGTGAGCACTCGACGGCTTTGTACCATGATTTTGACGTCATCGAGGTTCTCGTCAGCCAGTTCTTTAGCGAGCTTGGCTAGCGCGTCTGCTTTGCTATTTTCCGCACGTGGTATGCTTTCCAAAGTGTAGGAGGGAATTTGGGTCAATAGTTGTTGCACCTTTTCACCGTACTTCACCAACTCCGGTTTGCACGTTTGGTAGTCACCATTTACTTGACTAACGACCAGTTGTGAATCCCCGTAAATAAGGAGGTCTTCAATTCCCATGTCAATGGCGATCTTGAGGCCCGCTATCAAAGCTTCGTATTCGGCTTCATTGTTCGTCCTCGATTCCGTTAAGGAGAAAGCAAAGCGCATTATCCCTCCTTGTGGGGTTACGAAGATAAGGCCTACTCCCGATTTGATTATGGGGGTACATTGTTTGCACTTCTTCATGGAAGATGCCCCATCAAAATAGAGTTCCCATCGGGTATCACCGTCGCCGATCGCATCAAATGCATGTTCGTCCGGCAAATCGCAGTTCAGAGGAGAACCGGCAGGTACTGGATGCTCAGCAAGGAAGTCGGCAATGGCCTGGCCTTTCACTGCCTTGAGAGGTCGATACGTTATCGAGAACTCCATCAGGAGTAGAGCCCATTTAGCGAGTCGACCCGTCAATATAGTCTTTGACATCAAATATTTAAGAGGGTCCACCTTCGAGATGAGACGGACTTCGTGCGCCAATGCATAATGCCTGAGCTTTGTTATCGCAAAGATCAACGCCAGGCAGTGTTTTTCAGTGGGAGAGTAATTGCTTTCTGCCCCCAGCAGAACTCGACTTAAGTAGTAGAGTGCCCTTTCTTTTCCCTGGTCATTCTCTTGCGCCCATAATGCGCCTAAAGAACCTTCTAGGGCAGTTGTATAAAGAATGAGAGGCTTTCCCTTGACCGGCGCAGCCAACACTGGAGGGTTCCGCAGGTACTGCTTGATCTCGTCCAGTGCGCCTTGGCATTTGTGATCCCAAACGAATGGAGTTCCTTTCTTCATCAGGTGGCTGTAAGGACGGCACTTTCCTGAAAGATTGGCGATAAACCGCCGGATGTATGCGAGCTTCCCTTGGAGAGACCGCAACTGTTTGAGGGTTCTTGGCGGAGGCATTTCCATGATCGCCTTGATCTTAGATGGATCTATTTCGATACCTCGGTGTCGGATGATGAATCCCAGGAATTTAGCCGAGGAGACCCCGAACGCGCATTTGAGGGGATTCATCTTCAGATTATATTGCCGAAGGCGTTGAAATACAGTCTTCAGATGCTCTAAATGCTCTTCGTATGACATGCTCTTCACTACGAGGTCATCAATATAGCACTCGACGATGTCGTGTATGAGGTCATCGAAGATCTTTGTCATGGCCCTTTGATAGGTAGCACCGGCGTTCTTTAGACCAAAGGGCATAACCTTGTAGCAGAATATACCCAAAGGGGTTCGGAAAGCGGTGCGCTTCTGGTCTTCGGGGTGAATCTTTATCTGATTGTACCCTGATGAACCGTCCATAAAGGAGAAAACCTCATGAGTGGACGTGTTATCTATCATTAGCTCGGTTACTGGTACTGGGAAATCATCCTTCGGGCAGGCTTTATTGAGATCCCGGAAGTCCACGCATATGCGCACCATCCCATTTTTCTTCATTACAGGAACGATGTTGGCAATCCAGTCAGGATATTGGACTTCTTGGATAAATCCAGAATCGATCAGCTTCTTGACTTCGGCGTTGATGCTCATCTCAAGCTCAAGCCGCATCCTTCTCGGCGCCTGCTTGATTGGCTTGATATCCGGGGATATTGCTAATTTATGCACAACAATCTCCGGATCTAATCCCGGCATCTCGGAATAGTTCCACGCGAAGCAATCTTTATGCTGTAGAAGCACGTCCTTTAATGCAGCCACCCTTTCTTCAGATAGCCGCTCATTGACGAATGTCGGTCGCGGATCGTCTGCCGATCCCAACTCAATCTTCTTGAGGTTATCTGCAGTAGTATGTATGCCATATTCCAGTTCTTTCGGAGCCGGTGGAAATTCTGAGATTACCTCATTGTCATTGTTTTCGAAGCACCAAGGGAGCTCATCTATGTCCTCGGGCTCTTCTTTTAATATTGTAATCGTGTAACATGTGCGAATCCGCTTCCAAGATTGATGTGGATCTGGTTCTGCTTTTGCGGTTTTGGGTTCGTGCTTTTGTGGCGGCGTTGCCCTCCAGCTGCTGGATAAAGCAAATATGCCTTGTTGGTACTGGTCTTCGACCCAGTTCTTTAAGGTGAAGCAGTCTTCGATAGGGTGTCCTATGGCTCGGTGATAAGAGCAATAGCCCGGATAAGAAACCTCGTTAACTTGCTCAGGGTGCTTAGACTCCGGAAGTGCGATCATTTGATGTTTTATAGCGAGCTCGAGTAACTTCTTCGTCTTGTCTCAGGGGAAGGAATACGCTCGACTCATCTTCTTCATGAGGGACAAATCCGGGCCGCGCAATACCCGATCACGTAGCTCTCTAATCCTGCGTCGTTGTTGTCGGCTCTTCTTTCCGCTTCTTGATTTATTTCTGCCTCTGCATCGGGCCTTTTGTACAACGGGTTGACAGGGAGGAGCATCTTTGTCTTTTGCAGCCTGTTGAAAGAGACGTTGCGTCCTGGCCTTCTCGTAGATGGCCATCTCGCGGTTGTGGTCTTCCCGAGCCTTTTGACCTGCTTTCCTGATAAGCTTGTCCACTTGTTCTTCAAATGATGGACTCGGCACTTCGATTACGGGATCTAGTTTTGATGAAGGGTTGGCATTGCTGGACAGGGCGTTTTCCTCCTCATCGAAGTTATATATGGTGTAGCTGCCGTGGACTCGCTCTCGTTTCCCGGATCTCACATATCCAAGCCCAAGCGTTTCCATTCTCCTGTTGGGCAATTTGCGCTGAGTCCTAGGGACCTCCCAAATCCTGTTGTAGAACCGAGCTTGTCGAACAGTCTGTTTTAAGGGTATTCCTTGGCGCTTCAATAGCTTCTTCAGTCCATTTGTGTAATATCTGGGCAAACGGATGGGTTGGAGCCTGTCGAGTGTAGCATCCGCGCCATGTCATATCTCTTTCTCTACTCTCGTTTCTGTGGATTGGTAGAATAGGATCACCTTTTCACCCTTTCGCCTGGGAGGGACGTAAAACGTCTGCAGGTCCTGCACATTGTGAGCTTGAAGTGCGTCGAGATCTTTGTAGTGTTTCCGCGGCACCATGGTGATTCGCAAACTTTGATCATCGCCAGGGGATGCTTGTATTGACGGCCGACTAGAGAACACGGCATTAACCTCATCTTCCGAGTCACTTCCAAAGACCAACATGGGGGCGGACGGTCCCGGGTTGTTGCGCCGAGACGGCCCAGCGTAAACTTTCTCTTCTTCATCTTCGGTATCGCTCCCGAAAACAGGGATGGTGGCGGCGGCTTTGTTCTCCGGCTTGCGACACTTTTCTGTATCCTCGAAGTCTGGCAAAAAGTACTTCGCATCTTCATACTTGCGGACTTCGTTCATGGAGAATGGGTTCAGCTCACCTGTTATGGTATATTCGAAACCATCCTTGAAGTACTTCATACACTGATGTTGTGTAGAAGGGATGATGTTGTACTCGTGTAACCAAGGACGACCGAGCAGGGCGTTGTAGCAGGTCTTGGCGCCAATGACGTGAAACTTGATGTCCGTGACGAGCAGTCCGAAGCGTAATGTCAATATTACGGATCCGAGAGTCCGTGACGATTGGGAGTCGAAACCAGAGATGGTAATTTTTTCACGAGCGAGGTGCTGCACGCTCATGCAAATTTCCTTTAACACCCGAACGTTAAGGAGATTGACGGAGGATCCATTATCTACCAGGATCTTGCATATCTTGATATCATGGAAATATCCAGAGACATATAGGGGACAGTTGTGGTCGCATGTTCCGAGGAGAAGGTCTTCGTCACCGAAAGTGATGTCGGCCGTATGCACTTCTTCCAGTTCATCCTTCATCCTTTCCGCGGCGAGGAAGGCTTGGAATTGCTCGGGCTCTTGTAACGCCTTGATTAATGAATCTCGCGCTTGTTTGGATAATAGAAGGGCATCGAGAATGCTGAGCTGAGAAGGAAGCTTCCTTAGGTGCGCTAGAATGTTGTAGTCCACCTTACCCTTTCTGGGAGGGTCCTTGGTAGTCAGCTCTTTCATGACTTGGTCATCTAAAGTGATATCCTCAGTGACCTTTTCCTTCCCCTTATCTTTTCTATTTGCGGGCCCAAGATTCTTTTCCGGGAGCGTACGATTGCGCAGCTGAATGTTTTCGCAGGCCTCTGGTTCTTCCTCTTTCCCCAAGATGGATTCTTTAAAGAGAGAGCCCAGAGCCATTTCTTCATCAGAGTCGCTCCCAAAGGTGAGAACTTGTGACCCTCCGGCGTTAACCATGTAACAGTTGCCAGTAGTTCTGTTGTGCCCGTCGGCAGTACTTCTTTGTTCCCGACGAGTCCTGCGTTTCATGCGCTTAAAATGTTGCCGATGAGCAACATATCCCTGCCACCATATCCTAAAGGCGTCGCACTCCTCCGTAGGGTGTGAAATTTTCCGATGATATGCGCAATAATTAGGGTGCTTCTCCGCCCCATTGAGCGTGTTTTCTTCCGAGGGTGGTAGCTTCATTCCCATTGACATGGCTTTGGCAAACTTTTTCCTCGTCTTGAATATCTTTTTGTCTGCCTCGGATGCCTTTCGATCTGGCGGGAGTACTTCAACTCTTTCGTTTGGTCGCCTGCGTTTGGCTCCTTCCGATACGGCCATCTCACGCTCCTGATCCGCTTTACTCTTCAGACGAATCTCGTCTAGAAAGGCGTCGATCATTTTATCTGTTGGCCACACAAGCTCTGGCTCAGGCTGTGCCCCCAGTTTCTTAGTGCCAGGAGTTTTTTCATCGTCGGTAAACGAGTGGGAGATTACGTTACAACTCGCCACATATTCCTCGGATTCATCCGACGAACCCTCTCCATCATCTTCCTCTTGAAAGATGTGGTTGAGGAACTCTTGCAGCGTGACAGGAGTTTGCGCCTTTTGATTGTACTCTTCCAGCGCGTCAATTTGCTTCTGCAAGTTCGTGCGCTTGTCTCCAGGCTTCACGGGCTTCTTAGGTTTCTTCTTCTTTTTCTTCGAAGATTTTGACGGTAGGGCATGAGTACTTGGGCCATCACCACCGCTTTTTGTAGTTGGGCGCGGCCTCAGCATTCCTTTAATGATCTGGGGTTCCAGCGGGTCCTTCCATTCGACCGCCGGGCACGCATGAAGGTCCTTCAGCATTCTTTTGGTCCTAGTTGACAGCACGACCTCCCATGGAGCTTCCTCAATAAAGGAACAGGTTGCCCCCGGTGTATCTGCTTTCTTAGGAGCATGCGGCTGTGGTGGGTTCACCTTCCACTTTTCAGACAGCGCAAACTTCCCCTGGAGGTATTGATCTTCAATCCATCCTTTGAAGACGAAGCAATCCTCAATCGGATGACTTACCGTTTAATGGTAAGGGCAGTAGTTAGGGTTATTCACCTCAGTGGGTTGTGGCGGTCGCCTTGGATTTGGCAGGTTTATAAGTCTGTTGCGTACTGCCAGCTCGAATAACCGTTTCATCTTGTCCCGTGGGAACGAGTAGGGACGCTTCATCTTCTCATTATAATAGCGGCGTCTTTCTTCCAATTGATCCGCCAGCTTTGGGGCATTGGGTTGCTGCTGGGCATTCGCGACGAAGGTTGCCTTTCCTTTACCCTTATCACCCCGAGGCTCGGGCTTCGGGGGAGACGGTCTATGACCCATTTGGTCCATCTGGGCCAACTTGTCGATTAGAGCCTGGAATATGGTTGGCTTAAAGAACATCATAAACTGAGAGATAGTTGCGTGAGGGTCTAGGGTTCCCACGAACATGCCCACCGCGGGCGCTTCTTCAATGCGTTGCTCGCATTTCGACCATAAATTTCGCCAGCGTATAGCATACTGGACCCATGTTTCGCCTGGTTTCACCCTGGCATTAATCAACGCCGTTATTGGAGTGCGTTCGCTGGCGCTCGCGAACCGCTGAGTGAATAGCAACTCCATTTCAGCGAACGTCTTGATAGAATCGTTCGGGAGTTCCGAATACCATTCGAACGCTGTTTCTGATAAGCTGCCCACGAACTGGCGAAGCAGCAGTTTATCATCACCGCCGGTGTTACCACAAAGGGCCCTGAACTGGGCAACATGTTGATGGGGATTGCCGGTCCCCTTATACACGTGGAATTTTGGTATTGTATAACCCGACGGGTATTTGATTTGGTCGTACCAGCTTGGATACGGCCGCCCCGTTTTTACGACTTGACTAGCTGCCTCAGTCGCATGATGAACCCGGATTTGCTGGGCTATATAATCGTCCAAGTCAGCCTTAGAGATTGTCTCCTCCTTGGCCGTTGAGAGAGCCGGTGGTGGATTTGACGTTTCTCCCATGTCGTCTTCAGGGACGATCGGAGGATCCTCAGCAGGAGGATCTTGTTGGATCATCATTCCCACCATGTCTTGGAATAAGTGGGCTATCTGCTTTATATTGGCAGCTTGTTCCGCAGCCTCTTTATCCTTCTTTTCCAACATCCTCCGGAGGAACTCGGCGTCGGTTTCCTGTTCTTGTTGCTGATCCGAGGAAGCCTCGGGGCTTTCTTTCGGGCCAATAAGCGCGGCCATTGCGATCATCATTTCCTGGAGCTTTTGCTGTTGCTCCTGAGCTTTGGTCACCGACCGTGTGAGCGGTCTGTGACCTGTGGACGTGCGACTGTCTTCCTTCCCCGACGCCATGTATACAGTGTGGACCATCCTGCCCCCAGCCTTAGGGCGTCTGGGTTCAACGCTTTTAGCTCTCGTTGCAGGCCCGGGGATCTTCTCCGGCCTCCTCTTTTTATGAGCAGTGGAAGTTGAGGGGGCCGTTGAGATGGGCACCCAGACAGCTTTTCGTGGCTTAGCCTGGTGACTGGCTTCTTGTTGGATTTTCAGCTTCTTATGCTGGCGGGAGAAATTTGGATCGATCACCGAGTCTCGGGTCTGTAGCCAAACCTTATAGATTTTGGAAGACAGCCGTTGAGGGGATCGGGGCTGTTCTGGCTCTATTTCCGCAACCTTTTTTAGTGGAGGGGGAGACCTCTTTAGCACCGCAGTAGGAGAATTCCTTCGCACCTTATTTAGCATCTCGAAGCTGTTCCCAGTTGGAACAGCAGCATTAACTTCCACCGTTGGGGCTGGTGGAGTTAGCCCAGAAGGGGAGTTGCCCCCAGCCTTCCTTACTCGGCGCCAGTGGCGACGTCGAGCGTGTCGAGCGGACGGCGTTGGTTCAGCGGTGAGGATGGCTTCGTCTTGCCCCCTGTGTAGGTGGGGGGTCGCTGCTGGTGTTAGCCTGTCAAAGACCGATGTCCTTTGGGTAGCAGGAGCGGGATCTGGAGCCGTCAATCTTGAAAAGACCGACTTTTTGGCAGGGGAAGCCGCCTTGACGACTTCAGGAGCAGGACCGGTCACTTTCTTAGAAGCAGCCTTCTCTGGGATTGTAGGCCCCATTGTGGGTCTACAGGAGTTCTGGCCCAATCTAGAGAAGACTGAGGCACTGGTGTTGGGCGATCTGTTGAGAGGGGCCGCGGCAGGGGTAAGACGATCAAAGACCGACTTCTTAGGAGCTTCCTTTGTCAGCACCAGAGCGGTGAAGCTTGTCGGCAGGAGCATGGTCCCAAAAAACAATCCTGTGGTGGCTCGAGTGACTTGTTCCACGTGCATTGCGAATAGCGAAGCAGCTTAGGGTCCGTAGGCTATACCTCCTGGCGAGGCAGAGCGTTGGCTGCAATTGCAGCCAGAACAGTTGGAGCATTTCGCACAAGTAGAAGCCATCGATTCTTTGCTTTCTGCAATAAGCAAGACGCCAAGTCTTAGTATCTTGAAACCCAAGGGCAACCATTAGCGAACCGCGATTGGTTCGCGAATCACGACACACAAAGTGTGGAGTGGAAAGAGGAAAAGGTCCCACCGGGCATGCCAGAATCTGTTCCCCCTCCGAAAGACGGCACGACTGGCGTCTCGCCTGAAATTCGGGGCAGATGCTAATTGGTGCTATCCGTCCACCTCTCCGAAGATGCCAAGTTGATTTATGGCACCATGTATCGAAGGTTTGAACGGATGCGTCCGATGTAGCAGACTTCGTCAGATTCCCCCTCGCTTGAGGGGTTTTTGATTGTGGGGACGCTCTTCCCTGCAGGCGCAAGCCCCTGCAGTTAATTACGCTACCGCATTGCGGTAACAACTTTCTCCTTCTCCAGATGGTCACTTCGTGTCGTGCGAGTTTGTTTTGTGTTTTGTTGCCCGTGGATTGTATACGGAGACTGAGTTATGTCGTCGCCCGTAGGGCGTGGACTAGTCCAAATCCGTATTATCTTAGATTTGGGTTTGGGGGTTTGGGTTTAAGGATACGTTAGCCTCATTTGAGACTAAGATCGACTTAAACGTTTGTTAAGGATACGTTAGTCTAGCTTTTGGACTAAGATCAACTTAACGGGATCGTTTAGATCCAACAAGAGAGCAATAAAAGGGGGGCTCTGTTGTTTAGTTTAGTGACGTTACGGTCGGTAGGTAGTTTAAGGATATTGCGGTCCATGGGTAGTTTAAGGATATTGCGGTCCATCGTTAGTTTTAAGACATTACGGTCAAGGTTAAGGACCTCATAGTCCATGGGTTTAAGGACCCCACAGTCCGTTGTTAGTTTTAAGACATCTCGGTCAAGGTTAAGGACCTCATAGTCCATGAGTTTAAGGACCCCTCAGTCCGTTGTTAGTTTTAAGACATCTCGGTCAAGGTTAAGGACCTCATAGTCCATGGGTTTAGGGACCCCACAGTCCGTGTCAATGTGTGGTTATCGGGACCCGTCACCTCTTTGAAGACGTTGAGGAATTACAACGCCAAGTATCAAAAGAGTGAAGAGATGTACCCTTGAACCGGGGTGAATTAAATAGTCTTTGGCCCAATTTGGGATCAAGACCAATTAATTATATTATGAGCCCATTAGCCCAGTTAAATCTGAATTGAGGACTTATGGCCATCTTGGGCTAAGTCCAATCATGTTTGGAATATTGGCTTCCTGTTAGTCCATTGAAAGAGAGGATTTGCCTCTGGCTATTTAGCCAATTGGGCTAACGTTAATTCAGCAATGTTGAACACTGGGATCAAGTTAGTGTTTTAACACTAAAAGACAGTTGGTGTTAAACACCAGCAACAGGGGGTTCAAATTAGTGTTAAACACTAAAGCAAATCAGTGTCAAACACTAGCAGCAGAGGCTTCAAATTAGTGTTAAACACTAAGAAATTCAGTGTTAAACACTGCAAATAAAGTTCTTTGATTAGTGTTGAACACTAAGGCCAAACAGTGTTTTAACACTGGATTCAGGGGTTCCAATTTAGTGTTAAACACTAAGGCAAGAGGGGTCACGTGGTAGCACATGAGGGCGCCCTCCCTTCATTTGTTCTGCTGAGAATATCGCATCTTTTGGAGCATCACGTGCCATCACGTGACGGGCATTTAAATGCTTGTATGTTAAAGCTTCTGCCAAAGGTCACGTGGGTCACGTGAGGCACTGCCTCAAAGGGCCTTTTCTGTGGATCTTTTCGGGGGTCACGTGGTGGCACGTGACCCTGCCTCTATGTATGTTTTTTAGAAAATCTGTTAATCCCTTTCAAGAATTAAATTCTTAGTAGGGTTGAACCCTAACAATAATTTTAGAGGAATTAAATTCCTATTTCCTTTTGAAGATTTATATTCTGGGATAGAGTTGAACTCTGAATTTTCTGTAGGAATTAAATTCCTCATATATGTGAAGAACTGCATTCTATCATAGGGTTAAACCCTAATAACAGCTTTAAGGAATTAAATTCCCACTCTCTTTTAGAGAATTATGAGATTCTGTCATAGGGTGAAACCCTAATTTCTTCCTTTTTTTTTAAAGGAATTAAATTCCTGTTATTTTTCTAGGGTTGAACCCTGATTCTGTTCACTCTGAAGGAATTAAATTCCCATAACATAGGGTTAAACCCCAATTTTATTTTAAAGGAATTAAATTCCTATAGTTCTGTGAGAATTAAATTCTCAAGCTTCCATTCCCTCTCTATGCTTTGGATCTGCATGGCGGGATCTCAACCCAATGAGAATTAAATTCTCAATTCAAGGGGAGATGTGCACTTTACAGATCCTCCACTAAAGAGAGAACTATGTTCTTCTGTTTTATATCAGAGTTAAACTCTGTTGAGAATTAAATTCTCTTTTTTTTCAAAATGCCTTCCCTTTCTTACCTAGGGTTTTCTTTTACAGAAGATCCAAATTCCTCCAAAGTATCAAGGCTCTTTTTTTTTCTTTTGTGTATCGATCCCTCTGCATATATATCTCTCTGTGTGTCTCTTGGCTTCTATTTATAGGAGAAGCAACCGAATCAATTAGTTTTTTGATGAATCTTTCATCGAGAGATTTGTTTTGTATTCACCATTCGTTTGGACCTTTGGATTGTTAGGTGAATTTTATTCACCATTGGATTTTAAATCCAGAGATTTTCCTTTGTTATTTCGGTTAGATTTTAAGGGGAAATCTTTCCAAATTCAAGATTTTTCCATAGATAGGTGATATTTAAGAATCTTTAAATTTTTAATTCAATCGGTTCCTTTGGAAAGATTTGAGAGGTCTTTTCTCAGAATTTAATTCTGTTAACAGATAGGCTTTGAAAGCCGGTCACGTGTGGCCACGTGACCCTTGGTCACGTGTGGGCACGTGACCCCCTTGGAACGAGCCCTCTTCTTCTTTTTGCGCTCAGCCTTCTGGCCGCTGCTTAGCCGTCACGTGCCACCACGTGACCCCTGGTCACGTGTGAGCACGTGACCCTCATCTGGAGCCTTTTTCTTGATTTAACCGGGGAATGAGTCTGCTGCTTTTAAATGTCACGTGCCAACATGTGACCCCTGGTCACGTGTGAGCACGTGACCTCTTCTGAAGCCTTTTCCTTGATTTGATCAGGGAACCGATGTGCCTTTGAAGCCGCTTTTAAATGTCACGTGCCAACACGTGAGCCTGGTCACGTGGGAGCACGTGACCCTTTCTGAAGCCCTTTTCTTTGATGTAGTCGGGAAGCTGAATCTGCCTTGCCGATGCTTTTAGATCTCACGTGCCAACACGTGACTGCTGGTCACGTGTGAGCACGTGACCCTTTTCTGAAGCCCCTTCCGTAGGCTTTCCTGATTTTAAATCAGGAAACACTCGTCACTTCTAAACCAACATCAACCACGCACGATAATGCAATGTCCACTGACTCTAACACGCACTAACACTATGTACATGGCAAATGGGGTATGATATATGTATGTATGCCATCATTAAGCTATGTATGTTATGAATCAACATGCATGTCATTATCTTACAAAAATTGCATAAATTCATATGTTAACAATTCAACAAAATGATGCAAGTAAGATAAATAGAACACTCAGTCAGTAATTCATCAATATTTGTTTCAGTTCAATCGGGATTCCGGTTTTCAAGATATAGCTGTTTCATTTTAAGTGCTCGTGGCTGGAAATTCAGTTTCAGAACTGAACGTCCGTTTCGCGACACGAATTGTACCCAGTTGGGCTCAGAATTTAGCGACGCTACAGTTGAATAAAATCTAGGTTTTTTGAGAGAGTATTCAACGCAACAGACGGATTCCCAATCGCATCTGTACGTCGAATGTTATACACAGTTTAACTTCAGTGTGTCATTTCTGAATCTGTTCTGGACAGTTATACGTTCTGCCCTTTTATTTACAGTTTAAAATAGCAAACGGCAATGAAACGGAATGGAACCACTTGTTTTGTTTAGCTAACAGAATTATCTTTAATCTACTGCAGAGTTCTGTAACATACGACTTCAGGAAACACAGTGACACACATTTTTGGACAGTACACAATAATCAGAGTCGCTCTGGACTGCAGTCTAGAGTTGCACTCCGATCTAGATATCATCTCAGTTACAGAACATAAATTATTAGAAGTTTACATAAAGTTAAATTTCGTCGAGTCGGCTTCAATTTAAGCCCTCGAACGTATCATTCCAGTATGTACATAATTTACAGTGATTTTATTCATTTTCAGATACGGGAAAATTCTAGTTTTATCGGCATATTTGGGGGTATCAATTTTAGTCACTAACAATCGTATTTTCTAGTGAGATTTATACACGATATTTATCATTATGAGGGCCAACAGAAAACATCTATTTCCGTAAAATTAAACAATTATTTTCATTGGGGTCTAGCATCGAACACATAGGTCGCATAATATATCGGAAATCGGCAAATTCGTAAACTATGTGATTTAGGTTTGTACCAGAACTATACTAGCATGTAGCAAGTAAACACTTGCCTGGAAACGTCTCGGGGTCGCGCGGCGTCACGAACGCGTGATGTACGCCGTGAAACGGATTTGCGCGAGCTTGGCTCGAGATGCGGAATTTGCGTCGGAGTTGTCCGGAGTCGTTGCACGGTCACTGGAGGCTGAGAGGTGCTTGATGGTCCTCTGCGAGTGCTCTGGGGTCGACGACGGTCGACGGCGTCACTCCGGCTATGGGCTGCAGTGAGTGTCGGGTTGTTTTGGGTTTGGGTGATTTTGGTGTGGTTTCTAGAGAGGGAGAGAGAGAGAGATAGTGGGGCTTGGCTATAATGATAATAATGCGGGGGTTCCAGTGGAGGTGTCGACGAGGGGTTAGAGTGGTGGTCGGCTCGGGTGTGACGGGGGATTTGTGTGCATGGGATGCTCGGCAGGGGGTGTGCTCGGGTTGATGGAGGGTGCAGGGACTCCTGGGGGCGAGTTACTTGAGAGAAGAGAGTGAAGGAGGAGGAATGAGGGATCGCTGAGGGGCCTGTCGTCGTCGGAGGGGTCGACTGGAGTTGGGTCGATATGGGTTTCAAGAGGGAGAGAGGTGAAGAGATTTCTGGAATGAGGGAGAAGAGAGAGAGAGATGAGGGCGTGAGGAATGAATGAGGGTTGAATGTCGTGGGTGAACATTGCAAGAATGGAGGCGTGGGCGTGGGCGCGAGCTGCGGCGGAGGAGGCGTTCGCGAGCGGGAAAGGGGGAGGTTACCGTTGGGGGAGATGCACAGGAGCGGCCGGGTCGGGTGTTGAGGAAGCAGGCCAAAGAAGTTGGGCTGAGCTGAGGAGAAAAAATTCCTTTTTTAAAAAAAAAGTTTTGTGGGCTGGAGGGAGAGAAACGGGCCGGGGAAATTAAATTTAAGTTTAAATTCCCTAAACATTTAAATCATGGCTGAAGAGAAAATGGGCTTGGGGTTTAAATTAATTTGTTAGTTTAAAATTTGATTTTGAGTTGTTGGGCTTAGGGTTTTAAATAATGGGTTAAAGTAAGGTTGGGGTTTAAATTTAAAATGTTTTGCTTGTTTTAGTTCTGGTATTAATTTAATTTGGCTTTTAGGGTTTGGACTATGATTTCAAAAGAGTTGGAAAAAAAAATTTAATATTAAGCTTAACAACCAATTAAAATACAAAGGGAAAAAGAAAGGAAATCATTGGAATTTTAGAAAATGGGAACTTTTATTAAGATGGAAACGGGGATTTACAGGACCACGGTAAAATGATATAATAGCCCTTTGAGTTACGTTCAGCTACATTCTTGATTTCCCCATACCCCCAAGTTATGTGTGTAAGTCAGGTATTTATAAATCTGAGACCAATGCCAATACAGGATCAAGCAGGAACAGGTTTGTCTGTACAGACAACAGGATATGTCCATCGGGACAACATGTCAGGATTGTCGGCATTAGAAACAGGATCAGGTAACATGTCAAGTAGTGATATATCAGGTCATGTCAGGTAGTGTACATGTATCAAGTCATGTCAAGTAGTGGTGTATCAGGTATCAAGTCAAGCAGTAGTATATCAGGTCATGACAGGTAGTGCACATGTGTCAAGCGAATGATCATACTAAAACTGTAGCAAGTACGGATACACGGTAAAGCATGGATGCACAAATATTTTGTCAGGGGTTACATCATGACTATGTAGGATGCACAATTATCAAGCATGGTGCACTAATACAACTGTGACATGAAATAATATGGTCTCGGCGTGCAACTAGATATGTAATAAACCGTACGGATACAGACGGATACTATAAAACTGTAAATCGGTAAAATTTGCTGAATATTAAAACACAAGCACTATTATTTATTAAATAGATATTGATATAATAATATTAACATGGATAACATATTCAAACCGATTAATAACTATAAAAGTGGTATTGATTAACCATGCACAAGAAAGTTCCGTTCATAAATTCAGCGTCACCCTGATTTGTAAAATAGCTTAAAAATAACAAACGTTCTCCAAAAGGGACGTGTCTTATACCAAAACAAAGATAATTCAATAATTTTTTCATTTTTATAAGTATAAGTATCTCAGGTTGTTCCTACAAAAAGTTATGAACATTCGAAGTTGAAAGTTTGCTGCTGGAATTTTCCTGGACAGCAGTTTAGAAACATTTTCATTTGAATTTTACGTTATTTAAAAAATTTATTTTGCAAGTAAATATTTCATAGAGTTATAGTATTCTGATTTAGCTTCATAACGAACTAAAGAACGTATACTAATGATTTTTCTATGATTTATAATGAATTTTATAAAGTAAGGTGTACAGTGAATTTCAGATTTGTCGTATCCGCTTTTCAACGATGTTTCATGTGTAAACTATAATATTTTCAAATGTATAACATTATAAAATGCAGATTATAAACTAATTAAAGATAATAATAAGAAATATTACGATGATATATATTTTAAATGATATGGATGCAAACGGGTATCACATAATCGTAAAATGATAAACTAACAAGTGCGGAACATATAACAAAGCAATATGAATGTAACTATTCAATTTGATGCAGTAGATGATAGTATAATATGTAACAAGATAAGTTTTCATGACCTAGATCTGAAATGAAATGAATGGATGCAAACGGAACATCGAAAAGTTATAAAATTAAACATGGGGTGCATGATTTTAAATACAGGTATTCTATTTGTTAAAATAGATGCGTCTAAAGTAATGTAGCATGTAATTAAGATTGGTTTGCATGCCCTAGATCTGAAATACACTATACAAATGTAAACGGAACGTCGAAAGGCTGTAATATGAAACATGGGATGCTTGATTTAAATACATGTGTGATATTTATTTAAATAGGTATATAATGAGTTATATAGTATGTAGCAAGATTAACTTGCCTAGACGGAACAAGAACGGATGTTTACGGAACGTCCTTCGTCGGCGAAATGTCACGACGCGCGCACGGTACACAGAACGGTTCCAAACAACGCACGAGAGTGATCACGCAAGTCAGGTACGTTCACTGGATCACTCGGATCGTCAGCGACGAGCACGGCTCCGGCGGTCATCACCGGAATCAAGAAACAAGATCAAGAAAAAGAAAGAAGAAAGAAGAAGAAGAAGTAAGAAGAAAAGGCTGTGTATTAAATAATGAAAGAAAAATTAAATAAATAAAAAATATATAAATATATATATGCAGAGGAGAGAGAAAGAGAGAGAAAGGGGTTGTTAGTTTTTTAGGAAATTAGTTTAGATTCAAATTTAAAAAATCTTTTATTAGTTAACTAAATTTTAATTTATATCAATTTATAAAATTAATATTATATAAATAAAATTTGATATTCTGGTAAATACAAACATAGTCCAAAATATGCCCGGATCGGGTCTAAAATTCAGTTTTAAAATACGAAAAATATACATGTCGACCAAAATAAAAAATGAATGTCCGGATGACGAAAAATACATACCCCCAAGAACGGATGCACGCACGTGCGCGTAGCCATCCAAACAAGTCCGTTTCACTGAAAGGGACGAGAACAAGATGCGCGGATGCTACCACGGGGTTAGGGGTATCATGCAGGCCATGCAATGTATTTTTAAAATATTTTATGTGACTTAAAATGTTATATTGTAAAAAAGCAAATGCCAGATAAAATTCCAGTATGCACTAAACATGAAAATGCACCTGTCTACGTAACAAGTCAGGATAATTCATAAATATGAATCAAATAAGTTCAAGCAAGTGGGTTGGGTCGAATGCAATATAAAATGTAAAATACTATTCGCACCCAAAACACGATAAATCAGGAAAATACCACAATTAAGGAAATACGAGAACTGGAATTAGTATAAATGAACTAGGTTGTTACACCCAATCATTTCGGCTATTTTTTTATTTTTATTCACTGGTTATTATTGCGACTTGCCCAATCATTTCGGCTATTTTGCATGCATATATTTTTACTTGCTGATTTTGTCTGCATGTTGCCCCATCATTTCGGCTATTTCGTATGCATGTGTGGATTGCTTGCTTTTCGCTGCAAGCTCGGAATTAGACACCGATTTCGGCATCAGTATCGCTACTACTGGGATATTGCCAGGAGCGAATGATCATTTGCCTTTGTCGATGTCGAACAGAGGTGGCTTAGTAAACAGGGTTAGGATCCTGTCGACTCAGGCTTTTGACTTCATGAGCCGTAAGGGTCTCATGAAGGTATTTCTCCCTACAAGTCGTGAGGATCTCGTAGATGTGTTTTCTTCTTAGGAGCCATGAGGACTCCTAAGTGTTTGTTCTCCTATAAGTCGTAAGGATCTTACAAGATGGTTTTCTCCTTATAAATCGAGAGGACTTACAAGGGTTGTTCACCATATAGACATATCTCTAGTCACGGATGGGACTTCGTTAGGGAAATGTTTATTCGCGCCCGTGGATTATATACAAGGGTCAGCATTGAGCCGCTTGTAGGGCAGTATTGGAGGTTGTGGGGGCTTCTTAAGAACAGGTTCAGATCCTGTTGCGCCACGGCAGCGCCCCGGCCTTCTACTCGAGGCCAAAATGCGGAATCAAAAAATTTTCTTAACTTTTAGCCGGCGCTACCGCGGACAATAAATCCGGATCGTAACCATTAACCTAATCCTAGCAATCAAGAGAAGGGATGAGAGAGATACCGAGTGATCCGTGTCCTCCGGTCTTCTCGTCGTCATCCCGATCTCCCGCGGAATCTCCGGTCTTCATCTCCTCGCCGGAAAGGGCACCACGTAGCCGGATTCTTTTACGGGCTCCCACCTCTGGACCGAGGCAACTCGGGCGTGAAGTTGGCTAGCCGACGTGTCCAAGGGTACTGTAGGTTGTAGCGTAGAAACCATTGTCTCATTTGGGGTTTTAGTTGCCATTTGATGAAGTGTAGAGTAGAGAATGAACTATGGAGAGAGGTGAGGAAATTTGCAATGAGTCAAATGATATGAACAATTTCCTCTCACCAAAATGAAAAATCCCTCTCTCTCCAAAGTGGCCGGCCCCCCCTCTTATCACAAAAATGGTGGAGGGAAAAAACTAAACAAGAATGAAGGTGAGTGTAGGAAAAGAGAATGGGTGACCATAAGCAAATGTGATGATAACAAAGTCATCTCAATTTCAAATCCTTTCTCATCTCAAAAAGCAAAGGAAAAGACTAATAAAGAATCTCATCATGAAGCCACATAATGCTAGAAAACCCCTCCACAAAATGTTATTTGCACACTTGCAAATAACCCCTCCATCGGAAAAGTCCGGCCGGGAAGGAACAAAAGAAAACCGGCCGGAACAGAATGCAAACTGGCAACTTCAGAAAACGGATCCTGTAATAAATTATAGGAAAACCCTGCTACTGCATATACATGCCCGCATTTGTATTCCCACTGAATACAAATGCAACGAGACAAAATCTACACTGTCTAATACTAGGATCCGGCTTAAGCCAAAGCCGGCTAGTAAAATCCGTCCGATCACGATCCGTGCAATACCGCACGTATCTGATTGAACCCTTCCATATCTCCATACGACCTCTACAGCGTTTCGCCCGATACTTGAGTAACTGTGTGTGTGGTGGACTCTAAAGACTCGTCAATACTATGGCTGTGGATTTAACCACTAGCACGTCAGAGGTATTAGCCATACGTAACGGGCCACCAGCTATTGACCAAAAGGGACGTCGATGAGCGAACTCATCCTGACACCCTACTGAGCCTGTCAGTGACAATATCCGTACAGTCCGGTCCGTTCGTCTATGAGTATCGTATGGCGGGCCTAGGGGGTTGGTAAAAGTCAGACCCCCAAAAGCGGTACAAGTCGTGTCGGAGTGTAGCCCAGAACACCCTGAGATACTACTGGAATACCTACCAGTAAATCTCCTGCCTCGGCCGAGGGCTTTGTGTAAAAGCTCTCCTAGACACAGCGCTACCTCACCCCCAATACCGGGAGAGACGAACACCTGCAGATCTGCTCACTGCCTCCATGTGGCTCGGGACTGTACCCAACTAAAACCTGTTTGCACGACTCCTTTGAGCCATGGTAGGATAGTAATCAAAGCACAGTGGGAACTCACACGAGACAAATGACGATCTCAGGTCGATGAACTAACCTGTACACATATCACCAGGGAAATGCTATCTGACGTCTGGTATAATCCCAACTAGCAGGTTCCCGGCGAGTCCTGTCCGGTGTACTCATAACCCAATGAGCACCTGTATACATCTTAGGTGAACCAACTGACACCAGTGGCTTGTGAGACCGGCCACCGCCCCTCGTCGGGGTCTCGACTGTATACACTAGTCTACTAATGGAGTATCGATGCCCAGTCTCGAAACTCCCACGACTAGGGATCTTTTAAGGATGTGCTTATAGACCCCAGCTCCCACGTATATGATCGCCCTCATACTGCTGGCAGTCAAGCAAGAATTCTAGGGGCTCTATCAACGTGTAATAGCGACTCGTAAGGTCACCTAAAGCAGTACACGATGATAAAGATAAACCAGATAGCATACTATCATCTTGAGTAAGACTGTCCTACCGGGATAGGTCCTCCCTCAACCATTGCAATCACGTACCTGTGATCCAATAATTGACTCTGAGGGCACTATCTCCAACAATCTCCCACTTGCACTCAAGGCTAATTATTGCGATGTCGCATACTCACAGCCCGTGTGATACCGAACACTCAACTCCTCTACTAGTCAGTCTCACAAAGCTCGTTTGGGAAACTATGGTATTCGAGGAATAGCCTCAGTGAGTGGATCCGCTGTGATGTTTCTTTCTATGTCTCTCTATATCTCAAGTTCGCGGAGAAAGCCATCTCCCGAAATGAGCAATACCTGTCTTGGAATGTCTGGATGTCTGATGGGACATAGCTCATAAATGAACTCCAAATCCAAACTTCTTAGACTGTATTTTCAACTGAACTTAATCAGTATCCTGCGCCATGCCTCCCTCAGTATCCTCCTGGACCACCTGTCCATGATACCGCCCCTCGTCAGAGGGAAAAACTATAACTCTGACAGCCACTCTGCCATCCAGGTCACCTTGGAAGCCTGGAATGATAACCGTTCTGCCGTTATCAAATCCCTAGAACATCCACTTATGTTCCAAAACTGCTTCCGATTGTTTCTCCAGGATTGGATTAATATCAACTTATTGCATCTACTGCAAGAACAACATCTGGTGTGGTACTTGACATCTCATGATTGACTCAATTGCCTAAGCAAGTGACCTGCCAATCATGCACATCCCTCTCCCCTTTAGTCTGTAAGACACCTTTAGAGAGGGTGACTCCATCAACTGCAGGTACACTACCGTACCAGGAGTCGTCCATTCTAAATACTCATAGAATGCTGTCTAAGTACCCAGATTGGGAAACTACCCAAGTCCGGATCTAAAACTATAGATCTAGTAACCAGAATGTACGATATAATATCCAAGTCCTTTGTGGAGAAACCACTGTGTGACGACCAAAGTATAACCGATCGCAGTATAGGAATATCACTTCCTACTCTGTGATGTCATCAAATACCAGGACATCACACCCTACTACCTTCTTAACAGATCCATCCCCTATTCTGATGAAGTTAAACCTATGACTATCACATCAGAAATAGATGATCTATCTCCGCTGTATCCGCTTTAGTCTATAAATAGACATAAGCCACTTGTCCACCAATGCTTCCGCTGCTCCCACTGACCACGACAACCCTCTGGCAGAGTCATATACACGTACACTTCTAAAGCAAGTTTAGAACGACGCTATACTCATCCTCCTGCCGGGTCTCATAGTCTGGAACAACAGCAATGGTAAGTCTGGGTAAACAAGAACCTCCCTGCCACCGTCCTTGAGCATACCGAAGTACCTCTCGGGTGCCTGAGGTTACCTACCATATCTGCGGAGTGGCCAATGGAATGTCAAACCAGATTGAATCTTTAGGTTCTTATCAAATCTTCAGTAATCGTTTGTGGTTCTAGAATCACTTCCAGTTCTACCATACTCCCACTACTGTTTTCTGAAAAAGTCCATTTTTATTAAAAACTGTGGCGAGTCAAGAACAATATCACTATTGATCTTCCAGATGGTAGAAAGTCAACCCTCGTCATAGCCTGGGTCAACCCACAAACAGCCATTACAGAAACGTGCCTTGAGTTATCCGGAGTCTGGTTTTAAGCATAAGCCGGACAACTCCCCGTACCTTAACAATGTCAAGATATGAACTGTTCTATATCCAATACAAAAACAGAGGCACTGATTTAATTGGAACCAGATTCAAATCATGCAGCTGTCTCCAGTGCATGTCAACTAAATGGAAGGAGGCCGATCAGCGTTACTCAACTTAGGAATGCTTCCAATTATGAGTAACCTGAAAGAGAAGCAAGTTCTCTTAATCATTACTATCAACTGAATACCATATACAAGTATCTACATCTTCGATCACCTTGAAGAATCCCAATACTTGCAATACCTGGTTCTCTACTTTATCCACATACCTATAACTTCTCAAAACTTGGACCCTGTGTTTCTACGAAACACCTGTCTAAGAACCAGAGAAGTCATAAGTAAACAGAATATAGTACGAGGACCAACCTCTCTGTCCTAATGGACACTGGACAATATACAATACTCTGTATAAGTCCCTTGAGTCTAATAACTCATTCACTGTGTGTCGTAGGTTGAAAACTGTACTATGGTTATGAAGAATTACACCGCTGTTTAATGCTCCTTACCTAACCATCCACTGATATAGGTAAATGTCATAGACATAATTTCAAAAAGGTATATCTCACTCTATAAAAGTAGACGTACAGATATATCAATTTGAATTTGGTGCATAACAACGGATATTCAAAACCAAATATTTGCCGTCCGGCAAACAACCCAGGTGACTTCCTCAAATATCACTAATTACAACGAATTCCGATATAATGAGGATGATCACCTAGTTCCCAATAACTTACTCCCACTCATTATCTGTAAAACCATACAGATGTGAGAATCATACCTGGTAAATACATACCCTGGAGCAAGTGTCTAATTGGGAAATCAGTTTTCTTTTAACAGTACATAGTGAAACTGAAACATTGAAACGTTTCAATGGGGGTATCCGGGTATCCCTAGTAATGCCTCTTCCATTATCCAGATTCACAACTGTAACCGTATAATTCTTTGCCATCTCTCCAAGTCTCTTTATATGTCTTTAGTCATTACCTTCTGCACACCCCTTTAGGCCAAATGGTTTTCTTCCTTCCCTACCGTTCGGCACCAGCCTATGGTTTGGAAGAAGATTATCCAATAAGCATAATGGGTGTACTGTCCTAATCCTAGGAGCACTCACAATGCGAGAGAAGGTGAAGATAAAAGACAACCGAATAAACCTTATTCCTATTTCTCCTGAACCAGAATCCATCCCCGAACTGGAACAAGTTCCTTTCGAGTTCGTATATAACCATACGATGGAATATCCAAATAAACTGTGGATCTTCATAGTGATACGGAGTGTCCTGGAGAAATACAAAGGTGATTTAGGATTGGCGAAGAAATACTTGGTTTGGTCGTGAATAGCAGTCGCAGTTTACTTTGCCCTCTTACTAATCCCTTGCTTTGTCTTAACTTAATACCTTCTGTACACCATTTAAGCTAATTGGTTTTCTTTATTCCCTACCGGTCGGCACTTGCCTATGGTTTGGAAGAAGACTATCCAATTTGCGCAATAGGTGTACTATCTCCTAAACCAAGGAGTACTCGCAATGAGAGAAGGTGAAAGGAAAAGACAACTGAATAGTCCTATTCGTTTTCTCCAGAACCGGAAACCATCCTCGAATTCCTTCGAGTTCGTATATAACCATACGATGGTTTTGTCCAATGGAAGTGGACGATCGCAATAATACGGGGTGTCCTGGAGAAAAGGGTAAAAGTAGGAGTGGCAATGAGGTTTGCAACTCTGACAATCCAAAAGCCAGTCTTATGAGAAGGTTCGGTCAACTTGGTCACTGAGTCATAGTCTAGGGTCGGGTCAATGGTCGCTGCCAAAGAGAGAGAGAAAAGAAACACTCAGCGTGCACTCTAACCTAGATCAGAATGGTTATCACTTTATCTAATCAGGAAACCTCCCACTGTAACCTTAAATTCTTCCCCAAACCTGAAAGAAGAATTAGTCGGGATCGCCCGAGGAGTAAACCAACTCATCAGTGGGAATCGGGATCCAACTATCATCGCATGATAATTTGACGGAATCCACTCAAGTCACCACACTCCAGAAGGTATGCGCATGCCTGGCAAGTTTCAGTTTCTTTAGAAACTCCCGATATGATTTTTACCCCTAGGACCCAAGTGACCTTGACGAATAATCAACAAATCAAAAGGTCCTAGTCAAGTTCAACCCGTCATTATCTTGATTGCGTTAAACCCACCCGCACGACCCTTGACGAATAATCAACAAAGTCATACGACTGTCCTAACCAATCCACATATCCATGCGACAGAAAGCATTACAGAGCTACCGCACACTACGCCTCGGCGAATAGCAACGACAAACGTAGCGCGAATACTAAGCAATACTAATCCGAAATGACGGAGGGCTACGAATGGTTTTTGGAGAAAAAACCTTTTACCGTAATGAACTTGATATCGTTGAAGGAACTGAATAACTTTTTATAAAAATATAGTGACGAAAACCTTTACTAAAGAGGTCACTCCCGGTGAAGGGATCTCGGCTCTTTCCCCGTAGAATGAGGTGCAGGATATTCCAACTGAATACCATGATGCAAAGCAAAAGGCAATCGGCTATAGTGAAGTTATTACCCTGACACAAACTTCTGTCCAAGGGGTCATTCCCGGTGAAGGGATCTCGGCCCTTGCCTCGTCGACTGAGGTGCTGGATATTCATAACTGAATACCACTGTGCAAAACAAAAGATAACGCCCTTGCAATAACAGCTTTTTGAAAAAGTGTTCCAACAACATCAGAATAGGTTTGTTTATCTTGCATTGATCCGAATCAACGCAGTCCCATCAATTGATCACACCAATAAAGAATGAAAATAATGATGTACGTATATGCCATCCGCATTCACCTCTGGGTCCCTTCATCACCCGTTAGGTTACTTTACTAACGACAGAGCGGGGACTGGACTAGCGCGGATGCAAAACATATACAACATCTACTAGTATATATCTATAATATATAATTTTCGCTCAAGACGTGATAAAAAAAAAACAACATCACAGAAATGTAACCAGCATCACAGAACAATACAGATATCTGGAAGCCCCGGGTTTCACAGAGCCGCTGCTGAAACCCGACGTTCCCCTGGTCGTGTGGATAGCCTGTGCAATGAAATCCTAGACCCCTACGGGCGCGGCAAGTCACCCGCCAAAACCTGAAGCGAGGCAGCCCCCTTCAGCAACGTGAATGGACCACCCAGCACTTCACGGAATCCGGTAACTTGGGCACCCCTCCTGGGTCAACCTATACCCCCTACGAGTGCGGGGAATAGCCTGCCAATTCTAGAGTGAAGCCCCCTCTGTCTCAATACCATGAGATGCGGGCTTGTTGCCCTCTAGAACCCGTCTATCCGTGCACCCCTCCGCGGGGTAATCCTTGTACAGAAAGTAAAATATACATACAACGGGTATATCGACCTCGACCTGGTCGTGCCCCAAAAGAATAATACAAACAGGCAGTGACGGCAGTCCACATGTCGGACGCTCGCCCCGCAATATCAAATGTACATATAAAACAAAACTGTACTACCACTGCAACTAGGCTATCCCCACGACCGATCCGCAACATCACAGCATAATACAGAACATCAACGTGAATGTCACGTTCGCAAATCCGTCTAACCAGGCTATAGCAGTTAGACAGGACTTACCGATCAAGTGACATTCACGGTCGCAGATATAATGTAAATACTGTGAACTAATGTGTTTAAAATATCCGATCGATCAAATTTTACCAAGTGGGCCCCAAGCATTACTGTAGCACATAAAGAAATTCTGGGCCCAAAAAGAATATACCAAAACCCCTATTTTCAGCCCAAAAGCCCACTGCAAAAAATTGGTGAAGTGAAGACTCAATACTGCGGCGGAACCGCGGCCAAATAGGGGTTATGGCCGCGGTTCCGCGGTCGTATGGAGGGATCACACTACCAAATTTTCACAGTGTTCTTATAATTCCATGTACATCATTCTGCAACAACCTGAAAAATTTTTGGAGCTAAAAAAATTTCGACAGAAAACACATGGAATGAAAATGCGGTTTTTGGGATAAATGTTCGATCGAAGTTTTAAACACACTAGACCAAGCTAGACTAGGTTAATGGTGTGGCTCTGATACCATATTGCGCCACGGCAGTGCCCCGGCCTTCTACTCGAGGCCAAAATGCGGAATCAAAAAAATTTCTTAACTTTTAGCCGGCGCTACCACGGACAATAAACCTGGATCGTTACCATTAACCTAATCCTAGCAATCAAGAGAAGGGGTGAGAGATATACCGAGTGATCCGTGTCCTCCGGTCTTCTCGTCGTCGTCCCGATCTCCCGCGGAATCTCCGGTCTTCATCTCCTCGCCGGAAAGGGCACCACGTAGCCGGATTCTTTTACGGGCTCCTACCTCTGGACCGAGGCAACTTGGGCGCGAAGTTGGCTAGCCGACGCGTCCAAGGGTACTGTAGGTTGTAGCGTAGAAACCATTGTCTCATTTGGGGTTTTAGTTGCCATTTGATGAAGTGTAGAGTAGAGAATGAACTATGGAGAGAGCTGAGGAAATTTGCAATGAGTCAAATGATATGAACAATTTCCTCTCACCAAAATGAAAAATCCCTCTCTCTCCAAAGTGGCCGGCCCCCCTCTTATCACAAAAATGGTGGAGGGAAAAAACTAAACAAGAAGGAAGGTGAGTGTAGGAAAAGAGAATGGGTGACCATAAGCAAATGTGATGATAACAAAGTCATCTCAATTTCAAATCCTTTCTCATCTCAAAAAGCAAAGGAAAAGACTAATAAAGAATCTCATCATGAAGCCACATAATGCTAGAAAACCCCTCCACAAAATGTTATTTGCACACTTGCAAATAACCCCTCCATCGGAAAAGTCCGGCCGGGAAGGAACAAAAGAAAACCGGCCGGAACGGAATGCAAACTGGTAACTTCAGAAAACGGATCCTGTAATAAATTACAGGAAAACCCCGCTACTGCATATACATGCCCGCATTTGTATTTCCACTGAATACAAATGCAACGAGACAAAATCTACACTGTCTAATACTAGGATCCGGCTTAAGCCGAAACCGGCTAGTAAAATCCGTCCGATCACGATCCGTGCAATACCGCACGTATCTGATTGAACCCTTCCATATCTCCATACGGCCTCTACAGCGTTTCGCCCGATACTTGAGTAACTGTGTGTGTGGTGGACTCTAAAGACTCGTCAATACTATGGCTGTGGATTTAACCACTAGCACGTCAGAGATATTAGCCATACGTGACGGGCCACCAGCTATTGACCAAAAGGGATGTCGATGAGCGAACTCATCCTGACATCCTACTGAGCCTGTCAGTGACAATATCCGTACAGTCCGGTCCGTTCGTCTATGAGTATCGCATGGCGGGCCTAGGGGGTTGGTAAAAGTCAGACCCCCAAAAGCGGTACAAGTCGTGTCGGAGTGTAGCCCAGAACACCCTGAGATACTACTGGAATACCTACCAGTAAATCTCCTGCCTCGGTCGAGGGCTTTGTGTAATAGCTCTCCTAGACACAGCGCGACTTCACCCCTAATACCGGGAGAGACGAACCCCTGCAGATCCGCTCACTGCCTTCATGTGGCTCGGGACTGTACCCAACTAAAACCTGTTTGCACGACTCCTTTGAGCCATGGTAGGGTAGTAATCAAAGCACAGTGGGAACTCACACGAGACAAATGACGATCTCAGGTCGATGAACTAACCTGTACACATGTCACCAGGGAACTGCTATCTGACGTCTGGTATAATCCCAACTAGCAGGTTCCCGGCAAGTCCTGTCCGGTATACTCATAACCCAATGAGCACCTGTATACATCTTAGGTGAACCGACTGACACCAGTGGCTTGTGAGACCGGCCACCGCCCCTCGTCGGGGTCTCGACTGTATACACTAGTCTACTAATGGAGTATCGATGCCCAGTCTCGAAACTCCCACGACTAGGGATCTTTTAAGGATGTGCTTATAGACCCCAGCTCCCACGTATATGATCGCCCTCATACTGCTGGCAGTCAAGCAAGAATCCTAGGGGCTCTATCAACGTGTAATAGCGACTCGTAAGGTCACCTAAAGCAGTACACGATGATAAAGATAAACCAGATAGCATACTATCATCTTGAGTAAGACTGTCCTACCGGGATAGGTCCTCCCTCAATCATTGCAATCACGTGCCTGTGATCCAATAATTGACTCTGAGGGCACTATCTCCAACAGATCCCTGTAGCTTAAGACTTTTGAATCTTATGAGCCGTGAGGGTCCCATAAGAGAGTTCTCCTTACAAGTCGTGAGGATCTCGCAAGTGTAATTTCTCCCTAGGGATCGTGGGGATCCCTAAGTGTGTTGCTCCCTTATGAGTCGTAAGGATCTCACGCAGGTGGTTTCTCCTTACAAAGTCGAGAGGCCCTTGCAAGCGTCTTTT
Organism: Agapanthus africanus; assembly: GCA_030015575.1. Classification (NCBI taxonomy): domain Eukaryota; kingdom Viridiplantae; phylum Streptophyta; class Magnoliopsida; order Asparagales; family Amaryllidaceae; genus Agapanthus; species Agapanthus africanus. Next base: position 553,273,585 of record JASDDO010000001.1, read on the forward strand.
AACGAGATTGCGCCCTTTCGGGTTTTCACAAAACTCGCCGGTAGTCCTGTTGTTTTTACTCATGGAGCCCTTTCGGGTTTTCATCCGTGCCCTTTTTGCTTGTGGACATATCTTTTTCTTTTTTTTCCCTTTTTTTTATTCTTTTTTTTATTCTAACGAGCTTGTGCCCTTTCGGGTTTTCACAAAACTCGCCGGTAGCCTTGCTGTTTTTACTCACGGTGCCCTTTCGGGTTTTCATCCGTGCCCATTTTGCTTATGGACATACCGTTTTCTTTCTTTCTTCTCTTTTTTTATTCTCTTTTTTTGTATCCGCTTTGGGATGCTGCAATCCACCGTAGTTTATCGACGTCTCGGTCAACGGCTAGTTTTAGGACATAGTGGTCCATTGTTAGTTTAAGGACGTTTCGGTCCGTTATTAGTTTAAGGACGTTTCGGTCCGTTGTTAAGGAAGCCGGTTACTACTTACAGAGTTTAGGCTTAGGAAGATAGCGAGCGAACATAGTCGTCGTCATCTATCATTGACCTAGGCCGTGACTCGTTAGGCATAGTATTTCTTCAGGAAGCGACCATTTATTGGCCTGAAGGTCCTTTCGCCATGCATGTCCATAAGTAGATAGGCCCCACCCTGGTAGACCTTGTCTATGATATACGGGCCTTCATAGTTTGGCTCGAATTTTCCCCGCTTGGCACGATTTGATAGGTCTTTTGACCACTAGCACGAGTTCGCCTTGGCGGAATGTCCTCGGCCTAGTCAATCTTTCATATGAGCACGTCATCTTTGATTTATAAGCCTCCAGGTTTTGTTGCGCTATGAGCCGGGTTTCGTCAAGGGCGTCGAGCTCCTCAAGCCGAAGGTGAGCATTCTCTTCGTCCGTCAGCTCGTAATGAACTGCCATTCGTAGAGAGGGTGGCTCTATCTCGAGGGGGAGTACCGTTTCTGTACCAAATACCAATGCGTACGGCGTTGTGTTCGTGGCCGTCTTGAACGTAGTCCGGTACGCCCAGAGAGCTTCATGCAGTCTCTCATGCCAGTCCTTCTTATTCCGGGACACCGTCTTTTTCACGATCTTCGTCGATGTCTATTTAAAAGCCTCAGCCAGACCGTTAGCTTGAGGATTATAGACTGAGGAGTATCTCCAGTCTATGTTATGCTGTTGTGCGAAGCGGCTGATCTTGTGGCTTCTGTAGGCTGGTCCGTTATCGGAGATAATCCGTCGCGGAGTGCCAAACCGATAAATGACGTGTGTCTTGAAGAAATGAAGGATATTCTCCGTCTTCACTTCCCTCAGCGGTACTACTTCTGCCCATTTGGAGAAGTAATGAGTTGTCACCAAAATGAACCGATGTCCTCTGGACGATGTTGGTTCGATGGGGCCAATTATGTCAGTCCCCCGCATTTCGAACGGCCAGCTAGCCACTGTCGGATGTAGCGGATTCGGATGCTGATGGATGAAGCCCCCGTGAATCTGACACGAGTGGCACTGCTTCGCGTATTCGAGACAGTCTTGGATCATCGTGGGCCAATAATAACCCATCCGTTTGATCTTCAGCTTCATCTTCGGCCCGGCTTGGTGAGAACCACAGAGTCTGTCATGAGTTTCTTGGAAGACTCTCTTTGCCTATTCAGGTCCCAGGCATCTTAGCCATAAAGAGTCAAATGATCTCTTATACAGGGTATCATTGACGAAGGCGAAAGATATGGCTCGCTTCATGAGCTGATGTTTTGAGGACGCATCTTCAGACGTTCGACGGGATTTGAAGTAGTCTATAAAGACTTCTCTCCAATCCTCAACCTTTTCTTGGTCTTTTATTTGTAGAGCCGCTGGCTTGGTCATTCCCTTTTCCTCGGATGTCTCTGGAAATATTTCTGCCGGTGCGAGGACTCGACGGCTTTGAACAACGATCCTCACGTCATCGAGGTTTTCGTCAGCCAGTTCTTTAGCGAGCTTGGATAATGCATCCGCCTTGCTATTTTCTGCACGTGGTATGCTTTCCAAGGTGTAGGAAGGTATTTGGGTCAGCAGTTGCTGTACCCTCTCGTCGTACTTCACCAGTTCTGGTTTGCACGTTTAATAGTCGTTGTTTACTTGACTAACGACCAATTGGGAATCTCCGTATATGAAGAGGTTTTCAATCCCCATGTCAATGGCGATCTTGAGACCTGCTATCAAAGCTTCATATTCAGCTTCATTGTTTGTTCTCGGCTCTGTTAAGGAGAAGGCAAAGCACATTATCCCTCCTTGTGGAGTTACGAAGATGAGGCCTACTCCTGATTTGATTATGGGGGTGCTTTGCTTGCGTTTCTTCATGGAAGACGCTCCATCGAAGTAAAGTTCCCATCGGGTATCACTTTCGTCGATCGTGCCAAACGCATGTTCGTCTGGCAATTCGCAGTTCAAGGGAGAATCGGCAGGTATCGGATGCTCAGCGAGGAAGTCGGCGATGGCCTGTCCCTTCACTGCCTTAAGAGGCTGATACGTTATTGAGAATTCTGTTTCCCCCAATCAGAGCAAAGCTCAGTTTGAATTTCAAAAATTCAAAAATTGAAGCAACGCATCAGATCCTCTGCGCTGTGCGCAGGGCGCAAAGTGTCAAAATCAGGCACGCCAGCGTAGAGAGCGCAGCGCCCGAGGCAGTGTGCCCAATCAGAGCAAGGCTCTATTTAAAACAAAATTAAAAGAAGAAACGCTTCAGTTGCGCAAGCACTGCGCTGCGCGACACGTATCAGCGCAGTGGCGCAAGCGCAGTTGCGGTGCGCTGTGCGCTGCGCGACACGTGGCAGCGCAGTTGCGCTGCCTGACACGTGTCAAGCGCTGGGGCTTTTGCGCCAAACAGAATTAAAATTCTAGTAAGATCCTTCTATTCTTGTTAAAACAAGAAGATTGTCTTCTTTAAAACAGAAGCCCTTGGATCAAAGATCCAACGGTGGGGAAAATTTCCCAAATCACTCAGAGAATGATCTTTTTAACAAACTTAACAAATTTATGGCCACTATATAAAGACCCCTAGACCCCAATTCAAAGGAGATCAACATTTGGAGAACATCAAGAACTTCAAAAACAAAACAGAGAGAACTTTGAAGGATTGTGAAAAGAACTCAAGAACCAAAAAAAAGGTAAAAACCTTTATTCAAGAAGAACTTCTTCTGCATAGATCATTGATCTAAGAACAAGATCAATGATCTTCAATAAAAAAAATATATAAATAAATAATAACAGTGCCTTGCACTTTTTTATGAACCATTGGTTCTGGAATCTTAAAGATTCCTCTCTTAAATCCAAAATTGGATTAAGTCATTAAAACAGTGTCTTGCACTTGCAAATCTGCACTGTTGCGCTCTTGGGTTGGCACAAGCCACCAGAGAGCGCCACGTGTCAGCTCCAAGACCACTTGCGCTGTGCGCTTTTAAAATAGAGCATTGCTCTTTAAAGTTGGCGCAAATTACCAGAGTGCGCCACGTGTCAGCAGCGCAACAGCGCAGCGCACTGGCGCAGCGCACTGCGCTTGCATGACACGTGTCACCATCACAAGCGCTTGCGCTCAATAATTGACACAAAGCGCCTGACAAGCCACTGTCAAGTAATTAATGCACTGCATTATTGAAAAGAAGGGCCGAGCCCGATTAAAAAAGGCCTAACAGGACTAATAAAATGCAATGTATTATTTTAAAAAGGGCAGAGCTCAAACCAAAACAGATGCTCTGCATCATTTACAAAGGGACTGAGCCCAAATCAAAAAGGCCTAACAGGCCAGAATAAAATGCAGTGCATTATTAAACAGGGGCAAAGCCCTAGCACAGGCCTAATAGGCCAAAGATAAATAAAAACGTTGGTCATTTCTCAACTGGACTTGGCCCAATCATGGCCGTAAGTCCTCAAATTAAATTGACTGAGCAAGACTGCTCTCCTAAATCAATTTACATTCGGTTCAAGGGTACATCTTCGAACTCCTCTGACACCTATCGTTGTAATCCTTTAACGACGTCAGAGAGGTGACGAGTCCCGACAACCACACATCGATACGGACTGCGGGGTCCCTAAACTCGTAGACCGAAACGTCCTTAAACTAATATTCGTCCCAAAATGGGAATGTTGGACCGAAACGTCCTTAAACTAATATTCATCCCAAAATGGGAATGTTGGACCGAAATGTCCTTAAACTAATGCTCGTCCCCAAACGGGAATGATGGACCCCTATGTCCCTAAACTGGAACATGGACCCCTACGTCTCTAAACTGGAATATGGACCACCATGTCCTTAAACTGGAAATCGACCGCAATATCATTAAACTAAACAATAGAGCCAATTGCTCTCTTGTCGGGTCCAAACGATCCCGTTAAGTTGATCTTAGTCTGGAGATTAGGTTAACGTATCATTAACAAAAGTTTAAGTTGATCTTAGCCTTAAATAGGGCCAACGTATCCTTAAACCAAAATCCCAAACCTAAATCTTAGAAAATACGGATTTGGACTAATCCATGTCCTATGGGCGACGATATAAATTAGTCTCCATATACAATCCGCGGGCAACCACAAACAAAACAAATACACACGACACGAAGTGAAATTCTGGAGAAGGAGAAAGTGGTTACCGCGATGCGGTAGCGTAACTAACTGCAGGGGCTTGCGCCTACAGGGAAGAGCGTCCCCAAAATCAAAAAACCCTCCAGCGAGGGGGAATCTGACGAAGTCTGCTACATCGGCCGCATCCGTCTAAACCTCCGATACACGGTGCCATAAATCAACTTGGTATCTTCGGAGAGGTTGACGGATAAAACCAAATAGCATCTGCCCCGAATCTCAGGCAAGGCGTCTTTACGTCGCGCCGTCATTCGGAGGGGAACAGATTCTGGCACGCCCGGTGGGACCTTTTCCTCTTTCCACTCCACACTTCGTGTGTCGTGTTTTTCCCGCGATCAAATAATCGCGGTGTGTATATTTTTGGTTGCCCTTAGGGGAGTGGATATTGAAGCCGGCATTTCGTCTCTATGAAGAATGGCATTTGCTCCCACCCTAGCAACTCAGGCTCTGTCATATCCGGCGGAGTCAAGTATGGGTCACTTGCAGCCACAAATCTCTGCAATCCGGCTCTTCAAGAAATCAACGGGCTTCTTTTTGGGTCGATGCTCCCACCTTCCACCCTCAGTGCCTCAACGCCAATTGAGGAAGCCCAGAGGATGTCTTTCGTCCACAAGCAAGCTCCCCAAGCAGCAGCCTTGCCGACGGAATCGGTCCTCAAATCACTGGCACATGCCAAAGACCAAGGTCGGCACAGGGGGCAGAATATTCAAAGCTCTTCAAGAAATCAATGGTTTCAAACTGCGCTAACTGCAACAGCAACTCTCGCTCTGTCCCATTTGGAGGAGTAACCTACGGGCCCCAAGCGGCCTCCCTTTTTATTATGCCAGTGGAGCAGGTAACTCAAGCCATCACTGGGCTATTCTTCGGGATCATGCTCCCGCCAACGAGCTTCAGCGCTCCTGTACCATCGCAAGAAGCTCCCAAGAAGTCGTTTTTCAGCGCTCTTGTACTTATTTACGCCCTACTTTGCATTATACTATATATAAGCACACAAAAAAAATTGTGATAATAAAAGAGTAGAAAGTCAAAAATTATATTTAAAAGATAGGAATAGTTTAAGAAAAACAAGAAAGTTAGAAATTTTCTTAAATGAAACTAGTAATAAGTAGTTATGAGCTGTTGTCCCAAGGGTCAGTAAGATGAAAGAAATTACTATTTTGAGGATAAAAATAAGCCTGAAAAATAGTTTCTATTCTGGAAGCCAAACATTTGAACGTTGATACCCTACTATACGCACTTACACACATCTTAAAACTCGGGATAGTAGAAGATACCTTGAAATGCTCTTGTCTAAAAGCCAAAGTATGAAGAAAATAAAAGTGGAGAATAAAAGATATAATGGTGAAAAGAAAAATGAACACTGGTTTTGTTATCACCGAGGCAGCAATAGAAAAAATATAGCGAGAGTGTTTTATCACCTAGTGCCTTAGACCAACTGGTTTAGGAGCCACTGCTAAGCCTTAGGTGTTGCAAGACGAGGAAAAACACCTAATTAGCAAGCATATGAGTAATCAGTCTGTTAGTACCTCAAGAAGTATTAACGGTCGCATGAAGAATGTGTGAGCAAATTCCATCTAAATATCTATTAAAAAGTACTAAGGTAGATGGATAAGAGTATGATTGCTTGAATTGAATTCTCTGAGTGTAGGGATGTTCAGTTCACACACGTAGGGGTATATGATCAATGTTTGGAAGAAAGATAGGAATGAAAACTAAAAGCGATGTTTTATTGAGGGATAATATGATTTCTAACATTTTTTCATGACCATTAAGATAGGGCTCATAGCAACTGAAAAGCTGGTATAATTGAAAACTCTTATTTTCAAGTTCTTTCTTTTATAGTTCTTATCTTTATATAACTTTCACCATCTCTCTTTTATTATAGAATTTTGTGGGTGTAATCCGCTGAAAACCCTCAGGAAACAACAATCCTCCTACTAGGGATATGCCACTAGGCGCCGAGTAAGGAAGGCTGGGGGCAACTCTCCTTCTGGACTGACTCCGCCTACTCCAACGGCGGAAATTGATGCTGCTGTTCCGACTAGGAACAACTTTGAACCACTTAGGAAGGTCCGCAAGAACTCTGCAACCGCTGTTCTGAAAAGATCTCCTCCAGCTATGGAGAGCGCTACAAAGGTGAAGCCGGAACAGCCTCCTCAACGGCTGTCCTCTAAAATCTACAAGGTTTGGCGTCAAGTCCAAGACTCGGTAATTGATCAAGATTATCCCCGCCGACAGAAAAAGGTGAAAGTTCAGCAGGAAGAGGGCCGTCCTTATAGCCACCTGATGAAGAAGGGAACCCCTTTCGTCTGGAATCGCAAATGCCAGAGCGCGCTGGACGACATTAAGCAATACCTGCAGAACCCGCCAGTACTGGCTGCTCCGGTCAATGGAAAGCCCCTCATTCTTTATACAACCGCCCTCGAAGGTTCCTTAGGCGCATTATGGGCGCAAGAGAACGATTAAGGGAAAGAAAGAGCACTCTATTATTTGAGTCGAGTTCTACTGGGGGCAGAAAGCAACTATTCCCCTATTGAAAAACACTGCCTGGCGTTGATCTTCGCGATAACAAAGCTCAGGCACTATGCGTTGGCGCATGAAGTCCGTCTCATTTCGAAGGTGGACCCTCTTAAATATTTAATGTCGAAGGCCATATTGACAGGACGACTCGCTAAATGGGCCATGCTCTTGATGGAGTTCTCGATAACGTATCAACCTCTCAAGGCAGTGAAAGGCCAGGCCATCGCCGACTTCCTCGCTGAGCATCCGATACCCATCGATTCTCCTCTGAATTGCGATCTTCCAGACGAACATGCGTTTGATGCGATCGACGGTGGTGATACCCGATGGGAGCTTTATTTCGATGGAGCATCTTCCATGAAGAAGCACAAACAAAGTACCCCTATAATCAAATCGGGGGTAGGACTCATCTTTTTAACTCCACAAGGAGGGATAATGCGCTTTGCTTTCTCCTTAACAGAACCGAGGACAAACAATGAAGCCGAATACGAAGCTTTAATAGCAGGCCTCGAGATCGCCATTGACATGGGAATTGAAAACCTCCTCATATACGGAGACTCCCAGCTGGTCATTAGTCAAGTAAACGGCGACTACCAAACGTGCAAACCAGAGCTGGTGAAGTACGGCGAAAAGGTGCAACAATTGTTAATCCAAATCCCTTCCTACACTTTGGAAAACATACCGCGCGTGGAAAACAGCAAAGCGGACGCGTTGGCCAAGTTCGCTAAAGAATTGGCTGACGAGAACCTCGATGACATCAGAATTGTGGTACAAAGCCGTCGGATGCTCGCCCCAGCGGAAATATCTCCAGAATCATTCGAAGAAAAGGGAGCGACTGAGCAGACGACCCTGCAAATAAAAGATCGGGAAAATACCGAGGATTGGAGAGAAGTCTTTATAGACTACTTCAAATATCGTCGAACGCCCGAAGATGCATCCTCAAGACATCAGCTTATGAAACGAGCTCTGTCTTTCGCCTTCGTCAATGATACTCTGTACAATAGGTCGTTTGATTCTCTGTGGTTGAGATGTCTGGGACTTGACGAAGCGAAAAGAGTCGTTCGGGAAGTTCATGACGGACTCTGCGGTTTCACCAAACAGGCCCAAAGATGAAGTTGAAGATCAAACGGATGGGCTACTACCGGCCCACGATGATTCAGGACTGCCTCGAATATGCGAAGCAATGCCATTCATGCCAAATCCATGGGGACTTCATCCACCAGCATCCAAATCCACTCCTCCAACGATGGCTAGCTGGCCATTCGAAATGTAGGGAATTGACATAGTCGGCCCCATCGAACCAGCATCGTCCAGGGGATATCGTTTCATCCTGGCGACGACTGACTACTTCTCCAAATGGGCAGAAGCAGTACCGCTGAGAGAAGTGAAGACGGAAAATATCCTCCATTTCTTCAAGACGCACGTCATATATCGGTTTGGAACTCCGCGACGGATCATCTCCGATAACGGGCCAGCTTATAGAAGCCACAAGATCAGTCGCTCCGCGCAACAACACAATATAGACTGGAGATATTCCTCGGTTTATAATCCGCGAGCTAACGGTCTAGCTGAGGCCTTCAACAAGACCTTGATAAAGATCATGAAGAAGACGGTGTCCCGAAATAATAAGGACTGGCATGAGAGACTGCAAGAAGCTTTCTGGGCGTATCGAACTACGTTCAAGACAGCCACGAACACAACGCCGTACGTGTTGGTATTCGGTACAGAAGCAGTACTCCCCCCTCGAGATAGAGTTGCCTTCTCTACGAATGGCAGTCCACTACGAGCTGACTGACGAAGAAATTGCTCACCTTCGACTTGAGGAGCTTGATGCCCTTGATGAAACCCGGCTCATAGCGCAACAAAATCTGGAGGCTTATAAAGCAAAGATGACGCGCTCATATGAAAGATTGACTAGGCCGAGGACATTCCGCCAAGGCAAACTCGTGCTAGTGGTCAAAAGACCTATGATCCCCAATCGCGCCAAGCGGGGAAAATTCGAGCCAAACTATGAAGGCCCGTTCATCATAGACAAGGTCTACCAGGGTGGAGCCTATCTACTCATGGATATGCACGGTGAAAGGCCTTTCAGGCAAATAAATGGTCGCTTCCTAAAGAAATACTACGCTTAGCGAGTTACCGCCTAGGTCAATGATAGGTGACGACGACTATGTCCGCTCGCTATCTTCCTAAGCTCAAACTTTATAAGCAGTAGCCAGCCTTCTCCTGGACGGACCGAAACGTTCTTAAACTAATGAAGGACCGAAACGTCCTTAAACTAATGGCGGACCGAAACGTCCTTAAACTAATGACGGACCGAAACGTCCTTAAACTAATATTCGTCCCAAAATGGGAATGTTAGACCGAAACGTCCTTAAACTGATGCTCGTCCCTAAATGGGAATGATGGATCCCTACGTCCCTAAACTGGAACATGGACCCCTACGTCACTAAACTGGAGATGGACCCCTACGTCCCTAAACTGGAATATCGACCACCATGTCCCTAAATTGGAAATCGACCGCAACGTCATTAAACTAAACAATAGAGCCAATTGCTTTCTTGTCGGATCCAAACGATCCCGTTAAGTTGATCTTAGCCTGGAGATTAGACTGACGTATCCTTAACGAACGTTTAAGTTGATCTTAGCCTCAATATGGCTAACGTATCCTTAAACCAAAACACCAAACCCAAATCTAAGTAAACACGGATTTGGACAAATCCACGTCCTACGGGCGACGGCATCACTTAGTCTCCGTATACAATCCACGGGCAACCACAAACAAAACAAACACACACGACACGAAGTGAAATTCTGGAGAAGGAGAAAGTTGTTACCGCGATGCGGTAGCGAAATTAACTGCAGGGGCTTGCGCCTGCATGGAAGAGCGTCCCCACAATCAAAACCCCCTCTAACGAAGGGGAATCTGACGAAGTCTGCTACATCGGCCGCATCCATCTAAACCTCTGATACACGGTGCCATAAATTAACTTGACATCTTCGGAGAGGTGGACGGATAAAACCAAATAGCATCTGCCCCGAATCTCAGGCAAGACGAACCTACGCGGTCACGTCTCTGTGTTCGGAGGGGAACAGATTCTGGCACGCCCGGTGGGACGTAGATGGCCGAATACAAACCAATCTTCATCAGATGAGTTCTCTTCGTTGATAAAATATACCGGGCCCACTGTAAATATCCGGCGGGCGATCGCGGGATCAATCCAATGTTATTGGCCTGTTCCCAAGGGCGTGCTTCACCTTGACAGATTCGCCTCCCTAAAATATCTATTGCCGGCGGCGGCTGCACGGGAATAGCCCCAATTGCAGGCTGGAGGAGGTCATCCGAATTCCAATTTTTGACCTCCACGGCATATTTCATCGGGGGTTCATCCGCATAGGGGATCGAAAATATTGGCTCGGACGGCGTAGCAAAACCGAAGCTTCGGCGACCCTGGATGATATCGTTATACAACATACCCCACAAGTGAAGGTTCTTATACTCGGGGTCATGATCCTTGGTGAGGGTGAGCACCTCTCGGTCCACTGGTGCCTGGGGAAAACCTCCCTCCGAGCGAACGAACGGGAATGATAGGTCAGCAGGCATGTTTCCTGTGGAGGGACAAAAATTAGCCGTCAGTGTTGTAATTCCAATGCTTGGCATTTTAAAAATTTACACCACACTGCAATGCAGTGGGTAGGGGACCAAATGGGGACCCACAAAATCTGGACGACAGTGCATCAGTTAATAGGACAACCCCATCATTGGATGAGACTGTCAATTAATCCCCAAGAGAATATTCTCATTAATAAAATCCCTAGAGACAAGGAGAAAATCTCCTCTTTCAGAGCAAAGCTCTGTCACAGAGTGACACTTGTCAAACTCTGGTCTCAAGGGAATAAAATTCCTTAAAAGAGCCTAGCTCTGTGGTAATGATGAGAAAATTTATTAAAAGAAAATTTTTCTTTAAACTCCTAAAGATTAAAATTTTTGGGGATTTTAAAGACCCATGAAAACTCTTAGGATTTCTTCATTTTCAGATCAAAAAGATCTACATTTGATCCAAGAGCAAAGCTCTGTTCATGGGTTAAAACCCATGAGACAAAATCCCTATAGATCTATGAACTCTTGAGAGCAAGGCTCTGTTGGTGAAACCCCAAAGGGGTTTTTCTTTAGATCAAAGATCTATAAGAGTAAGACTCTGTTAATTAAATTTAATTCAATTTAATTTAAATTTTACCTAAAATGATTCTAGGTTTTGAACTCTGGAGTTCTTGGAAAGAAACGAGAGCAAGGCTTTAAAATTCTTAAGCAAGAGCAAGGCTCTGAAAATCAAGAATCTTGAAAATGGTAAAAAATTTACTAAGGACCAAGGGTCCTATTTATAGGCGCATGCGCCCCTTCAACTCACCCGTTGATCCAACGGCCAAGATCTTGCCACCGATGCACTCACGTGCGCGCCACGTGAGCGCAACGGTGGGGGGGGGCATTTGTTTCCCCCAATCAGAGCAAAGCTCTGTTTTAATTTCAAAAATTCAAAAATTGAAGCAACGCTTCAGATCCTCTGCGCTGCACGCAGGGCGCCACGTGTCAAAATCAGGCACGCCAACGCAGAGAGCGCAACGCCCGAGGCAGCGCGCCCAATCAGAGCAAGGCTCTATTTAAAATAAAATTAAAGGAAGCAACGCTTCAGTTGCGCAAGCACTGCGCTACGCGACACGTGTCAGCGCAGTGGCGCAAGCACAGTTGAGTTGCGTTGTGCGCTGCGCGATACGTGTCAGCGCATTTGCGCAAACGCAGCTGCGCTGAGCGACACGTGTCAGCGCAGTTGCGCAAACGCAGCTGCACTGCGCTCTGCGCTGCGTGACACGTGTCAAGCGCTAGAGCGTTTGCGCCAAACAGAATTAAAATTCTAATAAGATCCTTCTGTTCTTATTAAAACAAGAAGATTGTCTTCTGTAAAACAGAAGCCCTTGGATCAAAGATCCAACGGTAGGGAAAATTCCCCAAATCATTCAGAGAATGATCTCTTTAACAAACTTAACAAATTTATGGGCACTATATAAAGACCCCTAGACCCCAATTCAAAGGAGATCAACATTTGGAGAACATCAAGAACTTCAAAACCAAAACAGAGAGAACTTTGAAGGATTGTGAAAAAAACTCAAGAACAAAAAAGAGGTAAAAACCTTTATTCAAGAAGTTCTTCTGAATAGATCATTGATCTAAGAACAAGATCAATGATCTTCAATAAAAAAAATATAAATAAATAATAACAGTTCCTTGCACTTTTTTATGAACCATTGGTTCTGGAATCTTAAAGATTCCTCTCTTAAATCCAAAATTGGATTAAGTCATTAAAACAGTGCCTTGCACTTGCAAATCTGCACTGTTGCGCTCTTGGGTTGGCGCAAACCACCAGAGAGCGCCACGTGTCAGCTCCAAGGCCACTTATGCTGTGCGCTTTTAAAATAGAGCATTGCTCTTTAAAGTTGGCGCAAATTACCAGAGTGCGCCACGTGTCAGCAGCGCAACAGCGCAGCGCACTGCGCTTGCGTGACACGTGTCACCATCACAAGCGCTTGCGCTCAATAATTAGCGCAAAGCACATGACAAGCCACTGTCAAGTAATTAATGCACTGCATTATTGAAAAGAATGGCCGAGCCCAATTAAAAAAGGCCTAACAGGCCTAATAAAATGCAATGCATTATTTTAAACAGGGCAGAGCCCAAACCAAAACAGATGCTCTGCATCATTTATAAAGGGACTGAGCCCAAATCAAAAAGGCCTAGCAGGCCAGAATAAAATGCAGTGCATTATAAAACAGGGGCAAAGCCCTAGCACAGGCCTAATAGGCCAAAGATAAATAAAAACGTTGGACATTTCTCAACTGGACTTAGCCCAATCATGGCCGTAAGTCCTCAAATTAAATTGACTGAGCAAGACTGCTCTCCTAAATCAATTTACATCCGGTTCAAGGGTACATCTTCGAACTCCTCTGACACCTATCGTTGTAATCCTTCAACGACGTCAGAGAGGTGACGAGTCCTGACAACCACACATCGATACGGACTGCGGGGTCCCTAAACTCGTGGACCGAAACGTCCTTAAACTAATATTCGTCCCAAAATGGGAATGTTGGACCGAAACGTCCTTAAACTAATATTCGTCCCAAAATGGGAATGTTGGACCGAAATGTCCTTAAACTAATACTCGTCCCCAAATGGGAATGATGGACCCCTATGTCCCTAAACTGGAACATGGACCCCTACGTCTCTAAACTGGAACATGGACCATCATGTCCCTAAACTGGAAATCGACCGCAATGTCATTAAACTAAACAATAGAGCCAATTGCTCTCTTGTCGGATCCAAACGATCCCGTTAAGTTGATCTTAGTCTGGAGATTAGGCTAACGTGTCCTTAACAAAAGTTTAAGTTGATCTTAGCCTTAAATAGGGCTAACGTATCCTTAAACCAAAACCCCAAACCCAAATCTAAGAAAATACGGATTTGGACTAATCCATGTCCTACGGGTGACGACATAAATTAGTCTCCGTATACAATCCACGGGCAACCACAAACAAAACAAACACACACGATACGAAGTGAAATTCTGGAGAAGGAGAAAGTGGTTACCGCGATGCGGTAGCGTAATTAACTGCGGGGGCTTGCGCCTGCAGGGAAGAGCGTCCCCACAATCAAAAACCCCTCTAGCAAGGAGGAATCTGACGAAGTCTGCTACATCGGACGTATCCGTCTAAACCTCCGATACACGGTGCCATAAATCAACTTGGCATCTTCGGAGAGGTAGACGGATAAAACCAAATAGCATCTGCCCCGAATCTCAGGCAAGGCGTCTTTACGTCGCGCCGTCATTCGGAGGGGAACAAATTCCATCAAGAGCAAGGCCCATTTAGCGAGCCGCACCGTCAATATGGCCTTTGAAATCGAATGTTTTAGAGGATCCACCTTCGATATGAGACGGACGTCATGCGCCAATGCATAGTGTCTGAGCTTCGTTATTGCGAAGATTAATGCCAGGCAGTGTTTTTCGATGGGAGAATAATTGCTTTCTGCCCCCAGCAGAACTCGACTCAAATAGTAAAGCACTCTCTCCTTCCCTTGGTCATTCTCCTGTGCCCATAATGCGTCTAAGGAACCTTCAAGGGCGGTTGTATACAGAATGAGAGGCTTTCCATTGACCGGAGCAGCCAGTACTGGCGGATTCTGTAGGTACTGCTTGATTTCGTCCAGCGCGCTTTGGCATTTGTGATCCCAGACGAAAGGGGTTCCTTTCTTCATCAGGTGGCTGTAAGGATGGCATTTTCCCGAAAGATTGGCTATAAATTGCCGGATGTACACGAGCTTTCCTTGGAGAGACCGCAATTGCTTGAGAGTCCTTGGCGGAGGCATTTCCATGATCGCCTTGATCTTCGACGGGTCTATTTCGATGCCTCGGTGTCGGACGATGAACCCCAGGAATTTGCCCGAGGAGACCCCGAACGCGCATTTAAGAGGGTTCATCTTCAAGTTGTATTGCCGGAGGCGCTGAAATACGATCCTCAGGTGTTCTAGATGTTCCTCGTATGATTTGCTTTTCACCACGAGGTCATCGATATAGCATTCGACGATTTCATGTATGAGGTCATCGAAGATCTTCGTCATGGCCCTTTGGTAGGTGGCGCCGGCGTTCTTTAGACCGAAGGGCATCACCTTGTAGTAGAATATACCCAAAGGGGTTCGGAAAGCAGTGTGCTTCTGGTCCTCAGGATGCATCTTTATCTGATTGTATCCTGGCGAGCCATCCATGAAGGAGAAGACTTCGTGAGTGGATGTATTATCTATCATCAGCTCGGTGATCGGTACTGGGAAGTCGTCTTTCGGGCAGGCTTTATTGAGATCCCTAAAGTCCACGCATATGCATACTATCCCATATTTCTTCATCACCGGGACGATGTTGGTGATCCAGTCAGGATACTGAACTTCTTGGATGAAGCCAGAGTCGATCGGATTCTTGACCTCGATGTTTATGCTCATCTCAAGCTCGAACCGCATTCTTCTCGGAGCTTGCTTGATTGGCTTGACGTCCGGGGATATGGCCAGTTTGTGGACAGCATTCTCTGGATCTAGTCCTGGCATCTCGGAATAATTCCATGCGAAGCAATCTTTATGCTGCATGAGCACGTCCTTTAGTGTGGCCACCCTTTCTTCAGACAGCAATTCACTGACGAACGTCCGCCGCGGGTCACTTGCCGTCCCCAAATCAATTTTCTTGAGCTCATCTGCAGTGGTATGTATTCCATCTTCCAGCTCTTTCGGCGCCGGTGGAAACTCTGAGATCACCTCGTCATCATTGTTTTCGAAACACCAGGGGAGATTATCCATACCGTCGGGGTCTTCTTCTGATAACGTTATCACGTGACAGGTACGAGCTCGCTTCCAAGAACGACGTTGATCTGGTTCTACCCTCGTGGATTTGGGTTCATGCTTCTATGGCGGGGTTACCTTCCAGCTGTTGGATAGAGCGAATCTGCCCTGTCGATATTGATCTTCGACCCAGTTCTTGAAGGTAAAGCAGTCTGCAATAGGATGTCCTATTGCTCGGTGATAAGAGCAATAGTCTGGGTAATAGGCCTCGTTGGCTTGCTTGAGGTGCTTGGACTCCAGGAGTATGATCAGTTGATGTTTTATAGCAAGATCAAGTATCTTCTGTGTTTTATTCTTAGGAAAAGAGTATGCTCGATTCATCTTCTTTATAAGGGATGAATCCGAATTGCTCACTTCCCGATCGCGTGGCTTCTTGGACCTGCTTTGTCGCTGTCGAACGCCTTTCCTGTTCTTTGATTTGTTTCTGCCTCTGCGTCGTGCCTTTTGTACAACGGGTTGACAGAGAGGAGCATTTTCATCTTTCGCAGCCTGTTGAAGAAGGCGTTGCATCCTGGCTTTCTCGTAGATGGACATTTCGCGATTATGGTCGTCTCGGAACTTTTGACCGGCTTCTTTTATAAGCTTGTCCATTTGTTCTTCGAACGACGGACTGGGCATTTTCATGTCGGGAGCCCTTTCTGGTTCAGGGTTAGCATCTTCCCACTGAACATCCCCTTCTTTATCAAAGTCATGTACGACGTAGCAGTCGCGGAGTAGCTCCCGTTTCTTGGATTGAACATACTCAAGTCTGGTCGTTTCCATTCTCCCGTTGGGCAATTTCCGCTGAGTTCCAGGAACGTTCCAGATCCTGCTATAGAACCGTGCTTGTCGAGCAGTTTGCTTGAAGGGTACGCCTTGGCGCTTCAAGAGTCTTCTTAGTCCGTCTGTGTAATATCTGGGCAAACGGATGTGATGGAGCCTGTCGAGTGTGGAATCTGTGTCGTGCCAGATTTCCTTCTCTACTTTAGTTTCCCCGGATCGGTAAAATAGGATCGCCTTTTCACCTTCTCACCTGGGAGGGACATAGAATGTCTGCAGCTCTTCCACACTGTAGGTATCAAGCGCGTCTAGTTCTTTATGATGTTTGGGCGGAACCATGGCAACTTGCAAATTTCGCTCTTCATCAGCGAATGTTTGAATTGAAGGCCGAGCAGAGAATATGGCGTTGACCTCATCTTCTGAGTCGCTGCCGAAGATAAGCATAGGAGAGGACGGTCCCGGCTTGTTGTACTGGGGTGGCCCTGAATAAACTATCTCTTCCTCTTCCTCGGTATCACTCCCGAAGACCGGAATGGTGGTGATAGCTTTGTCCTTCGGTTTATGGCATCTCTCTGTGTCCTCAAAATCTGGCAAGAAGTATTTTGCATCTTCGTACTTTCGGACTTCGTTTATGGAGAATGGGTTCAACTCCCCCGTCACGGTGTACTCGAGACCATCCTTGAAGTATTTCATACACTGATGCTGTGTAGAGGGGATGATGTTGTGCTCGTGTAACCAAGGCTGGCCGAGCAAAGCATTGTAGCATGTCTTGGCATCGATGACGTGAAATTTAATATCGGTGACAAGTAGCCCGAAGCGCAGTGTCAGTATCATAGACCCGAGAGTCCGTGATGACTGGGAGTCAAAACCGAAGATGGTGATTTTATCACGAGCGAGGTGCTGAACGCACATGCAGATTTCCTTCAACACTCGCACGTTGAGGAGATTGACGGAAGACCTATTGTCGACCAGGATTTTTCCTATCTTGATATCGTAACAATATCCGGAGACATATAGGGGACGGTTGTGCTCGCACTTCCCAAGGAGGAGATCTTCATCGCCGAAGGTAATATCGGCTGTGTGTACTTCTTCCAGCTCGTCCTTCATCTTTTCTTCGGCGAGGAAAACTTGGAATTGATCTGGCTCTTGCAGCGCCTTGATCAATGAATCTCTTGCTTCTTTTGATAGTAAAAGGGCGTCAAGAATGCTGAGCTGCGAAGGTAACTTCCGTAGGTGCGCCAGGACGTTGTAGTCCACCTTACTTTTCTTTGGCGGGTCCTTGGCGGTCAGCTCTTTCATGACTTGGTCGTCTAAGGCGATATCTTCAGAGACCTTTTCTTTTTCCTTATCTTTTCTATTTATGGATCCGAGGTTCCTTTCTGGAAGTGTACGATTGTGCAGCTAGATATTTTCGCAAGCCTTCGGTTCTTCCTCTTTTCCCAAAGTGGACTCTTTAAAGAGAGGGCCAAGAGCCATTTTCTCGTCAGAGTTGCTCCCGAATGTGAGAACTTGTGATCCCCCGGGGTAATCACGCGATAATTTCCAGTGGTTCTTTTATGCTCCTCGGTCGTATTTCTTTGCTCCCGGCGAGTTTTGCGTTTCATCCACTTGAAATGCTGCCAGTGAGCGACATACCCTTACCACCATCTTTAAAAAGCGTTGCACTCTTCAGTGGGGTGCGCAATCTTCCGATGATATAAGCAGTAGCTAGAATGTGTTTCTGCTTCACCAGGGATGTTTCCTTCGGAGGGTGGTAGCTTCATTCCCATTGATATGGCTTTAGCAAACCTTTTTCTCGTCTTGAACTTATTTTTATTCGTGACGGATGTCCCTTGATTCGGCGGGAGTGCTCGACTCTTTCGGTCAGTCGCCGGCGTTTGGCCTTTTCAAAGATGGTCATCTCACGCTCCCGATCAGCTTTACTTTTTAGAAGAGCTTCGTTTAGGAATGCGTCGATTATTTCGTCTGATGGCCCTGGAAGTTCCGATTCAGGACCTGCCCCCAGTCTCTTGGTGCAAGGAGCCTCTTCATCGTCTATCAATGACTACGTAATCCTCAGATCCATCTGATGAGTCTTCTCCATCATCTCCGTCTTCAAGGACGTGGCCGAGGAATTCTTGGAGCGTGATCGGAGTCCGTACTCTTCCAGCGCGTCGATCTGTTTCTGTAGGTCCGTGCGCTTGTCATCAGGCTTCACGGGCTTCTTGGATTTCTTTTTCTTCTTTAAAGATTTCGACGGCTGGGTATGCGAGTTTTGGTTATCACCACCAACCTTTGGAGTTGGGTGCAGCTTCAGCATTCCTTCGATGATTTCAGGTTCCAACGGACTCTTCCACCTGATCGCCGGGCATGTCTAGAGATCATTCAGCATTCTTTTGGTTTTGGCTGAAAGAGCCACCTCCCATGGAGCTTCTTCAACAAAAGAGCACGTTGCCCCCGGTGTGTCCATCTTCTTAGGAGTGTGCGGTTGTGGTGGGTTTACTTTCCACCTCTCAGACAGCGCAAACTTGCCTTGTAAGTACTGATCCTCGATCCATCCCTTAAAGACGAAGCAATCTTCGATTGGATGGCTTGCTGTTTGGTGGTAAGGGCACTAATTGGGATTATTCACTTCGCCGGGTTGTGATGGTCGCCTTGGATTCGGCAAATTGATAAGCCTATTGCGCATCGCCAGCTCGAATAGTCTCTTCGTTTTATCCCGTGGGAACGAGTAAGGACGCTTCATTTTCTCATTATAATAGTGTCGTCTCTCTTCCAGTTGATCCGTCGGTTTCGGGGCTCTGGGCTGCTGTTGGGTATTCGCAACGAAGGTCGATTTCCCCTTACCTTTTTCGTTCCGCGGTTCCGGCTTCGGAGGAGACGGTCTATGCCCCATTTGGTCCATCTGGGCTAGCTTGTCGATTAAAGCCTGGAATGTGGTCGGTTTGAAGAACATCATGAACTGTGAAATAGTTGCATGAGGGTCTAGAGTGCCCACGAACATGCCCACCGCTGGTGCTTCTTCGATTCGTTGTTCGCACTTCGACCACAGATTCCGCCATCAGATTGCATTCTGAACCCACGTCTCGCCCGGCTTCACCCTGGCATTGATCAATGCCGTTATTGGGGTGCGTTCACTGGAACTGGCGAATCGTTGGGTGAACAACAACTCCATTTCTGCGAAAGTTTTGACGGAGTCGTTTGGAAGTTCGGAGTACCATTCGAACGCCGTCTCCGATAAGCTGCCGACGAATTGGCGAAGCAAAAGTTTATCATCGCCACCGGTATTGCCACAAAGAGCCCTGAACTAGGCGACATGTTGATGGGGATTGCCTGTCCCCTTGTACACATGGAATTTCGGGATCGTGTAGCCCGGCGGGTACTTTATCTGATCATACCAGCCTAGATATGGTCGCCCAGTTCTAACAATTTACCCAGCCGCTTCATTCGCCTGGTGAACTCGTATCTGCTGAGCGATATAATCATCCAGGGCAGACTTGGAAATAGTTTCCTTCTTGGCTGCTGAAAGAGCTGGAGGTGGATTTGATGTTTCTCCTCTATCATCTTCGATTATTACTGGAGGATCTTCGGCTGGGGGATCCGGCTGGATCATCATGCCCACCATATCTTGGAATAGAAGGGTCATTTGCTTTATATTGGCCGCTTGTTCCACATCCTCTTTGTCCTTCTTCTCAAGCATTCTCCGAAGGAACTCGACATCAGTTTCCTGCTCGTGGCGTTGTTCCGAGGGTGCCTCTGGGCTTGCTTTCGGTCCTGTGAGCGCGGCCATAGCAGTCATCATCTCCTGAAGCTTTTGCTGCTGCTCTTGGGCTTTTGTCACAGACCGCGTAAGCGGTCGATGACCTATGGAGATACGGCTATCCTCTTTTCCGGATGCCATATAGACGGTATGCACCACCATGCCCCCAGACTTAGGGCGTTTGGGCTCAGTGCCTTTGATATTTGTCGCAGACATGGGGATTTTCTCCGGCCTTCTCCTTTTATGGGCGGTCGAAGTTGAGGGGGTCGTTGCAGTGGGCACCTAAGTAGCCGTCGCCTTCTGTGGCTTAACGAGACGGTTTTCTTCCTGTCGGACTTTCAGCTTCTTCTGCCGGCGGGGATAGTCTTGATCAACCACCGACTCTCGGACTTGTTGCCAGATTTTGTAAACTTTGGAAGACAGCCGCTGAAGGGACTGATCCAACTTTGCTTCTGTAACAGTCTCCATCGGTGGAGGAGATCTTTTCAATACTGCGGTAGGAGAGTTCCTACGCACCTTGTTCAGCAGCTCAAAACTGTTCTCGGTTGGAACAGCAGCATTAATTTCCATCGTTGGAGCTGATGGAGTTAGCCCAGAGGGGGAGTTGTCCCCAGCCATCCTTATTCGGCGCCAGTGGCGACATCGAGCATGTCAAGTTGTTGGGGTTGGTTCGGCGATGGGGACGGCATTGTCTTGCCCCCTATCCAGGTGAGGGGCCGCTAGTGCGAGCCTCTTGAAGACTGACGTCTTTTGAGTAGCGGTATCCAATCTGTCAAAGACAGACCTTCGAGCAGGAACGGGAGCCGGAATAGTCAGTCTTGTAAAGACCGACTTTTTGGCAGGAGAAGCCGCCTTGACGACTTCAGGAGCAGGGATGGCTATCCTCTTCTGAACAACCTTTTCTGGGATTGCAGGTTTCAACATGGGCCCACAGGAACTTTGGCCCAATCTGGAGAAGGCCGAGGTGCTGGAGCTGGGCGACCCGTTGAAAGGGGCCGCAGTAGTTGTAAGCCGATCAAAGACCGACTTCTTGGGAGCTTCCGGCGTTGGCACAGGAATGGTGAAGCTTGTTGACGGGAGCATGGTCCCGAAAAACAATCCTGTGGTGGCTTGAGTGACCTGTTCCACCGGCATTGTGAACAGGGAAGCCGCTTGGGGCCCGTAAGCTATGCCTCCAGATGGGGCAGAGCGGGAGTTGCAACTGCAGTTGGAACACTCTGCACAAGTGGACGCCATTGATCCTTTGCTTTTTTTACCAAGCAAAACGCCAAATCTTAGTATCTCGAAACCCAAGGGCAACCATTAGCAAACCGAGGTTGGTTCGCGAACACGATACACGAAGTGTGGAGTGGAAAGAGGAAAAGGTCCCACCGGGCGTGCCAGAATCTGTTCCGCTCCGAAAGACGCGGTGGACGTCTAGCCAGAATTTCAGGGCAGATGCTAATTGGTGCTATCTGTCCACCTCTCCGAAGATGCCAAGTTGATTTATGGCACCATATATCGAAGGTTTAAACGGATGTGGCCGATGTACCAGACTTCGTCAGATTCCCCCTCGTTTGAGAGGTTTTTTTATTGTGGGGACGCTCTTCCCTGCTGGCGCAAGCCCCTGCAGTTAATTACGCTACCGCATCGCGGTAACAACTTTCTCCTTCTCCATATGGTCACTTCTTGTCGTGGGTGTTTGTTTTGTGTTTGGTTGCCCGTGGATTGTATATGGAGACTAAGTTATGTTGTCGCCCGTAGGGCGTGGACTAGTCCAAATCCGTATCTTTCTTAGATTTGGGTTTTGGGGTTTGGGTTTAAGGATACGTTGGCCTCATTTGAGACTAAGATCAACTTAAACGTTTGTTAAGGATACGTTGGTCTAATTTTAGACTAAGATCAACTTAAAGGGATCGTTTAGATCCGACAAGAGAGCAATTTGGCTCTATTGTTTAGTTTAGTGACATTGCGGTCGATTGCCAGTTCAAGGACATGGGGGTCCATTGTTAGTTTAATGACATCGCGGTCGAGGTTAAGGACATCATAGTCCGTGGGTTTAAGGACCCCACAGTCCGATATTAGTTTAAAGACATCACGGTCGAGATTAAGGACGTCATAGTCCGTGAGTTTAAGGACCTCACAGTCCGATATTAGTTTTAAGACGTCACGGTCGAGATTAAGGACATCATAGTCCGTGGATTTAAGGAATCCACAGTCCGATGTTAGTTTTAAGACGTCACGGTCGAGGTTAAGAACATCATAGTCCGTGGAATTAAGGAATCCACAGTCCGATGTTAGTTTTAAGACGTCACGGTCGAGGTTAAGAACATCATAGTCCGTGGAATTAAGGACTCCACAGTCCGATGTTGGTTTTAAGATGTCACGGTCGAGCTTAAGGACATCATAGTCCATGAGTTTAAGGACCCCACAGTCCGATGTTAGTTTTAAGACGTCACGGTCGAGGTTAAGGACATCATAGTCCATGAGTTTAAGGACTCCACAGTCCGTGAAATGTGTGGTTGTCGGGACCCATCACCTCTTTGAAGACGTTGAGGAATTACAACGACAAATATCAAAGGAATGGAGGGATGTACCCTTGAACCAAGGTGAGTTATTTGAAAGAGAAGATGTGCTCAGTTCAAGATAAGTTGAGTACTTATGGCCAGAATTGGGCTAAGTCCAATTAAAATATTTTAACATTTTATTTTTGTTCTGGCTATTAAGCCTTCATTTGGGCTCAGCCCTTTTAATAATGCTAAGCATTGGGCTCTGATATCTTTTGTCTTCATCAGAATAAATTGTGTTCTGATAGTGCGCCAGGCGCTTTGCGTCAGCTAAAGAGCGCATTACTCTTCTGTCAGGTAGCGCACACGAAGATAACACGTGTCGCGCTTAACGCAAAGCGCCAGTTTGTTAGCGCATTGCGCTTTTAATTCATGAGCGCTTTGCGCTAGTTTGTTGGCGCGCCAGTGAGCGACACGTGGCGCACTTGGCGCTGAGCGCCAGCCCATGAGCGCAGTGCTCTGTTTTAAAAGCGCAAAGCGCAGATTGTGTCTATGGTTGACACGTGGCATGTTTTGGCGCTGAGCGCCGGTCCAAGAAGCGCAATTCATGAGTGCAAGGCACTTTCTGATAGCGCAAAACGCATCTGATCAATTTTAAGATCAAAGAACAGATTTATGTTCTTCTTTAAAGGAGGCTTTGCCTCAAGATCCAAGAACAAAAGTTCTTGTTTTTATAAAAGGCTCTGCCTTTATAGATCAAAGATCTGTGAATGAAGTAAAAATACTTCTTTTATTATTTTATGATTAGATGTTTTGATCTTTTCCTTTTTATTAAAGACCTTGGTTTTTTTTAGATCTATGATCTTTTCAGGAGATGATTCTTATTTTTACGAGATGGTTTCATCTCTGTTATTTCAAGAACATAGTTCTTTTTCTTGAAGATGAAGAAAAAATCTTCTTTTTTCTAAGAGTTTGCTCGTCTTTTTTCTCAAAGTTTGCAGAGGGTTTTTCTCTCTCTTTTCTTGTTCATTAGACTTGAAGTCTAGGGGCCATTATATAGGACCAATTGATTTGTTAAATCAGTTTTAAGAGATTTTTCTCTGATTGATTTGGGAATATTTTCCACCGTTAGATTTTTGATCCTGAGGGTTCCGTTTTACAGAAGATAATCTTCTTGTTTATTAAGATTGGAAAGATCTTTCTATAACAGAATTTTAGTTCTGATGGATTAATAATTTATTACTAGTAGATCTTTTGATCTGACGATGGGGAAATTCTTAATTCCAGCACTGGCGCACCTTGCGCTAGCGCACCTACGTTCGACACGTGGCGCGCAGCGCAGAACGCAGCGCAACTGCGCTAGCGCATCCGTATTTGACACGTGGCGCGCAGTGCAGAGCGCAGCGCAACTGCGCCAGAGCGCTGGATCTGAAGCGTTGCTTCAACTTTTAAATTTTGAATTTTGAAACAGAGTTTTGCTTTGATTGGGGGTGCACTGCTTAGGGTGAAGCGTTTCCGGCACTGGCGTGTCTGCTTTTGACACGTGGCGCGCAGCGCGCAGAATCTGAAGCGTTACTTCAATTTTTGAATTTTGAAATTCAAAACAGAGTTTTGCTCTGATTGGAGGAAACACCTGTGAATTGTTATGAGAGAGATGTTGAGATTGAAAATTATATTGTTGTGAATTGTGATGAAAATGAGAAGTGTGAGTAGGTATTTATAAGGTTTTGAATGAGTGAGAATGGGAATGTAAAATTTGGATTTTTTGGGGGGGTTTTTTGAAAAAAAAATGTAAAATTTTGAATGGTCAAAAATTTCAAATTTCGAAAATCCCCCAGCTCCACATCACATCACACATCACACAGTGTTCCCTCCCCTTTATTTCAATTTTTTTCCAAACTTTTTTGAAATCCCCACCCCCTTTAAATCAAATCATAACTTTGATTATCCCACTATCCAACCAACAACAGATTCCAGGTACAAATCTATTTATCTGAGGCCCTAAAAAAAAATTAAAATTCAAAACTCCAAAGAAAAATGAATTATTTTTTTAAAAAAAATTCGCCCGGGTTTATGGCCTATATATTTTTTTTGCCAACCAAGCATTCCTGGCTAACCCAGAGGGTCTCATGACACACACACACGCATGCCCAGAATCGAATCTGGATGTATGCATTTAATCAAATAAAGAAAGGGAGGAGGGAGGGAAATAACCCAACCAACAGTAGCCATATTCTGATTCCAGGTATAAATCTATTTATGTGAGGCCTACAAAAAAATTTAAAAATTCAAAACTCAAAAGAAAAATGAATTATTTTTGTAAAAAAGATTGCCCGGGCCCACGGCCTGTACATTATTTTTGAAAACCGAGCATACATGGCGAGTCCAGAAGGTCTCATGACACACATAAACATGCATATCCAGAATCGAACCTGGATGTACGCATTTAATCAAAGAAAGAAGGGAAGGAAGGGGGAAATAACCCAACCAACAACACCCATATTCTGATTCCAGGTACAAATTTATTTATCTGAGGCCTGCAAAAAAAATTTAAAATTCAAAACTCAAAAGAAAAATGATTAATCTTTTTTTTAAAAAATTGCCCGGGCTCATGGCCTATACATTTTTTTTGACAACCGAGCACCCTTGCCTAGCCCAGAGGGTCCCATGACACACCCACCCACACATGCCCAGAATCGAATCTGGATGTGCGCATTTAATCAAATAAAGAAAGGAGGAAGGGGAAAATACTCTGTACGTGTGGGGGCTCATGGCCTGTACATTTTTTTTGATAACCGAGCATCCCTGTCTAGCCCAGAGAGTCCCATGACACACACACATGTCCAGAATCGAACCTGGATGTGCGCATTTAATCAAAGAAAGAAAGGAAGAAAGGGGAAGATACCCTGTACGTATGGAGGCTCGAGAACATGAGACCTTCCATCCCGCACGTCCATTCCATAACCAACTGGCCAACATAGTTCTCGACTATATTTGCATTGAGGATTTTCATTTATTGCTAAATCCCCCTGCGTACAAATTAATAATACAACAAATGCGTCAAATTCAAACTTCTCACTTTCTGTCGCGGTCTGGTTGGGATCCCTAGCTGTTGCGGTCAATTCTTAAATCCTTTCTATCCTGGCGGCTTCACTGAATCAGCAAGTTCAAATTCGTTTGGGTTCATTGCTAATTAATACCGCGATGTTTCATCTGCTTTGCACTTATATATTCGCTGTATTTAGATATCCTAAAATACAAACGTTATAGATTTTATTTAAAATAGTGATGAATTTGTCGGTCAACCGAAGGGTCCAAAGTATTAACGGTTTGTAGTTTAAGGGATCTTGCAGCGAAAAAACCAGTAAGGTATATAAATACAGAATAGACGCAACATTGGGGTATTGTTTAACAATTAATCCATTTGGGTTTTTACATGTTAGTACCAAGTTAGTGAGAACTACATAATCGGTAAATCGTGAATATACGAAAAGTGCATTTTGAATGAGTGGAGAGCTGTAAAGGATTGTGTAGTGTAATTTATAAGAAAAGTGTTTTCCAAATGAGTTGCAGAGTGGTTCCCTCAAAATGTTGGTCGTTTACTAAGCTTTTGTCACACTGGTAACAACATTTAAGCAGTTCAAATTAGAATACTAATCTCTTAATCAAGATGAAAGTATCTATGTCATTTTGAGATTATGGATCTAAGATATCTCTCTGTCATCCCATTTATAAATTGTGAATAAGATGTACTGATGCTAGAAAAGGCCCTCGTGCAATGCAGAGTCATGAGGCCAAAGTCAGAAAAAATCATATAAATTTTAAAGTTTATAATTATAAGATTTGTAGGTTGTGATATCTCCTATTTATAAATTTTATATGTAAAATATATAAATGATTAACTTGCAAATACTTGTAATGTTTCTTCAGCGTTTCAATGTTTTATTTGCTATAGTATACGAAAATCGTGAAATTTTTAAAAAGACCTCAAAATTTTCTTCTCGTCGGTTTTTCATATTTTGCTAGTTATAGCATACGAGAATCACCAAAAGTTCAAAATCGCAAATTTTTTGTTTCTTTAAGCACTCTTCAACGATTTGAATGATATATCGCATGAATATAGCAAAAATTTTAATGTCTCAAAATTTATGTTTTCACTTTTCTAATATTTTGTTTGCCAGAAAAAACGGAAAATTTAAAAAATAAAATATTTTTATTTTTTTTTTGGTTTTTCATTATTTATTAAGCATAACACAAGAAAATCACAAAATTTAAAAAAATCGCAAAATTTTCAATTTACTTTCTTTTTTCAATATCATGCATACAACATGTGAAAATCATGAAATTTTAAAAAAATCTATAATTTTTCTACTTTCTTAGTTTTATTAATATTTTGCATTACACATATCAATCGCGTTCCTTATAAAAACCTCAAAATTATTTTTTCATAAAATTTACAATATTTTGAACGATGTCATATGAAAATTATGAAAATTTTCAAAAATCTAAATCCTTTTTGTTTTCTTGGTTTTTCAATATTCTGTATAGCACACGAAAATTGCAATAATTTCATAATCTCAAAAAAATTCCGTCTTCTTTGATTTTTCAATATTTTGCACACTGTATAAAAACAAATATCGTGAAATTTTCAAAAAACTTAAATTTTTCTATGCTATCCAGTTTTTTAATATTTTGCTTTTTATAGCATACGAAAATTATGATATATTCAAAAAATCCAAAATTTTCCATTTCATTTAAATTTTTAATATTTTGCATTTTATAGCATATGAAAAACGTGAATTTTTTAAAATTCAAAATTTTTTGTTTTCTTCAAATTTCAAATACTTTGCATGCGTACATGAAAATCGGGAATTTTAAAAAATATCAACGTTTTCTGTTTTTTCTGGGTTTTTTCAATATTTCACTTTTCAAAAATATCAAAATTTTATTATTTCTTCCATTTTCAACATTTTGTTTCTTATTGCACACAAAAAATACTAAATTTTAAAAAATCCTTTTTCTATTCAATTTTATAAACATTTTTTATGATATACGACACATGAAATCTTGAAATTTTCAAAAAATCTCAAAATTTTATATTTTCTTTGGGTCTTTATTTTGCTTGCTATAAAGCATGAAAACCGCAATATTTACAAAACTCCAAAGTTTTCTAGTTTTTTCAGTTTTTCAACATTTTGCATGAAATTTACAAAAATTTTAAACCTCTTTCTTTGTATTTCATTATTTTGTATGTTATAGGACACGAAAATAGTAAAATTTCAAAAGTAGTAGAATTTTCTTTATTCTTCGGTTTTTCAGTATTTCACTTGCTTATGATTTTGGAGAACTTTTAGATATTAAAGAAGTAAAAGAAGAAATTAAAAATCGTTTGATTACTGCTAAGAACCTCATAGGACGAAAAATCCTATCCGAGTGACTTGGAACCTCTAACAACTCACCAACACAAAAAAAAATTAAAAATCCCAAATCTTTTTGTTTTATTCAAATTCCCAATATTTTTTGTTTTCTTTGGTTTTTTATATTTTGCTTGTTACAACATACGAAAATCGTCAAATCTTCAAAAATCTCAAAATTTTCTGTTTTCTTCCATTTTAAAAATATTTTGTATTTTCTATAGCACACAAAAATCATAAAAATTTTAGGCGACTCAATATTTTCTGTTTTGTCAAAATTTTCTTTTTTAATATAACGCATATTGTATAGCATATGAAAAAATACGAAATTTTTAAAAATCTCAGATTTTCTATTCCCTTCAAATTTTTAATAATTTACATGTCATAAAACATAAAAATAGTGAATTTTAAAAAAATATGATGATTTTATGTTTTTTTTTGTTTTTCTATATTTTTGTTTCGCGATATCAAAGAAAAATCATTAAATTTTTAATTCTCCGAAAATTTCTTTTTTCCGATTTTTTCAATATTTCGCATGATATAGTATATAAAAATCATTAAATTCTTCAATATTTTTCTAATAAAACCCACGTGGTGAGAGGAAAAATAGAAAGTGATTCAGAAGAAGGGTGTCAATTTGAATTATTCTACCATATAAATCTGATCGTGTGAGATAAAAGAAGGATAAGTATTGAACATGGAATCAATAAAAAGTTTTCCATGATCCAAACGTGTAAGAGAATTAAAAAGAGAGATGATAACAAATTTTCCTATAAAGTCTAAATAAGATTAAAAAAATTCCATGAGCCAAACGTGGCATCATTAATTATTGCTTGATCACTGACATTTGTTGCAACTACAATTGTTCCAGCAAATATTGCATGCTTGCACGCCTCTACATGCCTCTTAAAGACTATTTTGCAACCCCGTTTCCATTTCCATTTCCTAAATGGGGGAACTTGATTCACCGAATGGAAATTTCGCAGAACCCACACATTTCTGAGAATGTGATCCCTTGCATATTATACCAAGAAACGCTGTTGAGATATGTTTGGAAATAGTCTCATATAAAGTATGAGAGATATATGAGTATAAGAAGAAGAAAACGAGCCCCTACCATAGAGGCTTGAATCTATTTGGATAGACTCCGTTTATGTTGAAAGCTCATATATGTCCTCATACAAATAAATATATGACCGGATGATGATACTCAATATTGATGATCTTCATGATCAGGACACGTGGCGGATGACGTGTCTCTGAACTCAGAAGAAGGGGCCCACAGGGGCCGACCAGGCCACCCCTGAACCCGACCTGCAAGCACAAGCTGGCCCTCCTCGGAGCCCCCTGCAAATTGGCCTCCTCGGCCCCTCAGCTCGCCCCGAGCAGCCACAGGACCAAGACTCCTCAGCCCTTTTGCTCGTCTCCGAGCTCCCCAGCCGAGGCCATCCTTCGACCGACCAACTCCACCACTCACAGGCGTAACCGCCGCTCCGCAAATCTCGCCACGCGCAGATTCTCCGCCAGCAACATCCCACGTTCCACGCCATCACGATCCCCATTAATAGGCGATCCGCTCTTTATACGGGCGTGACGTTGGGAGCGTAACTGCCGGCGAGATTCTCGCGTCTGCTGCTGCGTGCTGCCGCCACTATATAAACCCCCATCACAGAGGGGTCAAGTAAGCTATTTTTACTCCACTTAGCCGTTACTCTACTCGGATCTTGTGCTAACTTGATCGTCGGAGGGTCCTCGGTGGTACCAAACCACCCCGGGACTTCTTTGCAAGTACTCGGCGCTAAACTCCTCAACACCACCAATCTCCTCAAAACCCATTGAGGCCCACACGCCATAGGAGATCACCTCCAAAATCCACCAGGAGATCGACGGAAGACAACATCTAAAGGAGACCCGGAAAGGACTTCCATCAGTTAGCGCCGTCTGTGGGAACGAAACTCCACAAAAAAACAAAGTTGGCCTTCCGATCTCCATCCACATGGAAAGCGACCGCCCTGAAGATCCAGATACCAGCCGCCGCCTCCCCCTCACCGGAGGTGCGGATGAACCTCCCTCGGAGGCCATCATCAACGCCCTCGCCAGCCAAATAGATCGGCTACAGTCCCTCGTGGAGGCACTCGTCCGCGTCCAAACGACCGGGCCAGGGCCCCAGATCGCCGCTCCTCCGCCTCCAGAAGGCTCATCCCTCGTCGGCACGGCTGACCACCGGTAGGCTACAACCCCTGGCCACAGATCTCACGGACCGATAATCCCTGAGGCCCGCTGGGTGCCCCACGGCTCCACACCAAGATCCGCCGCCAGAGCGCCTCGCCTCGAGCCTTCTCGCGACCCTTACCCCCATGAGGAGATGTCGGTCACCTCGCCTGTCCACAGGCATGATCGACACCCCTCCCTAGACGGGGTCGCACAGAGGGGACTCGCCACGACGGCTCGAGGGCCACTCCGCCCGGGGATCTAAGGAACCTCATCGAGAGGAACCGGGGCCGTGCCCAAACGCAGGTCTCCCACAGTAGAGGCCCGGGATCGCAAGGCGCCGAATCCTCGGGATACTACGACCGACTCGACGCCCTCGAAAAGAAGATCAAGGGCATGTGCCGGGAAGGTCACCTCTCGGGCGACGGGGCTAAGTACGCCGCCGACTCGCTCACCAAGACGTTTACCGAGGGGTTGCTCGCTGTCCACGTCTTCTCGCGCAACAAGCCCCCGAAAATCTCTCTGTTTGACAGGAAAACCGACCCGAAAGACCACTTGGATGCTTTCACCGTGGGGATGAGCTTATAAGACCATTCCGACGCCGCCCAGTGTAGGGCCTTCCCAGCCACCCTCACCCGCTCTGGTCGGGACTGGTTCCGAGGACTCGAACCTCGCTCAATCTCGACCTTCGACGAGCTGGCTACTCGGTTCCGAGGACTCGAGCCTCGCTCAATCTCGACCACTTCGTTGGGAACCGTCGGCAGAAGCGCATGGCCGACTACCTCTTTACAATTAAGAGCGGGGACAAGGAGACGTTCAAGGCTTACATCACCCGCTTCTACAACGCCCTCCTTGAGGTCCCCAAGCACTGGGACGAGACCGTCATCACGGCGCTCAGATATGGGCTTAGGCACAAGGAGTGGTTTCACTCCTTTGCGTTGGCACAGCCTAAGACCATGGCCGAGGTCAAGACGTGGACTGAGCGCGAGGTTCAGCTGGAGTCCGAGGTGAACGCGAACCTCCCCCGAGCAGAATGGTCTGACCAGAAAAAGAGGGCTCGGGAAGAGAGGCCGGAGCGTCAGCATCCCTATCACCCGAAGTTCCAGGAGTATACCCCGCTCAACGTCTCCCCTGTAGTGTTACTAGAGGAGGCTCAGGGCGAGGGGTTCTTCAAGTTCCCTCCAATCCCGCGTCAGGCCTCGAAGAGAACCCAGGGCCCTTACTGCTCCTTCCAACGGACGCTGGGCCACGCCACGGAGGATTGTAAGCAACTTCGGGACTTCATCGAGGAGCTCATCCGATCGGGGCACCTCGCCGCCTACTTGAGGGACAAACGGCAGGCTGACCGCGAGCAGGAGCAGCGTCCCCCACCCGCCGAGCTGACCATCGGCCAGATCATGCTCGTTTCCGCAGATGACCAGTCCGGCGCTCAGGGAGCCCCGTACCCGGTGCCGAGCACGGAGACAAATAAGTCTCCGAGGGGCCCGGGCCATGCTAATAAGGCCATCTATTAGCCTGTACTTTTTTTTAAGGCAATGTAAACTCTTCCTAGGGTCTGTTGTTAATTTAATAAAGATCAATGGAACATTGCGAAAAAGAAGGAAATGTCTCATTTATTCAAAAGGTATTATGGGCTCCTCAGCCGTATAATAAAAAAGAAAGAGAAAACTACAGCAGCGGGGGAAGGGGGTGCGGAGAGCACTGCTCATGGTACTCGGTAAAGATCTCTGCCAGCCGATGCCTCGTGAGATCCAACCTCGGCCCTCGATTCCCCCCGCGCGCGTTGACCCCGAGCCTCAGTTCGTAGCACTCACGGACGAGCGCTACTGAGCGAGCCAGCCGATTCGCGGAGATCAGGACGAAGCGCCTCAGAGACCGCAGCTTACCCACGGCCTCGTCATAGAGCTGCTCGGACAAGGGGTTGTAAAGCCCCGGCGACGCCCTCCAGATAGAGTACATCAACAACTGCAGCAGGGAGGAGCGTCGGGGGAGCAGCCGGCCGAAGTGGTTTTCGATACTCCCATAGACCAACTGCACCGTGTCCTCAGTGCAGTTCTGGTCGTAGAGGTATACGTCTTCGAAGTGGACGATTTCGGGGATGGTAAAGGGGAATTCCTGCATTCTTGACGATCTGTTTACGAAGATAGGAAGAACCAGTGCTCCTTCAGCCTTATAAAGCCCACTGCGCCCCAACGGAACTCAACGATCGCCCGCTCTCGCCCAAGAAGTCGCTGCCACGCGGCGATCATCGAGCCTTCTCTGGCAGAATCGGAGCGACGCGACCCTGGCGCTTCGCCTCCCCCCACATTCAATGCGCATGCTACGCGCACGCCCACCGTGACCATTCCTGTTCCCCATACCTGCAACTGGATGGTCAGGCGAAACCTCATGAAGATTCAGCTGAGCAGCTACCCTGCCTGGTTATCCTTAGCCGGCCTCCTAAGGCCCCTCCAACGTTAAGGATCAAAGTCCTCCATAGAAACAGCCGAACGGCTCCCCTGCTCGGCTATCCCTGGCCGGTAGCTTCCCTACTCGCAACTCTAAGGATCAAAGCCCTCGCCAAGAGGCAACCGCGTAGCTTCACTGCCCGGTTATCCTTAGCAGGCCTCATACGGCCCCTCCAACGCTAAGGATCAAATTCCTCCGTAGAGGCAGCCGGGCGGCTCCCCTGCTCGGCTATCCCTGGTCGGTAGCTTCCCTACTCGCAACGCCAGGGATCAAAGCCCTCTCCAAGAGGCAACCGCGCAGCTTCACTGCCCGGTTATCCTTAGCAGGCCTCATGCGGCCCCTCCAACGCTAAGGATCAAAGTCCTCCGTAGAGGCAGCCGAGCGGCTCCCTTGCTCGGCTATCCCTGGCCGGTATCTTCCCTACTCACAACGCCAGGGATCAAAGCCCTCGCCAAGAGGCAACCGCGCAGCTTCACTGCCCGGTTATCCTTAGCAGGCTTCATACGGCCCCTCCAACGGTAAGAATCAAAGTCCTCCTTAGAGGCAGCTCAGCAGCTACCCTGCTTGGCTATCCCCGGTCGGTAGCTTCCTACCATGACCGACAGGGATCAAAAGCCCTCCCAGAGGCAGTCGAGCCTGAGGATCCCTTGCTCAACAATCCTTCAGGACAAAAGCCCTCTCCAAGAAGCACTGGGCAGTAAACCCGCCCGGCCAAGGGTCCTTGGTAGGCTTCTTATAGCCCCTCCCGCGCTAAGGACCAAAGTCCTCCCAGAGGCAGTCGAGTCCTTGCTCGGCTATCCCCGGCTGGTAGCTTCCTACCACAACTGACAGGAATCAAAGTCCTCTCCAAGAGGCACTGGGCAGTAACCCTGCTTGGTCCCTGTCCTGAAGGATCAAAGCCCTCGCAAGAGGCAACCGAGCGGCTGCCCTGCTCGGTCAACTCCGGCTGGTAGCTCCCTACCCATGACGCCAGGGATCGAAGCCCTCGTAAGAGGCATCCGAGCGGCTACCCTGCTCAGTCGTCCCAGGCTGGTAGTTGCCTACCCACGACGCCAGAGATCAAAGCCCTCGCCAAGAGGTAACCGCGCAGCTTCACTGCCCGGTCATCCTTAGTGGGCTTCTTACAGCCCCTCCAACGCTAAGGATCAAAGTCCTCGCAATAGGCAACCGAGCGGCTGCCCTGCTCGGTCGTCCTAGGATGGTAGTTGCCTACCCACGATGCCAGAGATCAAAGCCCTCGCCAAGAGGCAACCGTGCAGCTTCACTGCTCGGTCATCTTTAGTGGGCTTCTTACAGCCCCTCCAACGCTAAGGACCCAAAGTCCTCCCAGAGGCAGTCGAGCCCAACCCTCGCTCGACCATCCCCAGCTAGTAGTTGTTGCTCGCAGCACCAGAAGTCAGAAGCCCTCGCCAAGGGGCAACCGAGCAGCTTCCCATCCATCCTCGACACAAATACGTCGGACAACCCTCTGCCCATCACATACAGAGGATCCGAGGCACTAACAAGGGGCATCAGGTCTATCCAAGTCTGAGCGATCCCCCATCGACTTTGGGGCCATAGAGATGCCTCCTTCTCAGCAGCGCTTGGTATGCTTGGCAAGTGATCGGAATCAACTCGACGAACGACCGCTAGATAGGTAGCTGACCTGACATGGAAGCCCAACAGTGCAAGTAGAGATATTTTACGAGCATTCTTCACAAACAGAAGATAAAGTGCAAACCAAAGAAAAAAAAGTCTTATTACCAAGGGCAAAGTCTTTACAAAGGGTATTTTGGACTCCCCAGCCTTACAAACTGCCCGGAGGCTTACAAAAATTCCAAAAGCAACAAAATAAAAGAAGGAGGAAGATTGGGGGCTTTAGGACTCGGGGCTGGGCGCGACCTCGGGGTCCTCGACATCCACCACGGGACGAGCAGGGTCCTCGGCGACCTCCTCGTCAGGAATCTCTTCCCCCTGTAAGTCTACGGTAGCTCCCCGGCCGTCTGTCCGAGGCTCAAATGCGGAAACAAAAACTTTTCTTTAACTAGAAACAGGCGCTACCGCGGACTATAAACCCGGATCGGACCATTAACCTACTACTAGCTAACTGGAGAAAGGGTAGAGAGGCTATACCGAGCGATCCGTGTCCTTCGGTCTTCGCCCACCATCCCAAGCTCCTTACGGCATCTCCGTTCTCGATTTCCTCGTCGGAAAGGCACCACATCACCGAGTCTTTTTACGGGCTCCCACCTCTGAACCGAGGCAACTCGGACACGAAGTTGGCTAGCCGACGTGTCCAAGATTGCTGTAGAATATACGTAGATCACTATGTCTCAAGGGGTTATTTGAAGTTGCCATTTGGATGTGGAGGTGGAGTAATAAGCTTTGGAGATGAACAAAAGGATTTTGTGCAAGCAAATGAGATCAATTTCCCACACCCAAAAAATTGGACAGCCCCTTTCTTCAAGTGGCCGGCCAAGCCTCAAAAAGAGAAAGGGAAGAGAATAATGCAAGAGAGAAATGAGTGATCATCATGAAGAATGTCACACCAAAGTCCTTTCAATCCACTCACAATCCCATCTCAAAAAAGCAAGTCATGATGAACCTAAAGAAACAAAAGATGCTAGAACAATCATGAACCATCCACCACAAAAAATACCCTCCATTTTGCTAATTTGCACATTTGCAAATAAGCCCCTCCATGGAAAATTCAGCCAAGGAAAAAAAGAAAGGAAAATGGCCGAAACGGAATGCAAACTGGCAACTTCAAAAAAACGATCCCGTAATAAATTACAGGAAAACCCCGCGACTGTATATACATACCCGTATTTATATTCCGACCGAATACAAATGCAATGAGACAAAATCTACACTGTATAATACTAGGATCCGGCTTAAACCAAAGCCCGCTAGTATTATCCGTCCGAATTATAATACGTGCACAAGTGCATGCATACGTTCGAACCATGCCATAAATCCATACGGCCTCTACAGCGTTTCGCCCGAAACTTGAGAAACTGTCAGTGGGGGACTCTAAAGACTCGTCAATACTTTGGCTGTGGATTTAACCACTAGCACGTCAGAGGTATTAGCCGTGCGTAACGAGCTACCAGGTATTGACCAAAAGGGAGGTCGATGAGCGAACTCATCCTGACACCCTACTGAGCCTGGCAGTGACAATATCCGTACAGTCCGGTCCGTTCGTCTATGAGCATCGCATGTCGGGCCTAGGGGATTGGTAAAAGTCAGACCCCTAAAAGCGGAACAAGTCGTGTCGGAGTGTAGCCCAGAACACCCTGAGATACTATTGAAATACCTACCAGTAAATCTCCTGCCTTGACCAAGGACTTCGTGTAATGGCTCTCCTAGACACAGCGCGACCTCACCCCCAATATCGGGAGAGACGAACCCCTGCCGATCCGCTCACTGCCTCCATGTGGCTCGGGACTGTACCCAACTAAAACCTGTTTGCACGACTCCTTTGAGCCGTGGTAGGGTAGTAATCAAAGTACAGTGGGAACTCACACGAGACAAATGACGATCTCAGATCGATGAACTAACCTGTACATATGTCACCAGGGAACTGCTATCTAACGCTAGGTATAATACCAACTAGCATGTTCCCGGCGAGTCCTGTCCGGTGTACTCATAACCCAATGAGCACCTGTATACATCTTAGGTGAACCAACTGACACCAATGGCTTGTGAGACTGGCCACCGCCCTTCGTCGGGGTCTCGACTGTATACACTAGTCTAGTAATAGAGTATCGATGCCCAGTCTCGAAACTCCCACGACTAGGGACCACTTTAAGGATGTGCTTATAGACTACCCAACTCTCACGTATATGATCGCCATCATACTGCTGATAGTCAAACAAGAATCCTATGGGCTCTATCAACATGCAATAGTGACCTGTAAGGTCACCTAAAGCAGTACACGATGATAAAGATAAACCATGGTAGCATACTATTCTCTATCACCGTGTAATAGTGAACTACAATGTCACCTAAAGCATGTACACGATGATAAAGACAAATCAGATAGTATACAAACCTCTCGAGTAAGATTGTCCTACCGGTATAGGTCCTCCCTCAATCATTGCAATCACGTGCCTGTGATCCAATAATTGACTCTCAGGGCACTATATCCAACAATCTCCCACTTGCACTCAAACCTAATTATTGCGATGTCGCATACTCACAGCCTGTGTGATACCGAACACCCAACTCCTCTACTAATCAGTCTCACAAAGCTCGTTTGCGAAACTATTGCGTTCGAGGAATAGCCTCAGCTAGTGGATCCGCCCTGATGTTTCTTTCTATGTCTCTCTTTTTCTCAAGTTCGCGGAGAAAGCCATCTCCCGAAAAGAGCAATACCTGTCTTAGAATATGTCTGGATATCTGATGGGTCCTAGTTCATAAATGAACTCCAAATCCAAACTTCTTAGACTGTATCGTCAACTGAACTTAATCAGTATCCTGCGCCACACCTCCCTCAGTATCTTCTTGGACCCCCTTGTCCAAAATACTGCCCTCGTCAGAGGGAAAACTATAACTCTGACAGTCACTCTGCCATCCAGGTCATCTTGGAAGCCTGGAATGATAACTGTCTCCTAAAAGAGGCTGTCGTTATCATATCCCTAGAACACCCACTTATGTTCTAAAACTGCTTCCTAATGTTTCTCCAGGATTGGATCAATATCAACTTATTGCATCTAGTGCAAAAACATTTGGTGTGGTGCTTGACATCTCATGATTGACTCAATTGCCTAAGCAAGTGATCTGCCAATCATGCACATCCCTCTCCTCTTTAGTCTGTAAGACACCTTTAGAGAGGGTGACTCCATCACCTGCAGGTACACCACCATGCCAGGAGTCGTCCATTCTAAAGCACCTTTAGAATGCAGTCTAAGTACCCAGATTGGGAAACTACCCAAATCTAGATCTAAAACCATAGATCTAGTAACCAGAATGTTTGATATAATATCCAACTCCTATGTGGAGAAACCACTGTGTGACAACCAAAGTATAACCAATCGTAGTATAGGAATTTCACTTCCTACTCTGTGTATGTCATCCAAATACCAGGACATCACACCCTACTACATTCTTAATAGATCCATCCCCTATTCTGATGAAGTCAAACCTATGACTGTCACATCAGAAATAGATGATCTATCTCCGCTATATCTGCTTTAGTCTATAAATAGACATAAGCCTCTTGTCCACTAATGCTTCCGCTGCTCCCACTCACTACGACAACCCTCTGGCAGAATCATATACACGTGCACTTCTAAAGCCAGTTCAGAACGACGCTATATTCATCCTCCTGCCGGGTCTCATAGCCTGGAACAACAGCAATGGCAAGTCTGGGTAAACAAGAACCTCCCTGTCACCGTCCTTGAGGCTACCGGAGTACCTCTCGGGTGCCTGAGGTTACCCACCATATCTGCGGAGTGGCCAATGGAATGTCAAACCAGATCGAATCTTTAGGTTCTTATCAAATTTTCAGTAATCGTTTGCGGTTCTGGAATCACTTCCAGTTCTACCATATTCCCACTACAGTTTTCTGAAAAAATCCATTTTTATTAAAACTGTGGCGAGTCAAGAACAATATCACTATTGATCTTCCAGATGGTAGAAAGTCAACCCTCGTAATAGCCCGGGTCAACCCACAAACAGCCATTACAGAAACGTGCCTTGAGTTATCCAGAGTCTGGTTTTAAGCATAAGCCGGACAACTCCCCGTATCTTAACATCGTTAAGATATGAACCGTTCTATATCCAATATAGAAACAGAGGCACTGATTTAATTGGAACCAGATTCAAATCATGCAACTGTCTCCAGTGCATGTCAACTAAATGGAGAGAGGCCGATCAGCATTACTCAACTTAGGAGTGCTTCCAATTATGTGTAACCTGAAAAAGAGAAACAAGTTTCTCAAAACCATTACTATCAACTGAATACCATACACAAGTATCTACATCTTCGATCACCTTGAAGAATCCCGATACTTGCAACATCTGGTTCTCTACTTTACTCTTATACCTATAACTTCTCAAAACTCAGACCTTGTGTTTCTATGAAACACTTGTCTAAGAACTAGAGAAGTCATAAGTAAACAGAATGTAGTACGAGGACCAACCCCTCTGTCCTCATGGACACTGGACAACATACAATACTCTGTATAAGTCCCCTGAGTCTAATAACTCATTCCCTGTATGTCGTAGGTTGAAAACTGTACTTATGGTTAAGAAGAATTACACCGCCGTTTAATGCTCCTTACCTAACCATCCACTGATATAGGTAAATGTCATAGACATAATTTAAAAAAGTTATATCTCACTTTATAAAAATAAACGTACAGATATATCAATTTGAAATTGGTGCATAACAACGGATATTCAAAACCAAATATTTGCCGTCCGGCAAACATCCCAGGCGATTTCCTCAAATATCACCAATTAAAACGAATTCCGATATAATGAGGATGATCACCTAATTCTCAATAACTTACTCCCACTCATCATCTGTAAAACCATACAGATGTGAAAATCAAGCCTGGTAAATACATACCCTGAAGCAAGGGCTAATTGGGAAATCAGTTTTCTTTTAACAGTACATAGTGAAACTGAAACATTGAAATGTTTCGTAGGGGTATCCGGGTATTCCTAGTAATCCCTCTTCCATTATCCTGATTCACAACTGTAACCGTATATTTCTTTGCCATCTCTCCAAATCCCTTCATATGTCTTTAGTCATTACCTTCTGTATACCCTCTTAGGCTAAATGGTTTTCTTCCTTCCCTACCTTTCGGCACCAGCCTATGGTTTGGAAGAAGACTGTCCAATAAGCAGAATGGGTGTACTGTCCTAATCCTAGGAGCACTCGCAACCCGAGAGAAGGTAAAGATAAAAGACACCTGAATAAACCTTATTTCTATTTCTCCTGAACCAGAATCCATCCCCGAACTGGAACAAGTTCCTTCGAGTTCGTATATAACCATACGATGGAGTATCCAATAAACTGTGGATCTTCGTAGTGATACGGAGTGTTCTGGAGAAATACAAAGGTGATGTAGGATTGGCGAAGAAATATTTGGTTTGGTCGTGAATAGCAGTCGCAATTTACTCTGCCCTCTTACTAATCCCTTTATTTGTCTTCACTTAATACCTTCTGCACACCTTCGTTAGGCTAATTGGTTTTCTTCATTCCCTACCGTTCGGCACCTGCCTATGGTTTGGAAGAAGACTATCCAATTTGCATAATAGGTGTACTATCCCCTAATCCAAGGAGCACTCGCAACCTGAGAGAAGGTAAAAGGAAAAGACAACTGAATATTCCTATTCGTTTTTTCCAGAACCGGAAACCATCCTCGAATATGGAATAAGTTCCTTCGAGTTCGTATATAACCATACGATGGCTTTATCCAATGGAAGTGGATGTTCGTAGTAATACGGGGTGTTCTGGAGAAAAGGGTAAAAGTAGGAGTGGTAATGAGGTATGCGACTCTGACAATCCAAAAGCCAGTGTTTAAGAAGGTTCGATCAACTTGGTCACTGAGTCAAGGGTCGGGTTCATGGTCGCTGCCAAAGAGAGAGAGAAAAAAAGCACTCAGTATGCAATCTAACCTAGATCAGACTAGTTATCACTTTATCTAATCAGGAAACCTCCCACTGTAACTTCAAATTCTCCTCCAAACCTGAAAGAAGAATTAGTCGGGATCACCGGAGGAGTAAACCAACTCATCAGTGAGAATCGGGATCCAACTATCATCGCATGATAACGTGATGGAATCCACTCACGTTATC
This sequence comes from Agapanthus africanus, assembly GCA_030015575.1. NCBI lineage: Eukaryota > Viridiplantae > Streptophyta > Magnoliopsida > Asparagales > Amaryllidaceae > Agapanthus > Agapanthus africanus. The sequence continues at coordinate 553,313,961 of JASDDO010000001.1, forward strand.
ACACTCCAGAAGGTATGCGCATATCTAGCAAGTTTCAGTTTCTTTAGAAACTCCCTGTTTACCCCAATCAGAGCAAAACTCTGTTCAAATTCCAAGACGGAAAACGAAGCAACGCTTCTGTTTCCCCCAATCAGAGCAAGGCTCTGTTCTGAAAATTAAAATAAAAATTTTAAAAATTAAAGAAGCAACGCTTCAGCTGACTTGCGCTCTACACTGTGCGACACGTGGCAGCGCAGTTGCGCTGCGCTCTGCGCTGCGCGACACGTGTCAAACGCAGGTGCGTTTACGCCAAACAGAATTAAAATTCTAGTAAGATTTTTCTGTTCTTGTTAAAACAAGAAGATTGTCTTCTGTAAAACAGAAGTCCTTGGATCAAAGATCCAACGGTGGGGAAAATTCCCCAAATCACTCAGAGAAAGATTTCTCTAACCAATTCAACAAATCATTGGCACTATATAAAGGCCCCTAGACCCCAACTCTAAAAAATAACAACACAGAAAATAGAGAGACAGAAACTCAGAAACACAGAGAGAACTTCTCTAAAGAAAATTTTGAGAAGAACTCAAAAAAGAGAAAAAGGTAAACCCTTTGAATAAAAAAAAAGAAGAAGAATTTCTTCTGAAAAGATCATTGATCTAAGAACAGGATCAAGGATCTTCAATAAAAAAAAATAATAATAACAAAGGCATTGCCTTTTTTTATGAACCATTGGTTCTGGAATTTTAAAGATTCTTTTCTTGAATCCAAAATTGGATCAAGATATTAAAACAGTGCCTTGCACTTGTAAATCTGCACTGTTGTGCTCCTGGGTCGGCGCAAGCCACCAGAGAGCGCTACGTGTCAGCTCCAGAACAGCTTGCGCTATGCGCTTTTAAAGCAGAGCATTGCTCTCATGAATTGGCGCAACTCACCAGAGCGCGCCACGTGTCAGCAGCGCAACAGCGCAGCGGACTAGCGCAGCGCACTGCGCTTGCGCTCACCGGAGCGTGACACGTGTCACCTCCACATGGACTTGCGCCTTGCGCTCCTCAATTGGCGCAAAGCGCCCGACAAGCCACGTGGCGCTCTGTCAGACTAATTAATGCACTGCATTATTTACAGAAGGGCCAAGCAAAATTAAAAAGAGCCTAACAAATAAAATGCAATGCATTATTTTAAAAAGGGCAGAGCCCAAACAAAAACAGATGCTGTGCATCATTTAAAAGGGACAAAGCCCAAATCAAAAAGGTCTAGCAGGCCAGAATAAAATGCAGTGCATTATTAACAGGGGCAAAGCCCTAGCACAGGAATAATAGGCCAAAGATAAAAACGTTGAATATTCTCAACTAGACTTAGCTCAATCATGGCCGTAAGTCCTCAAATTAAATTGACTGAGCACGGCTCTCTCTTAAATCAATTTACACCTAGTTCAAGGGTACATCTCTGAACTCCTCTGACACCTGTCGTTGTAATCCTTCAACGTCGTCAGAGAGGTGATGGGTCCCGACGGCCATACATGCAATGGACCACAATGTCCCTAAACTACCTATGGACCCCCATGTCCCTAAACTGGAACATGGACCACCATGTCCCTAAACTGGCAATGGACCGTAATGTCCCTAAACTAACCTTGGACCGTAATGTCCTTAAACTAACGATAGACCACCATGTCCTTAAACTGGCAATGGACCTCTATGTCCCTAAACTGGAACAATAAAGCCCAAATGCTCTTTTGTCGGATCTAAACGATCCCGTTAAGTTGATCTTAGTCTCAAATTAGACTGACGTATCCTTAACAAGCGTTTGAGTTGATCTTAGCCTCAAATATGGCTAACGTATCCTTAAACCAAAACCCCAAACCCAAATCTAAGAAAATACGGATTTGGACAAATCCACGTCCTACGTGTGACGACAAAAATTAGTCTCCGTATACAATCCACGGGCAACCACAAACAAAACAAACACCCACGACACGAAGTGAAATTCTGGAGAAGGAGAAAGTTGTTACCGCGATGCGGTAGCGTAATTAACTGCAGGGGCTCGCGCCTGCAGGGAAGAGCGTCCCCAAAATCAAAAACCCCTCAGACGAGGGGGAATCTGACGAAGTTTGCTACATCGGCCGCATCCGTCCAAACCTCCGATACGCGGTGCCATAAATCAACTTGGCATCTTCGGAGAGGTGGACGGATAAAACCAAATAGCATCTGCCTCGAATCTCAGGCAAGACGTCTCTACGTTGTGCCGCCATTCGGAGGGGAACAGATTCTGGCACGCCCGGTGGGACCTTTTCCTCTTTCCACTCCACACTTCGTGTGTCGTGTTCGCGAACTAATCGCGGTTTGCTAATGGTTGCCCTTGGGTTTCGAGGTACTAAGATTTGGCGTTTTGCTTGGCGCAGAAAGCGAAAGATCAATGGCTTTCACTTGTGCAAAGTGTTCCAACTGCAGTTGCAACCCCCGCTCTGCCTCATCTGGAGGCATAACTTATGGGCCCCGAGCGGCTTCCCTGTTCACACTGCCTGTGGAACAGGTCACTCAAGCCACCACAGGATTGTTTTTTGGGACCATGATTCCGCCAACAAGGTTCAATGCTCCTGTACCATCTCAAGAAGCTCAGAAGAAGTCGGTCTTTGATCGGCTTATAATTGCCGCGACCCCTCTCAACGGGTCGCCCAATGTAACACCCGAGCCCAATAATACTATTTCTGATACTAGTTGAGTGTTATACATTGCTTATTTCAATTATCTTGCTTGTTTGGTGATTTTGCTAAATTTTAACCGGTTAAGTCATTTTGGCATATAACAAATTTTAACACCTAAAATGAATTTAAAAATATCCATGTTGGCCTACTCGTCGCCACTAGTCGCGTGGTAGCGTCCGCGTGTCGAGATTTCATCCCGTTCGGCGAAACGGGCAAGTTTGGACGGCTACGCGCGCGTTCAAGTGTCCGACTTGGGGGCATGCATTTTAATCATAAAACACCTCATTTCAAAATTTGGAACTCGCTTAAAATCCTATAATTTGAATTTGAAACATTTGGGCGCAACCCGGACGCGATTTGAAAATGTTTCATTTAGCGCCGAAATACCCATTTAAATTTAATATATTAAAACTATAAAATATTTCATCTGTTACAGAAATCCTTTTTAAAATCTTTTACCCACAAAATTCTCCTTCGCAGCCAATCACGAGGGATTTTATCCCTCGTGGGCCCCAGCTCTGCAGTTCTCTCTCTCTCTCTCTCTCTCTCTCTCCGCCTCTCAATTTCTCTCTATCTCTCTCAAATATTTTTCTCTCTCTCTCTCTAAAAATCTCTCTCTCCCTCTCTCCTATAAAAAAAACTCTCTCTCTTTATTTTTATTTATTGCACTGTTCCTTCATCTCCCCATCACAGAATTATCGACGAACCTAACCCTAACCCGAGCCCTTCTCTTCGCCGTCGCCGCCGCAGTCCCCGCGCCGACAACACCACCACTACCGTCGTCCTCGCCTCCTCGGCCTCGACAGCACCCTACCTCCTCTCCTCCCTCCTTCCAGAGCTGCAGCAGCACCCGACGCCACCGCCACCTGCACGTGGTGCTCGCCGTCGCCGCCGCCTCCCATCGCCGACGACGCCAGAGCCTTCCTCCCTTCACCCTCGTCCTGACCTCCTCGTCTTCCTCCTCCCTTCGCCGGACCACCACAGAACCCGAGCCCAACCCTACCACCACCCCTAGTCACCGGAAAACTCGCCGTCGACCCTTGCCGTCGTTGCCAGAGCCACCGCCGACCACCTCCTTCTCCCCCTGAACACCAGAGCAGGCCAGCACCCCTCTACTCACCGCACCATCCCTTTCCAGCGAACCAGCAACTTCCAGCCTTGACTGCCGCCGTCGCTGCCTCGCCGGCGCCCCATCGCCGTCGAACCTGTAGTGGTTGCCTCCTGGTTCTTCCTTGTAAGCCTCTGTTCACCATCTCCCTTTTGCGTATCCCTTCGCTGTTCGTTTTATCGCTTTGTTTTGTATTTGCTAACTTGGTCGCCGTTTTGACATTTCGCCGGATTCCGGCCGTGCCGACGACTGGACCCGACTCTCCAGCGAAGTACTCTGGTCCGTGTGGTTCCGCTGTTCGCTGTTTGGACTCGATCCGTGGCCCATGCATCCGTCGCGTGTTTTCCGCCGACGTTGCGTTCGTGTTTTCCGGTTTGCGAAACCGTCGAGGCAAGATTTCTTGCTACATGCTATGTTAAACTAATTAAGTGTTTGACTCATAAAACTTGCTATATTAACTAAGTATTGTTACTTGTCTCATTGGACGAAATATGATATGCATCATAATACTGCCATCTAAATCGTACTTTGCCACCATAACCATGAATAACAACTACCTGTTAATCATTTTGGTATTTAGAGGACGATAATCGTACACTTATATCTTCATTACCTGCTGTTATTAATATTGCGCTACCCTGTGATTATTGCACCCCAAGGGTGCTCGAACCTGTTAATACGATAATACAACTGCACCATATTAATGCACCATTGTGATTAAATGAACTGTTATTGTTATTTACTTTATTTCCTGCTGTTGTTCCTTATTCTCTTCTATACCTGTTATGAGCACACCTTCGATTGCATTATATATTGACCTGACCTTGCTACACATGACATATATATACATACCGATGCACCGGACATGGTACCCTGTACTACCGACTCCACCTGATGTACCATGACCTGACCTGTTACCTGATCTCATGCCTAATGCCAACAAACCTGACTTGGGGTCCTCATGGACCATTCCTGTTGTCTATCCAGACAAACCTGATCGGTTACCTGATCCTGTGTTGGCATTAGTCCTTGATTCATGAATACCTGACTCGACATACATAACTTGGGGGTATGGGGAAATCAAAGGTGAAACCGACTTGTAACTCAACAGTTCGATACCTGTTCTGATCAGTCTTACGGGCTCGGCCAGCCCCGGAGTGATGATGCTGACATCACTCGCCCATCCTGCTACCTATTACTGCCTAGCGGCACGTCTCGGATTCAGCCCCGAGAATCTTGACCGTGGTCCCGGGCACGCATGGGATACTATTGAGTTACATCGACGAGTCACCAATTGATTTCAAGGACTTTAGGGTAGAAACCTGATAGGACAGTTTAGTTACCGCTGCACATTACCCTGCACAGTTATTTCATAGTACTGTTTTATTCATGTTCATCCCTGCATTGCTTATTACCATGTTCATATTATATTATTGGTTGACATGACGCGCTGACGTCTGGATTTTGCATGGCCCAGATTCCTTACCACTGTCGACGACCGAGCAGGAGTACTTCAGCCAGCAGGCTGATCTGTGAGTTCCATAGTGATTAGTTTATTTATTTCATTTCATTTCCAGATGTGAGCCCGCATTATGGGACGTACTATTTATTTATTGTATTGGATCATTGCTTCCGCACTTATTGTTTATTGACTCTTGTTATTATGGATTTGGACATGTGTTAGATTAGTTTATTATCTTGTTCTTGATATCTCTACAGCCGTAATGTGACTGTGGATGGATACTTCCTACCCACAGGTAGCATGGTTGGCTATGTCACGTGCCCAATCTTGCGTACTCTGGGAAGCGGGGCGTGACATGGTTCTTTTGGTATCAGAGCCAGGTTAGTTGGGTTGATTCTTTTGTAGTTGGGTATTATACCCGATACACGAATCAGAATACCCGTGCTTAGGGAACATGTCCTGCCACCTTGACCGTTTTACCATCCTTGAATCATTCTTCCGGATCATGTCGACATGCAAACTTACTTTGCATTTGTCAACTCGAAAACCTAATTTCTTGTTATCTCTAGGACTTAGGCGACTTGGGTGGAGTTATGTAATTGCGGCTATGATACCGCGGCATAGCTACAATTTGTACTCTATTTAAGTATCTTGGAGTTCTAGCCTTGATTTATATATTGAATCTATCATCATGCTAATGTTGGTTGTTTTGATTTCAGGACTATGGCAGATAAGAATTTCAAGACGTATCAGAGGCGCGTGGATGAAGCCGCCATGTTAGGAGTGATATGTGGGATGTTGGAGAATCAGAAGAGGCAAACTGAGCTGATCCAGCAGTAAGCAGATTCATTTCAGGAGGGTTTGCAGGCCATTCGGCAATCTGTAAACACCGCTGTAGCGAAGCCAGTTGACCGAGTAGGGACCGTGGCAGATTTCAGACGGTTGGGTCCTACTACTTTCACTGGTTTGGAGGAGCCGTTGCCAGCCGAGCAGTGGTTAGTGGACACGGAGAATTTGCTGATTGCGGCACAGATCTCAGAGGACAAGAGAGTTGATGTGGTGCGCATTCAGCTGGTGGATTACGCCCGAGAGTGGTGGCTTGTGGAGGAGACCCGCTTGCCCAAGCCAATCAGTTGGGCGGATTTCTCTAAAAGTTTCCTGGAGAAGTTCTTCCCGCGGACTGCACGGGAGGAAATGGAAGAGAAATTTATTGGGCTGAGGCAAAATGGAGCATCTGTGGACGTACATGCGGCGGAATGGACGAGACTCAGCGCTTCGCTGGACCCTTAGTCGCCAAGGAGGCAGACAGGGCGCGAAGGTTCTTGCGCAGTTTGGATGTGGACATCCAGAGGCAGATTGTCTCCCTGGGTTTGACCACTTTCTCGCAGGTTCTTACGGCAGCCAGAGAGCAGCAGAGTTTGTCGGGAATGGAAAGGAACCTATAGCAGACAGCAGTTGCGGCCAGAAAGCCCGCATTTGTACCTAACCGAGATCATGGGCGCAGAGGTATTCCAGTGGACCGTCGAGGTGTAGCACCCATGAAGAAGCCTGTGATCGTTGATCGAAGGAAAAGAGTGATTTGTGACTACTGCCGTTTACCTGGGCACGTGCAGAAGGATTGTCGAAGGAGACTGGGACTTTGTCTGGTTTGTGGAGCGGCCGATCACGCAGTTGGTGCTTGTCCGTCGAAGCTTCGCACGAGAGATGATATACAGAATCCTCCGCAGAGACCGTTCCAAGGGCAGAAACAGCTGACTCAAGGACCAAATCAGGCTCGAGCTTTCACGTTGACAGCTGAGGAAGCTAAGGCATCAAGAGAAGTAGTTTCAGGTATTTTACTCGTTCATGGTTTTCCCGCATTGGCATTATTTGATTCCGGAGCATCCCACTGTTTTATGTCATCCAAATTTATAACTACACACTCGATTACCTGCACGACCCTGTCTAGTTTTTGGGACATACACACTGGGAATGGGAAAATCATAGCTAGTAAGGAATGTAGAGATTGTACAGTTGTTGTTTGCGGACGGGAGCTCTTTGCAGATTTCTTGGTGATTGATACGGGCAGCTATGAAGTTGTCTTGGGAATGGATTTTCTTGGCACTTTCCACGCCCACATTGACTGTAGGGCAAGGAAGGTAATTTTCCAGATTCCCGGACACCCTGAGTTTACCTTTACTGGGGGAAGCAGCTCTGTCGGGCCAGTCGAGTTTAGGGCTAGGCCGACGAACAGTGTTCTTGCGACAATGGAAGTGGATAGTAATGAAGAGCCGGCAGTTGTTCGCGACTTTATGGATGTATTTGAAGATATATCGGGCTTACCGCCGAAGCGAGATGTGGAGTTCGCGATTGACCTTATTCCTGGTGCAGCACCAATATCAAAATCTTATTATCCGATGGCACCAGTGGAATTGGAAGAAGTTAAGAAACAAGTTGGTGAATTACTCGAGAAGGGTTGGATTCGAAGCAGCAACTCGCCTTGGGGAGCTCCAGTTCTTTTAGTAAAGAAGAAGGATGGCACGAGAAGGATGTGCATTGATTATCGAGAATTGAACCGGGTGACTATTAAGAACAAGTACCCGATCCCTCGCATTGGAGAACTTTTTGAGCAGCTTAGTGGAGCGAGAGTATTCTCGAAACTGGATTTGCGATCAGGATATCATCAGGTCCGAGTGAAAGCAGAAGACATTTGCAAGATGGCATTTCGAACTCGATATGGACATTTCGAGTATCTGGTGATGCCCTTCGGAGTGACGAATGCGCCGGCAATATTCATGGATTTGATGAACATGGTCTTTTCACCATTCTTGGACCAGTTTATTGTGGTATTCATTGACGATATTCTGGTATACTCGAAGAGTCCGGAAGAACATGCTGAGCATTTAAAGATCGCACTGCAGACGCTGAGACAGGAGAAATTGTATGCGAAGATGAGTAAGTGCGAATTCTGGCTGGAAGAAGTGAAATTTCTGGGACATGTCGTGTCGGGCGATGGAATCGCCGTCGATCCCGAGAAGATTGCAGCGGTTCGAGATTGGCCTATTCCAAGAAATGTTGCGGAGATAAGAAGTTTTCTTGGACTCGCCGGATATTACAGGAGATTTGTGGAGAACTTCGCTCGTTTGGCAGAGCCGTTAACCAAGCTTACGCGCAAGGAGGTACCTTTTGTTTGGACGGATTGTTGTGCATTGGCCTTCGAGACGTTGAAGCAGAAGTTGATAACCGCCCCTATCCTAACTGTACCGGATAATTCGGGAGGACTGGTGATTCACAGCGACGCATCTGGAAAAGGATTGGGATGTGTTTTGATGCAGAATGGGAAAGTCGTAGCTTACGCATCGAGACAACTGAAGACTCATGAGAAGAATTATCCGACTCATGACTTGGAGCTTGCGGCCGTGATCTTCGCCTTGAAGATTTGGAGACACTACCTTTTGGGCGAGAGAGTCGAAGTCTTTAGAGATCATAAGAGTTTGAAGTATGTGTTCACTCAGAAGGAGTTGAACATGAGGCAACGCAGATGGTTGGAGCTGATGGCCGACTACGACCTTGATCTTAAGTACCATCCGGGAAAAGTTAACGTCGTGCCGGATGCGCTTAGTCGGTTACCAGCGATTCAGTTATTGACCACACAGAGGGAGATCATTGCGGATTTTCAGTGATTTGACTTGGAGGTTGTGCTACCACATGCTACGGGACAGTTGATGCAGTTGCAAGTACAGTCGTCCTTAATTGAGAAGATTAAAGCGTCACAATCGCAGGATCCTAGACTGCAAAAGTTTCGAGAGCAGGTTGAAGCCGGAATGCGAACCGATTTACTGATCCATGAAGACGGTTCTTTAAGGTATGGTAGCCGTGTGTGTGTGCCAAAGGGAGATGTGCGTGAAGAGCTTATGAAGGAGGCACACAGTTCAGCTTACTCTGTACATCCAGGAGGGACAAAGATGTACCGAGATATTCGACAGCATTTCTGGTGGGAAAGCATGAAACGGGAGATGGCTCGCTTCGTGGCTAAGTGCTTGGTGTGTCAGCAAGTCAAGGCTGAACACCAAAGGGTTGCTGGTTTGTTGCAACCACTTCCGATTCCTCAGTGGAAGTGGGAACATATAACCAAGGATTTCGTGACGGCTTTACCGCGGAGTCCAAAGGGCAACAATGCAGTATGGGTGATTGTCGATCGGTTGACCAAGGCAGCTCACTTTATTCCTTTTCGGGTTGGTCAATCGACGGAGACTTTGGCAGAGCGGTACATGCAGGAGATTGTAAGATTGCATGGAGTACCGGTAAGCATCGTGTCCGATCGGGACACTCGGTTCTTGTCACACTTCTGGAGGAGTTTACAAGAAAGTTTGGGGACTCGATTGAACTTTAGCACAGCTTATCATCCTCAAACTGATGGACAATCGGAGAGAACGATCCAGACCCTTGAAGATATGTTGAGGGCTTGCATGTTGGACTTCAAAGGTTCTTGGGAGGATCATCTACACCTGGTGGAGTTTTCGTACAACAATAGCTTCCAAGCGACTATTCAGATGGCTCCGTTTGAAGCGTTGTATGGTCGTAAGTGCCGTTCACCTGTTTGTTGGGATGATGTTGGTGAACGAAGGTTACTAGGACCAGATTTGGTGGTACAGACAGTCGAGAAGGTGAATACAATCAGGAAGCATATGAAGGCAGCTCAAGACAGACAGAAAAGTTGGGCTGACACGTCAAGAAGACCCCTAGAGTTCGCCGTGGGTGATTTGGTATTCCTGAAGATATCACCGACTAGAGGGGTGATTCGCTTTGGGAGTCGGGGAAAGCTTAGTCCTCGATTCGTTGGACCCTTCGAGATATTGGAGCGTGTTGGAGAGGTAGCGTACCGTTTGGCGTTACCATAGTCATTGGCAGGAGTGCACGATGTGTTTCATGTATCTCAACTACGGAGGTATGTTCGCGATGAAACTCACGTCTTGGATCATTCGGAGTTGACTGTACGGGAGGACCTAACTTTTGAGGAGCGACCAGTTGAAATCAAGGATCGAAGAGAAAAGGTTCTTAAGAACAAGGTTATCCCTCTTGTGCTAGTTTCTTGGGGTAATCGATTGCATGGAGAATCCACTTGGGAGCGAGAAGACGAGATCCGGCAGAAATTTCCTCACCTTTTCCTGTAGTTAGCTATCTTGTATTCTTGGAATTTCGAGGACGAAATTCTTTTTGTAGTTGGGTATGATGTAACACCCGAGCCCAATAATACTATTTCTGATACTAGTTGAGTGTTATACATTGCTTATTTCAATTATCTTGCTTGTTTGGTGATTTTGCTAAATTTTAACCGGTTAAGTCATTTTGGCATATAACAAATTTTAACACCTAAAATTAAATTAAAAATATCCATGTTGTCCTACTCGTCGCCACTAGTCGAGTGGTAGCGTCCGCGTGTCGAGATTTCATCCCGTTCGGCGAAACGGGCAAGTTTGGACGGCTACGCGCGCGTGCAAGTGTCCGACTTGGGGGCATGCATTTTAATCATAAAACACCTCATTTCAAAATTTGGAACTCGCTTAAAATCCTATAATTTGAATTTGAAACATTTGGGCGCAACCCGGGCGCGATTTGGAAATGTTTCATTTAGCGCCGAAATACCCATTTAAATTTAATATATTAAAACTATAAAATATTTCATCTGTTACAGAAATCCTTTTTAAAATCTTTTACCCACAAAATTCTCCTTCGCAGCCAATCACGAGGGATTTTATCCCTCGTGGGCCCCAGCTCTGCAGTTCTTTCTCTCTCTCTCTCTCTCCGCCTCTCAATCTCTCTCTATCTCTCTCAAATATTTTTCTCTCTCTCTCTAACAATCTCTCTCTCCCTCTCTCCTATAAAAAAACTCTCTCTCTTTATTTTTATTTATTGCACTGTTCCTTCATCTCCCCATCACAGAATTATCGACGAACCTAACCCTAACCTGAGCCCTTCTCTTCGCCGTCGCCGCCGCAGTCCCCGCGCCGACAACACCACCACTACCGTCGTCCTCGCCTCCTCGGCCTCGACAACACCCTACCTCCTCTCCTCCCTCCTTCCAGAGCTGCAGCAGCACCCGACGCCACCGCCACCTGCACGTGGTGCTCGCCGTCGCCGCCGCCTCCCATCGCCGACGACGCCAGAGCCTTCCTCCCTTCACCCTCGTCCTGACCTCCTCGTCTTCCTCCTCCCTTCGCCGGACCACCACAGAACCCGAGCCCAACCCTACCACCAACCCTAGTCACCGGGAAACTCGCCGTCGACCCTTGCCGTCGTTGCCAGAGCCACCGCCGACCACCTCCTTCTCCCCCTGAACACCAGAGCAGGCCAGCACCCCCTCTACTCACCGCACCATCCCTTTCCAGCGAACCAGCAACTTCCAGCCTTGACTGCCGCCGTCGCTGCCTCGCCGGCGCCCCATCGCCGTCGAACCCGTCGTGGTTGCCTCCTGGTTCTTCCTTGTAAGCCTCTGTTCACCATCTCCCTTTTGCGTATCCCTTCGCTGTTCGTTTTATCGCTTTGTTTGTATTTGCTAACTTGGTCGCCGTTTTGACATTTCGCCGGATTCCGGCCGTGCCGATGACTGGACCCGACTCTCCAGCGAAGTACTCTGGTCCGTGTGGTTCCGCTGTTCGCTGTTTGGACTCGATCCGTGGCCCGTGCATCCGTCGCGTGTTTTCCGCCGACGTTGCGTTCGTGTTTTCCGGTTTGCGAAACCGTCGAGGCAAGATTTCTTGCTACATGCTATGTTAAACTAATTAAGTGTTTGACTCATAAAACTTGCTATATTAACTAAGTATTGTTACTTGTCTCATTGGACGAAATATGATATGCATCATAATACTGCCATCTAAATCGTACTTTGCCACAATAACCATGAATAACAACTACCTGTTAATCATTTTGGTATTTAGAGGACGATAATCGTACACTTATATCTTCATTACCTGCTGTTATTAATATTGCGCTACCCTGTGATTATTGCACCTCAAGGGTGCTCGAACCTGTTAATACGATAATACAACTGCACCATATTAATGCACCATTGTGATTAAATGAACTGTTATTGTTATTTACTTTATTTCCTGCTGTTGTTCCTTATTCTCTTCTATACCTGTTATGAGCACACCTTCGATTGCATTACATATTGACCTGACCTTGCTACACATGACATATATATACATACCGATGCACCGGACATGGTACCCTGTACTACCGACTCCACCTGATGTACCATGACCTGACCTGTTACCTGATCTCATGCCTAATGCCAACAAACCTGACTTGGGGTCCTCATGGACCATTCCTGTTGTCTATCCAGACAAACCTGATCGGTTACCTGATCCTGTGTTGGCATTAGTCCTTGATTCATGAATACCTGACTCGACATACATAACTTGGGGGTATGGGGAAATCAAAGGTGAAACCGACTTGTAACTCAACAGTTCGATACCTGTTCTGATCAGTCTTACGGGCTCGGCCAGCCCCGGAGTGATGATGCTGACATCACTCGCCCATCCTGCTACCTATTACTGCCTAGCGGCACGTCTCGGATTCAGCCCCGAGAATCTTGACCGTGGTCCCGGGCACGCACGGGATACTATTGAGTTACATCGACGAGTCACCAATTGATTTCAAGGACTTTAGGGTAGAAACCTGATAGGACAGTTTAGTTACCGCTGCACATTATCCTGCACAGTTATTTCATAGTACTGCTTTATTCATGTTCATCCCTGCATTGCTTATTACCATGTTCATATTATATTATTGGTTGACATGACGCGCTGACGTCTGGGTTTTGCAAGGCCCAGATTCCTTACCACTGTCGACGACCGAGCAGGAGTATTTCAGCCAGCAGGCTGATCTGTGAGTTCCATAGTGATTAGTTTATTTATTTCATTTCATTTCCAGATGTGAGCCGGCATTATGGGACGTACTATTTATTTATTGTATTGGATCATTGCTTCCGCACTTATTGTTTATTGACTCTTGTTATTATGGATTTGGACATGTGTTAGATTAGTTTATTATCTTGTTCTTGATATCTCTACAGCCGTAATGTGACTGTGGATGGATACTTCCTACCCACAGGTAGCATGGTTGGCTATGTCACGTGCCCAATCTTGCGTACTCTGGAAAGCGGGGCGTGACATGGTTCTTTTGGTATCAGAGCCAGGTTAGTTGGGTTGATTCTTTTGTAGTTGGGTATTGTACCCGATACACGAATCAGAATACCCGTGCTTAGGGAACATGCCCTGCCACCTTGACCGTTTTACCATCCTTGAATCATTCTTCCGGATCATGTCGACATGCAAACTTACTTTGCATTTGTCAACTCGAAAACCTAATTTCTTGTTATCTCTAGGACTTAGGCGACTTGGGTGGAGTTAAGTAATTACGGCTATGATACCGCGGCATTGCTACAATGCGGTACTCTATTTAAGTATCTTGGAGTTCTAGCCTTGATTTATATATTGAATCTATCATCATGCTAATGTTGGTTGTTTTGATTTCAGGACTATGGCAGATAAGAATTTCAAGACGTATCAGAGGCGCGTGGATGAGGCCGCCATGTTAGGAGTGATACGTGGGATGTTGGAGAATCAGAAGAGGCAAACTGAGCTGATCCAGCAGCAAGCAGATTCATTTCAGGAGGGTTTGCAGGCCATTCGGCAATCTGTAAACACCGCTATAGCGAAGCCAGTTGACCGAATAGGGACCGTGGCAGATTTCAGAAATGAAAAAGTGGAAAGTAAACCCACCGCAGCCGCACACTTCAAAGAAGACGGATACACCGGGGGCAGCTTGTTCTTTTGTTGAGGACGGAAACGATAGAGAAGACTCATCATACGAATCCGAAGACTACGTAGCGAGTTGTCCTGTGATCTCTCACTCATTGATAGATGATGAAGAGGCTCCTTGCGCCAAGAAACCGAGGGCGGACCCTGAACCAGAAATTCTGCGGCCGTCAGACGAGATGATCGATGCCTTCCTGAATGAGATTCGTCTGAAAGTTAAAGCCAATCAAGAGCGCGAGATGGCCATACTGGAAGAAGCCAAACACCGCCGACTAGACCAAAGAGTCGAGGCACTCCCATCAAATCAAAAGTCATCCGCTGCGGATATAAAAAAATTCAAGACGAGGAAAAGGTTTGCTAAAGCCCCGTCGGTGGGAATGAAGCTACCACCCTCTGAAGGAAATACTCTCGGTGGAGTAGAGATGCATCCTAACTTCTGCTTATATCATCAGAAGATCATACATCCTACCGAAGATTGCGACTCCTTTAAGTGTTGGTGGCAAGGGTATGTCGCTCAAAAGCAACACTTCAACAGGACAAAGCGTGAAGCTCGTAGACATCAGAAAAATGCGATAGATGAGCGCAGAACAGCCGCCGACGACTGTCACATAGCCGACTCCAAGGGATCGTAAATTATCACCTTTGGAAGCGACTCTGACGAAGAAACTGCCCTCAACCCTCTCCTCAAGGAATCCATTTCAAAAATGAAAGAATTGAGGAGTTGCGAGAACGTTCAACCGTGCAATCACACGCTACTCAAAAAAAATCTCGGCCCCGCAAACAAAGGATCGAGCGAAAGGGATAAAAGGAAGGGAAAAACAGCCCTCGTAGCCAACACTCAACAGCAATCGAGTGGCCCTAGACCGGTTGTTTGCCGAAACAACAAGCGGCAACCCCTCCATGAAAAGTTGAAACGTCCTTACTCGTTTCCTCAAGATAAAACAAGGAGACTGTTCGAGCTGGCAGTGCGCGACAGACTCATCAATCTGCCAAGTCCAAAATGTCTGTTGCGGCCAGGTGATGTTAACGATCTCAATTATTGCCCTTACCACCAAATGGTAAGTCACCTGATCGAGGATTGCTACGTCTTCAAAAACTGGGTTGAAGACCAATACCAACAGGGCAAGTTCGTCATCTCCGAAAACTGGAAGGTGAACTCGCCACAACCGCACGCTCCGAGAAAGATGGATACACCGAGGGCATCATGCTCATTCACAGGGAAAGCCCCATAGACCGAAAAGTCAGTAAACTAGAGATTCGCCTCGAATACGGCGACAGCGGACCGAAACGTCCTTAAACCAATGACGGACCGAAACGTCCTTAAACTAATGGCGGACCACTACGTCCTAAAACTAGCTGTTGACTGAGATGTCGATAAACTACGGTGGATTGCAACATTCCAAAGCCGATATATAAAAATAAAAAAAAAGATAAAAACGGTATGCCCATAAGCAAAAAGGGCGCGGATGAAAACTTGAAAGGGCTCCGTGAGTAAAAACAGCAGGGCTACCGGCGAGTGCTTGTGAAAACCCGAAAGGGCGCGATCTCGTTATATATAAAAAAAAGAGAATAAAAAAACTGTATGTCCATAAGCAAAATGGGCACGGATGAAAACCCGAAAGGGCTCCGTAAGTAAAAACAGTAGGACTACCGGCGAGTGTTTGTGAAAACCCGAAAGGGCGCAACCTCGTTAAAGGACACTTACAGGGTCCTCTCGACCTTGTAAGGAGAAACCACCCACGTGAGATCCTTACGACTCACAAGGGAGCAACACACTTAGGGATCCCCACGATTCCTAAGGAGAAATTACACTTGCGGGATCCTCACGACTCGTAAGGAGAACTCTCTTATGGGACCCTCACGGCTCATAAGATTTGAAAGTCTTAAGTTATAGAGACCTGAACCTGTTCTTAAACAATCCCCACAACCTTCGATAATGCCCTACAAGCGGCTCAATACTAACCCTTGTATACAATCCACGGGCACGAATAAACATTTCCCTAACCAAGTCACATCCGTGACTGGGGATATGTCCATACGGTGAACAACCCTTGTAAGTCCTCTCGACATAAAAAAAACCATTTTGTAAGATCCTTACAACTTACAGGGGAACACGCACTTAGGAATCCTCATGATTCTTAAGGAGAAAACACACCTACGAGATCCTTACGACTCGTAGGGAGAAATACCTTTGTGAGACCCTTACGGCTCATGAAGTCAAAAGCCTTAGTCGACGGGATCCTAACCCTGTTCGCTAAGCCACCTTTGTTCGACATCGACAGAGGCAAATGATGATTCGCTCCTGGCAATATCCCAGTTGTAGCGATGCTGATGCCTAAACCGGTATCAAATTCCAAGTCCTTTCATGGCGAATGATGATTCACTCCTGGCAATATTCCAGTTGTAGCGATGCTGATGCTGAGATTGGCGTCAGATTCCAAATTCCATACTCGCGATAAAAGAAAATCAGCGAGCCATACATGCATACGAAATAGCCGAAATGATGGGGCAACTTGCAATAAAAAGCAGCAAGTAAAAATGTATGCATAAAAAATAGCCGAAATGATTGGGCAACTCGCAAAAAAAAGCAGCGAGTAAAATAAAAAAAACAGCCGAAACGATTGGGCAACTCGCAATAAAAAGCAGCGAGTAAAAATAAAATAAATAGCCGAAATGATTGGGCACCGTGAAAAATAGCCGAAATGATTGGGCAATCGCGACCTTCGCGATATAAAAGCTGAAATGATAGAGCATCGCGGAAATAAAATAATAGTATAAAAAAATGAATGAAACTAATGCCCTACAGGTGAGATCACATCGATCCCTGTATACAATCCAGTGGCACAAACAAAGAGAGAACCATACCTTCCCAACAGGTTCCACCAGAAAGCGAAGCCAAATCTCGACGGTTCATAGACAACCTAGAGACAACCTCGACATTTGTCGCAATATTGCAGACACGATGTCAACAAACGGAGAAAACGAAGATCCCTAGCTTCAGGGTCTCGACGTCGATATCGACAACTTAGAGATCGCTAACGGCGTTTCTCCTCACTCCAACCAGATGTAGACATGACGTCAACAACCGACCTCAGAGTCGCAATGAAACGGAGCCACGACATAGTCTCTAGTTCCAAATCTTGACGGCAATATCTACAGCCTAAGAATCAACAAAGGCGTTCCTTCGCAGTCCAACAGGATGCAGACACAACGCCAACAAAAGACCCCATGGTTAGTAAAGCGGAGTGACGGCAGAATCCCAGCTCCACCTCAGCATTCGTCTCGTTACAGCAGACGCAATGTCAGCAACAATGTCCTTCCTCCAACAGGATTTGGATATGACAAAACAAACGAAGCGAAGGCCAAATACCTAGCTTCAGAGTCTTAACGGCAAGTCATATAAAGCCTGAAAGACAACCGGAGATCATCTCACACCAGTGCGGAATGGTCACCACCTCGACGTTCGTCTTGATACAGCAGACGAGATGTCACCTCAGCGTTCTTCCTCCAACAGGATTCAGACGCGACAATCAAACAGCGGAGCCACGGCAAAGTCCCTAGTTCCAAACCTCGACGGTTCACCAACAACCTAAAGACAACCGCGACATTCGTCTCGATATAGAGGACGCAATGCCAGCAAACAAAGCGAAGGCCAAATTCCTAGCTTCAAGGTCTTAACGGCAAGTCATATAAAGCCTGAAAGACAGCCGGAGATCATCTCACACCAGTGCGGAATGGTCACCACCTCGACGTTCGTCTCGACACAGCAGACGCAACATCACCAAAAGGAGCCACGGCAAAATCCTTGGTTCCAAACCTCGACGGTTCACCAACAACCTAGAGACAACCGCGACACTCGTCTCGATATAGAGGACGCAATGCCAGCAAACGAAGCGAAGGCCAAATTCCTAGCTTCAAGGTCTTAACGGCAAGTCATATAAAGCCTGAAAGACAGCCGGAGATCATCTCACACCAGTGCGGAATGGTCACCACCTCGACGTTCGTATCGACTCAGCAGACGGAACATCATCAAACAGCGGAGCCACGGCAAAGTCCTTAGTTCCAAACCTCAACGGTTCACCAGCAACCTAGAGACAACCGCGACATTCGTCTAGATACAGCAGACGCGATGCCGACAAACGAAGCAAAGGCCAAATTCTTAGCTTCAGGGTCTTGACGGCAACTCATATAAAACCTGAAAGACTATCGGAGATCATCCCACACCAGTGCGGAGTGGTTATGACTCATCGGGGCTCTCCAAAATAAGCCTAATCTCAAGTAAAAAGCGGCATGGCAAAATCCCTAACGCTTGTTCTTCCGACGGTCAAACTGCCAAGGAGGATTGCTTGAAGACGTCTTGTCCAGCCCCCGAAGGGATTAGAGACACGGCAGTCGCAGGGCTACTCGAACAGCACGATTGCCTATCGAGGAATATATCAGCTGATGCGACGGTACGACGGCTAAAACCCTAAGTACCACAGACCCTAACGGACTTCTGTCTTAAAGAGCAGAGGTTAACTGTGACATTAGGATATTCTTGCGAGAAATGCTCGATTCGTCTCGACTCGTGAGGAAATTGATGTCTTTGCGAGAACTTCTCGATTCGTCTCGACTCGTAAGATAAAGCCTTAGGCAGTAAGGATTAAAAATCTTGTTTCCTAAGCACTGGGATCCTGCAGTCGGCCCAAAATGGTCTCTTGCATACTATCCACGGGTCTCACTCTCCGAAGTCGAATCTCGACAAGGAGAGAAACAACCGCTTACGGGTCCTCTCGACTCGTAAGGGGGAAAAATTCTCTTATAAGATCCTTACGACTTATAAGAGAAAATACACTTAGGAATCCTCATGATTCCTAAGGAGAAGATACACCTACGAGATCCTCTCGATCCGTAGGGAGAAAAGTCTTTATGAGACCCTCACGGCTCATGAAGTTGAAAAGCCCTAGGTAGCAGACCTGAACCTGCTTCCTAAGCCATCACTACTCCCCAAGATGTTCAAGACAGAATGTTCTATATCGCTTACAGGCTATGCTTATTTAAAAAATGTGCCAGTAACAAAGCAGAAAATAAAAGGAAGGATGCAAAAGAGTTGTCATTCATACTTGGAAAGTTTTTACATCAATAAAGAAATAAACAACAACATTATTGAAATGTCTACAACGGTATAACCTCAAATCCAGGACATGGATTGAGGAACTCAAAAGTAACCTTGTCCAAGACTTTCCAAGCCTGGCGAATCATCCTAGTGTGCTTCTTTTAGCGAGCACGAGCGTCGGGGTCCCCACGGATGTCCTCCTCCCTCCAATAAGCAGCGAGTATGGCGGACTGTTGGAAGGCCTGATGCAGGAGATCGACAAGATTGTCTCGCCGTCTCTTCGAGATTAAGTTCATCAGGTACACCGAGTGCACCTTATCCTCGGCGGCATCCAACGCCCTAAGCGGCACACCGGAACAGAATAGAGGAAGCGCTTCCCAGATGGCCCCCACGATAAGCTTCAGGAGGGAGGAACGTCGGGGAAGTAGTTGACCGTTGTATGCGTCGAAGCGACTCATGATCTTGGCACACTCGGCGTTAGTAAATTCTCGATTTTGGGAACGGCCGAGTCGGCGGATGTCCCCGTAGGAGATAATCTCGTCGAGATCGTACATGTGGGCGTTCATCAATCCTATAAAAGAAGATCGACAAAAATCAGCAACTCTTAAGAGTTCTACTATATGATTTAAAAGGAGCAAAGCTCCATTAATGAATTAAGAAATTATAAATGAAATATTTCAGAGAGCAGAACTCTATTGATGGAATCCTAACAGGGTTCTCTATAGTTCTCTTTGGATCCTTTTAGAGCAAAGCTCTGCTAAGTGAAACCCTAAATGGGTTTTCTTTAGATCAGGGATCTATTGAGAGTAAGGCTCTATCAATGAAAATTGATTTAATTTAATTAAAATTTTTACCTAAAAAGTGTTTTCTAAAGAAATTCTAACTCTTGGAGTTCTTGAAGGCAAGAGCAAGGCTCTGAAGTTTTGAAAGTAAAAATCTTAAAAGATGATGATCATCTATGGAGGACCAAAGGTCCTATTTATAGGCATCAAATGCCCTTTCAACTTCCAAGGGATGGCGCGATGGTTGGAATTCTGCCACCGCTGCACTCATGTTTGGGGGCCACGTAAGCGCAACGGTGGGGGGGGCATTTGTTTACCCCAATCAGAGCAAAGCTCTGTTCAAATTCCAAGACGGAAAACGAAGCAACGCTTCTATTTCCCCCAATCAGAGCAAGGCTCTGTTCTGAAAATTAAAATAAAAAATTAAAAAATTAAAGAAGCAACGCTTCAGCTGACTTGCGCTCTGCGCTGCGCGACACGTGGCAGCGCAGTTGCGCTGCGCTCTGCGCTGCGCGATACGTGGCAGCGCAGTTGCGCTGCGCTCTGCGTTGCGCGACACGTGTCAAGCGCAGGCGCGTTTGCGTCAAACAGAATTAAAATTCTAGTAAGATCTTTCTGTTCTTGTTAAAACAAGAAGATTGTCTTCTGTAAAACAGAAGCTCTTGGATCAAAGATCCAACGGTGAAGAAAATTCCCCAAATCACTCAGAGAAAGATCTCTCTAACCAATTCAACAAATCATTGGTACTATAAAAAGGCCCCTAGACCCCAACTCTAAAAAATAACAACACAGAAAATAGAGAGACAGAAACTCAGAAACACAGAGAGAACTCTTCTAAAGAAAATTTTGAGAAGAACTCAAAAAAGAGAAAAAGGTAAACCCTTTGAATAAAAAAAAGAAGAATTTCTTCCGAAAAGATCATTGATCTAAGAACAAGATTAATGATCTTCAATAAAAAAAAATAATAATAACAAAGGCATTGCCTTTTTTTTATGAACCATTGGTTCTGGAATCTTAAAAATTCTTTTCTTGATTCCAAAATTAGATCAAGATATTAAAACAATGCCTTGCACTTGTAAATCTGCACTGTTGCACTCCTGGGTCGGCGCAAGCCACCAGAGAGCGCCACGTGTCAGCTCCAGAACAGCTTGCGCTATGTGCTTTTAAAACAGAGTATTGCTCTCATGAATTGGCGCAACTCACCAGAGCGCGCCACGTGTTAGCAGCGCAACAGCGCAGCGCACTGCGCTTGCGCTCATGTTCATACTATAATATTGCATTATTGTACTCCCCATTTTTATTCGTTTTATAAATAAACAAATACTCTTGACGCACGTTTGTTGCATGTTACAGGATACAGGCTCTTGGATGTGAATACAGTGAGAAAGACGAAAGTTGATACAGAAAAGGGACTTTTGACCAACAAGTAGACGGATCCTACTCAAGCCTAGACGAAAAACAATTCACAAGGCAATGCATGGTCCGAAATGTTAAAGGAAACAGTTAAAAGACCACTACAAATCTCACTGAAGATCTGGAGAAGACCCAGAAGTGAAATGGAGAAAAGAAGTAGAAAAATAGAAAGCCCAAGAAGCAGAAAAGAAAGCCCATAAGTTTGGAGACCCAACTCCCTTTTTTGGCCGCGGAACCGCGGCCAAAACTAGGCTGGGGCCGCGGTTCCGCGGCAATTCAGTGCCCGTGTCGGTGTATTTTTCTCGTGTCGGTGCGTCGGTGCGGGGGTTTGGATTTTTCGTGGGCAAATCTGTAATTGCACATGTGCGAATCCCGTAACCCTAAATTCTCTTGTTTACTTATAAATTGTAATCAAAAATTGTAAAACCCGAGGCCTCTTTTCATTTCACAAATTCAGATCTGTTCTGCATTATTGTTTGGAGGGAGCCATCAATAAAAATTAGTAAGTCACTTTTATTTCTTCGCTTTACTTCTCTTTTAATTTAATATCTTTTAATCCCCTAATGAGCGAGTAATCTCCTCACTTGTTAGGGTTAGCCTTAGGGAAAGATTTGAGAGATGAGATCTCTCACCCCTTTCATGCCCCTTCACAACTAAGAATTAGAACGCCATGCATACACACACACACCGCTCCCTACGGCACCTTACCTCTCGAGGTAACGGTGACACCGTAGTATGAAGGACCGGTTGCGCGTGTTTTCCATGGAGGTTAGGGTAATGATCGATAAAGAAAGGACAAGAATTTAGAGGAAGAAATATCTTCCCAAAAGATTCTAATCCACTTTATTGATAATTACCATAACATCTAATAGATCTAAAATAAGGCATTGAAAGCGGTGAGGAAACCTTTAATCTCCCAACTTCCCCTAAGCCTAACCCTATCAAGACTTTAATTTAGATTAATTTAGTTTATTGATAGATCTAGTTTTTTTAGATTTAATAAATCAATCCAAACAACATTTGGAATCAACTCGTAAAAACACATTAAGAAAATTACACATCTCTGTGGATCGACCCGTACTCACCGGCTAGCTGTATAGCGACGCCGTTTCTGATTACGGTTAACATATATTTTTGGACCAATCAAATGGCGCCGTTGCCGGGGATGGCGTAAAATTTCTTTCTGTGTAATTTCGGGTTGATATAAATTTTAAAAATTATAAAAATCTGAAAACAAAAAAAAAGAAATAAAAAATTATCAATTTTGATCTGTTTGAAGGGTGTATCTTTTGAATTTTGCAGGAATAGCGAAGATTCTCGGATATGAAAATTTACAGAGGGCAAACCAGAAAAAATCACATCAGAACAGAGAGCAAATACCGTAACAGAGGTGTAGAAAATTTTTGGAGCTTCGATTCCTCCAACAAACCGCGTTTCCGCGGCATAAGCGGGCCCCAGACCGCAGTTCTGCGGCGGCCACGTGGCCTCGTTGCGCAAAATCAGCTCTGTTTGTTTTCTAATCCCCTTCTCTGCCAACCTAAATATATCTTCTGTCAAAATTCTCTGCAGGATTTCTTTGCGCTAAAATTCTTCCTCCCCCTTCTAAATAACGGATTTTCTGCAGGTTTCTTTGCGCCGCGCTTAAAAAATTGATTGCAAGTGAATTTATTGTTTTGCATAATTTAATCGGACTTTAAGGGGCTATTTGACCAAACTCAGATTGGGTGGGGATTTCATCACCCTTCTCAGGACCCCAGAAAACACCTAAAGCATTTGCATTGACCACAATTAATTAAAAAATACTAGACTCAGCCCTAAGGACATCGAGCTCAATAGGAAAAGGACTAGTATAGGCATCGACCGTTTATCCTAACCTGACTTTGCGGTGTCTAGGCAAGTGTGTCTAGGCTAGTGGTTATTAATTAGGCCCACTACTGTGGTTCCTTCCCACTTACCTGGCACTTACCTGGACGCAATTGTCGGTGAAGAGGCGGTTTGAGGTCCTATTTCTAGCCCTAGTTAGGAGCTGTCTAGCAGACCTAGGTGACCCTAGATCTAGGCCTGATTGTGCATGTGTGGTTGATACATTTGTGTCACAAGTCCCTTTTCAAAAATCTCTTTGCAAGCATTCTCACATAAGTAAAAAGAAAAAAAAGAAAAATCTTTTCAAAACTTGCAACTTGTCGCTAAAGAAATCTTGCACCTCGTTTCCACCACTTCTTCTCATTGACGTTATCTTACCTCCACATTCTATTTTTTTCTTTTTTTTTCTGACTACACTACCCCTTTTAGTGTATGTCACTTTGGGCTAGGGATACTAACGCCCGATTAGTCCGTGTTTCGTTGGTACCGACCGACGAAGCTTTCGACACCGAAGTCGAAATTCCCTCCATTTCCTTACCTCCACCTTCAAATTCTTCTTTCGAAGGTATGTCTGCACACAATCCTAACAATACCTTACCGACGGGAATGATTCCACCTCCGTTAGGTGCGAATAACCCGAATCTTCCGCCTGTTGTAGCGTCCCAACGAATCGCGCTCCAGGATCTCTTTTACCCCGTCCGCACTTCTCTACCTACCTGTCTTTCACCCCCACCGGATAAAACCACAGTTCATCAATATGCTGCCAAAATTTCATGGTTTGGAATCTGAAGATGCATATATCTTTATCAATAAATTCCAAAATGTGTGCGCTATGATGAAAACGACCCAATTAAGTGATGACGCTATAAGGCTAAGGGTCATTCCTTTTACCTTATGTGACCTAGCCGAGAAGTGGCTATACAGTACCGCATCACATTCCATTAGAAATTGGGACGATTTTGTGAAAGCTTTTCTGAAAAATTTCTATCCTCATCACAAAACTGCTAGAATCCGTAACGAGATTATACAATTTTCACAGCTTCCTTCCGAACCATTTTGGAAGTGCTTCGAGAGATTTAAAGACCTACTTGTTCAATGCCCTCATCATGGGATCGAAAGTTGGCAATTTTGCCAAATATTATACGAGGGATTGAACTCGGCAACGAAGCAATTGCTAGAAACCATATGTCAAGGTCATTTTCTCTCCAAGTCTAGTGACGAAGCGTGGCAGTTTCTTGAGGATCTTAGTGAGCAAACAATTCAGTGAGAGAGCTCCAAGACCACATCATCTTCTTCTATTGGTCAATCTAGGGCAGGCATACATCAAGTAGATATGTCGATTGCTATGAAGGCCGAGATGGCCGCACTTATGAAAAAGCTAGAAGCCATTGAGACCAAAATCTCATCGCCTTCTTCTGCCCCTGTTATGCCTCCATGAACTGTTTGTGCTTGTTGTGCGGATCCATCGCATCTAACCGAAGAGTGTCCTTATAATGCATCTACTTAAGGACAGGATCAAGTCAATGCTGCATTTCAGCAACGGCAAAGAAACGATCCGTACTCTTCGACATACAATCCGGGGTGGAGGAGTCACCCTAATTTCGCTTGGAACCAAAATCAACAATTCCAAGGAAATAACAATTTTCAAAGACCTCCTCCTCCACAACAACAACAAGCACCTTCACAAACTCAAAACCAGCAACCTTTCCAACAACAACCTTATACAAATCAAACGAACAATTTGGTTCAACCAAATGATGATAAGGTTATCTCGCTAGAAAAAAGTCTAGATGCCTTTCTCAAGCAATCTACAGAATCCGCAGCAAGATTTGAAAATTATGTTCAATGTTTGATGCATAACAATGCTTCACACGATCAAAATATCAAATCTATTGAGGCACAAATTGTACAATTAACTGCTGCGTTGAGCGAGAGAGAAAAGGGAAAGCTTCCATCTCAACCATTGCCAAATCCCGGTCACACACAAAACGCATATCACAATCACAATGTAAATGCGGTGACCACGTTGAGATCCAGAAGAGTGTTGCAGAATAATGTGGGTATTAGTGACGACATCCCCGCCGGTGGTTCTTCTTCTTCTTCTTCTTCTTCTTCTCCTCCTTCTTCTTCAACCTCATTTCCTCCGTTAAATCCTATTCTCCATTCTTCAAAAGGCTCTTCTTCTTCTAATCCGAATGGACCCACACTGGGATCCGTTCCTACTCCACAAACATTTGATTCAACAAATTTTCAAAATGCTCCATTTCCAAACAGGTTGAGTCCCAATAAACCAACTGCATAAATGGATAAGATTGTGGAGTTATTTAAGCAGGTTAGCATAAATATACCTCTCTTGGATGCAATCCAACAAGTCCCTTCATACGCGAAAATCTTAAAGGGCTTATGCACCTCGAAGAGAAAGTCATCTCAAATACCCAAGAAAGTGCTAGTGTCTAGTGCAGTGAGCAATACTATTAACCACCCTCAACCCTTACCCCAAAAACGAAAGGACCCCGGCTGTCCTACGATTTCAATCACAATTGGGGATAAGAAAATTAATCGAGCACTTTTAGATCTTGGGTCTAGTGTTAACCTGCTTCCCTACTCCGTGTATGAACAATTAGGGGTTGGAGAGTTGAAACCCACTCGTTGTACTCTCCAAATGGCTGATCGATCAACCATCCATCCAAGGGGTGAGCTAGAGGATGTGTTGATCAAAGTTGGGGAGTTCATATTCCCCGTTGATTTTATTGTTATGGACACACAACCTGTTGCTAACTCACGGAACCAAATTCCGGTGATCCTCGGTCGACCATTTTTGGCCACTTCCAATGCTGTAATAAACTGTCGCAATGGCTCCATGACTCTATCCTTCGGGAAGAAGTCTAGTGAGTTCAATATTTATAAGTTAGGAAGTCTGCCCCCCCCCCGTGCCTAAAACTAGTATACGAGAAGTTTGCTCTATTCACGAAATCACGCAGAAGGACTGCGAACTTGAAAGATTCTTGTTTGATGAAAACAGTTTTGACGCCACTAGTGCGTCCCTCCTTGAGCCTACCACCGTTGACACAACCGATATAGATTATGAATGTTTCACTTTTTCGGATGATGACGACTCACAGCCCGAATATGAGTCTTTTGAATTTTTGGATGAACCATCCAAACGGTTGTTTGCAGTGATTTCGAACCTGTGTTGGAGTCCTTTGAGTTCGAGGTAGATTCCGCAATGATTCTTTCGCCTCCGAAACTCGAACTCATGTCCTTACCGCCTCACCTTAAATATGCTTACATAGGTGAGAATGAGACTTTTCCCATTATAATATCAGCCTCTCTAGCCTTCGAGCAAGAGAACGCTATTTTAAAGGTCTTACAAGATAGGCGGCAAGTTTTCGGTTGGACTATGGCGGACATCGAGGAGATCAGTTCCCTTATAATTAAATATCATATGCAATTGATGGATGATGCCAAGTCAATAGAGGACCCATAGAAACATTTTGGGGGTATTGTGGTTAGTCAACCTCCTCCTTTAAACGTTGAACCACCCCCATTTCTTTTAATAAGCTACGAGAATACCAATATTCCACTGATTGCTGATCATTCACATTCTCGTTTTGATTCATCACCACCTCCAGTATATTCACCTCCACACCTTCCATACCGCCACTTCTATCCTCCCCAATTCTTTTTGGATCGCTACAACTTATTCTTCCACCAACCGATACTCTTTACAGATAAATTTTTCAACTGGTTGGTGTTGACGTTTGGTTTATGCAAAGTTTGGCAGTAATGTCTAACATTGTTTAAATGAAGTTTGGGGGTGCCTTTCTGTATATATTTTTGTTTTTCTTAACAATAAAAAAATTTGTAAATAAATAAACAGGGGAGTGCCGACATTTTGACCCTCTTGGTTTAGCATGACAGTGAGGACATTGTCAAGTTCAAGTTTGGGGGTACGCTCGGTACGTCTTCTTCCTTCGCATTCATTTGTACATATTTTTGCATTTGCATACTTATTTGAAAACCCATAAAAATTGAAAAAATTTCAAAAATTATAAAAATTATTGTATTCAATTTTGGCTAATTGACTTGAGTTTGACAAATAAGTTAACTGGTTAGGAACAACTAGAACTTAAACTTAGTGAATTAAAACCCCTAAAAATAATATTCCTTAAAATTTAACGGTAGAAAGTATATACCTTGTAGTTTATTTAGAAATAGGCAAATTTTGGGTTCACTTCTTGGGCTAAGTCAAAACAAGGGAAGAGTATTGATGTTCTTATTAGAGTATAAGTTTGAAAAATAGTTCCTAGCTTAAGTCTAGATTCTGAAAATGTATACCCTACAACTTGCATAATCACGCACCTTGAAACTTGGAATAGTAGAAGAGACCTTGAAATGCTCTTGTCTAAAGTCCTTGATACGAAGAAAAAAAAAGAGAAAAAAAAGGGTGAATAAAGAAAAAAATGGACACTGGTTTTTGTGATTACTTAAGGCGGTAAAAATAGAAAAAATATTTAGCGAGGGTGCCTTATCACCTAGTGCCTTAGACCAACTGGTTTGGGAGTCACTGCTAAAGCCTTGGGTGTTGCAAAACTAGGAAGTACGCCTTAAAGTGCTAACGCATCTTGTAATCGGTTGTTGGTACCTCAAGAAGTATTAACGATCGCATGAAAGATATGTAAGCAAATTTCATTTAAAAATTCACTAATTAATAAGTGCTTTGGACAATAGACGAGAGTACAATTGCTTGATTTGAATTTCTAAGTGTAGGGGTGATATTTACACACACGTAGGGATATGTGATTAGAGTTTAGATAAGAGAAAGGAATGAAGAATAAAACTTGTATCTTTAATAGAGTTGATAGAAATTCCTAAGTGGAGATGGAACTTTAGAAGGAAAACTTAAGAGATACCGAAAGCTAAGTAGGTCTACATAACATATATAATTTTAAGTTAAATGATGAGGAGGCGTGAAGAATATGAGTGGATAATTTACGGGTCAAAAGGTAATAGAATTCCTTGTTAGAAAACCTAATTGGAGAACAAAAGTCAATGGGCCGAGTTGATTGGATTTTGTGGGTGTAATCCGCTGAAAACCCTCAGGAGACAACACTCCTCCTACTAGGGACACCTAGAGGTTTAACGGCTTGTTGCACGAGCTCAGTGCAATCGCGTTTCCATGCGAAACTGTTGTTAGGATTTTAGTGAATAAAATAATAAGTTTGCTCGAGGACGAGCAAAAGATAAGTTTGGGGGTATTTGTTCATACTATAATATTGCATTATTGTACTGCCCATTTTTATTCGTTTTATAAATAAACAGGTACTCTTGACGCACGTTTGTTGCATGTTACAGGATACAGGCTCTTGGATGCGAATACAGTAAGAAAGACGAAAGTTGATACAGAAAAGGGACTTTTGACCAACAAGTAGACGGATCCTACTCAAGCCTAGACGAAGAACAATTCACAAGGCAATGCATGGTCCGAAATGTTAAAGGAAACAGTTAAAAGACCACTACAAATCTCACTGAAGATCGGTAACCGACCTATCGTAGGTTTTGAACAAACTGGAGAAGACCCAGAAGTGAAATGGAGAAAAGAAGTAGAAAAATAGAAAGCCCAAGAAGCAGAAAAGAAAGCCCAGAAGTTTGGAGACCCAACTCCCTTCTTTGGCCGCGGAACCGCGGCCAAAACTAGGCTGGGGCCGCGGTTCCGCGGCCATTCAGTGCCCGTGTCGGTGTATTTTTCTCGTGTCGGTGCGTCGGTGCGGGGGTTTGGATTTTTCGTGGGCAAATCTGTAATTGCACATGTGCGAATCCCATAACCCTAAATTCTCCTGTTTACTTATAAATTGTAATAAAAAATTGTAAAACCCGAGGCCACTTTTCATTTCACAAATTCAGATCTGTTCTGCATTATTGTTTGGAGGGAGCCATCAATAAAAATTAGTAAGTCACTTTTATTTCTTCGCTTTACTTCTCTTTTAATTTAGAATGTCTTTTAATCCCCTAATGAGCGAGTAATCTCCTCACTTGTTAGGGTTAGCCTTAGGGAAAGGTTTGAGAGATGGGATCTCTTACCCTTTTCATGCCCCTTCACAACTAAGAATTAGAACTCCATGCATACACACATACACCGCTCCCTACGGTACCTTACCCCTCGAGGTAACGGTGACACCGTAGTATAAAGGACCGGTTGCGCGTGTTTTCCATGGAGGTTAGGGTAAGGATCGATAAAGGAAGGACAAGAATCTAGAGGAAGAAACATCTTCCCAAAAGATTCTAATCCACTTTATTGATAATTACCATAACATCTAATAGATCTAAAATAATGCATTGAAAGCGGTGAGAAAACCTTTAATCTCCCAACTTCCCCTAAGCCTAACCCTAGCAAGACTTTAATTTAGATTAATTTAGTTTATTGATAGATCTAGTTTTTTTTAGATTTAATAAATCAATCCAAACAACATTTGGAATCAACTCGTAAAAACACATTAAGAAAATTACACATCTCTGTGGATCGACCCGTACTCACCGGCTAGCTGCATAGCGACGCCGTTTCTGATTACGGTTAACATATATTTTTGGACCAATCAGCTCACCGGAGTGTGACACGTGTCACCTCCACATGGACTTGCGCCTTGCGCTCCTCAATTGGCGCAAAGCGCCTGACAAGCCACATAGCGCTCTGTCAGACTAATTAATGCACTGCATTATTTACAGAAGGGCCAAGCCCAATTAAAAAGGGCCTAACAAATAAAATGCAATGCATTATTTTAAAAAGGACAGAGCCCAAACAAAAACAGATGCTGTGCATCATTTAAAAGGGACAAAGCCCAAATCAAAAAGGCCTAGCAGGCCAGAATAAAATGCAGTGCATTATTAACAGGGGCAAAACCCTAGCACAGGCCTAATAGGCCAAAGATTAAAACGTTGAATATTCTCAACTGGACTTAGCCCAATCATGACCGTAAGTCCTCAAATTAAATTGACTGAGCACGGCTCTCTTAAATCAATTTACACCTGGTTCAAGGGTACATCTCTGAACTCCTCTGACACCTGTCGTTGTAATCCTTCAACGTCGTCAGAAAGGTGATGGGTCCCGACGGCCATACATGCAATGGACCGCAATTTCCCTAAACTACCTATGGACCCCCATGTCCCTAAACTGGAACGTGGACCACCATGTCCCTAAACTGGCAATGGACCGTAATGTCCCTAAACTAACCTTGGACCGAAATGTCCTTAAACTAACGATGGACCACCATGTCCTTAAACTGGCAATGGACCACTATGTCCCTAAACTGGAACAATAGAGCCCAAATGCTCTTTTGTCGGATCTAAATGATCCTGTTAAGTTGATCTTAGTCTCAAATTAGACTAACGTATCCTTAACAAGCGTTTGAGTTGATCTTAACCTCAAATATGGCTAACGTATGCTTAAACAAAAACCCCAAACCCAAATCTAAGAAAATACGGATTTGGACTAATCCACGTCCTACGGGCGACGACATAAATTAGTCTCCGTATACAATCCACAGGCAACCACAAACAAAACAATCACCCATGACACGAAGTGAAATTCTGGAGAAGGAGAAAGTTGTTACTGCGATGCGGTAGCGTAATTAACTGCAGGGGCTTGCGCCTGCAGGGAAGAGCATCCCCACAATCAAAAACCCCTCAGACAAGGGGGAATCTGATGAAGTCTGCTACATCGGCCACATCCGTCCAAACCTCCGATACGCGGTGCCATAAATCAACTTGGCATCTTCGGAGAGGTGGACGGATAAAACCAAAAAGCATCTGCCCCGAATCTCAGGATAGACGAACCTACGCGGTTCCGTCTCTGTATTCGGAGGAGAACACTCTCGATGTGATTTTTACCCCATGCTCTTATGACCTTGACTTTGGCCAACAAGGCAGTACGACTGTCCCAAACCAACGCATCTATCTATGCAGCAGAAAGATTACAAATAGCTACCATATACTATGCCTTGACTTTGGCCAACAAACATAGTATGAATACTAAATGCTACCCGTCTGAAATGACGGAGGGCTACGAATGGTTTTTGGCGAAAAACCTTTAACGTAATGAACTTGATATCGTTGAAGGAACCGGATAGCTTTATAAAAATATAGTGGCGAAAACCTTTGCTAAAGAGGTCACTCCCAGTGAAGGGATCTCGGCTCTTTCCCCGTAGAATGAGGTGCAGGATATTCCAACTGAATACCACGATGCAATGCAAAAGGCAATCGGCTATAGTGGGGTTATTACCCTGACACAAACTTCTGTCCAAAAGGTCACTCCCGGTGAAGGGATCTCGGCCCTTGCCTCGTCGACTGAGCTGCTGGATATTTATAACCGAATACCACTGTGCAAAACAAAAGAGAACGTCCTTACAATAACAGCTTTTTGAAAAATGTTCCAAAAACATCAAACGTGTTTGTTTAGCTTGCATTGATCCGAATCAATGCAGTCCTATCAATTAATCACACCACAAAAGAACGAAAATATGATGTACGTATATGCCATCCGCATTCGCTACTGGGTCCCGTCATCACCCGTTAGGTTACTTAACTAATGACAGAGCGGGGATTAGACTAGCGCGGGTGTAAAACATATACAACATCTACTAGTATATATATCAATATATAATATTCGCTCAAGGTGTGATAAAATGCAACATCACAGAAAGTAATCAGCATCACAGAACAATACAGATAATCTGGGATCCCCGGGTTTCATAGAGCCGCTACTGAAACCCAACGTTCCCCTGGTCGTGTGGATAGCCTGTGCAATGAAATCCTAGACCCCTATGGGCGCGGCAAGTTACCCGCCAAAACCTGAAGCGAGGTAGCCCCCTTCAACAACGTGAATGGACCACCCAGCACTTCACGGAATCCGGTAACTTGAGCACCCCTCCTTGGGTCAACCTGTACCCCCTCCGAGTGCGGCGAATAGCCCGCCAATTCTATAGTGAAGCCCCCTCCGTCTTAAAGCCATGAGATGCGGGCTCATTGCCCTCTAGAACCCGGCTATCCGTGCACCCCACCGCGGGGTAATCCTAGTACAGAAAGTAAAATATATACAACGGGTACATCGACCTCAGCCCGGTCGTACCCCAAAAGAATAATATACAAACAGCCAGTGACGACAGTCCACATGTCGGACGCTCGCCCCGCAATATCAAATGTACATAAATAACCAAACTGTACTAACATTGCATCCAGGCTATCCACCACGACAAATCCGCAACATCACAGCACAACACAGAACATCAACGTGAATGTCACGTTCGCAAATCCGTCTAAAAGGGCTATTGCAATTAGACAGGATTTACTGATCAAATGACATTCACGGTCGCAGATATAATGTAAATACTGTAAACTAACGTATTTAAAATTCCGATCGACAAAACTTTCCAAAGTGGGCCCCAAATACAATTCCAGCACTCAAAATAATCTGGGACAAAATTACATATCAAAAAAATCATATTTCCATGAAATAAAGCCCCAGAAAAAATTTGGGTTACTGTAGCCCAAAAAGGGCCGCGGAAGGGCCGCCAAATGCCACATTGCGCGGCGGTTCCACGTCGTAATTTTGGACTTAGGTCTCCAAAATTTTTCTGTAGCTTTAGAAGTGCCTGCATGTATTTTTAAGATGCCTAAAATAATTTTTTGAACAACTTTGAAAATCGACAGCAAGCATACTGAAATGGAAATACGAATCGGAAATTTCGATCGATCGATATTTTAAACACGTTAGAACAAGCTAGTAAAGGTTAATGGCGTGGCTCTGAAACCATGTAAATCTACGGTAGCGCCCCGGCCGTCTGTCCGAGGCCAAAATGCGGAAACAAAAACTTTTCTTTAACTAGAAACCGGCACTACCGCGGACTATAAACCCGGATCGGACCATTAACCTACTACTAGCTAACTAGAGAAAAGGCAGAGAGGCTATACCGAGCGATCCATGTCCTTCGGTCTTTGCCCACCATCCCAAGCTCCTCGCGGCATCTCCGGTCTCGATCTCCTCGCCGGAAAGGCACCACATTACCGAGTCTTTTTACGGGCTCTCACCTCAGAACCGAGGCAACTCGGATACGAAGTTGGCTAGCCGACATGTCCAAGATTACTGTAGAATATACGAAGATCACTATGTCTCAAGGGGTTATTTGAAGTTGCCATTTGGATGTGGAGGTGGAGTAATAAGCTTTGGAGATGAACAAAAGGATTTTGTGCAAGCAAATGAGATCAATTTCCCACACCCAAATAATTGGATAGCCCCTTTCTTCAAGTGGCCGGCCAAGCCTCAAAAAGAGAAAGGGAAGAGAATAATGCAAGAGAGAAATGAGTGATCATCATGAAGAATGTCACTCCAAAGTCCTTTCAATCCACTCACAATCCCATCTCAAAAAAGCAAGTCATGATGAACCAAAAGAAACAAAAGATGCTAGAACCATAATGCACCATCCACCACAAAAAAACGCCCTCCATTTTGCTAATTTGCATATTTTCAAATAAGCCCCTCCATGGAAAATTCAGCCAAGGAAAATGGCCGAAATGGAATGCAAACTGTCAACTTCAAAAAAACGATCCCGTAATAAATTACAGGAAAACCCCGCGACTGTATATACATACCCGCATTTATATTCCGACCGAATACAAATGCAATGAGACAAAATCTACACTGTATAATACTAGGATCCGTCTTAAACCAAAACCCGCTAGTATTATCCGTCCGAACTATAACACGTGCACAAGTGCATGCGTATGTTCGAACCCTGCCATAAATCCATACGGCCTCTACAGCGTTTCTCCCGAAACTTGAGAAACTGTCTGTGGGGGACTCTAAAGACTCGTCAATACTTTGGCTGTGGATTTAACCACTAGCACGTCAGATGTATTAGCCGTACGTAACGAGCTACCAGGTATTGACCAAAAGGGAGGTCGATGAGCGAACTCATCCTGACACCCTACTGAGCCTGTCAGTGACAATATCCGTACAGTCCGGTCCGTTTGTCGATGAGCATCGCATGTCGGGCCTAGGGGGTTGGTAAAAGTCAGACCCCCAAAAGCGGTACAAGTCGTGTCGGAGTGTAGCCCAGAACACCCTGAGATACTACCGGATACCTACCAGTAAATCTCCCGCCTTGGCCAAGGATTTCGTGTAATGGCTCTCCTAGACACAGCGCGACCTCACCCCCAATACCGGGAGAGACGAACCTCTGTCGATCCGCTCACTGCCTCCATGTGGCTCGGGACTGTACCCAACTAAAACCTGTTTGCACGACTCCTTTAAGCCGTGGTAGGGTAGCAATCAAAGTACAGTGGGAACTCACACGAGACAAATGAAGATCTCAGGTCGATGAACTAACCTGTACATATATCACCAGGGAACTGCTATCTAACGCTAGGTATAATACCAACTAGCATGTTTCCGGCGAGTCCTGTCCGGTGTACTCATAACCCAATGAGCACCTGTATACATCTTAGGTGAACCAACTGACACCAATGGCTTGTGAGACCGGCCACCGCCCCTCGTCGGGGTCTCGACTGTATACACTAGTCTACTAATGGAGTATCGATGCCCAGTCTCGAAACTCCCATGACTAGGGACCACTTTATGGATGTGCTTATAGACTACCCAACTCTCACGTATATGATCGCCATCATACTGCTGGTAGTCAAGCAAGAATCCTATGGGTTCTATCAACGTGCAATAGTGACATGTAAGGTCACCTAAAGCAGTACACGATGATAAAGATAAACCATGGTACCATTCTATTCTCTATCAACGTGTAATAGTGAACTACAATGTCACCTAAAGTATGTACACGATGATAAAGACAAACCATATAGTATACAAACCTCTCGAGTAAGACTGTCCTACCGGTATATGTCCTCTCTCAATCATTGCAATCACGTGCCTGTGATCCAATAATTGACTCTGAGGGCACTATATCCAACACCCCCTGCTCATCAGCGTCCGCGAGGGGATATTCGGCCCGGAGCTCTTCGTCGGCGAACTCCGGCATCCGGGCCTTAACGGCATCGAGGGCCTCATGCCAGATGAGAGTGGTGGCCACGGCCAGGTCATCATAGAAGTGCTTTGACTTCTTGTAGCCCTCTACCGCCTTCGCCGCCGAGAGGTCTGCCAACTTCGCCGCTCTCAGGTCGGCCGACTTCGCCGACTCGGCCGCCGCCCCCAGCTCCTTCCGGAAGGTCTTCATCGTCTTCTTCAGGTTGCCGGCGAGCACTTGAGCGTCCTCAAGTTTGGCTTCGGCAGCCACGGCGGCCTCGCGGTATCGGGCAACCTCCCGTTTCCCGGCCTCCACCACGCCCTCCAGGGTGGCAACCCTCGCCATCACCGCCTCCAGCTCCCGCTTGGAGCTCTCTTCCAGCGAGGCGAGCTGGCCTGCAGCCCTCATCTCCGGGGCTATCACCTCGGCCTCCATGCGTAAGGCGAGGGCAACGTGCTAGAGAACCTGAAAGATAGGAAAGAGATCGGAAAGAAGAAGGAGGCACCGAATCTCACAAAAAACCAAACACTTACCTGCACGGACTCCTGGGCGATGGACGCCATCTGGGCCATGAAGGTCCCCCCGGGGACCCTACCCCCTGCCAATTTCTCTATCTTATGAAGCAGGCTATCCGCGATGGACAGCCCCGAGGGCACCGCGAACTGGAGGCCTCCTTCCTCCACCATGATCGGCGAGGGCGGGCCCCGGGAA
Organism: Agapanthus africanus; assembly: GCA_030015575.1. Taxonomy (NCBI): domain Eukaryota; kingdom Viridiplantae; phylum Streptophyta; class Magnoliopsida; order Asparagales; family Amaryllidaceae; genus Agapanthus; species Agapanthus africanus. The sequence continues at coordinate 553,349,899 of JASDDO010000001.1, forward strand.
TACCTCCGGGAACCCCTCTTGAGCAGCTCCGATGGAGAGCCAATCTCCTCCTCTGAGGCCGGGTCTTCCAGAATCCGAGCCCGCTTACAGCCCGACGCTCTGCTAAGCCCCGGGGCAGGATCCGCCCCCGAACACTCACGGGATGCGACCTCCGGAGGAGAAGGAGCCGGGGCGGGCTTCGAGCGGGAAGGGCCGGCGCCTCCGGCCTTCGTGACCCTCCTCGGCTGGCGCATGGAGTGTTTGAGCTCATCCATATCCATGGGTCCTGCACAAAACTAAATACAAAGAAGTCAGCGACACAATCAATATACAAACCAAAAAGCAAGCCCAACTTACCGACGAACTCAACGGGGCTGAGCCCGGCCCAACTCAGAACCCTCTCAGACAGCCGCACGTCGAACCGGGGGATGGGCTCCCACGACGCCACTTTCACCGCGGCGGGGTCATTGGACTGGTTCCCCGGCAAGCATTTTTCCCTCGACCACTTGGTAGGCACGGGCCAGTCCTCGCCCTCGGGGGGGGAACGAAGAAGAACTTATTCTTCTAGTCGTGAATGGAAGAAGGCAGAGCCACAACCCCTGTCCCGGCGGCGCCTCCCTGTCGCTTTCTAAAGGAGAGATAGACCCACCTCGGGTCACCCGCTCGACCCCTAGGATAATTTTTGAAAACGAGGGAAGAATCGAGGAGGGAAAGGCTGAAAGGAACCTCCTGTAACTTCAGGCGGATCAGGAATTCGATGACAATCCTCCATGAATTCGGCACTAGTTGGCCAGGGGCTAACCCGAAGAAGTTCAGCGCTTCGACGACCTCGGGAGAGAAGGGCAGGCGCATTCTACCCTAAAAGGCTTCCAAGTACAGGGCGATCTCCCTACCCCGCACTTGGTCTGCCCTCTCTTCCTTCGTGGCCAGACGAAGCGTATAACGTGAGGGGATGTGGAAGCGAGCCCGAGCATTGGCAAGCTCGTCCTCATGCCTCACCCAACACGAGGCGCCGGGGGCAGCATCTACTGCCTCCTCTCTGGGGGCTGCCCCCGCCACGCGATCCCGAGAAGAGGGTCCGATCCCTACTCCCCGAGAAGACTCAAACTCAACTAAAGGGTCCCTAGAACCTACTCCTACGACATCTACAGATCCCCCGAAAGAAGACATCTAACCTGAAGAAGATGGGTCCTCGGGAAGCAAAAGCGGAAGAAAGAAGACGAGCGCCGAGCGGCCAAGACTTAGAAGAAAGGGAATATGAAAGAGTAGGGGCCCAGGAATGGGCCTCACCTCTACTTATCACCGCAAACGACCTCATCCAACGGCGCCCTTCATCTCCCGCCAAAACGCCTCCTCGCTTCCAACGGCTCCGATTGCTCCACTTGTCGTTCCCACACTGGACCGCACCCTATCAGACGCCGCAGGTCTGCGCACGTCGCGTTGGCCAACTGACGCTTGACACGTGGACCGTCGCTTCAGTGACAGGATGCACGAACCGGCGCACCATCCTTAAATGCAATGATCTCGCTCTAATTCGCTGACAGAAAAGACAGATGACAGCCCGGGGACGTGTCCCGACGAAACCTTAGGAGGGAGCTCGCCCCGGCGGCCCGGCAGTCCACTCCTGTCCCGACCCGCTAGCTAGTCGGGACAAAAGTGGGGGGCTAATGATGATACTCAATATTGGCGATCTCCATGATCAGGACACGTGGCGGATGACGTGTCCCTGAACTCAGAAGAAGGGGCCCACAGGGGCCGACCAGGCCACCCCTGTACCCGACCTGCAAGCACAAGCTGGCCCTCCTCCGAGCCCCCTGCAAATTGGCCTCCTCGGCCCTTTAGCTCGCCCCGAGCTGCCACAGGACCAAGACTCCTCGGCCCTCTTGCTCGTCTCCGAGCTCCCCAGCCGAGGCCATCTTCCTCGGTCCCTCCGACCGACCAACTCCACCACTCACAGGCGTAACCGCCACTCCGCAAATCTCGCCACACGCAGATTCTCTGCCAGCAACATCCCACGTTCCACGCCATCACGATCTCCATTAATGGGTGATCCACTCTTTACGCCGGCGTGACGTTGGGAGCGTAACCGCCGGCGAGATTCTCACGCCTGCTGTTGCGTGCTGCCGCCACTATATAAACCCCCATCACAGAGGGGTCAAGTAAGCCATTTTTACTCCACTTAGCCGTCACTCTGCTCGGATCTCGTGCTAACTTGATCGTCGGAGGGTCCTCGGTTGTACCAAACCACCCCAGGACTTCTTTGCAGTTACTCGGCGCTAAACTCCTCAAAACCACCAATCTCCTCAAAACCCATTGAGACCCACACGCCACAGGAGATCACCTCCAAAATCCACCAGGAGATCGACGGAAGACAACATCTGAAGTAGACCCGGAAAGGACCTCCATCATCGGCCCTCTTGTTTGTGTATATTAAAATTAACATGGTATCAGAGCTGGGTTGAACACTAGTGGATTTGAGTACTTAATAGCCTTAATGAGAGAGTCGTCTATATGCCTATGAGAGATGAAAGATTAGCATCTACATGTGCCATGCACTTTGAGAAAGACGTCTACGTGTCTCTAAGAGATTATCCTCTACATATGTTAACAACACAACCACGTTGCATATGAGGAGGAGTATTGAGATATATGTAGGAATAGTCCCATACTGAAAAGTTTATGAGAGGTAGATGGGTATAAAATATGAATAAGCCTCCCACCAAACAGGCTTACGTCTATTTGGATGAAACCCATTGTTGTTGAAAATGTGTGTCCTCATATAAATAAATATATAACCGTATAAATAAATATATAACCGGTCTTCTCTCATCCACATATATCAAAAAAGATCTAAGCCAAAACTATGTAAGGCGACGTTTATTGGGCGGCCATCGATGACGAGTGGGTGGTGACGTACAACACCCAGTGCGGTCAGGGCAACGAGCGGGCCCTAGTGTGGTGAGCGGCAATGGAAGGCTACGACCAGTAGTGGCCAGCGAGGGAGGACGACGGCAGACGACAAGCGGCGGTAGTCGAGTGGCCGTGACAGAGAACGACGGCCGACATCAATGAGAAACACTGGCAGTTGATGATGGGATGCAGTCGGCGACAAACGGTCGTCCGAAAGTCATAACACAAGCTACTATTGAGAGGGAATATTTGGAGACAATATAAGGATAGAAATCTATTTGCATAATACTAAAATACTCATGATCTGAGATTTCTGATGCCCGGATAATTATAAAATTTTGGAAATGTTATTTGCCTCAAAACAAGTATTGATATATTCCGTGGGAATCTAGAATTTAGATCAACACATAGCAAGTGTCCCCTCAGAGTTGTTTTTTATAAAGCTTTAGAGCAAATACCCCAACCAAATCTAAGGAACCAAACAAAAACCAGCTGAGGAGCAAACCCAACATAATTGTTTTTTTTTTAAAATTCTAATTATGATTTAAAAAAAATCGAGTCATATATATTAATAAAACACACATCAAGGCATGAGCGACCTCATATAAAATAACCCAAAGCTGCCTCAAATAAGCACGAGAGGGTAAACTATCATTCAACACATGATAATCTACGAAAACTTGTTCTTGTCCTATGTTTTTGTTTATTCATTATTTTTTGCCACCAAATCGAATACAAACCAAAACCAAATCGAACAACCGCGGGGCGAGGGTGTGGCTGGGGACGTTCAGCAACGCGGAGGAGGCCGCCCGGGACTACGACCGGGCCACATGCGCCATGCAGGGTCCCTCGCGGTTCTCAACTTCCCTGACGAGGTTCATGGTTGTAATGCGTCTGGTTCCGGCTCTGGCCCTGGTTCCCGTTCCGGCTCATCGAGACAGGTGATCGAGTTGGAGCTTTTGGATGACAAGGTGTTGGAGGAGATGCCGGATTCTGAGAACAAGAATGGGAAGAAGAAATGATCATCACCAGCATTATTATTTATTTAATTATCTGCAAGTTTGTTTAAGATGGTTAATTATGATCATGATGAGATTAATGAGACAACCTAGCTAGTAGCTAAGCTAGTAGGAAAATTCTTATATGTTGAGAATTTTCCCTTGAGCTTTTTGACCCATGTATGCATCAAATTAAAACACATTTTTGTGACTGGTGCATTATAATTGGTGATTTGTGGGTGTACAGGTGATGTCCTGTTTCCAATTGGCATTTGAAGATGATCTTACGTGGGAATTCTTCAGATTACGATACGTAACGGATGACGTGTCGTCCATATAAATCAATTTGATTCCTGAGAACTACGGAGCAGGAATAAATATAATACATTGAGACATTCCTGAGCGCCTCACCTCCGAGGCTGCATCAGACCTTTTAAGAAGACCTCTCCGGAATACCTTTCCCGTTCGGCTAACCGTCAGCTAATAGCTCGTCTCTGAGCTATCCTATAGCTGAGACTTCTCAGCTCACTTGCTCGTCTCCGAACTAGCATATATCTGAGATTTCTCGGTGTCCCTGTTTGGCCGAGAGAACGGAGCACGAGCGCCCCCGTAACAGCTCCGTGAATTTCGCCACGACGAGATCTCCTCCGCTCCACGTCCCGCATCCCACGCCAGTGTATCTCGCCATTAACGAGCGTATCTCGTCATTGATGGACATATCCCGCCATCGATGCGAACATGACGTAAGGGCGTAACGGACGGCGAGAATCTCGCATCGGCTCGCTACATGTGACCGCTATATAAACCCCTTTTCCAGAAAATTCAGGTAACTTGAACTCAATCCAATACGCCGTTATTCTGCCTCAATATTTCTCGGTACTTACTTGATCGTCGAAGGGTCCACAGGTGGTTTTTAATCCCGGGACTTCTTTTGAAGGTAGCTCGGCGTCAACAATATCCAACAACCCATTGAGATCCACACATTCAATTCTCACACTAAATCTCAACCGCTCAGCTCTGCTGTCAACAAAACCGACGGAAGATAATATCTGAGGGAGACTCAGGCCTCCATCAGCATTAGTCGTGGAATATTTATGGTTTTATTGTGAAAAAAAGGATGCTGTTAAATCTTGGTGCTGGTGCTGGTACCGGAAGATCGGTTTTGGGTTGGATATGTACAACCGGCTAGGATTGGAGATATCATATTTTATATCGATTTGATTAGATATCGACAAATTATTTAAATAGATAATAAAAATTATTGGATACAATTTGGCACACCTTGAAGTAGTTACTGATGTCTAGGGTGTTTGTTTAAATATACAGGTGTAATGTTAGCGAACGAAACAATATACAGCGTTGGATAAATTAATTTAAACAATAAATTTGAACAGTTTATTTTAACCGCTATTTTAAATAGCGGTTAAAATAAATGGTTCAGATTTAACCGTTACTTAAAATATAGGTTAAAATATTTAACAGTTCATATTATATAAAAGAGAAAACCGTCTTAACAGTTTCAGCGGTTTAGAATTTTAAGATTGAAATTGGACGATTTTTGTTATGATTTGAACTGCAATTCTTGTTGGATATTGTCTTGATTCTTGGATTGATTTCATAAAGTAAATTAAGTACTTTAATTAGTATAGGGTTTGTTATTTTTTGGGGATTTTTGTTAGGGTTTCTAGATATAAATTAGGGGGTTTTCTTGTGATTTAAATTGCAATTGTTGCTGGGTATTCTCATGTTTCTTGGATCGATTTTATAACATAAATCAATGCGTTCTATTGTTTCTTTGTCTGTTTTCATTACTATTCCTTCTTCTTCTTCGTTTTTTATCCAATACTTCAATTAGCAGTTCTGATTTTTTGGATTCTTTTTTATTTTAACTGCTGCTTAAATTAGCGGTTCTGATTTGTTGGATTCTTTTTTCATCCAACGTTGATGTTAACTGCTATTTTAAGTAGCGGTTCTGATTTGTTTGATTTTTTTTATCCAACGTTGATATTAACCGCTACTTTAAGTAACAATTCTGATTTGTTGGATTCTTTTTCATTTTGACAACTTCTTCAAGTATAGGTTAAATACAAACCGTTAGATTTATAAACGGTTCGGATTTGTTGTATGATTTTTTATCTAATGTTGATGTTAACCGCTACTTAAAATAGCGGTTAACATCAACGTTGGTCTAAGTAGCGGTTAATATCAACGTTGGATTAAAAAAAGAATCCAACAAATCAAAACTGCTACTTTAAGTAGCGATTAAAATAAAAAAGAACCTAACAAATCAGAACCGTTGCTTAAAATAGCGGTTGATATCAATGTTGGATGAAAAAAGAAGAAGAAGAAGAAGGAATAGTTGTGGAAACAAACAAAGAAGCAATAGAACTCATTGATGTTGTATCCTATCGACTCGTGTTATTATAATATCTTATATCCTCATCTCATGATGTTGTATCGAACTTTTCCTCAAACTTATGTATATATGTATGTGTGCATGTGTGTCTATATATGTGTGTGTGTGTGCGTGTAGAAGCACAGATACCTATGGCTAAAGGCATAATAAAGATTAGACTAAGGATAATCCTCTCCATGAGTATACTTACGGTTAGCTAGTATCCTAGATTCCTATTAGCTAGGTAAACATATCTAGTGTGTGTGTGTGTGTGTGTGTGTGTAGTATCCTAGTCCTACGGTTGCGGGGGTGCTATACGCCATCCACCCGACTTCCCCCGTAGATATATATCTACTCACCTACTATCTTCACTTTAGCCGTAATTGATGAACTCCTTGTTCTCCTTCGTCATCCCGAAGGTCCATCCCAATGTACCTACAAATCAAAGCATATCGTATCAAAATCAAAATCAAATCCGAAAACTGATACGGCAAGCGAAGCACACATAGATTAGAACATATGGTCCACACATGCAAGAACAACCAAATAACCCATCGCATTGACGTATAAACATCAATCGACCGAGTCAAAACACAAATATCAAAACCCAAATTTTCAAAAGTCGCAAAACGAAATCTGAAACTTAGTAAAATACTCCCAGATTCTACCTAAGGTGAAATTAGGATATTCTGCACATTAGATAGGCCTAGTTATTAGATGATTGAGCTATGGACCAAAAACAAAACCCTAACTCCAGCACTGGGCCGCAAATTGAGGCCAATGGGAATAAATTGGCGGCCAGGAAAAGGTAGTGGGGGCTCGGGTTTCATGGGTAGCTTCCTAATTTCCTGTACATCTCACTATATCTGCAATTTATTTTTCAGAGTTCTCGAGTCATTCCAGATTCTAATTGATCATCACATTTCAACAAAACCCGATGTCGGAAAATTCTAAGTTCGTGTTTGAACATCCTAAATCCGTATCAGATCAGAAATTCTATCACTAAAGACTAGTAAACACTCTCTAAGCCCTCTACTATATCACTACTGCTCATTTAAACTATCAAAGATCACCCTAGGATTTTCCAAGATCACAAAACTTAAACTTTTGAACTCTAAACTAAGACTTGAAGTTAGGAAACTAAATACTTGAATAATGGTGAGTGTTTTACCTCAAGGAAAATCTTTGATGGTCCAAAATACTCAAAACTCCAACTTGATTCCACCATGTGGTGTATGATGAGATTGTGGACATTTTTTGTGAAGAGTTTGTGAGGTTTTGATGAAGTTGTGGGGATGTTGCATGGGGTAGAGAGGATGGATGACATGAAGGAAATGGATGAGGATGAAGACTCCATGGTTGCTAGAACCATCCCCTTCTCTTTTCTCTATCCCATTCTCTCTCCTCATTATTCCTAATCACTTCATATCTCTCTCATATCATTTTCCTTTTCTTTTCTTTTTTCTTTAAAACAAAATAATAACAAACTAAAATGAAACCATGCATGAAACACAATGTAATGTGTCATGGCACATTAAACATGGTTAACAAAAATAACTTTGTTTAATGTACACTTAATGAAATACTAATCAAGTTTAACATAAACTTGTATGTAAATAATCGTATGATAATTTATAAAAGCCCAAATCCAATAAATATTTCCATAAATAATAATTCGTATTAATTTCCAAATATTTTCCAAATATAGGTATATAATTATACCATTCTACGAAAACTCAAATCCCTACTCGTATAGTTTTCGTGAAATTTATTATTTTATTATTTAAATTCTAAAAATATTATTTTATATATATTTTTGAAATGTCACAATCTTCCCCCCTTAAATAAATTCGGTTCTCGAATTTAAATTTAAATCCCCAAAATATTAAAACATTTCAGTAAATCAGATCAATTCAACGGGGCTCCGAAATCATAGAATACGCAAGAAATAACACAGCGCAACGTGTGTGCATGAAAACGGGTGCAAAACCCAATAATCAAAACTCCGTCAAACATTATGCCAATCATAAAAGCTATGATGCATATGCAAGTTTCAAAATCTACTATTTAATTCAAGTATTATATACTCAAGAATATAATACGTATATAGTACGCATCCCTGTAAAACCGTATAAATAACCGTATAAAAGTGTATGCAAAAATCCTTTTCAAATTGCTGTGCGATGCGTGTATCGCGACACGAGTTCCGGATGTTTATTTTGTAAAAAAATAGATATATATCTATTTATGTTTTGCTTAAGATATACGTCCCGCCTTTTGAAAAATATCTCAGGAGGTTTTCCTTATAAAAATTCGTGTCACTCATGGACATGTAGGAAAATAGTGAGACTATAGCTTTTTTCTGAAAACCTCTTCGGTAAATGTCGATATATGCAAATATACTCAGGTACTGTTCTCAGACCAGTCCTACTTGGCTACTATATAATACAGTATGTATATCATAGACGCATGATGCTCGAAAGAAGAAACCAACCTCAATAGGTGCATATGGAAATACCACGTATATCTGGTGCGTACGGAAATCAAAGTCAAATCTAAGTGCCATGAATATGCACGAAAGCAAAAACTGCGTGTAACAGGTGTGCATGAAAGCATCTGTCAAATGCAACGGGTGTGCACGACAACGATACCAAGTGCATATAGCATACACGATAAATCTCAATTAAGTGCATCTGGTATGCATAAAATCACATCAAGTGCGCCAAGTGTGCGCGAAAATCTAAATCAAGTGCGCCAGGTCCGCATAAAAGTATTTAGTGCAGTAGGGTGCACGGAAATGAATATCAAGTATATGAATCAAGATCAACGGTATACAACATACATGAAATCAAAATCAAGTATACCGAGATGTATGAAATCATAAACATGTGCAACTGCGTGCACAAAACAAAATCGCGTGCATTGGATATGCACAAAAACAAAAACCAAGTATAACTGGTGCATAAAAATATGAATCAAGTGCAACTGTTGTGTACAAAGGAAATATCCATCAAGTGCAGCTATGGCGCACGAAAATATCAATCACGAAACTAGATCATCAAAACTCAAAAGTCCAAATCAATAAAAGCGTGATTCTCGGATCACTAAATACAAATCAAGATAAATGGCATTGAAGTACATCTCTTTCAATGTCGAAAGGTGCCGGTGCACCCAAGGCTGCAGAGTAAGAATATCTACTTGCCTCCTGCCCACGGTCTGGTGTCCTCTGTCCCTGGGTCTTTGTTTTCTCTTTGAATTACCAATACCATGATCTCTTGGCTCGACAGCCTAGGTAGGAGTAGCGACAGTAACAGTCCTGCTCTAACGCCTCTATGAACATCTCCTGACCAATCAACATGGCCACTCGTAATGTAGCACATCGATGATGGCGGCCTTTGGCCCTCTGAATATGTGCGATACAACCGATCCTAGGTCCAAATCTTTATCGCTACGGTGTCCTGAAAAGAACTTACTACGGTCTCTTCCGATCTCACCTCTGTCGAACTGTCCAGAAGTTGGCACTCTTTACATTAATCCGTTTCTTGTTCCGGGACAGCTGCATTCCCATCACAACTTTTCTCTGGGAATATGGCCGTATTCAACGCCTTTGCGTACGTATCCAGCCTCTGGTATCAACGGGGAAGAACGATTCATTAAGAGTTCACACGAATCCCTTATCCACTTTCTTTCAATATTAACCAATTCGGAATCATCTCTTCGTAGCTGTGTTGACTGCAATCCAATTTGGCTATAGTCATATTCAGAGTCTCCCGTAAGGACTTGAAATTACGAACTCGGGTATTTTCACCACTCTGTGGAAGATATTTGGCTGATTATGTCCTCGGAAACTCGTCCAAGTCATCAGAGGAATATAAATTATTCACTCTTTCTCGATCAACTCACAGCACGTCTGGGTGAGGCCCCTCTGACTGAAGCTAGTCAACTTAATGATCTCGAATCAAAGCATCCTAATGAACAAAATATCCCAGTCACTTATCCTAGGGTGACTAGCGATTTTCTGTCACATCCCTGCCAATAAACTCATGTGGCTTCAACTTTGTAAACTCTAGAGGCGACGTCCCGTCAATCTCAGCAATAGCTGGTTCATCTGTTCGCACGGTAGACAACACATCAATTTCTAGAGTAGGCTGTATGTCAACAGTCTTCACAAACTAACTAGCCTCAAACGATGGTCCGATCATCCAGTGCAGATCCTGAATGCTGGTGTCAAACGAGAAATCCTATCATAAACAATAAATCAATACGTTCCTACGTCACCGGAAGAATATCATGGTCAGTCCTCGTCCCTGACGAGCTCGCTCTGACCACATCTCTAACCGCAGCTCTCTCTGCTCTCGTAGCCATGGTGACCGGAACCGCAATCAAATATCGATGAGGATAAATCATAGGAACGAATAAAAATACGGGTCTCAAAATAATGCACATCCTAAGGTTACTTAAGCAGAGCAGCGCATCGAAAGTATGCCGCAGAATATACACACGGTACGTCACTCTACTTAAGTTACCTACTCCATCAACCAAGGTCAACCTATGTAACGAAAGTTCGGGTCTAATTCCCCCTCAGTCAAAGTCTAAATTCCGTAAGGTCATGCTTAGGTTCCGAAATATATATACACCCTAGACTCCGCATAGTCAAACCTAGACTCGAACAAAAATTAAACCTAACGCTCTGATAGCTTGTTAAGACCCAGAATCAGCATGTGACCGGCACTTGAAATCATGTGAAATCTATAGGACCCCACCGTAACCCAAGTAAGCTGAAAGCCCAGAAATCTAAATATTTTTAGCAAAATAATGGAAGTGGAGTTTTGAAATAAAGGTATAATGTAACCAAGTTCTTTCTTTAAAAGTATAAGTAATATTATATGAAAATACAAGTGGGTTGTATACTATAGTTGAAATCATTTTCGTCATTTGAAATTTGGGCAACATCTCCTTTGTAAATTTTGATCCAAAATCAATACATAACAACAATAAGATAGGCATCCCTAAGCGGGAGCTAGCTCTCCACCAATTGGCGGAATCATAACCACACAATATAAAATATACGACGCCCAAGGCGAAGATCAATCATAGAAAGAAAATTAAGAAGACCAAGATATCATCAAGCTCATATAAAGAATAATACACACATCTCGCTCTAAGTCTCAAAAATATACAAGTCTGGTGTCCAGGTCTACCAAATATACATAATCTGGTTGATAGAGTTTTTAACTAGATACAGTTGAATAATAATGTATACAACGGCGGCTATGATCCAAGAAGTAACCCACCTACCAATGCAAATCATCCAGAAGAAAAGATGTGCCAGCAAGCCGCTACTGATCCGAGCAGTCGATCCTGCAAGAAAACTATGGCACAATAGGGGTGAGTTGCCAACTCGTGAGTAGAAGATATCAGCAGGTACAAATCGAATGCATAACGATCTCTTAGGTCATACTGTAATATTATAATATCGTACTGTGTGGTATCTAGAGTGATCGTGTGTACATATATGAAATAATAATAATGTCGTGCTTGCATCAAAATATAGTACCAAGTCATCTGTGTTATATGTATATATATACGTGTATCATCCAACATGTTTCCATCAACGACATATCAAATCATCATGAAACCTAAGTGCCCAGTATCGACACTCGAAATCATCACAAAACCCGTGTCTAGCATCGACACGTAAATCCTCATATCTCAGGCACCGTCTCATTGGATCGGCCCTCATATCCATCATTCTCAATCGCTCCGGTCGGTATCATCCAGATATCCGCCGAGTCCAATACTATCACCGGTAGTGTTCCCCTGCCGGGCTCGACTTCTCTCTATACGATCTTCTTGCTCTGGGGTACAGTATCAGGTCCACCGTGTACCCGCAGACGATGCCTTCTCACTCTTCAAATCGAGTTGTATCATAGCTCAGAACCAAGAAATCTCATGGTGGACGTCGAAATATCATATCCAGATAAACCGTGTTTTAAAACAATCATAAGACTTTAAAAAACGTATCCGCGGTTCTCAAATCCATAAATCTCATGAAAAAAGAATCGAATATGCATGTAACCACGATGGACAGTAAGTACAAGCACAGAACATTACTGCAAGGTATAACCGATGTTTTCATAAAAGCATGTCGGGTAACTAGGTAAGAAGTGCAATATCTAACTAGCATGTGCGGTAATAAGCACTAAACAATAACTATAATTCTACAATTTAAAGAACAATACAGCGATACAGCAGTTTCTAATGTGTACGTGGCATGGCAATTACTGCTGATGAGTGTGTGAGCCGGCGAGTATGTGTACGTGCAACATGCGTATCATCGGTAAGGGTGCATGTGTCCTAGCAGACAGAGCCATATAAAGATAAGTACAAGAAATGTAATATGTATGTCGCAATGAAAATAGTACGAGCATCTGCAGAAATAAGATAACGTAGCGTGAACAGTATAAAATACGTAACACATATGAACCATACGGTTATAGCTTAAAATAGTACGAATCATTGTTTATGAAAATGGGGGCTACGGTGTTTTTGAGAAAAAGATACCATTTGAAAATCTGTCGCTTGTCAGGAGCATTACAGATTCCCCCTGCCTAGGGTAGGTCAGGGTTTATTGATTGTGGGGATCTGAATCTTCGGCAGCCGCGGACTAAGCTGCCGTTAATTACCCCTCCCCTTTGGAGCGAAGGAACCTCCGATTGACGGGTCAAACTGGTCATGCGAACTCAATGTGCAGTGTGCATGTGTTGTGTTTTGAGTGGTCTCGGGTATATCGGGGGTCTCGTAGAGTTTACGGGGGTCCTGCTATCCGGATAGCGGGCTGAGGGTCAAGAGGGCTAGCAGCCCCCTTGCGGGGTGAGGGGCAGCGCCCCATTAGAAAATTTTCTAACGGAGGAAAGTATTGTGGAGTGTGTGTATATATATATATATAAAGAGAGAAAATAACATCCAAAGGACGCGTGAGTACTAGCACCTCACGTGCCCAGCACGCGGGCGCTGGACGCCAGCACCTCATGTGCTTGGCACACGGGAGCTGGGCGCTAGCGCCTCACGTTCTTGGCATGCGGACGGTGGGCGCCAGCCTAAAAAGGGGCTTAGCCCCTAGACTAGGAGTTGTACTCCCAATTAACTTTTGGAGTTGAACTCCAAAAAGAAAGATTTATTATATATATATATATATATATATATATATATATATATATTGTGGAGTTAAACTCTCAAGAGATTTTCGGAGATGATGAAAGGGGACCCTTTTCTTCTCTCTTGAGCCCTAGGTTTTCTCTTGAGCCTTGGATCTCTCCCAAAGTGGGATTTTTGGAGATGGGTCTCCTTCTTCCTTCTTTCTGTTGGCTGGATCTTGGAGAAAAAGGGGGGTGAGGCTTAAAAATCATCCCTTTTGAGGATTTGATGGGAGATATGAGTTCCCCTTCAAGGGTTTTATGGTGAAAAACGGTTTCTTTTTGGAAAAAAAAAGTTAAACTATTGATTTAATTCAAAAAAGGAGAAAAAGGTTTAGAACCTTAAGGAAGGAGAATGAGACACAAAAACCCTAGATTTTGAGAGGAATGAATTCTTTTTTCATTTCATCATCATGTTTCCTTTTATAGGCTTACAAATTTACATATAGCCTCTTGGGCTTTACAAAATGGAATTTTGCCCATCCCATACCTCATGTGCTTATTTCTTTTCACTCATGAGCCATGGGCTTTACAAAAATTTGGCTTTTTACCCATTTATTTTACATTCATGCATGTAAATTATATCAAACTTATTTATTATATAATTTTCTTCTTGGCATGGGGGAGGCCAGCCGCTTCATATTTGGGCTTGACTTGGGCATGGGCCCACTTGGCCTGTGCTTGGGCCCGTTTGGATTTGGGGTTGACTTTGATTTTGACTTGGTCAACCGGGGTGCAGATTTTGGCCCCAATAGTAGCGTCCCTTGAGGTTATCATTTAAAAGTGCATGACGGTTCGTTAGTTTTGAAAATCGGCATGGTTCTAAATATATCTTAATATCTGCTTAAGTGATTTAAAACAATATGTTTCCGAGTCGATACATTCATAAATCGGCGATCCATCCTCATAGTATCACGTATGGTATAATCAATCGTACGGTATCATCAAATCAAAAGTACAGATCTATCGTCTTGTACATCATATCACGTACGGTATAATCCATCGTACGATATCATCAATCAAAAGTATGGATTTATCGTCTTGTACATCATATCGTCTCATCTAGTCACATATCGTCATATGTCATTTCATCTCATATTGCCTCATGAATATATATAGCGTCTAATCTTCATATAATATTCTATCGACCCATATCATCATAATATCTCATATCCTCATCTCATGATGTTGTATCGAATTTTTCCTCAAACTTATATGTGTGTGTGTGTGTGTGTGTGTGTGTGTGTGTAGAAGCACAAATACCTATGGCTAAAGGCATAAGAAAGATTAGACTATGGATAATCCTCTCCACGGGTATAATTACGGTTACTTAGTATCCTAGATCCCTATTAGTTAGGTAAACACATCTAGTATTTATATATATATATATATATATGTATGTATGTATGTATGTATGTATATGTATATGTATATGTATATGTATATGTATACACCTAGTATCCTAGTACTACGGTTACGGGGGTGCTATACGCCATCCACCCGACTTCCTCCATAGATATGCATCTACTCACCTACTATTTCCGCTCTAACCGAAGTCGATCAACGCCTTGTTCTTCTTCGTTGCCCCGAAGGTCTACACCAATGTACCTACAAATCAAAGTATATCGTATCGAAATCAAAATCAAATCCGAAAACCAATACGACAAGCGAAGCACAAATAGGTTAGAACCTATGTTCTACGCATGCAAGAACAACCAAATAACCCCCGGCGTTGACGTACAAACATCAAGCGACCGAGTCAAAACACAAATATCAAAACCCAAGTTTTCAAAAGTCGCAAAACAAAATCTGAAACTTAGTAAAATACTCCCAGATTCTACCTAAGGTGAAAATAGGACATTCAGCACGTTGGATAGGCCTACTTATTAGATGATTGAGCTATGGACCAAAAACCAAACCCTAACTCCAGCACTGGGCCACAAATTGTGGCCAATGGAAATAAATTGGCGGCCAGAACAAGGAAGTGGGGGCTCGGGTTTCAGGGGTAGCTTCTTAATTGCCTGCACATCTCACTGTATCTGCAATTTATTTTTCAGAGTTTTCGAGTCATTCCAGATTCTAATTGATCATCACATTTCAATAAAACCGGATGTCGGAAAATTCTAAGTTCGTGTTTGAATATCCTAAACCCGTTTCAGATTAGAAATTCTATCACTAAAGGCTAGTAAACACTCTCTAAGCCCTCTACTACTCATTTAAACCATCAAAAATCACATTAGGATTTTCCAAGATCATAAAACTTAAACTTTTTAACTCTAAACTAAGACTTGAGGTTATGGCTTAGGACTGTACCCAACTAAAACATGTAAGCTAGACTCAGCAGAGTCGTGGTATGGTAGTAATCAAAATACAGTGGGAACTCATACAAAAAAAATGACGATCTTAGGTCAGAAAACTAAGATTTACTCATGTTAGAGAACGTCCATATGACGATTCGTATAATACCAACTAGCTGTTCTCGGTGATTCTATCCAGTGTAAATCATACCCTAATAAGCACCTGTATACATTCTTTAGTGCCGTACACCAATGGCTGTGAGACCAGCCACCTCCTGTTGGGAAT
The DNA here is from genome assembly GCA_030015575.1 of Agapanthus africanus. NCBI lineage: Eukaryota > Viridiplantae > Streptophyta > Magnoliopsida > Asparagales > Amaryllidaceae > Agapanthus > Agapanthus africanus. Next base: position 553,365,960 of record JASDDO010000001.1, read on the forward strand.
TCACCCGCGCGTGCAAACGTGTATGTTTTGGAAATGATATGTTTTAAGAAATGGATGCGCACGCGAGCTTGTTCTTGTTTTAAAATTTATAAACTACAAGTGTACAACGCGTTGTAGCAAGTCGGCAGGTACAGGTCTGTTCCCTCATAGGAACTGAATAAAATACAAATAAAGCAGCAAGGAAAACCCCTAAATGGGGCATCACGTGCTCACACGTGACCGGCCTGACGTGCAAACACGTGACCTTTTATGAGCAGATTCTATCTACGCCTAAATGCCAAATTGATAAAGTCACGTGCCCACACGTGATGGGCTCTTGAACCCACTGAATAAATAGAATTAAATTCTAATTAAATGGAATTAAAAGCATTTGTTCCGAACTGAATAAAATACAAATAAAGTAGCAAGGAAAACACCTAAATGGGGCATCACGTGCCCACACGTGATCGGGTCTCACGTGCAGGCACGCGACCTTTTACAGGCAAAGCCTATAGGCGCTGAATGAAAAAAACAATTGGAAATGCTTAATTATTGGGGTCACGTGCCAACACGTGATCGGTTCCTGAGCCCTCTGAACTAATAGAATTAAATTCTAATTAAATACTTTATCAGTGGGGTCACATGCCAACACGTGATGGGTTTCTGAGCCCTCTGAACTAATAGAATTAAATTCTAATTAAATGCTTAATCAGTGGGGTCACGTGCCAACACATGATGGGTTCCTGATCCCTTTGAAGTCTGAACCAATAGAATTAAATTCTAATTAAATACTTAATTGGTAAGGTCACGTGCCAAAACGTGATAGACTCTTAAACCCTAGGAACTAATAGAATTAAATTCTAATTAAAAGGAATCAAAAACCCTAATTGGAAAAATATTTTGTAACACCCGAGCCCAATAATACTATTTATATTACTAGTTGAGGGTTATATATTGCTCATTCCAATTATCCTGAGTGTTTGGTGCTTTTTGCAAAATTTTAACCGGTTAAGTCATTTTGGCACATAACAAATTTTAACTCCTAAAATAAAATTAAAAGTATCCATGTTGGCCTACTCGTCGCCACTAGTCGCCTGGTAGCGTCCGCGTGTCGAGATTCTGTCCCGTTTGGCTAAACGGGCAAGTTTGGACGACTACGCGCGCGTGCAAGTGTCCGACTTGGGGGCATGCATTTTAATCATTAATCACCTCTTTTCAAAATTTGGAACCTGCTTAAAATCCTATAATTTGAATTTGGAACATTTGGGCATAGCCCGGGCGCGATTTGGAAATGTTTCATTTCGCGCCAAAAAGGCCCATTTTAATTTAATATCTAAAACTATATCTATACGAATATATATTCGTTTACAATTAATCTTTCACAAATCATTCAGATTCCTTTTCAAATCTCATTTAAAATCTTCTTAATATTTCGTTTCAGCCAATCGTTTGGCTCCTTTACGCGTGGGCCCCGCCTCTCTCTTTCCCTTTCTCTCTCTCTCTCTTTCCGCCTCTCTCTATCTCTCTCATCATCATCAAATCCTGTCTCTCTCTCTCCAATCTCTCTCTCTCTCCTATATTAACCTCTCATGCAGCCGCCTCCCCCTCTCCCTCTTCACCACGAGAACGTCTCGTAACCCTAACCCTAGCCCTGCACTCGCGCCGCCGGCCTCCCCGCGACCTCGCCGTCGCCGCCCTCGCCACCACCAGCCCAGCCGCACCCTCTTCCTCCCTCCTTCGCCTCTCCCGCACCTGCACCCAACCTCGACAACGCCTCCAACCCCTGCAGACCTCGCCGTCGACGCCACCTCCCGTCGCCGACGACTCCCGCGACTCCCTCTCACCCTCCTCGTCCCGACCTCGTCGTCGCTTCCCTCCTCCCCTCGCCGGACCACCGACCCGAGCCCATAACCCCATCAAGTACCCTCTGCCGTTCGCCGGAGAACGCGCCGGCGATCCTCGCCATCGTCACCAGAGCCACCTCCGTCTCCCCCTCGATCACCAGAGCCGAACCACCACTTGTCGCACTACCCTCTCCAGCGAACCCGAGGCTGTTCAAGCCTTTGCAGCCGCCGTCGCTGCCTCGCCGGCGTTCCAGCGCCGTCGAGCTCGCCGGGGTTACCCCTGGTGCCTCTCGGTAAGCCTTCCTCATCCTTCCTTTTGTGCAAATCACCCCCCGCTGATCGTATTAAGTTTATCGTGTGTTGCTAACTCATTGCCGTGTTTTGCCGGAATCCGACCGTGCCGTCTTGGCGAACCCGACGCTCCAGCGAAGCCCCCTGGTCCGTGTGATCCCGTTGTTCTCTGTTGGGACTCGATCCGTGGCCCGTGCTACCATATCGTGTTTTCTGCCGACATCGCATCCGTGTTCCGGTTTGCAAAACCGTCGAGGCAAGTATCTGAATACTTGCTTAAACATGCTAGCGTGCGAGATCTAGTCTTGCCACGCAATTGAATTCATACTATATAAGAAAACAACTTAATGATGGTAATTGATATTATACTATAAGTTAGAATTGATAGTTGCAGTTATCTTTATCATGGAATCGTTATAATAGTTCCTCGTAATTAATCAACCCACTATCAATCCATAATTCAACTAAATAAGACAATTGGATCATATCCGCTTTAATTGTTAAATCATCCATGAGACAATTATTATATTTTAGTTTAATTTCATGTGGTTTCATTACGACTGGTTAATATTGTTCCACCTTGTGACTATTGCACCCCAGGGTGCTTGAACCCGTTAATAAGAGAATACAAAACATCACTGTGGTTACATGGAATATTATGGTTATTTACTGTTTCCTGCTGCTGTTCATTATTGATTGTATACCTGTTGTGAGCACATACCCGATTGCACTACATATTGGCCTGACCCTGCTACACATGACATATACATACATACCAACTCATCCTGTTGTACCATGACATTACTTGTTTCATGATTTCATGCCTAATGCCGACAAACTCGACCATCCCTGCTGTCTATCCAGACAGACCTACTTTTACCGGATTTTGTGTTGGCATTAGTCCTTGACTACTGAATACCTGACCTGACATACATAGCTTGGGGGTATGGGGAAATCAAAGGTGAAACCGACTTGTAACTCAACAGTTCGATACTTGTTCTGATCAGTCTTACGGGCTTGGCCAGTCCGGGAGTGATGATGCTGACATCACTCATCCATCCTACTACCTTTTACTGCTTAGCGGCAGGTCTCGGATTCAGCCCCGAGGACTTTGACCGTGGTCCCGGGCACGCACGGGATACTATTGAGTTACATCGACGATTCATCAATTGGTTTCAAAGACTATAGAGTAGAAACCTGACAGGATAGTTTAGTCACCATTGCACATTACCCTGCTCTGTTATTTCTTAGTACTCCTTATTCATGTTCATATTTGCATTGCTTATCACCATGTTTACATTTATACTTGATGTCATGACGCGCTGACGTCTGGGTTTTGCATGGCCCAGATTCCGTACCACTGTCGACGACCGAGCAGGAGTACTTCAGCCAGCAGGCTGATTTGAGTTCTATAGTGGTTAGTTTGTTTATTGCATTTTATTTCCAGGTGCGATCCCGCATTATGGGACGTACCTTTCCATTATCATATTGGATCATTGCTTCCGCACTTATTGTTTATTGATTCTCATTATTATGGATTTGGACATGTATTAGTTTAGCTTATTATCTTGTTCTTGATAACCTTACAACCATAATGTGACTGTGGATGGATACTTCCTACCCACAGGTAGCATGGTTGGCTGTGTCACGTGCCCAATCTTGCGTACTCTGGGAAGCGGGGCGTGACATGGTTCTTTTGGTATCAGAGCCATAGGTTAATTGGGTTGATTCTTTGTAGTTGGGTATTGCACCCGATACACGAATCATAATACCCGTGATTAGGAAACATGTCCAGCCACCTTGACCGTTTTACCATCCTTGAATCATTCTTCCGGATCATGTCGACATGCAAACTTACTTTGCATTGTCAACTCGAAAACCTGATTTCTTGTTATCCCTAGGACTTGGGCGACTTGGGTGGAGTTAAGTAATTGCGGCTATGATACCGCGACATAGCTACAATGCAGTACTCTATTTAAGTATCTTGGAGTTCTAGCCTTGATCCACATTCAGAATCTATCATCATGCTAATGTTGGGTATTTTGAGTTCAGGATTATGACAGGTAAGAGGTTGAAGACGTACCGGAGGCATGTGAACAAAGCCGCCATGCTTGGAGTGATAAGAGAAATGTTGGAAATCAAAGAGACAGAATGAGCTGATCCAGCAATAGCAGATTCGTTTCAGGAGGGTTTGCAGATCGTTCAGCAGTCTGTAAACAACGATGGAACTAGACCAGTTAGCCGAGTAGGGACCGTGGCAGATTTCAGACGTTTGGGTCCTACTATTTTCAGTGCTCTGGAGGAGCCGTTGCCAGCCGAGCCGTGGCTAGTGACACGGAGAATTTGCTGATTGCGACACAGATTCCAGAGGACAGAGGAGTTGATGTGGTGCGCATTCAGTTAGTGGATTACGCCCGAGAGTGATGGCTTGTGGAGGAAACCCGCTTGCCCAAGCCGATCAGTTGGGCGAAGTTTTTCTAAGAACCCCCTGGAGAAGTTCTTCCCGCAGACTGCGCGGAGGAAAGGGAAGAAATTTATCGGACTAAGGTAGAATGGAGCAACCGTGGACGTGCATGCAGCGGAGTGGACGAGACTCAGTAGTCTCGCTGGACCTTTCACGGCCAACGATGCAGACAGCAGTTGCGGTAAGGAAGCAGTTCTGTCGGGCCAGTCGAGTTTAGGGCTAGGCCGACAAATAGTGTTCTTGCGACTATGGAAGTGAATAGTAATAAAGAGCCGGCAGTTGTTCGCGACTTTATGGATGTGTTTGATGATATTTCGGGCTTACCGCCGAAGCGAGATGTGGAGTTTGCGATTGACCTTATTCCTGGTGCAGCGCCAGTATCAAAATCTTTTATCCGATGGCACCGGTGGAATTGGAAGAAGTTAAGAAACAAGTTGGTGAATTACTCGAGAAGGGATGGATTCGAAGCAGCAACTCACCGTGGGGAGCTCCAGTTCTTTTAGTAAAGAAGAAGGATGGCACGAGAAGGATGTACATTGATTATCGAGAATTGAACCGGGTGACTATTAAGAACAAGTACCCGATCCCTCGCATTGGAGAACTTTTTGAGCAGCTTAGTGGTGCGAGGGTATTCTCGAAACTGGACTTGCGATCGGGATATCATCAGGTCCGAGTGAAGGCAGAAGACTTTTGCAAGACGGCGTTTCGGACTCGATATGGACATTTCGAGTATCTAGTGATGCCCTTCGGAGTGACTAATGCGCCAGCAATATTTATGGATTTGATGAACAGGATCTTTTCACCGTTCTTGGACCAGTTTATTGTGGTATTCATTGACGATATTCTGGTGTACTCGAAGAGTCCGGAGGAGCATGCTGAGCATTTAAGGATCGCACTGCAGACGCTGAGACAAGAGAAGTTATTTGCGAAGATGAGTAAGTGTGAATTCTGGCTGGAAGAAGTGAAGTTTCTGGGGCATGTTGTGTCGGGCGATGGAATCGCCGTTGATCCCGAGAAGATTGCAGCAGTTCGAGATTGGCCTATTCCAAAGAATGTTGCGGAGATAAGAAGTTTTCTTGGACTCGCCGGTTACTACAGAAGATTTGTGGAGAACTTCGCTCGGTTAGCTGAGCCGTTAACCAAGCTTACGCGTAAGGAGGTACCGTTTGTTTGGACGGATGGATGTGCTTTAGCCTTCGAGACAGCTGAAGACTCATGAGAAGAACTATCCGACTCATGACTTAGAGCTTGCAGCCGTGATCTTCGCCCCGAAGATTTGGAGACACTACCTTTTGGGCGAGAGAGTTGAAGTCTTTACAGATCACAAGAGTTTAAAGTATGTGTTCACTCAGAAGGAGTTGAACATGAGGCAACGCAGATGGTTGGAGCTGATGGCCGACTATGACCTCGATCTTAAGTACCATCCGGGAAAGGTCAACGTCGTGCCGGATGCGCTGAGTCGGTTACCAGCAATTCAGATATTGACTGCACAGAGAGATTTCATTGCGGATTTTCGGAGATTTGACTTGGAAGTTGTGCTACCCCATGCTACAGGACAGTTGATGCAGTTGCAAGTACAATCGTCCTTAGTTGAGAAGATTAAAGCGACACAATCGCAGGATCCTAGACTGCAAAAGTTTCGAGAACAGGTTGGAGCCGGACTACGAACCGATTTACTGATCCATGAAGATGGTTCGTTGAGTTATGGTAGCCGTGTGTGTGTGCCAAAAGGAGATGTGCGTGAAGAGCTTATGAAGGAGGCACACAGTTCAGCTTACTCTGTACATCCAGGAGGGACAAAAATGTACCGAGATATTCGACAGCACTTCTGGTGGGAAGGTATGAAGCGGGAAATTACTCGCTTCGTGGCTAAGTGCTTGGTGTGTCAGCAAGTCAAGGCTGAACACCAAAGGGTTGCTGGTTTGTTGCAACCACTTCCGATTCCTCAGTGGAAGTGGGAACTTATAACCATGGATTTCGTGACGGCTTTACCGCGAAGTCCAAAGGGCAACAATGCAGTATGGGTGATTGTCGATCGGGTGACCAAGGCAGCTCACTTTGTTCCTTTTCGGGTTGGTCAATCGACAGAGACTTTGGCAGAGCGATACATGCAGGAGATTGTCAGATTGCATGGAGTGCCGGTAAGCAACGTGTCCGATCGGGACACTCGATTCTTGTCGCACTTTTGGAGGAGTTTACAAGAAAGTTTGGGGACTCGATTGAAGTTTTGCACAGCTTATCATCCTCAGACTGATGGACAATCGGAGAGAACGATCCAGACCCGTGAAGATATGTTGGGAGCTTGCGTGTTGAACTTCAAAGGTTCTTGGAAGGATCATCTACACCTGGTGGAGTTTTCGTACAACAATAACTTCCAAGCAACTATTCAGATGGCTCCGTTTGAAGCACTATATGGGCGTAAGTGCCGTTCACCTGTTTGTTGGGATGATGTTGGTGAACGAAGGTTACTAGGACCAGATTTGGTGGTACAGACAGTCGAGAAGGTGAATACAATCAGGAAGCATATGAAGGCAGCTCAAGACAGACAGAAGAGTTGGGCTGACACGTCAAGAAGACCTCTAGAGTTCGCCGTGGGTGATTTGGTATTCCTGAAGATATCACCGAATAGAGGGGTGATTCGCTTTGGAAGTCGGGAAAAGCTTAGTCCTCGATTCGTTGGACCCTTCGAGATTTTGGAGCGTGTTGGAGAGATATCGTACCGGTTGGCGTTACCACCGTCATTAGCAGGAGTTCACGATGCGTTTCATGTGTCTCAACTACGGAGGTATGTTCGCGATGAGACCCATGTCTTGGATCATTCGGAGTTGACCGTACGGGAGGACCTGACTTTTGAAGAGCGACCAGTTGAAATCAAGGATCGAAGAGAAAAGGTTCTTAAGAACAAGATTATCCCTCGTGTGCTAGTTTCTTGGGGTAATCGATCGCATGGAGAATCCACTTGGGAGCGAGAAGACGAGATTCGGCAGAAATTCCCACACCTTTTCCAGTAGTTGGCTATCTTGTATTCTTGGAATTTCGAAGACGAAATTCTTTTGTAGTTGGGTATGATGTAACACCCGAGCCCAATAATACTATTTATATTACTAGTTGAGGGTTATATATTGCTCATTCCAATTATCCTGAGTGTTTGGTGCTTTTTGCAAAATTTTAACCGGTTAAGTCATTTTGGCACATAACAAATTTTAACTCCTAAAATGAAATTAAAAGTGTCCATGTTGGCCTACTCGTCGCCACTAGTCGCGTGGTAGCGTCCGCGTGTCGAGATTCTGTCCCGTTTGGCTAAACGGGCAAGTTTGGACGACTACGCGCGCGTGCAAGTGTCCGACTTGGGGGCATGCATTTTAATCATTAATCACCTCTTTTCAAAATTTGGAACCCGCTTAAAATCCTATAATTTGAATTTGGAACATTTGGGCGCAGCCCGGGCGCGATTTGAAAATGTTTCATTTCGCGCCAAAAAGGCCCATTTTAATTTAATATCTAAAACTATATCTATACGAATATATATTCGTTTACAATTAATCTTTCACAAATCATTCAGATTCCTTTTCAAATCTCATTTAAAATCTTCTTAATATTTCGTTTCAGCCAATCGTTTGGCTCCTTTACGCGTGGGCCCCGCCTCTCTCTTTCCCTTTCTCTCTCTCTTTTTCCGCCTCTCTCTATCTCTCTCATCATCATCAAATCCTATCTCTCTCTCTCCAATCTCTCTCTCTCTCCTATATTAACCTCTCATGCAGCCGCCTCCCCCTCTCCCTCTTCACCACGAGAACGTCTCGTAACCCTAACCCTAGCCCTGCACTCGCGCCGCCGGCCTCCCCGCGACCTCGCCGTCGTCGCCCTCGCCACCACCAGCCCAGCCGCACCCTCTTCCTCCCTCTTTCGCCTCTCCCGCACCTGCACCCAACCCCGACAACGCCTCCAACCCCTGCAGACCTCGCCGTCGACGCCACCTCCCGTCGCCGACGACTCCCGCGACTCCCTCTCACCCTCCTCGTCCCGACCTCGTCGTCGCTTCCCTCCTCCCCTCGCCGGACCACCGACCCGAGCCCATAACCCCATCAAGTACCCTCTGCCGTTCGCCGGAGAACGCGCCGGCGATCCTCGCCATCGTCACCAGAGCCACCTCCGTCTCCCCCTCGATCACCAGAGCCGACCACCACTTGTCGCACTACCCTCTCCAGCGAACCCGAGGCTGTTTAAACCTTTGCAGCCGCCGTCGCTGCCTCGCCGGCGTTCCAGCGCCGTCGAGCTCGCCGGGGTTACCCCTGGTGCCTCTCGGTAAGCCTTCCTCATCCTTCCTTTTGTGCAAATCACCCCCCGCTGATCGTATTAAGTTTATCGTGTGTTGCTAACTCATTGCCGTGTTTTGCCGGAATCCGACCGTGCCGTCTTGGCGAACCCGACGCTCCAGCGAAGCCCCCTGGTCCGTGTGATCCCGTTGTTCTCTGTTGGGACTCGATCCGTGGCCCGTGCTACCATATCGTGTTTTCTGCCGACATCGCATCCGTGTTCCGGTTTGCAAAACCGTCGAGGCAAGTATCTGAATACTTGCTTAAACATGCTAGCGTGCGAGATCTAGTCTTGCCACGCAATTGAATTCATACTATATAAGACAACAACTTAATGATGGTAATTGATATTATACTATAAGTTAGAATTGATAGTTGCAGTTATCTTTATCATGGAATCGTTATAATAGTTCCTCGTAATTAATCAACCCACTATCAATCCATAATTTAACTAAATAAGACAATTGGATCATATCCGCTTTAATTGTTAAATCATCCATGAGACAATTATTATATTTTAGTTTAATTTCATGTGGTTTCATTACGACTGGTTAATATTGTTCCACCTTGTGACTATTGCACCCCAGGGTGCTTGAACCCGTTAATAAGAGAATACAAAACATCACTGTGGTTACATGGAATATTATGGTTATTTACTGTTTCCTGCTGCTGTTCATTATTGATTGTATACCTGTTGTGAGCACATACCCGATTGCACTACATATTGGTCTGACCCTGCTACACATGACATATACATACATACCAACTCATCCTGTTGTACCATGACATTACTTGTTTCATGATTTCATGCCTAATGCCGACAAACTCGACCATCCCTGCTGTCTATCCAGACAGACCTACTTTTACCGGATTTTGTGTTGGCATTAGTCCTTGACTACTGAATACCTGACCTGACATACATAGCTTGGGGGTATGGGGAAATCAAAGGTGAAACCGACTTGTAACTCAACAGTTCGATACTTGTTCTGATCAGTCTTACGGGCTTGGCCAGTCCGGGAGTGATGATGCTGACATCACTCATCCATCCTACTACCTTTTACTGCTTAGCGGCAGGTCTCGGATTCAGCCCCGAGGACTTTGACCGTGGTCCCGGGCACGCACGGGATACTATTGAGTTACATCGACGATTCATCAATTGGTTTCAAAGACTATAGAGTAGAAACCTGACAGGATAGTTTAGTCACCATTGCACATTACCCTGCTCTGTTATTTCTTAGTACTCCTTATTCATGTTCATATTTGCATTGCTTATCACCATGTTTACATTTTATACTTGATGTCATGACGCGCTGACGTCTGGGTTTTGCATGGCCCAGATTCCGTACCACTGTCGACGACCGAGCAGGAGTACTTCAGCCAGCAGGCTGATTTGAGTTCTATAGTGGTTAGTTTGTTTATTGCATTTTATTTCCAGGTGCGATCCCGCATTATGGGACGTACCTTTCCATTATCATATTGGATCATTGCTTCCACACTTATTGTTTATTGATTCTCATTATTATGGATTTGGACATGTATTAGTTTAGCTTATTATCTTGTTCTTGATAACCTTACAACCATAATGTGACTGTGGATGGATACTTCCTACCCACAGGTAGCATGGTTGGCTGTGTCACGTGTCCAATCTTGCGTACTCTGGGAAGCGGGGCGTGACATATTTCCTTAGATCTTTCCAAACAAAAAAGATTGCACTCTGTAAAAGGGAGCACCGTTGGATTAAAAATCCAATGGTGATTAAAAATCACCAATTTATAGAAAAATTCTGTACGAGGAAATATTTTCCTAAAATTTGCCAGGAACAACAAATAAAATATCTTATGGATTAAAAAATCCAATGGTGAATAAAATTCACCGAATAATCTAAAAGATCATGTTGGTTATAAAATTAATCAAAATCTCTCAATGAGAGATCGGCTGAACAAACGGATTCTTTTCTTTCTCCTATAAATAGGAGCTAAGAAGAGAAGAGAAAAGGAGGATATAACAACAGAAAGAGAAGACAGAAGAGAGGATTGAACAGAGAAAAAGAGAAAAATCTCTCCCTAAAAACAAAAGAAAAAGAGAATTTAATTCTCCAAAGAGAAGAAGATCTCTTCGGAGAAGAAAGAAACTCTAGGTAAGAGAAGGAAGGAGATCATTCCATAAAACAAAAGAGAATTTAATTCTCAAAACCAAGAGTTTAACTCTTCTAAATAAGAAGTTAGTTCTTTCTCTAGTTAAAGATCTGCAAAAGCAGATCTCCCCATAAGTTGAGAATTTAATTCTCATCGAGGAGATTCTGCCATGCAGATCTAAAACTTAAGGGAAGACCTAAATTTAGATAATTCTATTCTCCCACAAAAACATATAGGAATTTGATTCCTCCAACAAGGATAGGATTTAACCCCTAATATAAGAACTTAGTTCTTCCTCATGGTGATAGATCTACAGAAGCAGATCTACCCATAAAATTGAAAAGTTAATTCTCATTGGGGAGATTCTGCAATGCAAATTTCCAAGGAATTAAATTCCTATAAAAAAAGAAGAGAAAAGAAGTTGGTAAGGGAATTGAAACTCAGAATTATATGTATATTGATGATCACGTGGTAACACGTGACCCCCTTTCTTTGAACCAGAAAAAGAGATTTCCCAAAGTGTTTAACACTTATTTAAAAGGGAAAAGGAAAAACAATAAAGACAGTTTCACTTTTAGGGTGTATCACGTGCTCCCACGTGACCCTTAAAAAACTCTTCAAAACAAAAAGGAGTAAAGCCGAGACAGTTTCTCTTTTAGGGTATATCACGTGCTCCCACGTGACCCTTAAAAAGCTCCTCAAAACAAAAGAGAGTAAAGCCAAGACAGTTTCTCTTTTAGGGTGTATCACGTGCTCCCACGTGACCCCTGACAAATACTTTTAATATCCAACGCATGGATACCCATCACGTGCCCACACGTGATGGTCATAAAGGTCAAGTGGTTAACACTTATATGCATATTCTAAGAGAAAATAAAAGAAGCAAGGCCCAATCTTCAGGCGCCTCACGTGACCCACGTGAGCGCTTCAGTTTTAGTGTTTAACACTACTTTAAGCGCCTCACGTGGGAGCACGTGAGCGCCGAATGTACTCTAGTGTTTTACACTATATTCGAGCCAATTTTTGCCCAAATTAGCTAAGTCTTCCAGAGGCAAGACCCCTATTCAACTGAACCCCAATTATACTCTTGTCTTCCAAAACTGATCATCTCATATGGCATTCAAAGTGATTCCCAGAGCCTTCCAACCAACATTGGTTCAAGTGTACATCTCTTCATACCTATGATATATGTCGTTGTAATTCTTCAACGTCTTCAAAGAGGTGACGGGTCCCAACAACCAGATATTCTATGGACTGTAGGGTCCTTAAACTCATGGACTATAATGTCCTTAAACTTTACAGACTATGATGTCTCTAAACTACCATGGACTATGATGTCCTTAAACTTATGGACCGCAACGTCCCTAAACTAAACCCTACAGACTATGATGTCTCTAAACTAGACTATGACGTCTTTAAACTGGACCGTAATGTCCTTAAACTAATTATGTACCGCAACGCCCCTAAACTAAACCCTACAGACTATGATGTCTCTAAACTAGACTATGATATCTTTAAACTTCATGGACTATGATGTCCTTAAACTTATGGACCGCAATGTCCCTAAACTAAACCCTACAGACTATGATGTCTCTAAACTAGACTATGATGTTTTTAAACTTCATGGACTATGATTTTCTTAAACTTATGGACCGTAAAGTCCCTAAACTAAAACAATAGAGCCCAAATGCTCTTTTGTTGGATCTAAATGATCCTATTAAGTAGATCTTAGTCTAAAATTAGACTAACGTATCCTTAACAAATGGTTAAGTTGATTGTTCATATCATAATATTGCATTTTATATTCCCCATTCTTATGCGTTTTATAAATAAACAGGTGCTTTTGACGCATGTCTGCTGCATATTACAGGATACAGGTTCTTGGAGCGAAAACAGTGAAAAAGACAAAAGATGATACAAAAGAGGGACTTTTGACCAACAAGTAGAAGGACCCTAGTCAAGCCTAGACGAAGAACAATTCACAAGTGTACAAGGCAACGCATGGTCCGAAATGTCAAAGGAAACAGTTAAAAAACCATTACAAGTTTCACTGAAAGATCTGGAGAAGATCTAGAATCCAAATAGAGAAAAGTACTGAAGAAATAAAGAGAACAAGACATCAGAAAGTAGCACAGAAAGTTTCACTCAGTGATCTCATGAAAGGGCCGCGGAACCGCGGCCCTACCCCCACATTTGCCGTGGTTCCGTGGCCATCTGACGCACGTGTCGGTGCAAATTTCTTCTGACGGTGCGTCGGTGGTTTTGTTGGGATTTTTCGGGGGTATATATTTAATAGCACCTATGCGAGCAATTGTAACCCTAATTTTTCCCATTCCCTATAAAATGTATTCTAGAGATTGTATTAGGGATGCCTCCTTTCAATGAAATAAAATTCAGATTTAATTCAGTAGGAAGAGCATCAATTTTCATATAAGTTCTTATTTTAATTTCTGCCTTAGTGATAATTTAATTATTGCCCTAGATCTAATTAATCTTTTGCCCTAGTTAATCTAGTGTAATCTTTCTTAAACTGCCGTAGGTAAGTTATTTTAAAATGTTATTTTTAGAAGATCCCTTAATGAGCGAGTAATTTCCTCGCTTGTTAGGGTTAGGAATAAGGGAGGGATTGAGAGATGAATATCTCTCATCTCTTGCAAGCCCTATAACTTGTAACAACTAGAACTTCATGCACGCATGCATGATCCGCTCCCTACGGCACCCTACCCACGAGGTAACGGTGAAACCGTAGTATAAAAGACCGGACATGCATGACTTCCATGAAGGTTATAGCAATTAGTAGGAAAGGACGGACAAGGATCTAGAGGAAGAAACTTCGTTTCTTCCCAATCATCCTAATCCCCTTTACTAATAATTATTATAACTTCTAAAAAGATTTAATCGAGGGCATTGAAAGAGGTGTTAATATTAATCTTATCAAACCCTACTTTAGACCTAACCCTAACAAGTTCCTTAACCATCGTACAAATTAGTTTTTAGAATCAATCAACAAAACCAAACAACCATTGGAATCAACTCGTAAGAACACTTAGGAAAATTACACATCCCTGTGGATCGACCCGTATTCACCGGCTAGCTTCATGCGACGCCGTTTCTGATTATGGTAAAATATTTTTGGTGATCGTAAAACCAACACACTCAATCAAATGGCGCCGTTGCCGGGGATGGCGTAAAATTTCTTTTGTGTAATTTCGGGTTGATATAAATTTTAAAAATCATAAAAATCTGAAAATAGAAAAAAATAAAAATAATAATTTATCAATTTTTATCTGTTTGAAGGGTTTTATTGTTTGAATCTTGCAGGAACAGCGAAGAATCTCGAATCTGGAAATTTACAGAGGGCAAATCAGGAAAAATCACATCAGAACAGAGGGGAAATACCACAACAGAGGTGTAGAAATTTTTTTTGAGCTTCGATCCCTCCAACAGACCGCGCTTCCGCGGCAATTCTTCGCCCCAGACCGCGGTTCCGCCGCACTATAGCCACGTCAGCTCCTCAATTTTGCATGGTTTGATCTCTCCTTCTCCCCTCTGCAACCTACAATATACCCTTTGTCAAAACTTTCTGCAGGAATTCTTTGCGCTAAAAATCTTCTCTCCCCTTCTAAATAACAGATTTTCTGCAGGTTTCTTTACGCCGCGCTAAAAAAATTGATTGCAAGTGAATTTAATGTTTTGCATAATTTAATCGGACTTTAAGGGGCTATTGACCAAACTCAGATTGGGTGGAGATTTCATCACCCTTCCCAGGACCCCAGAAATCACTTTAAAGCATTTGCATTGACCAATCTTAAATTAAAAAATATTAGACTCAGCCCTAAGGACGGCGCGCTCATTAGGACAGAGGACTAGTATAGGCATCAGCCGTTTATCCTAACCTGACTTTGCGGTGCCTAGGCAAGTGTGTCAAAGGCTAGTGGTTTTTAATTAGGCCCACTACTATGGTTCCTTCCCACTTACCTGACACTTACCTGGCCGCAATTGGCGGTGATGAAGCGGTTTGAGGTCCTATTTCTAACCCTAGTTAGGAGCTGTCTAGCTGACCTAGGTGACCCTAGATCTAGGCTTGATTGTGCATGTGTGGTTGATCGTATTTGTGTCACAAGTCTCTTTTCAAAAATCTTTTTGCAAAAATCTCATATAAAAAAAAAGAGAAAAAGAAAAATAAACTTTTCAAAACTTGCAACTTGTTGCTAAAGAAATCTTGCAACTCACTTACACCACTTCCTTTCATTGACGTTCTCTTACCTCCACATTCTGTCTTTCATTTTTTTCTGACTACACTACCCCTTTAGTGTATGTCACTTTGGACTAGGGACACTAACGCCCGATTAGTCCGTGTTTCGTTGGTACCGACCGACGAACCCTTCGACACAGAAGTCGACATTCCGTCCACTTTCTTACCTCCACCTTCAAATTCTTTCTCCGAAGGCATGTCGGGATTCAACCCCAACAATACCTTACCGACGGGAATGATTCCACCTCCGTTAGGTGCGAATAACCCGAATCAACCGCCTGGAAGCGCCCGTACGAGTCGTGCTCCAGGATCTCTTCTACCCTATCCGCACCTCTTTACCCACCTGTCTTTCACCCCCACCGGCAAATGGGGACAATTTTGAAATAAAACCACATTTCATCAATATGCTGCCAAAATTTCATAGTTTGGAATCTGAAGATGCTTATATCTTTATCAATAAATTCCAAAATGTTTGCGCTATGATGAAAACGACCCAATTAAGTGATGACGCTGTAAGGCTAAGGGTCATTCCTTTCACCTTATGTGACCTAGCCAAGAAGTGGCTATATAGCACAGTATCACATTCCATTAGAAATTGGGACGAGTTTGTGAAGGCTTTTCTTAAGAAGTTCTATCCTCATCACAAAACTGCTAGAATCAGCAATGAGATTATACAATTTTCACAACTTCCTTCCGAACCATTTTGGAAGTGTTTTGAGAGATTTAAAGACCTACTCGTTCAATGCCCTCATCATGGGATCGAAAGTTGGCAACTTTGCCAAACATTATACGAGGGATTGAACTCGGCAACGAAGCAGTTGCTAGAAACCATCTGTCAAGGTCACTTTCTCTCCAAATCTAGTGAGGAAACGTGGCAGTTTCTTGAGAATCTTAGTGAACAAACAATTCAGTGGGAGAGTACTAAGACCACATCATCTTCTTCAAGTGGTCAATCTAGGGCAGGCATACATCAAGTAGAGATGTCGATTGCTATGAAGGCCGAGATGGCCGCTCTTACGAAAAAGTTAGAAGCGATTGAGACCAAAATCTCATCGTCTTCTCCTGCCCCTGTTGTGCCTCCACGAACTGTTTGTGCTTATTGATCGAGTCCATCACATCTCACCGAAGAGTGTCCTTACAATGCATTTACTCAAGGACAGGATCAAGTCAATGCTGCCTTTCAGCAACGACAGAGAAACGATCCATACTCTTCGACATACAATCCGGGGTGGAGGAGTCACCCAAATTTAGCTTGGAACCAAAATCAACAATTCCAAGGAAATAACAATTTTCAAGGGCCTCCTCCACAACAACAACAAGCACCTCCACAAATTCAATTTCAACAGCAACCTTTCCAACAACAACCTTACCCTAATCAAGTGAACAATTTTGTGCCTAACAATTCTTACCCGCCAAACAATTTTGTTCAACCTAATAATGACAAGGTTAGCTCGCTCGAAAGAAGTCTAGAGGCGTTCCTAAAGCAATCTACACAGTCTACAGCAAGACTAGAGACTTCTATTCAATCTTTGGTGCAAAACAGTGCCTCACACGATCAAAGCATCAAATCTATTGAGGCAAAAATTGCACAACTCAATACAGCATTGAGCGAGCGAGAAAAAGGAAAGCTCCCATCTCAACCACTGCCCAATCCCGGTCACGCACATGCTGCAAATCAACAGTAAACTCATAACGTAAACGCTGTGACCATGTTGAGATCGGGAAAAATGTTGTAAAACAATGTGGGTATTCACGATGACACCCCTGCCGGTGGTTCTTCTTCACCTTCTTCTTCTTCATTAGAGCCTGTTCTCCATCATTCACAAGGCTCTACTCCTTCTAGCTCGAACGGACCCACTTCTCACAACACGAACACATCTACACGGGGTTCCGTTCCAACTGAACAATCTGATCCGCAAAAATTGGACTCAACAACATTTCAAAATGCTCCTTTTACAAACCGGTTGAGATCCAATAAACCAACTCCACAAATGGAGAAGATTGTTGAGCTGTTCAAACAGGTTAGCATAAATATCCCTCTTTTAGATGCGATCCAACAAGTTCCTTCATATGCAAAAATCTTAAAGGACTTATGCACCAAAAAGAGGAAGTCACAAGTACCAAAGAAAGTTTTTGTGGCTAGTGCTATTAGCGATGCTCTTGTCAATTCTTTACCCCAAAAGCAAAAGGACCCCGGTTGTCCTACTATTTCGATAACAATTGGGGACAAGAACATCAATAGAGCACTACTAGATCTTGGTGCTAGTGTCAATTTGCTACCTTATTCTGTGTACGAGCAATTAGGCATTGGAGAGCTTAAGCCCACTCACTGTACTCTCCAAATGGCTGATCGATCAATCACCCATCCAAGGGGTGAGCTAGAGGATGTGTTGATCAAAGTTGGGGAGTTCATATTCCCCGTTGATTTTATTGTTATGGACACACAACCTGTTGCCAACTCACGGAACCAAATTCCGGTGATCCTCGGTCGACCATTTTTGGCCACTTCCAATGCCGTAATAAATTGTCGCAATGGCTCCATGACTCTATCCTTCGGGAAGACGTCTAGTGAGTTCAATATTTACAAGTTAGGAAGTCTGCCCCCCGTGCCTAATGCTAGTACACGAGAAGTTTGCTCTATTCACGAAATCACGCAGGAGGACTGCGAGTTTGAAAGTTTCTTGTTTGATGAGAACAGTTTTGACGCCACTAGTGCGTCCCTCCTTGAGCCTACCACAGTTGACACAACCGATATTGATTATGAATGTTTCACTTTTTCGGATGACGACGACTCACAACCCGAATATGAGTCGTTTGAATTTTTGGATGAGTTAGTTGAATCATCCAAATCGGTTGTTTGCGGTGATTTCGAACCTGTGTTGGAGTCCTTTGAGTTCGAGGTAGATTCCGCAATGATTCTTTCGCCTCCGAAACTCGAACTCATGTCCTTGCCGTCTCACCTTAAATATACTTACATAGGTGAGAATGAGACCTTTCCCATTATAATATCAACCTCTCTAGCCTTCGAGCAAGAGAACGCTATTTTAAAGGTCTTACAAGATAGGCGGCAAGTTTTCGGTTGGACTATGGCGGACATCGAGGAGATTAGTTCCCTCATAATTGAATATCATATGCAAATGATGGATAATGCTAAGTCTATAAAGGATCCACAGAAACACTTTGGGGATATTGTGGTGAGTCAACCTCCTCCTTTAGAAGTTGAACCACCCCCATTTCTTTTAATAAGCTATGCGAATGCCAATATTCCACTGATTGCTGATCATTCTCATTCTCGTTTTGATTCTTCACCACATCATATATATTCACTTCCATACTTTCCCTGCCATCACTCCTATCTTCCCCAATTCTTTTTGGATCGGTACAACATGTTCTTCCACCAACCGACACTCTTTACAGATAAATTTTTCGACTGGTTGGTGTTGATGTTTGGTATGTGCAAAGTCTGGCAGTAATGTCTAACATTGTTTCACTGAAGTTTGGGGGGCCTTTCTGTATATATTTTTGTTTTTCTTTTAACAATAAAAAAATTTATAAATAAATAAACAGAGAGTGCCGAAATTTTGACTCTCTTGGTGTGGCATGACAGTGAGGACACTGTCAAGTTTAAGTTTGGGGGTATGCTCGGTACGTCTTCTTCCTTCGCATTCATTTGTACATATTTTTGCATTTGCCTACTTATTTTAAAAACTCATAAAAATTGAAATTTTTCAAAAATTATAAAAATTATTGTATTCAATTTTGGCCATATTTAACTTGAGTTTGACAAATAGGTTAACTGGCTACGAACAACTAGATCTTAGACTTAGTAAATTGAAAACCCTAAAAATAACCTTCTTTAAAGATTAACGGTAGAAAGTATATGTCTTTGTAGTTTATTTAGAAATAGGCAAATTTTGGGTTCACTTCTTGGGCTAAGTTGAAATAAAGGAAAAATATTGATATTCTTATTAGAGTATAAGTTTGAAAAATAATTCCTAGTTTAAGTCTAGATTCTGAAAATGTATACCCTACAAATTGCACAATCACGCACCTTGAAACTTGGAATAGTAGAAGAGACCTTGAAATGCTCTTATCTAAAGTCCTTAGTACGAAGAAAATAAAAAAAATGTGAATAAAGAAAAAAAAATGAACACTGGTCTTTGTGATTACTTAAGGTTGCAAAAATAGAAAAAAATATTTAGCGAGGGTGCTTCATCACCTAGTGCCTTAGACCAACTGGTTTGGGAGTCACTGCTAAAAGCCTTGGGTGTTGCAAGACTAGGAATTACGCTTTAAAGTGCAACCACATCTTGTAATCGGTCGTTGGTACCTCAAGAAGTATTAACGGTCGCATGAAGGATGTGTAAGCAAAACTCACCAATTAATAAGTGTTTTGGACAACGGACAAGGGTATGATTGCTTGATTTGAATTTCCAAGTGTAGAGATGATTTATACACACACGTGGGGATATATGATTAGAGTTGAGATAAGAGAAAGGAATGAAGAATAAAACTTGTATATTTAGTAGAGTTGATAGAAAAATTCCTAAGTGGAGATGGAACCTTAGAAGAAAAACTTAAGAAATGCCGAAAGCTGAGTGAGTCTATCGAACATATATAATCTTAAGTTAAATGATGAGGAAGTATGAAGAATATGTGTGGGTAATTTACAAGTCAATGATAATAGAATTCCTTGTTAGAAAACCTAATTGGAGAATTAAAGTCGAAAAGCCAAATTGATAGGATTTTGTGGATAATATCCGCTGAAAACCCTTAGGAGACAACACTCCTCCTACTAGGGACACCTAGAGGTTTAACGGCTTGTTGCACGAGCTCAGTGCAATCGCGTTTCCCTGCGAAAGTGCGGTTAGGTTTTATCGAGAATAATAAGTTTGCTCGAGGACGAGCAAAAGATAAGTTTGGGGGTATTTGTTCATATCATAATATTGCATTTTATATTCCCCATTCTTATGCGTTTTATAAATAAACAGGTGCTTTTGACGCATGTCTGCTGCATATTACAGGATACAGGTTCTTGGAGCGAAAACTGTGAAAAAGAAAAAAGATGATACAAAAGAGGGACTTTTGACCAACAAGTAGAAGGACCCTAGTCAAGCCTAGACGAAGAACAATTCACAAGTGTACAAGGCAACGCATGGTCCGAAATATCAAAGGAAACAGTTAAAAGACCACTACAAGTTTCACTGAAAGATCTGGAGAAGATCTAGAATCCAAATAGAGAAAAGTAATGAAGAAATAAAGAGAACAAGACATCAGAAAGCAGCACAGAAAGTTTCACTCAGTGATCTCATCAAAGGGCCGCGGAACCGCGGCCCTACCCCCATATTTGCCACGGTTCCGCGGCCATCTGACGCACGTGTCGGTGCAAATTTCTTCTGACGGTGCGTCGGTGGTTTTGTTGGGATTTTTCGGGGGTATATCTGTAATAGCACCTATGCGAGCAATTGTAACCCTAATTTTTCCCATTCCCTATAAAATGTATTCTAGAGATTGTATTAGGGATGCCTCCTTTCAATGAAATAAAATTCAGATTTAATTCGGTGGGGAGAGCATCAATTTTCTTGTAAGTTCTTATTTTAATTTCTGCCTTAGTGATAATTTAATTATTGCCCTAGATCTAATTAATCTTTTGCCCTAGTTAATCTAGTGTAATCTTTCTTAAACTGCCGTAGGTAAGTTATTTTAAAATGTTATTTTTAGAAGATCCCTTAATGAGCGAGTAATTTCCTCGCTTGTTAGGGTTAGGAATAAGGGAGGGATTGAGAGATGAATATCTCTCATCTCTTTCAAGCCCTATAACTTGTAACAACTAGAATTTCATGCACGCATACATGATCCGCTCCTTACGGCACCCTACCCACGAGGTAACGGTGAAACTGTAGTATAAAGGACCGGACATGCATGACTTCCATGAAGGTTATAGCAATTAGTAGGAAAGGACGGACAAGGATCTAGAGGAAGAAACTTCGTTTCTTCCCAATCATCCTAATCCCCTTTACTAATAATTGTTATAACTTCTAAAAAGATTTAATCGAGGGCATTGAAAGAGGTGTTAATATTAATCTTATCAAACCCTACTTTAGACCTAACCCTAGCAAGTTCCTTAACCATCGTACAAATTAGTTTTTAGAATCAATCAACAAAACCAAACAACCATTGGAATCAACTCGTAAGAACACTTAGGAAAATTACACATCCCTGTGGATCGACCCGTATTCACCGGCTAGCTTCATGCGATGCCGTTTCTGATTACGGTAAAATATTTTTGGTGATCGTAAAACCAACACACTCAATCATTGATATTAGTCTAAAATTAGACTAACGTATCCTTAACAAACGTTTAAGTTGATTTTAGTCTCAAATGAGATTAACGATCCTTAAACCCAACCCAAACCCAAATCTAAGAAAATACGGATTTGGACTAATTCACGCCCTACGGGCGACAACATAAATTAGTCTCCGTATACAATCCACGGGCAACCAAAAATAAAACAAACACACACGACACGAAGTAACCATCTGGAGAAGGAAAAAGTGGTTACCGCGACGCGGGAGCGTAATTAACTGCAGGGGCTTGCGCCTGCAGGGAAGAGCTTCCCCACAATCAAAAACCCCTCAAATGAGGGGGAATCTGACGAAGTCTGCTACAATGGCCGCATCCGTCTAAACCTCCGATATATGGTGCCATAAATCAACTTAGCATCTTCGGAGAAGTAGACGGATAAAACCAAATACCATTTGCCCCCAAATTCAGACAAGACGCTTGTCTTCCCGGTCTCTCGGCGGAGAACAGATTTTGGAACGCCCGGTGGGACTTCTCCTCTTCCCACTCCACACTTCGTGTGTCGTGTTTCGCGAACAAGTCGCGGTTTGACATGGTTGCCTTTGGATATGAAGTACTAAGATTTGGTATCTTGCTCCGTGCAGAAAAACAGAAGATCAATGGCTTCAAACTGCACTAATTGCAACAACTCCCACTCCGTCCTCACCGGAGGAGTGACCTACGGGCCTCAAGCGGCCTCCCTTTTTACAATGCTGGTGGACCAGGTGACGTTAGCCACCACAGGGCTATTCTTTGGGACCATTCTCCCACCAATGAGCTTCAACGCCCTATTTTCGTCGCAAGAAGCTCCGAAGAAGTCGGTCTTTGATCGGCTTACAACTACAGCGGCCCCTCTCAACGGGTCCCCCAAATCTAACGCCTTAGTTTTCAACATATTGGGCCAAAACTCTAATGGGCCAGCGAAGAAACCTGCGATACCTGAAGGGGTTCTCCCGAAACGGATAGCCATTCCTGCTCCTGAAGTCGCCAAAGCGGTTTCTCCTCCTAAAAGATCAGTCTTTACAAGACTGGCCGCTCCAACTCCCGTTCCGGGCAAAGTCACCAAGGCTGCTTCCCCTGCTCGGAAGTCTGCCTTCAACAGGTTGGCCATCCCCACTCAACGGACGTCAGTTTTCAATAGGCTGGCACCAACGGCAACCCTTCACCAGGATAGGGGGCATGAGGGAGCCACCCCCATAGCCGAATCAATACCGTCTGCAAGGCATGTTCGACGTCGCTACTGGCCCCGAGCGAGGAAAGTTGGGGGCAGTTCCCCTTCTGGACTGACTTCGCCAGCTCCAACGGTGGAAGTTGATACTGCTATTCCAACTGGGAACAGCTTTGAACCACTCAGGAGAGTCCGCAAGAACTCTCCGACTGCCGTGCTGAAAAGATCTACTCCACCTGTAGAGAATGCTACAAAAACAATGCTGGAGAAACCCCCTCAGCGGATGTCCTATAAAATTTACAAGGTCTAGCAACAGGTCCAAGATTCAGTGATCAATCAAGACCACTCCCGCCTACCGAAGAAGATGAAAGTTTGGCAAGAGAAGGACCACCCTGTCATACCACAGGAGATGTCATCTATTTGGTTGCCCGATGCAATGGCTCCCTCAACTTCGACCGCCCACAAAAGAAGGAGGTCGGAGAAAATCCCCGTGTCTGCAACAAAGCTCAAAGGCACTGAATCCAAACGCCCCAAGTCTGGGGGCATGGTGGTGCACACTGTTTATATGGCATCTGGGAAAGAGGATAGTCGTATCTCCACGGGTCATCGACCACTTACCCGATCGGTAACAAAAGCTCAGGAGCAACAACAGAAGCTCCAAGAGATGCTAACACAGATGGCCGCACTCACTGGGCCAAAAGAAAGCCCGAAAACATCGTCGGAGCAGCGTCAAGAATAGGAAACAGATGCCGAATTCCTCCGAAGAATGCTCGAGAGGAAAGACAAAAAGGCCGCGGAATAAGCGGCCAACATAAAACGAATGGCGCTTTTATTCGAAGACATGGTCGGGATGATGTTACAGCCGGATCCTCTAGCTGAAGACCCTCCGATTATCCTTGAAGACGATAGGGGAGAGACATCGAACCCTCTTCCGGCTTGTTCAGCAGCCAAGGAAGAGACCATTTCTAAAGCCGCCATGGATGACTATATCGCTCAATAGATACGAGCTCATCAGGCGAGCGAAGCGGCCGGGTAAATTGTTAAGACTGGACGACCCTATCCGGGTTGGTACGACCAAATAAAGTACCCGCCGGGATATAAGATCCCTAAATTCCATGTATATAAGGGGACGGGGAATCCGCACCAGCACGTTGCTTAATTTAGGGCTCTGTGCAGCAACACCGGAGGTGACGACAAACTGCTGCTTCGCCAGTTTGTTGGCAGCTTGTCGGAGATAGCGTTTGAATGGTACTCCGAGCTCCCGAACTACTCCGTTAAGACATTTGCAGAAATGGAGTTACTGTTCACACAAAGGTTCACAAGCGCTAGCGAGCGCACCCCGATCACCGCATTAATTAACGCCAGAGTGAAGCCAGGTGAAACATGGGTGCAGTACACGATATGGTGGCGGAATCTATGGTCGAAATGCAAGCAGCGCATCGAAGAAGCGCCTGCGGTAGGCATGTTCGTGGGTACTCTTGATCCGCAGGCGACCATATCCCAGTTCATGATGTTCTTCAAGCCAACTACTTTCCAGACCTTGATTGACAAGTTGGCCCAAATGGATCAGATGGGTCATAGACCATCTTCTTCGAAGTTGGAACCTCGAAACGAAAAAGGGAAAGAGAAAGCGACCTTCGTCGCCAATGCTCAGCAGCAGCCCAGTGGTCCAAAACCAACTGATCGCCAAGATGATAGACGACGATTCTTCAATGAGAAACAGAAGCGCTCTTATTTGTTTCCCCGGTATAAAACGAGGAGACTGTTCGAGCTGGCGGTGCGCAACAGGCTTATCACCTTGCCGGATCCAAAACGCCCATTGCAACCCGGTGAGGCCAATAATCCCAATTATTGCCCCTATCACCAAGTGGTAGGCCATCCAATCGAAGATTGCTTCATCTTCAAAGGCTGGATTGAGGACCAATACCAACAGGGCAAATTCGTACTGTCCGAGAATTGGAAAGTAAGCCCGCCTCAGCCGCACGCTCTTAAAAGGGGGGACACACCGGGGGCATCATGCTCTTTTATAGAAGAAGTTCCATGGGAGGTCGCTCTTTCAGCTAAGATGAAAAGAATGCTGAAAGATCTCCAAACATGCCCGTTAATCAGGTGGAAAAGTCCGCTGGAACCCAAGATCATTGAAGGAATGCTGAAGCCGCACCTAACTCTAAGAATTGGTAGCGATAATCAAAACGCTCAGGCCCAGCCATCAAAGTCTTCGAAGAAGAAGAAGAAGACCAAAAAGCCCGTGAAGCCTGATGACAAGCGTACGGACCTGCAAAAACATATTGACGCACTGGAGGAATATAACCAGAAGGCGTGAACCCTGGTCACACTCCAAGAGTTTCTCAACCACATCCTTGAAGATAGAGATGGCGATGAAGATGAGGGAGAAGACTCGTTAGACAAACCTGAAGATTATGTGGCAAGCTGCCACGTGATCTCTCACTTGTCAGTAGATGGTGAAGAAGCTCCTGATACAGAGAAACTGGAGGCATATCCCGAACCGGAACTCCTAGGACCGTCAGACGGGATGATTGACGTATTCCTGAACGAAGCTCTTCTGAAAAGCAAAGCTGATCAGGAGCGTGAAATCGCCGTATACGAAAAAGCCAAACGTCGGTGACTGAACGAAAGGATTTGAAATACCCCAACCGGATAGGAGCACTTCGGCCGCCAGCAAAAGCAGGTTCAAGACGAGGAAAATGTTCGCCAAAGCTATATCGATGGGAATGAAGCTGCCACCCTCCGAAGGAAACACTCCTGATAGGATTCACCTTAACGAAGAGGATGCACATCCAAACTACTGCTTGTACCATCGGAGGTCCACACACCCTACTGAAGAATGCAACGCCTTTAAAAATTGGTGGCAGGGATACGTTGCTCACCGGCAGCATTTTAAGCGGATGAAGCGCAAAACTCGTCGGGAACAAAGAAGCACGACAGATGAGCATAAAAGAACTGCCGGTGCATGTCACATGGTTAATTCCGGGGGATCGCAAGTTCTCACCTTCGGGAGTGATTCTGATGAAGAAATAGCCCTCGGCCCTCTCTTCAACGAATCCATCTCTGAAACAGAAGAGATGAAGATCTGCGAGAACATTCAGCTGCGCAATCGCACGCTACATGAAAAGAATCTCGGACCCGCAAATAAAGGATCGAACAAAAAGGATAAGGGGAAAGAGAAGGTCCCTGAGGATATCACCCTCGATGACCGAGTCGTCGAAGAGCTGGCAGCCAAGGACCCGCCCATGAAAAACAAAGTGGATTACAACGTTCTGGCACACTTGAGAAAGATACCCTCGCAGCTAAGCATTCTCGACGCCCTTCTGCTATCCAAAGAGGTGAGAGATTCTCTGATCAAGGCATTACAAGAGCCTGACCAGTTTCAAGCTTTCCTCGCCGAAGAAAAGATGAAAGACGAGCTGGAAGAAATTCACACAGCTGACATCAATTTCGGCGATGAAGATCTCCTCCTCGGAACATGCGAGCACAACCGTCCCCTATATGTCTCCGGGTATTGCCATGACATTAAGATAGGGAAGATCCTAATTGACAATGGGTCCTCTGTCAATCTCCTAAATGTGAGGTTGCTAAAAGAAATCTGCTTGAGCGTTTAACACCTCGCTCGGGATAAAATCACTATCTGCGGGTTCGACTCCCAGTCATCATGGACGCTCGGGTCTGTGATACTGACGTTACGCTTTGGGTTGCTCTTCACTGATAACAAGTTCCACGTCATTGACACCAAGACTTGCTACAACGCTTTGCTCGGCCGGCCTTGGTTACACGAGTACAACATTATCCCTTCTATACAGCATCAGTGTATGAAGTACTTCAAAGATGGGCTTGAATACACTATGACAGGGGAGCTGAACCCATTCTCCGTAAACGAAGTCCGAAAGTACGAAGATGCAAAGTACTTCTTACAAGACTTTGAAGACACGGAAACATTCCATAAACCTGAGGATAAGCAAAAAGCTATCACCACCATTCTAGTCATCGGGGGCGATACCGAGGAGGAAGAAGAGATAGTCTATTCGGGACCTCCCCGATACAACAAACCGGGACCGTCTACCCCTATTCTGGTCTTTGGCAGTGACTCTGAAGACGAGATCAACGCAGTATTCTCGGCTCATCCATCAGTGTAAGCCTTCATTGGAGATGATCAGAGTTTGCAGATCACCATGGTTCCACAAGAGCATTACAAAGAGCTCAACGCACTTGATACCTATAGTGTGCAACAACTGCAGACGTTCTACGTCCCTCCCAGACGAAAAGATGAAAAGGCGATCCTCTTTTATCGATCCGTGGAAACCAAAGTGCAGAAAGAAATCTGGTATGTCGCTGATTTTACGCTTGACAGGCTCCAGCCTATCCATCTGCCCAGATACTACATAGAAGGATTAAAAAGACTGTTGAAGCGCCAAGGCGTACCCTTCAAACAGACTGCTCGACAAGCTCAGTTCTACAACAGGATCTGGAACGTCCACGGAACTCAGCGAAAATTGCCCAACGGGAGAATGGAAATGATCGGGCTTACGTTATACATGATTTTGATGAAGAAAGAGATGCTCTGTTAGAAGACGCTAACCTTGAACCAAAACGAGGTCTCGCCATGAAAGTCCCAAGTCCGTCGTTCGAAGAACATATGGACAAGCTAATAAGGGAAGCGGGTCAAAAGGTCCGGGATGACCATAGCCGCGAAATGGCCATCTATGAAAAAGCCAGAACGCAGCGCCTCCTTCAGCAGGCTATGAAAAATGATGATGCCCTTCGTCGCCAGCCCGTCATACGGAAGACTCGACGTAGAGGCAAAAATAAACTGAAAAACGAAAAAAAATGTTCGATAGCAGCAAAGCGGGTCCAAGAAACCTCGCGATCGAAAATTGAGCAGCCGGGATTCATCTCTTATAAAGAAGATGGGTCGAGCATATTCTTTTCCCCAAGACAAGACAAGAAAGATATTCAGTCTTGTCATTAAATATCAGATGATTACCCTCCTGGAGTCCAAGCACCCTGAACAAGCAAGTGAGGTTCATCACCCAGATTATTGCTCTTATCACCGAGCGATGGGACATCCTCTCGAAGATTGCTTCACCTTCAAAGACTGGGTTGAAGACCAGTATCAACTCGGTAGGTTCGCTTTATCCGACAGCTGGAAAGTAACCCCACCACAGAAGCATTTACCAAAAGCAACGTATACAGTGATAATAGAACCGAATCAACATCCGTCCTGGAAAAGATCTTGTACCTTTCACGTAATAACGCTGACAGGAGAAGGAGTGCCCAAAGATATGGATGACCTCTCCTAGTGCTTCAAAAATGATGACGAAGTGATCTCAGAGTTTCCACCAGTGCCAAAAGAGCTGGAAGATGGGATAAACACTACTGCAGATAAACTCAGAAAAATCGACTTGGGAATGGCAAACGACCCACGGCCGACGTTCGTCAGTGAGCTGTTGTCTGAAGATAAAGTGGCTATGCTCAAAGACGTGCTCATGCAATATAAATACTTCTTCGCATGGAACTATTCCGAGATTCCGGGGCTAGATCCGGAAATAGCGGTGCATAAATTGGTGAGATCTCCGGATGTCAAGCCAGTCAAGCAAGCACCAAGAAGAATGCGGCTTGAACTTGAAATGAGCATCAACGCCGAACTCAAGAAGCTAATCGACTCCGGCTTTATCCAAGAAGTTCAGTAACCTGACTGGATCGCCAATATTGTCCCAGTAATGAAGAAAAATGGGACAGCGCGCATCTGTGTAGACTTTCGGGACCTCAACAAAGCATACCCAAAGGATGATTTTCCCGTACCAGTTACCGAGCTGATGATAGACAACACGTCCACTCACGAAGTCTTCTCCTTCATGGACGACTCATCGGGGTACAACCAAATAAAGATGCATCTCGAAGACCAGAAGCATACCGCTTTCCGGACTCCCCTGGAAATATTCTGTTACAAAGTGATGCCTTTCGGCTTGAAGAACGCTGGCGCCACCTATCAGAGGGCCATGACGAAGATTTTCGATGGCCTCATACACGAAATCGTCGAGTGCTATATTGACGAACTCGTGGTAAAAAGCAAATCGCACAAGGAGCATTGGGAGCATCTGAAGATAGTGTTTCAACGTCTTCGGAAATACAATCTGAAGATGAACCCTCTCAAATGCGCGTTCGGAGTCTCCTCAGGAAAATTCCTAGGATTCATCGTACGACACCGGGGCATCGAGATAGACCCATCGAAGATCAAGGCGATTATGGAAATGCCTCCGCCAAGGACTCTGAAACAACTGCGGTCTCTCCAAGGAAAGCTCGCATATATCCGACGGTTCATAGCTAACCTCTCGGCAAATGCCGCCCCTACAGTCACCTAATGAAGAAAGGGACTCCATTCGTCTGGGATCGCAAATGCCAGAGTGCACTGGACGAAATCAAGCAATACTTACAGAATCCGCCGATATTTACCGCTCCAGTCAAGGGAAAACCTCTCATCCTGTATACAACTTCCCTTGAAGGTTCCTTAGGCGTGCTATGGGCACAAGAGAATGATCAAGGGAAGGAAAGAGCCCTCTACTACTTGAGTCGAGTTCTCCTGGGGGCAGAAAACAATTACTCCCCCATTGAAAAACAGTGTCTGGCGTTAATCTTCACGATAATGGAGCTCCGGCATTATGCTTTGGCGCATGAAGTCCACCTCATATCAAAAGTGGATCCTCTCAAATATTTGATGTCAAGAGCCATATTAACAGGACGACTCGCTAAATGGGCCCTCCTCTTGATGGAGTTCTCGATAACATACCAACCTCTCAAGTCAGGGAAAGGCCCTGTCGCCGACTTCCTCGCTGAACATCCAATACCCGCCGATTCACCCCTAAATTGCGAATTGCCAGACAAGCACACGTTTGAAACAATCGACAGAGAGAAAGGAGAGAGTGACGCTCAGTGGGAACTTTACTTCGATGGGGCATCTTCTTTGAAGAAGCGACAACACAACACCCCTATAATCAAATCTAGGGTAGGTCTTATCTTCGTGACTCCACAAGGAGGGATAATGCGCTTTGCCTTCTCCTTAACAGAGCCAAGGAAGAACAATGAAGCCGAATATGAAGCTTTGATAACAGTTCTTAAGATCGCTGTCGACATGGGAATTGAGAACCTCCTCATATACGGAGACTCCTAGCTGGTCGTTAGTCAAGTAAATAGCGACTATCAAACGTGCAAACCAGAGTTGGTAAAGTACGGTGAGAGAGTGCAACAATTGCTGACTCAAATCCCCACCTACATGCTGGAGAGCATACCGCGCACGGAAAATAGCAAAGCTTATGCACTAGCCAAGCTCGCTAAAGAATTGGCTGATGAAAATCTCGATGACGTAAGGATCGTTGTGCAAAACCGTCGGGTTCTTGCATCGGCAGAAATATCTCCGGAGTCGTCCAAAAAAAAGGGAGAGACCAAGAAAATGGCTCTACAAACAAATGGCCTGGAAAAGGCTAAGGATTGGAAAGAAGTCTTTATAGACTACTTCAAATCCCGTCGAACACCTGAAAATGCGTCCTCAAGATATCAGCTCATGAAATGAGCTCTGTCTTTTGCCTTCGTCAATGACACTCTATATAAGAGATCATTTTATTCTCTATGGCTAAGATGCCTGGAACCTGAAGAAGCAAGGAGAGTCGTCCAAGAAACTCATGACGGACTCTGCGGTTCTTACCAAGACGGGCCGAAGATGAAACTGAAGATCAAAAGGATGGGCTACTATTGGCCCACAATGATCCAAGACTGCCTCGAATACGCGAAGGAGTGCCACTCGTGCCAGATTCACGGGGACTTTATCCACCAGCATCCAAACCCGCTACATCCAACGGTGGCTAGCTGGCCGTTCGAAATGTGGGGAACTGCCATAATCGGGCCCATTGAACCAGCATCGTCCAGAGGACATCGGTTCATACTGGCGACATATGATTACTTCTCCAAGTGGGCAGCAGCAGTACCACTAAGAGAAGTGAAGACGGAGAATATCCTCCATTTCTTCAAGACACACGTCATCTATCGGTTCAGCACTCCGCGACGGATTATCCCCGATAACGGGCCGGCCAACAGAAGTTACAAAATCAGCCGCTTCACGCAGCAACATAATATAAACTGGAGATACTCTTCAGTCTATAATCCCCGAGCTAATGGTCTGGCTGAGGCTTTCAACAAGACCTGGACGAAGATCGTGAAAAAGATGGTGTCCAAAAATAAAAAGGACTGGAACGAGAGATTGCATGAAGCTCTCTGGGCGTATCGAACTACGTTCAAAACGGCCACAAGCACAACGCCGTATGCATTGGTATTCGGCACTGAAGCAGTACTCCCTTTGGAGATAGAGCTACCCTCTCTATGAGTGGCGATCCATTATGAGCTAACAGACGAAGAGAATGCTCATCTTCGGCTTAAGGAGCTCGATGCCCTCGATGAAACTCGTCTTATGGCGCAGCAAAACTTGGAGGCTTACAAAGCAAAGATGACGCGCTTATACGAGAGACTGACTAGGCCGAGAACATTCCGCCAAGGCGAACTCGTGCTAGTGGTCAAGAGACCTCTGATCCCTAATCGTTCCAAACGGGGGAAATTCGAGCCGAATTATGAGGGCCCGTACATCATAGACAAGGTCTACCAAGGTGGGGCTTACTTGCTCATGAATATGCATGGCGAAAGAATCTTCAAGCCAATAAACGGCCGGTTCTTGAAAAAATACTACGCCTGACGAGTCACAGCCTAGGTCAACGATAGATGACGACGCCTATGT
Organism: Agapanthus africanus; assembly: GCA_030015575.1. Taxonomy (NCBI): domain Eukaryota; kingdom Viridiplantae; phylum Streptophyta; class Magnoliopsida; order Asparagales; family Amaryllidaceae; genus Agapanthus; species Agapanthus africanus. The sequence goes on from JASDDO010000001.1 coordinate 553,397,546, forward strand.
CCGCTCGCTATCTTCCCAAGCCCAAACTCTATAAGTAGTATCCGACGAAATCTCTCCTCGAAAACGTGCGAAGGACCGTAATGTCCTTAAACTAACAATGGACCGTAATGTCCTTAAACTAGCAACTGACCGAGACGTCTATAAACTACTACGGACCGCAGCATCCCAAGGCTGACGTAAAATAAAATAAAATAAAATAAAATAAAAAAGAAAAGAAAAGAAATTAAAAAAAATGGTACGTCCATAAGCGAAATGGGTACGGATGAAAACCCCAAAGGTCTCCGTGAGTAAAAATAGCAGGGCTACCGGTGAGTTTGTGAAAACCCGAAAGGGCGCAATTTCGTTAAAAAACACTTGCAAAGTCCTCTCGGCCTTATAAGGAGAAAACTACCTGCGTGAGATCCTTACGACTCACAAAGGAGCGACACACTTAGGGATTCTCACGATTCCTAAGGAGAAATTACACTTACGAGATCCTCACGACTCGTAAGGAGAACCCTCTTATGAGACCCTTACGGCTCATAAGATTCAAAAGCCTTAAGCTACAGGGATTTGAACCTGTTCTTAAGCCATCATCTTTCCCAGACTTCCCTACAAGCGGTTCAATACTGGCCCTTGTATACAATCCACGGGCACAAATAAACGTTTTCCCAACAGAGTCCCACCAGCGACTAGGGATATGTTCACACGGTGAACGACCCTTGTAAGTCTTCTCGACTTATAAGAAGAAAACACTCTTGTAAGATCCTTACGACTTATAAGAGAACATACACTTAAGAATCCTCACGATTTTTAAGGAGAAAACGCACATACGAGATTCTCACGATTCGTAGGGAGAAATACCTTTATGAGACCCTTACGGATCGTAAAGTCAAAAGGCCTTAGTCAACAGGATCCTAACCCTGTTTGCTAAGCCACCTTTGTTCAAACCGACAAAGGCAGATGATGATTCGCTCTTGACAATATCCCAGTTGTAGCGATACTGATGCCTAAATCGGTATCAAATCCCAAGTCCTTTCACGGCAAATAATGATTCGCTCTTGACAATATTCCAGTCGCTACGATGCTGATGCTAAAATTGGCACCAGATTCCAAGTTCCACACTCACGATAAAAATTAGCGAGCCAAAAGTACATATGAAATAGCCGATATGATGGGGCAACTTGCAACAAAATCAGCAAGTAAAATATATGCATACAAAATAGCCGAAATGATTGGGCAATCGCGACTTTCACGATACAAAAAGCTGAAATGATAGCGCATCGCGGAAAGAAAACAAAAAAAATAATATAATACATATAACATGAAACTTTTGCCCTACAGATGAGATCATATCGATCCCTGTATACAATCCAGAGGCACAAACAAAGAGGGAATCATATCATCCCACCAGGCTTCATCAGAAAGAGAGCCAAGTCTCGATGGCAACATCTGCATCTCAAGAGATCAACAACGGCGTTCCTTCTCGTTCCAACCAGAAGCAGATACGACGTCAACAAACGGAGCCATGGCAAAGTCCCCCAGTTCCAAATCTCGACGGTTCACAGACAACCTAGAGACCACCTCGACATTCATCTCGTTACAGCAGACACAACGTCAGCAAAGCGGAGCCATGGCAAAGCCCCTAGTTCCAAATCTCGAAGATTCACAGAAAGCCTAGAGACTATCTCGGAGCCGCGACAAAGTTCCCAGTTCTATGGCTCGGCGGTGCACAGACAACCGAAAGTCAATCCTGACCCCGTATGGCTAAAGTCAATCCTGACCCCGTATGGCTAAACTCAATCCTGACCCCATATGGCCAAAGTCAACCCCTGACCCCGTGGAAAACGGCCAAAGTCAACCCTCGACCTCTCCGTCAAAGCAATGCTTTGATTCGGGAGATCCTTACGACTCTCAAGAGAAAAACACATTTAGGAATCCTCACGATTCCTAAGGAGAAAATACACCTACGAGATCCTCTCGACTCGTAGGGAGAAAAATCTTTATGAGACCCTCGCGGCGCATATAGTTGGAAAGCCTTAGGAGGCAGATCTGAACCTGACTCGTAAGCCATCGCTGTCCTATAAAGATATCAAAATAGATTATCCACAAAATGCATTTGCTAAAAGGGACACACCACCATGAAACAAAATAAGTCTTTTATTCATGAATCAAAATGAATACAAAGTACAATCTATAAAAGAATCAAAAAATACTCTCATTCAGGAGTAAGTACAAAAGGAGAATAAAAAGAAACATATACATTTGTTTAAGCCGGCGGACGGTTTAATAGATTCTTCAGTTCATCCTTCTTCCACTGGGTCTCGGCTTCATAATTTTTATTGCTATGAGACGGGCCTCCGCTTGAGACTGTTGGGCCTGGTACGAGGCGAGCCGACTTTCTAGCTCCTTTTCGGTAACTTTGTGAGCTTCAACCATCTCGTGAGTAAAATGACGGCTTTATCAATAGATACTACCTCCCTGATAGCTTCTTGAAGCACCCGCCAAAGTTCATACGCACGAGTAGTCTTGGCCGTGAGTTCAGCTTGAAGTTCCCCCAGTGCATTGGAAGCCAGCTCCCTCTCCGAAAACTTTCGGTTGAGCCTCTTCTCACATGACTGCAGATTTGCGGCGCACCGTTCAACCAGCCCCCGCAAGCTCGCCTTTGCAGCCACGACCTCTGAAGGAAGGCGTGTGCACTCAAGACTATGTAAGCATGCCTCCACCTGATGACAAAACTCGACCCAAACATGCACCAATGTTTCATCATGGTAAGCAGCAAGAAAGGGAAGAGAAATGTTAGCTTCAGCAGCAAATTCTTCGGCCGTGATCGAGCTACCAGCACGAAGATCTTCGATGAGAGCCGACAAAGAGTGAAGGCTTTGCTTCGCCATCCGTTCAGATGCATGTAGGGCATAAGGGCTAAGTGGCATAATGATGCAAGATTCCAGTGGGGTAAGAACGGGCAAAGCTGTTAAGATTCATAAACAATCAGCGAGATTTGCAAAAAAAGAGTAGATGGAACAACGTCGAAACTTTGCTTACCCACAGTCATGCAAGAAGGGTTTAAAAGATCCCCAGGCCCGTCAAGGATCTCAACTTCGTCGTCGGCTTCTAGAACAACAGAAGACATTAGCATCGTTATACGAAATAATAGTAATGCCATGAGGAGGGGAAAATAACACTAATCTTGCCCAGAAGAGAGGACGATGCGTTGCGGGGATATTGCCTGCGGAGCGGCCATCTTGAGCAAATGCTGGAAAGATTTTCTAGGGGATAGGTCCGCGATGGACGTCGCCAATCCTCGTAATTCTGAAAAGACGGAAGGATTCAGATAATGAAGAGATTATTAAAACAAAAGATAGAAGAATACCTTCGATACTCCTCCCACTTTGAACAAGAGGGATAGCAGCTTTGGCAACCTCCTCCATACCCTCAAGCACATCATCGGAGACATTTGCTGGTGTGACGGCTATCAGTTGAGGGGCAGCGGCCACCACTTCAGAGACGGCAATCTCAGTTACCTGTTTCACTATCTCCAGGCCATCACCAGAAAGGGTCATTAAATCCACGATCGGAAGGGACACCTCTTCAGGGTGAACGGGCACAAGGGGTACAGAAGCCGCCAATGGAAGATCTGCAGCAGGAATAACAACTGTAGCGACCCCCTCCACACCTACTGGTGTCTCATCGGGGATATTTACAGAGTCCACGGTCAAGACGCTACTAGAGCTCAGATTCTCTGCCATGGCCGAAGTCCCTGCAAAGTTTTACGAAGATAAGAAGACATAGAAAGCAAAACAAATTACTTTCCAAAGGAAAAATATTGAAAACGTGCATACCGATACGCCAAGATGCCTCGAGTATAGCTTTTTCAAGCCGACGTTCCTTCCTAAGAAGGTATGCTCGCCGGGGTTCTAAATTAGATTCATGGCCGCCGGTCCACAATGACAACTCATCTTCAGAAGTGGCTGAGATAGGCTGTTTGAGGGCTATCTCACCTCCCTGTTCCAGAAGACCTATAAATACTCGCCGTATTGCTGGAGGATCTTCGTAGAATATGACGGCAGGATAAGAAATCTTCGGGACGCGCATGTTCTCGGTCTCATCCTGGGAACGCTTTATAGCCTCAGCCAATTGTGCGGCTTCCTCGGTAGATGAATCAGGAAAAAGAAGACCATCATCCGGCTCTTGCATAGATATCGGTTCGTCTTGAACAATAGGCTCGGATTCCACCAAAAGGTCAAGCAGGCTGGTGACCGTCTTCTTTCTCCTCTTCGACCCAGAACTAACGCTGGAAGATGATCGCTTCCTTCCCTTCGGCGCTTTGGCGCAATGTTGACCCACTTCGCCTCCACTATCCCCTTTTGGTGACACCCCTGCTGATAACGTCTCCATTAATGGAGTAGCGGCTGGTGCTTCGGCGGAAGCTTTTGCTCGAGCTCTAGTACGCATCGGCATCCCTGCAGTGGGAGGAATGGGCTCGGTTTCTGCGGCCTGCGAGATAAGGATCGTGCCACCATCCCTCAAAAGAGGGCGAACGACTGACCGCGGTCGCAACGGAGCGCTAGCATCTTGGGTTGGGGCAGGAGTCTTATATTCGAAGAGCACCCGCCTTTCCTCGGCAATGATAGGACCAACCCGGTGGCGATACCAGCCGACAAAAGAGCCCACGGACCTAGGGAGATAGTCAGGTTCTGGGACCATGAACACGGAGCCAGTATTCAACCGCGTAAAATGATGAATAACGTCGCGAATAACTCCCAACGATGAAGTAGGCTCAACCAAGAACGTTTCGAAGGGGACGCCCTGATTATAGCCCAGTTGCCGGGCAAAGCGGTGCAGATTATACCGCATAAGGAAAGCCGTATCATTCTGGCGGAACACCAAATACCCCAGCCTGATTGAGTACAGATGCATGATCACCCTAGGTTTTAAAGAGGGTGCTCCCCCTTTCGACAAGTCAAATAGCTGCTGGAAAGGCCCCGCTGGAGCAGAAAGAATGTGGTCAATAAACACCATTCCGCCCTCATGGGTATATGTATTGAGCAGAACATGGAAGGCCCCTAATTGAGTTGGATCGGGAGCAGAAGCATCCACCAATCTCATAACTCGAGGGAAGGTGTGGGAGTCATAGAAGTTCGGCCGTTGATGTGCCGCGAATGCCCCCAACACATGCATTTCGATCCAAGATGTGAAGTAATGAAGGGAGAGATTCACGACATCTACACCTGGAGTCAAAGTGTTGGCCGCAACATTTAACCTGTGATAAAGATGTGATAGTCCAGCGATGCCGATGGCCAACTTTTCCCCTTCAGCTACACGATGGGCGGGATAGAAGATAGAAGCTCTCATGAAGCGTCGGTGTGACGGTATCACAAACCAGCTGAGCCAAAGGCTGATAAAACCAACAAAGAAGATCACTTCGTCCATGCCGGGAGACGCAATCGAACCAAAAGGAATGACTGACAAGATCGGGATGCAAAACTGTGGTAGTTCTTCTGCTTTAACCGGCAGTCTATCTAGACTAAACCCAAAAGGGTCATCAATGCTCGCAAACTTCGGGGCCTCCTTAGATAAAATATCCCCCTGAATGAAACAGGTGATAAAGCTCTCAAAAGTGACACCCTGCCCTTCTGACTTCGCAAACAATCGGTCGAAAATACCCAGGGACTTGATCAGACTGGGATACTTATGACGGATGGCGGTTTCGGCTGTCAAACCATCGAGCATAGCCGGCATGGTGGAGAAAACATATTCATCAGGAGGCAGCAGTTCCTCGTAATGCTCCCCCTAATGGGCAATCCTGAAATCTCACGGAATTCATCCAATGAGATAGACGCCTCTCGATCCCCTAGCAGGAAGGTGTTGGTGGGCAGATTCCACTAGTTCAAGAAAGCTTTGATCCACCAGACGTGAGGAGCATGGTAATGAAAAAGCGATTCATATACCTCCTGATATAGTCCAACCTTCTGCAGTCTTGCACGGTGGGCATAAAGAATATAGAGAGCCCAAATAAGGTAGCCCACTGGGTGCCGGAGGGTGATACCATCTTTATAAACCTGCCCCCAAGGTTGAGCTTCAACTTGGAAAATCTGACGCCCCAAGATGTCTATAGCTGGTAGGGGCTGGTTAGGTATCCTAGAGGTAGAGGGCTCCAGCCGGCCCGAAAGAGTCCAATTGGTCACTTCCACTACATAAGCAGTCTGTGGGCGTTATATCGGCAGTATAGGACGAAGAGGCTCCATCGGCTCCCCGCAAATAAAACTTCGGCGACCACGGATGATATGACCGTATCAGGTTCCCCACAAAAGCAAATTGGTGCAATCTGTTAGTGTATATGCCCTAAAGGCTATTATTGTATCATACTAGCTTGTATATTACTTAATGGAAGTTTAGGATATTCACAGTTATATTAACAGTCTTGCTAAACATGGTAGTATGCTACTTGGTTATATCTATCTTAATATGTGTGTACGTATTGATAGAGCCCTTAGGATCTTGCTTGACTACCAGCGTTGTGATGGCAGTCACACTAGTGGGGGCTGGGTAGTGTATAAGCACATCCTTTTTCAGGTCCCTAGTCGTAGGATTATCGAAGCAGGGCATCGATACTCCGGAGTAGACTAGTGTGTACGCTTCTCATCCCAGTTGGGGAGATGGTCTGTCCCACGGCCATCAGTACATCGTACTGGAGATAGTATACAGGTGCTCGTTGGGTTACGGGTACACCGAACAGGACTCGCGGGGAACTGTTGGTTGGTATTATACCCGTCGTCAGTTAACAGTTCCCAGGTGACATGAGTACAGCATAGTCCGCAGACTTGACACTGCTACTTCGCCTCGAGTGTGTCCCACTGTTCATAGATTGCTACCCTACCACGGCTCATCAGAGTCGTGCAAACAGGTAGCAGTTGGGTGCAGTCCCGAGCACTTGGAGGCAGTGGCGGTTAGACAGGATTCGTCTCTCCCGGTATTGGGAGTTGATATCGCGCTGTGTCTGGAGAGCCATTACGCAAAGTCCCTGGCCAGGGCAAGCGAGATTTACTGGTAGGTTTTCCAGTAGTTTCTCAAGGTGTAATGGGCTTCGCTCCGACACGACTTATACCGCTTTTAGGGGACTAGCGCTTGTCGCCCCCCAGGCCCGATATGCGATAGTCCTAGACGAATAGACCGGACTGTACGGAGATTGTCACATCAGGCTCAGTAGGAGTTCGGATGGGTTTCCTCATCGGTCTTCTTATCGACATCTACCTGGGGACCGTTACGTACAGCTAGTGCCGCTTGCAGTCTGTGGTTAAACCCACTGCCAGCATAGTAGTCGAGTCTTTAGAGTCCCACACAGAGAGTTTCCCTGCTCTGGGCGAAACGATATAGAGGTCGTATGGTTTTACGACAGGGTTCGGACATGCACGTGCATTTATGCACATACGATGTTCGGACAGTTTTTACTAGCCGGCTTTGGTTTAAACCAGATTCTAGTATCGGATTATTGGATTTATACAGTCTAAAGTTTTTCCGTGTTTTCACGGATAGGAGGGGCGTTCTCGTAATTTGGCGAGAAGCTTCTAGAAGAATGATGACTTGGGGGTTAAGTTGGCATTTGCATTTATTGGATTAATGAGTCATGAGAGTGAATCATCCATGGAGTTAATGTTGCATTAACGATTTTAATGACTCATGAGATGAATCACTCTATGAATTAATGAAGCATGATGAAACATATTTATTTGTTATTCATTTTAATTATATCATATGCTTCATATATTCAAATGAGATCATTATTCCAAAAGGATTCTCACTCTCACCTTCTCTCTCCTCAAGCGCTCTCTCTCTCTTCAAACCCTAATCCTAATCTCTCATGTGTTGAGATCAAGGATTAGTAAGACATGTTAATCCATAATCACACTCTATATTCCCTAGGTGACTTTGATTAGCAATTGGAGTAACCTAGTTTCTTCAAGTTAGAGGCAAAGCTTGGAGTAGTAGCTTTCAGGTGGATCGTCTATTACAAAGAGGAGGCCAACAAGGAGGTGGTTAATGAGAAGAAGAAGGACTTGGTTCATTAGGTATAATCTTCTTTCATAGTAGCTAATTACTCCTATGATAGTGTTAGTTAGTGTTTAGCAAAGATCCTTTCGGTTAGTCGATGTTGTTTTAAACAAAATGATTGTTTTACCTATTCCGCCTCCCCGCAAGTAGTAGGGTGTACAACGTCGACTTACACAATCCGGGTCATAGGCCCTAATCATTGCCATCACTTCTTCGTCAAACGGTGACTGAAGAAAAGCAGCCTCCGAGCGGGTAAAAGGAAAGTATAGAAGAGAAGCCATTGTTCCTGAAATAAAGGAAGGGAAAACTGTTAATGAAACCCACACGTGCATATATATATATATATATATATATATATATAGACAATGGAAGAGAACGACAAGCAGCTTATTCTATGGGACCATTGATTGCAAAACACATGGGCCCTCACAAAATCAATATGGCGACTCACTAATGACGAGGCAGGGTAATCATTATGAGAACAAAAGGAAAATTATCAATAAATGAATAGTGGAATTCAAACATCTCGGCACATTCCCCAAGGAAAAGCCCATCATAAACTCTGTGCAAATCAAACAGAATCTCTCCTAAAAATTTTTGTCAAGAACAACTGAGGATAAAAATCCCAAGAGGTCTTCTAGTTAGAAATAAGTTCTCTGAGGGAATTAAATTCCTTTTGAACAGAGGAATAAAATTCCAAGAAAATTTTCAGAGCTGAGCTCTTTGGACTGGAATTAAATTCCAGAAGAAAACAAGTATCATCATTAATCCCCTAAGAGCAGAAAAATGCCTAACATTGGGGGCTTACTACCTAAAGATCGTGCGTTCTTAGAGCTCGGAAAGATGAGTTTTTATTAAAGGGAAAAACCCTTGGTGTGTATTTAAAATCCAAAGAGAATTTTATAAAAAGTTCCTCGCCGTTCAAGATCCTTACCTGAAAAAGGATTCTTTTTTGTTGATAGAGTTAAGCTCTGGATTTTGTTTTGTTGAACAGAGAACTGAGCTCTGAGGAAGAGAATTAAATTCTCAAAGAAAATGAAGAAGGAAGAAGATGAAGGAATGGAGGCGTTACTGATGAGACCGCTGCATTTATAGGATGTAATAGGAAACGGTTCATCTGCCCCGTTCCCTAGGCAAATCCAACGGCCATAAAGATGACAGTGTTGCACTCACGTGAAAACACGTGAGTACAACGCTGTGGGGGAATTTGTTCCCTCATGAGAACTGAATAAAATACAAATAAAGCAGTAAGGAAACCCCCCAAATGGGGCATCACGTGCTCACACGTGACCGGGCCTCACGTGCAAACACGTGACCTTTTATGAGCAGATTCTATGTATGCCTGAATGCCTAATTGATAAAGTCACGTGCCCACACGTGATGGGCTCTTGAACCCACTGAATTAATAGAATTAAATTCTTAAAAGGAATTAAAAGCATTTGTTCCCTCATGGGAACGGAATAAAATACAAATAAAGCAGCAAGGAAAACCCCCAAAGGGGGCATCACGTGCCCACACATGACCGGGTCTCACGTGCAGACACGTGACCTTTTACAGGCAAAGCCTATAGGCGCTGAATGAAAAAAACAATTGGAAATGCTTAATCAGTGGGGGCACGTGCCAATACGTGATGGGTTTCTGAGCCCTCTGAACTAATAAAATTAAATTCTAATTAAATGCTTTATCAGTGGAGTCACGTGCCAACACGTGATGGGTTTCTAAGCTCTCTGAACTAATAGAATTAAATTCTAATTAAATGCTTAATCAGCGGGGTCACGTGCCAACACGTGATAGGTTCCTGATCCCTCTGAAGTCTGAACTAATAGAATTAAATTCTAATTAAATGCTTAATTGGTAAGGTCACGTGCCAACACGTGATAAACTCTTAAACCCTCTAAACTAATAGAATTAAATTCTAATTAAAAGGATTCAAAAACCCTAATTGGAAAAATATTTCCCTAGATCTTTCCAAACAAAAAAGATTGCACTCTGTAAAAGGGAGCACCGTTGGATTAAAAATCCAATGGTGATTCAAAATCACCAATTTATAGAAAGATTCTGTACAAGGAAATATTTTCCTAAAATTTGCCAGGAACAACAAATAAAATATCTTATGGATTAAAATATCCAATGGTGAATAAAATTCACCGAATGATCTAAAAGATCATGTTGGTTATAAAATCAATCAAAATCTCTCAATGAGAGATCGGCTGAACAAACTGATTCTTTTCTTTCTCCTATAAATAGGAGCCAAGAAGAGAAGAGAAAAGGAGGATACAACAACAGAGAGAGAAGACGGAAGAGAGAATTGAACAGAGAAAAAGCTCTCCCTAAAAACAAAAGAAAAAGAGAAATTAATTCTCCAAAGAGAGGAAGATCTCTTCAGAGAAGAAAGAAACTCTAGGTAAGAGAAGGAAGGAGATCATTCCATAAAACAAAAGAGAATTTAATTCTCAAAACCAAGAATTTAACTCTTCTAAATAAGAACTTAGTTCTTCCTCTGGTTGAAGATCTGCAGAAGCAGTTCTCCCCATAAGTTGAGAATTTAATTCTCATCGGGGAGATTCTGCCATGCAGATCTTAAACCTAAGGGAAGACCTAAATTCAGAGAATTCTATTCTCTCACAAAAACATATAAGAATTTAATTCCTCCAACAAGAATAGGGTTTAACCCCTAATATAAGAACTTAGTTCTTCCTCATGGTGATAGATCTGCAGAAGCGGATCTCCCCATAAAATTGAAAAGTTAATTCTCATTGGGGAGATTTTGCCATGCAAATTTCCGAGGAATTAAATTCCTATAAAAAAAGAAGAGAAGAGAAGTTAGTAAGGACTTGAAACTCAGAATTATATGCATATTGATGATCACGTGGTAACACGTGACCCCCTTTCTTTGAACCAGAAAAAGAGATTTCCCAAAGTGTTTAACACTTATTTAAAAGGGAAAAGGGAAAACAATAAAGACAGTTTCTCTTTTAGGGTGTATCACGTGCTCCCACGTGACCCTTAAAAAGCTCCTCAAAACAAAAGAGAGTAAAGCCAAGACAATTTCTCTTTTAGGGTGTATCACGTGCTCCCACGAGACTCCTGACAAATACTTTTAATATCCAACGCATGGATACCCATCACGTGCCCACACGTGATGGTCATAAAGGTCAAGTGTTTAACACTTATATGCATATTCTAAGAGTAAAATAAAAGAAGCAAGGCCCAATCTTCAGGTGCCTCACATGACCCCACGTGAGCGCTTCAATTTTAGTATTTAACACTACTTAAAGCGCCTCACGTGGGAGCACATGAGCCCCGAATGTACTCTAGTGTTTAACACTATATTCGAGCCAATCTTAGCCCAAATTAGCTAAATCTCCCAGAGGCAAACCCCCTTCAACTAAACCCCAATTATACTCTTGTCTTCCAAAACTGATCATCTCATATGACATTCAAAGTGATTCCTAGAGCCTTCCAACCAATATTGGTTCAAAGGTACATCTTTTCATACCTCTGATATATGTCGTTGTAATTCTTCAACGTCTTCAGAGAGGTGACGGGTCCCAACAATCAGACATTCTACGGACTATGGGGTCCTTAAACTCATGGACTATGATGTCCATAAACTTTACAGACTATGATGTCTCTAAACTACAATGGACTATGACGTCCTTAAACTTATGGACCGCAACGTCCCTAAACTAAACCCTACAGACTATGATGTCTCTAAACTAGACTATGACGTCTTTAAACTGGACCGTAATGTCCTTAAACTAATTATGGACCGCAACGTCCCTAAACTAAACTCTACAGACTATGATGTCTCTAAACTAGACTATGATGTCTTTAAACTCCATGGACTATGATGTCCTTAAACTTATGGACCGCAACGTCCCTAAACTAAACCCAACAGACTATAATATCTCTAAACTAGACTATGATGTATTTAAACTCCATGGACTATGATGTCCTTAAACTTATGGACCGCAAAGTCCCTAAACTAAAACAATAGAGCCCGAATGCTCTTTTGTTGGATCTAAATGATCCTGTTAAATAGATCTTAGTCTAAAATTAAACTAACGTATCCTTAACAAATGGTTAAGTTGATATTAGTCTAAAATTAGACTAACGTATTCTTAACAAACGTTTAAGTTGATCTTAGTCTCAAATGAGATTAACGATCCTTAAACCCAACCCAAACCCAAATCTAAGAAGATACGGATTTGGACTAATCCACGCCCTACAGGCAACAACATAAATTAGTTTCCGTATACAATCCACGGGAAACCAAAAATAAAACAAACACACACGACATGAAGTGACTATCTGGAGAAGGAGAAAGTGATTACCGCGACGCGGTAGCGTAATTAACTGCAGGGGCTTGCATCTGCAGGGAAGAGAGTCTCCACAATCAAAACCCCCTCAAATGAGGGGTATCTGACGAAGTCTGCTACAACGGCCGTATCCGTCTAAACCTCCGATATATGGTACCATAAATCAACTTGGCATCTTTGGAGAGGTGGACGGAAAAAACCAAATACCATCTGCCCCCAAATTCAGGCAAGACGTTTGTCTTCCCGGTCTTTCGGTGAATAACAGGGTCGATCCACATGGAATTTTATATTAGGTTTTGTTGTTTAAGGTTCAACAACTAACGAATTGGTTGGTTGTCACAAAGATATAAAATACGAAAACAAGGAAAACAAGTTAAGAAAGAAGTGGTTGTGGCTTTGGCTCGGAAGATCGAATCGCGACGATTCCTTCGACACTCCCTTGATCATGTGTTGTCCGTCCTTACGTTGATCCCGGCATGAAGCATGACTTGTCAAGGCGGTTGCGAAGCACAAATCATCAAATTCCGATATTCGCCGCAAAACACAAAACGAGTCCGTTTTGTTCACTTACCGTTTGTATGTCCAAGCTCGGGGTATCGACACTAAGCACGAGGGTTAGCAAGCATACCAAAACATCAAAAACACAAATTAGAGAGTGAGAGCAAATGGTTTTAGTGTTGAGTTTGCTAAGTGTTTGTGATAGTATATCGTATATGAAACCAAGCGATTGTCAAGCACTTGATCGCAAAATACCATATCTCAACTTAGCAAACTTAACACCAAATTGATTTTAACTTAAACATTGAAATGGGGAAAGGGAGTGAATATAGTATATGAAGATGTTACAAAGTAACCATTTTTCAACATACCATATCACATCAATACATAAACAATCTTTAAGTTAGAATCATATATATAAGCACATTAAACATTAACAAAAGAAGGAGGAGGCAAAGCCTTTCATCTCATTTCTTCACCATTACCACAACCAAAGAAAATTTAGTTACACATCATAATGAAAAGAAAGCAAGAAACAAAGAAGCAAGTAAACAAACAAAAGCAATATTATTAACACTTGATAAAATTAAGGTACAAGATATTGGTAACTTGTTCAACCTCCATAATGAAGCTCTCCAAAGAAAGCTTCAAGAGGGAAGAAGAAGAAGAGACCAAATTAAAGTTCACACAACTCTCAAGCCTAAACCAAAACAAACAAAAATGGAAAAAGGTATAATATCTATGCACCTTGGCTCTAGTCAGTTCTGATATTTATAGGCATCAAAATAGAATAAACAAACAATATAGAATGGATGATGTGATACTTATAAAGTGCTAGAAGAAAAATGGAGTCAAACAGAGCAAGGAGGACGGGTGACACCGGTTTTTTGGCAAGTCTCGCCGTTTGGGTCCGAGATAAGTGGTACATTTTGATGTGGTGGACTCGAATGCTCTCCAACATCATCCTGGTGATACTTGATTTCTGTATAAACTCATGGTTACTACTCAGGGATTTTGGAGGGAAACATGATGTTTTATATCATATCAAAACTTTTAGCATTTAACACTCATGCCCACTTGTTTCCACATGTGCCATGGGCAGCCCCCACCTAGGTCTAAGAACCAAAGATCTATGTGCACACTTGTGTTGTGTTGGACCAAAAATGTGTACACATGATTATTAGCAAAAGGGCTCTTTGAATATCGGTTGCACACATGATTATTTGCAAAATAACACTCATGCCCACTCGTTATATCCATGATTTTGAGTGTGTTTCCAGTATTTTAACACGAATACCTATAATCTGTATTTACTGAGCAGACACTGGTTAATAGTACCGATAAACAACAAAATAGATAATGAATGAGTGGTATTAAAATGCAATTTTCTGTGGTGAGCAAATACCCCCAAACTTATCTTCTGCTCATCCCAAGCAAAACAAAAATCCTTGCCTCACTTTTGCAGGGAACGCGATTGCACTGAGCACATGCAACAAGCCGTTAAACCTCCAGGTGTCCCTAGTAGGAGGAGTGTTGTCTCCTGAGGGTTTTCAGCGGATTGCACTCACAAAATCCAGTCAAGTTAGTGTCGCGCAGAAACTGTTAATTCTAAACTTAAGGTTAAGAATCAAAGTTAGAAGCTCTATTATCCAAGTTAGAAACGTCAAACCCTATTTTTCACTCCTCACAATTTAACATAAGCATATATGCGTCTTTACGTGGTTGTGCGGATAGTGTCCATAAGTTTTTTAAGAACTTGATTAGAGTCATCATGTCATAATTACAGACCATGATAGACTTCTAAAGGATCACACGAGTTTGAAATGAGTTAAGATTTTCTCAAGTTTTATTCTGCAGTTAGGTTTCAAGTTAGAATATATATTATTTTTAACAGAGAACCTAAGTCTTATTTTTCACTCATATCTTTCATCTGTTGTTGTTCATACACACCTTTCGTTATCGTGCAAAACGTCTTTATAAATACAAACCTTCATATCTCTGCGAAAAAACTATTTTAATAGAAAACTCATCTCCGCCAAGATTATTCTCCCACAAAAAACCATGAGGACTTTTAACTCGAAGAGAACACATACTTAGCTTGTTTTAATTGGCTATTGGAAACTTAGCGAGTTTTGGATCAATGACTCCCAAACCAGATGGTTTTAGGGTATTAGGTATGGAGACACCCCCAAGAACTTAATTACCCAAGTTACCAAGGCCATAAAACAAAAGACTCGTTTTATTTAAAATTTTCTGAACTCAATGAAAACGGAGATATAGCCAGCTTTTCTTTTAAATCCGAAGACGTTACATGTGGATAAGGTGTGTAATCACTCCAACAAGATTCCTGATGGGTTATTTTTCAGACTTATAGTTTCTATTAAAACTTTAATAATATCCTTCATATCCACTTCACCTTGTCAACTAATCTTGATATTACTTAATTCAGAACAAAGCTGTTTGATCCTAAAGATATTTATCAATTTTTAAAAGTTTTATAGACATGTCAGACTTCATCTAATTCTCAAAAACATACGACATGTGTAAAGTATTATAAAAGACGTATATCGGTTATGGTTAAACACAAAGGAGGGTTATCTTTCGGGGTTTTCACTCTCTCAAAAAGGATTTAGTTATTTCTATCTTATCAACTGAACCGTCAGACTTCGAGTCTAAGTTCCCCTGCTAACTAACATGACAATTTTTTTTTTATGTTTTTAAAGAATTTTTTTTAATTTTTATGGGTTTTTTAACATGTATGCAATGCAGAATATACATATGATGCAGCAAAATAAACGCAGTGCTCATCCCAAACCTGAGTTTTACGATGTCATCATCGTTGCCCCCGTCTCCGGTAGCTAGACTTAGATATCAGGGTGAGAATTTTATTCAAAGAAAAAGAAAAAAAAAACTAAGACTAATTACAGCATATACAAGTTAAAAGATTGAGTTAGTCCAGAAATTAATACCAGCCATTAAAAATATTGTCTATATAATGCAAAGGCTGGTAAAAGAATATGTATATAAAAAAGAAAAAGAAAAAGAAAATGTATATGTTAAATGTTAGTGAAGGGCATGGGCATGTAAAAGTAGGGATCGGAAGATGTTGAAAGTGAAGATGAAGTTTTGAAGAGGTCAAAAAATGGTTGCCCGAATGAATTGAATTTTCAAGAAGCACGTGTTGAGTTTCAACATCAAGTTCGTTTAAAAACTGGAGTTCATCCGCAAAAAGTTCAGCAAAAGAAAAGTTCTTAGAATGCTCCCAAATTGATTCTGACTTAAACTCGCCAATAATATCAAGTTCATCCGCAAATATCCCCTCAAAACTAGACATGAAAAAATGTTTTTCAATGCTACCTTCCTCCCTATAATCTTCCACAATTCTATTTTCATTGCTACAACTCACAATTCTCAAAACGAGTTCTCCTTCTTCACATTCAGTTCTGGGTAGCTTCATGTCATCTAAAAAAGTAGGTTTCCACACTTACGTTTCTTCCGAAACAATATCACTAGGTGATACAAAAATTGTGGATTCCTGATCATTGATCTCCTCTAACAATCTATCCCAATCATACCTGTAAAATTTACAAGCTCCCTCCTTTAAAATCGGAGCGCAAAAATCAGTCGGTTCATGAATTTCTTCTTCAAGTAATATTTCAGTTAAATCAACCTCAAAATCACAAGTGAAAGGAGGTTCAGTGGGTGCCTGAAGGTTAGTGGTGGACTGACTTAGAGGGTTTTCCTGTGCGTCCTGATAACACTTAGTCAATTCATTCGCATCATCATCTATGAAATCATCCAATTCATTTGATCGTTTATTTCACTCGGGTGACTTTCTAGATGACAGATATTGACACTATGTGGTTCTAATTGACTGTGTTCACTCTCTAGAATCCTTATAGCTAAATGGTTCACTTGTTCTTCTATTTTAGCCAAAGTCTAAGCTTGGGCCAGAAACAATTGCTCAGATTGTTGTATGAACAGGGTTAGCGTCGAAGATGATTGATTCTCGACCGCATTCATCACTTCAATACCTTTCTCTAAAGCGGTCAACCTAGCATCCATCTCACTATCATTCCCTAAGAATTGGTCAGTTGTTTCAGGAAGAGAGTGTTGTGACGGTGGCGGTGCTAAAGCAGTTGGCTTGTCGACCTCTTTCTCTAAATCTTCAATCATTAGGTCTCTAATTGAAGTGGGACTGGGTTCTAGAGCGTTAGGTGGGTGACCGTTATCAAAAATCTAGGACAGTTGGTCACCCCCTAGAAAAGGACAATTTTCATGAATGTGGGAAGAATCGTGACAATTTGAACAAAAGAATTTGGACTGAGTATAAACAAAAGAATAAGAGTCATGAAAAATTGAATTGAACTGTGTGTCACCCATATCAACAAGAATATCATACCCCTAGCAGTCTATGTTATGCTAAGTCAACTAGACCTGCTCAGGAACCTAATTGTCGAAGTAAAACTGTGTCGAAAAACGGGCTCAAGATATACGGATCACGAAGCTAGGTAAGTACAGAGATAAGGAGAGATTTTCCAATGCTTTCGCAAAGTTCATTAATTAGAATAACCCTTTCTCATGAACACTTGCTTAGACACCCCGTGAACGATATACCGTTAAGCGGTGTTCTAAACACAGTAAACTTCTCCTAATGAGCGCGAAGTTCTTAAAGTCAAAGTTCTAGTTGATTTTAAATTACTGTGGGTATGCAATAATGCAGTTTTGTGATTTGTGGGCTACGGAAAAAGGTGATGAAATCATTTACCGTATCTTGTTTGGTTTCGTGCCCTTATTATCCGTATTAAGATGCAAATGCGCAATTCAATAAAAGAATTCAATCAATAAAGCAATTCTTTTTCTGTCTAGGTTTAAGCGCTGCAACAAATACGGATTACTTCTCTGTGCAATTGGTGGCAAGGTTGTGCGAAGAATCCTGCAGAAGATAGAATATTGGAATGCGTCGGATTTGAGCGAAGGTATTAGAAAATATGTACTGATGTGATTTGGGTTAAGAAACCCCTTTGAAGTGATTACGGGTATTTGAATATTCGCTTGCGCGGGTTAAACTACCCGGATCTTTGGCACTATACTTCACTAACGTTTTGGAATTGAATTTGATCCTTGCTCCGCATGATCGCTGGTCGTAATTCCTTAAAAACTGAAATGTCGGGAAAATACGATATTTAGTGTCAAAAGCGATATATCTGCCCCAATTCCTGCACACACAAAATTATAAAAATCAAACAATACCAATAGATTACTGACAAGGCACTTGAGATAACAAAAGAAAAAAAATCAAAAACACCCTGACTAGGCCGGCGAGATCGGAATTTTCACTAATGTCGCCGGCTAAATGCAGAGTATTTGTGCTCGAATTTTGTGTGGCTCTTCCAAGCAATATTAGTAGTCTACTAGTATACTATGATTTTTTTTTAATTTAAGTTTAGGGTGATTGCAGGTTTTAAGAACAGAGAACAAGTTATAAAAATGTGTGTTTTGTTAGTTTTGAAAGAATTTTGAGTTAGTAGTTAGTTTGTTGGTACGAACCAGAAATAACAATACCTAATGACTACCAACTCCCCGGCAATGGCGCCAAAAACTTGTTGGGAATTCACCCGCGCGCGCAAACGCGTATATTTTGGAAATGGATATGTTTTAAGAAATGGATGCGCACGCGAGATCGTTCTCGTTTTAAAGTTTATAAACCGCAAGTGCACGGCGTGTTGTAGTAAGCCGGCAGGTACAGGTCGATCCGCAGGAAATTGTGTATTAGGTTTTGTTGTTTAAAGTTCAACAAATAACGAATTGGTTGGTTTGTCACAAAGATATAAAATACGAAAACAAGGAAAACAAGTTAAAAAAGAAGTGGTTGTGGTTTTGGCTCGGAAGGTCGAATCGCGACGATTCCTTCGACGCGACCTTGATCATGAGTTGTCCGTCCTTACGTCGATCCCGGCATGAAGCATGACTTGTCAAGACGGTTGCGAAGCACAAATCATCAAATTCCGATATTCGCCGCAAAACACGAAACGGGTCCGTTTTATTCACTTACCGTTTGTATGTCCAAACTTAGGGTATCAACACTAAGCACTAGGGTTAGAAAGCAAACCACAACATCAAAAACACAAATTAGAGAGTGGGAGCAAATGGTTTTAGTGTTGAGTTTGCTAAGTGTTTGTGATAGTATATCGTATATGAAACCAAGCGATTGTCAAGCACTTGATCGCAAAATATCATATCTTAACTTAGCAAACTTAACACCAAATTGATTTTAACTTAAACATTGAAATGGGGAAAGGGAGTGAATATAGTATATGAAGAGGTTACAAAGTAACCATGTTTCAACATACCATATCACATCAATACATAAACAATTTTTAGGTTAGAATCATATATATAAGCACATTAAACATTAACAAGAGAAGGAGGAGGCAAAGCCTTTCATCTCATTTCCTCACCATTACCACGACCAAAGAAAGATTAGTTACACATCATAATGAAAAGAAAGCAAGAAACAAAGAAGCAAGTAAACAAACAAAAGCAATATTATTAACACTTGATAAAATTAAGGTAAAAGATATAGGTAACTTGTTCAACCTCCATAATGAAGCTCTCCAAAGAAAGCTTCAAGAGGGAAGAAGAAGAAGAGAGCAAGTTAAAGCTCACACAACTCTCAAGCCTAAACCAAAACAAACAAAAATGGAAAAAGGTATAATATCTATGCACCTTGGCTCTAATCTGTTCTGGTATTTATAGGCATCAAAATAGAATAAACAAACAATATAGAATGGATGATGTGATGCCTATAAAGTGCCAGAAGAAAAATGGAGTCAAACAGAGCAAGGAGGACCGGTGACACCGGTTTTCTGGCAAGTCTCGCCGTTTGGGTCTGAGATAAGTGGTTCATTTTGATGTGGTGGACTCGAGTGCTCTCCAACATTATCCTGGTGATACTTAATTTCAGTATAAACTCATGGTTACTACTCAAGGATTTTGGAGGGAAACATGATGCTTTATATCATATCAAAACTTTTAGCATTTAACACTCATGCCTACTTGTTCCCACATGTGCTCAGGCAAAATTATCCCTTTCTGTATTCTCGAAAAAAAATTGTACAGAAAGTTTAGGGTTGTTACAAATATCTGTAATCTGTATTTACTGAGCAGATACTGGTTAATAGTACCAATAAATAAAAAAATAGATAATGAATGAGTGGTATTAAAATGCAGTTTTCTGTGGTGAACACCTCCCCTCTTGGGAATAAAAAACGCATACACTTGTCTACACCGGAGTATCGATGCTCAGTCTCGATAATCCAACGACTATGGACATTAAAGGATATTCTTATGGACTACCCAAGTCTCACTAGTATGATTGCCATCATAACCATGGTAGCCATGCAAGAATCCTATTGGTTCTATCAATATGTAATAGTGATCCGTAATACCACATAAGACATATACATGTTGATAAAGACAGACCAGATTGTATACTATTATCTCGAGTAAGACTATTCTACCCGTATAGGTCCTCCTTCAATTATCATAATCGCCTAACTACAATTACAATAATTGCTTTGATGGCACTATATCCAACAATTACAACGAGACCTTTTCTCCAGTGGTTTGACATACTTCGATTCGTGTTTTGTTAGCCATAGTTGTGGTTTATGATATAGAGCAAGAGCAACTTGATGTCAAGACTGATTTCTTGCACGATGATTTAGAGAAGGATATTTATATGCATAAGCCAAAAGGGTTCATAGTCGATGGCAAGGATGGCTATGTTTGAAAATTGAAGAAGTCACTTTATGGTTTGAAGCAGTCTCTAAGAATGTGGTACAAGCGACTTGATTAGTTTATGTTGGTGATTGGGTACACAAGGAATATTAAGGATCGGTGTGTTTATGTGAGGATACTAGACGATGGGTCCCGCATTTATATTTTATTGTACGTGGATGATATGTTGGTTGCATCACGCAGTATATCAGAGGTCAATAGGTTGAAACGGCAGTTGAGTCAGGAGTTCTAGATGAAAGATTTGGGAGCTGCATAAAAAATACTTGGCATAGAGATTGTCAGAGAAAGGAAACGTAGTGAGTTGCGTCTGTGACAGAAACGGTATATCAAGTAATTTCCTGCTCAGTATGGGATGGAGAAGGCGAAGCCCATGTATATTTCTTTTGGGGAGCAAGTCATGCTTTCGGCGAATTTATCACAATGGTCGGATACGGATATGGAGTACATGTCTAGAGTGCCATATGCGAGTGTAGTAGGCAGTTTGATGTATACGTTGGTTTGCACACATCCAGACATTGCACATGCAGTAGGGATGGTCAACCGATATATGGCTAATCTGGGCAAGGAGCATTGGCAGGCTGTAAAATGGATTCTAAGATACTTGAGGGGTACTACGGGGTTCAGCTTATTATGCAGCAGAGGCGGTACATATGATTGTATCATGCCAGGGTATTTTGATTTGGATTTTGCTGATGATAGAGACAGACAGAGATCTACGACGGGTTACGTATTCACGTTGGGTACTGGTGCAATGTCATGGAGATCGATATTACAGTCTATTGCCGTGTTATCGAAGACAGAGGCAGAGTTGATAGCTGCTACGGAGGCTGTCAAGAAGGCCATATATTTGCGTGGATTGATGGGTGGTATGGGTGTTCCGCAGGATTTCACGGAGGTATTTTACGACAGTCAGAGCGTGATTCACTTGGCGGAGTATCAGGCTTATAGTTCGAGAACTAAGCATATCAAGGTGAAAGATTTCTTTTTGGAGAACAAGAAGAAAATTATTTCGCTTACGAAGATTAGTATGCAAGAAAATCCGGCGGACACATTTATGAAGATGGACCCAATTTCTAAGTTTAAGTTTTGTTTGGACTTGATTTTCTTAGTTGCTTGATAAAGACTTGAGACGACGAATTGAAGAATTCAAAGTTTTTTCATGGAAGTGTAGAGATTTTACGAATTTGAATCAAGATGGAGATTTTTGAAATTGATTGCAATTTCAAAGCCCGAGATTAAGAGCCCAAGATAGTGCCCAAGAGTGAATACATGCCGTGCACGTTGTGGATTTCATAGTTAGAGTAGGATTTTGATTAATCTAAATCCTTTAAATTGAATCTTATCTCTACTTAGTCATTATCTCTCTATATATTAAATAACAGAGAACTTAAGAGGGGTCTGCGCCAAATAATTAAAGCCTATATATTTGATTAATTTAATTAATCAATGTTTAAATCCACAGTTTTAAAGGGCCGCGGCAATTAGGAAGTCTGCGCAGGCTTTATATAAATTTCACAGAGCCTTCAATTAAAGGTGGCGATCAGAAAATCCATCAAGCAAAATAAACATAGGATTTATTTTGGCGGTTGTGGCTTTGGAAGTTGAGAAAGAGATAAAGAGATTTGTATTGAGATAGACTGACTTGTATTTAGGTGAGATCGAGAGGGCATTAAATTCTCAAGTAATTTTTCGTTGAATAGTGAAATCGTCATTGATTTACACGATTAGGTGCAAGTGCGCACCGTACCTGAGTAATATCTTGTGTCCTTTACTTAGTGTGTTTTTTCCTTTATTATTTATTGCTTTTGCGTAATTGCTGCGTTGTGATCGTTTTCATTAGTTCCGATTTACGCGTATCGATCATCTGCTACATATTTTGGTACTATTTTTTCACAACATGTAGGTCCATCCAATCACAAGCTGATGCGTGTCGGTTTCCAATATTCTTTACTTTTATGTATACCCTGTATTAATAAATCAATCAAAAAATGTCGCTCTAATGAATTTAAAGAAGTAATTATCAAAGAAAGAGAATATGTGATGAAGAAAGGAGAAAGTTTATGTTCTGAACCGTTGAGCAAGAGATAATTATTTTATTCACATCTTTCTCTTATATAATAATTACAAAATTTCTGTACATTTGATATACAAAATAATTACAAAATTTCTGTACATATACAAAGAAAGCAATTAACATATCAAGGCACACAATCAATTAGATAGATCAAATATCTGTGGTTCTTACCTTTAATATGATTATCAAATCAATTTCCTATATAAGCCAATTGTCAATCATCCATCATAGGAAAATTATATAAAGATTTAGCGTCCCACTTTAATGCTCATCCTCAAGTTGGAATGTGGGGATCAAGAACGTCCAACTTGCGTATGAGTTTATGAAAGTGATTCCTGCCAAGAGGTTTGGTGAAGACATCGGCTAGCTGGCGAGGGGTGGAAGCATAAGTTGTTCGAATTAGGCCAAGAATTATCATATCGCGAACAAAATGACAATCCATCTCAATGTGTTTTGTTCATTCATGAAAGACTGAATTGGCCGCAATGTGAATAGCAGCTTGATTATCACAATATAAAGTGGCAGCGGAAAGATTAGTTATGCCTATATCATGAAGCAAATAAAGATAATATTGAAATTCACAAGCTGTTTGAGCCATTGCCCTATATTCGGATTCTGCAAAAGAACGCGAAACGATATGTTGTTTCTTAGTTTTCCATAAAATTGGAGTGGCACCAAGAAACATACAAAAATGTGTGATGAATCTTCATGTAAAAGGACAAGATGCCCAATCAGAATAGCAATAAGCTTGAAAATGAAGTTCAATTGTAGAAGAAAGAGGAACGCCCACACCCACATTCTTTTGTGATAGAGGAGAACTCAATGAGCAGCATCAAGATGCGGTGTGGTTCATGCATAAACTGGCTCAAAATGTGAACTGAATAAAGAATATCGGGATGAGTAATAGTGAGATAAATTAGACGTCTATATTGCGATGGATCATGGAGGGGAGAACCATCAGAATTATTCAATTTTAAATTCTGAATCATTGGAGAAGATGCAGGACGACTACCCGTAAAACACATATCATTTAAGATATCTAATGTGCAGTTTCGTTGGCAAAGGAAAATACCTTTAGCGGAACGGACGACTTCAATGTCAAGGAAATACTTCAATCAACCGAGATCTTTGATATGAAATCGCGCATATAGATAATTCTTTAAATTGGTTAGAATCATTTCCAATAACAAGTATAGCATCTACATACACGAGAACGAAAGTCAAGCCGCTAGAAGAATATTGAAAGAACATCGAATAATCAGCCTTGGATTGAGTGTTTCCAGCTCGAAAATTTGGCAAACTACTGAAGGCTTGCTTGGTTGAGCCCATACAAAGACTTATGCAGCTTACAAACATCATTTTTCTCACCATTAGCAGAAAATCCTGGAAGAAGAGACATGTAAACATTCTCGTGTAAGTCTCCATGTAAGAACACATTATTAACATCCAGCTGATGGTGTTAGTAGATGCTCGTTCTCATGCCGCAAACTTGCGGCCAATGCGGAATGCAAAACAAAAATTTCAAGAACAAGAGCACGAACTACTATGACCTAGAATCGATACCAAATACTAAACTAGCAAACTATGAAAGAGTTTAACTACTCGGTTAGCATTATCTACCTTTGTAGCTGTGTCCTTCGTCTTATTTCCACTTCTTAAACTCCTAGGTACACCAGGAACAAGCTGGAGAGTCGATTTTCCTTGTCGAAAATCACTACTATAAATAGGGGTTGCCCCTACGGATAAAACCATAGGGGCAAAGCACTACCCCTACGGATATATTCGTAGGGGCACAAAAATACACCGTAGATGCAAAGGCCGCAGGTGCAAGTCTTAGCCTTAAACATGCCCCTACGGTGAAATAATTGCCCCTACGGCTTAATGCATAGGTCCATCGTCCCTACGGATTCCACCGTAGGGACAAAATATTTATTTAATTTATCGGTTTATAAAATAAAACAGTTGCCCCTCCGGATAACTCCGTAGGGACAAATACATGCCCCTACGGGTAAATGTATAAGGGTAAAGTTAAGGCCCCTACGGATTACTCCGTAGGGACAAGCCTAACCCCTGTTACTGAATCAATAGGGTCAAAATATCAGGTATCCTGATATTTTGTTCCTACGGTTAAATGTGTAGGGGCAAAATGTGTCCCTACGGATTAAACGGTAGGTGCAACATGAGTCCCTACGGATTAATCCGTAGGGACATATTATCAGGGTTTTTTTTAAAAGGGGATGCCTGTTTTTTCCTCGCCCTGTGCACAATAATATATACATCATATATGAAAGTAATCAACAAGCAGAATATATACCGCGGTATTCATAATCAACATCTCACGCATAATATATAAAAGAAATCAACAAGCAGAATACGATATCAATCTAAATCAATATGAACACGCAAACATCACCCATATCGTCCAAAATATATACAATATGTATCATATAAGTAAATACATGTTTAAAATATAAAAATCAAAAAACTACCCTAGCTCGGTCTAGCTCCACCTCTGATAATCACCGTAATCTGGCGCACCTGCTCCTCGGATAAACCCTGAGTCAACAACTCGAGCAATGCAGACGGTGCGGGAGTCTGAGCGGGCTGTGAAGCTGTAAGAGTGGTCTGCGCAACCGCAGCCGAGGTAGTGGCTTGCGGAGCCGCAGCTGCGGAAGTCTGAGCGGGCTGTGGAGCTGTAGGAGTGGTCTGCGCAACCACAGCTGAGGTAGTGGCTTGCGGAGCCGCAGCTGAAGGAGGTGCATGTGGAGCCTCAGCCGAAGTACGCTGTCGCATCTGTTCAGTTTTGCGTGTAATAAACGAGTAAGAACTGTGTATTAGTCGAATTCGTATCATTATCAGGTTATTGCGAAACCCCAATCTATGAATACTTAGGGACTCAGGCCTCGTTTGGATATCTAGTTTGGAAAACCGTAGTTTATTTTAATTAGACAGTTCTATATATGTATGATTAATCAAAGCTTAGTCTACAACCAAATAAACTCAGGTTGCGTACAAATATTGGATATGTTGCTATCTATAATATGACATAATATTTTACTATTAAGTAGTATACATACCATCATCTCCTTCAACTCCTAGACGGTGGCCTTCAAGGTGTCAAGTTCTTGCTTTAGACGTCGCTCATGGGAGATGGCGGAAGTAATCGCCGGAGTGGAGTCTAACCTCATATGGGCCCTGCTAGGACCCAGTCTCCGGCCTCTCTCCCAACCTCCGTGGTGCTCTCCGTGTGCGGCGTCTAGGACTGGGGTCAGCAGTATCGGATCGTTCTGTCCAGTAAAATCGATCCCCGATACCTTCGCCTGCTCAACCACCTGCTCCTACACCCACATTAACCAGTAAAATATAAGTATATCATTTAAATTTGAACTTTTCAAAACAAAAATTTCAAATAGGGGTTGAATAAATATTAATACTTACGTAATACTCCTGGGTAGCGGTGACGGGGTATCGAAGCTCGTCCGTGGCGGGATCTGTCGAGGTGCCGTTGACGGAAAGATACGCGGACAGCACGCTCGGTGTACCACCCTGCGCCAGGGTTTGAGCTCTCTGCAATTCGTAAAAAAATTACATATATTATAAAATAACTCTTAATATTACATTATATCACAGTAGATCTATTGTAATTTACCGATGCCTCCATGGCACGAGTAATATTCCTCGAGCCATCTGTATAAGTGGGGCGACCCCCCTTCGCCGACTTCCTATTCTCTTTAATTTGATCCGCCTGTTTCTACACAACAGATTCAGATTTAGTTTTCTAATTAGGCAACACAAAAAATAAATTATATACTAAACAATGAATTACATTTAAAATACATACCTATTTGCGCTGAGAGTCGAAATATTGGTACAATAGAAGCCATGTATCTACGTCGACTCTCGAAAAGGCCGGAGTATGTAGGAGGGCCACTCTCTCTGCCTCGGGGGTCGTCATCCATAGGGAATAGAAGTCGATCTCAGCTCGTTTTTATTGTATCGGACCTTCGATTGCATGTTCTTCATCAGGCCATGGTACAGAGCGTGAAGATCGAGCACCCTCCCACGGTGATCAGGGTCAGGTACATGCTGAAAATCGTAATCCAACTGGAAATAAAAAAAAATGTTATTAAATTGTAAGTGTTAATAATAAATATATTGGATAAATCAAATGAAAATATATATTAATACCCGAGCCTGATCCCAGAGGAGGGCGAATGAGCGCCGGTGCTGGTCGCTCCACTCAATGTGAAGTGGATACTTCTTCACGAGGCGGCTCTCATCCCCCATATACCGGCCGAACCTCTCGGCATAATTGCCGGTATAGCGATAATCAGGGGTAAAGAAGAGGGGGAATGTTGCCTCCCCTAGCTCTGTCGGGCGTCGGCCTAAGGGACTGATTCGGCCACGAGTCCCCCCCTCGGGATGGGGATGCATTGCGTCTACAAGAAATATCAAGACAATCAATATTAAGACAATGTGGTATTAAGAAATCAAGATTTAACGAAAATTTAAGTGTGATATATACCTCCGGCGACAAAAGCACGAGCCTGGGCCCGGGCAGCAGTACGAGCGGGGCGATAGTTCCTCCGGTGAGTAACAGCCGGTGACCCGGACGTGGACGCATCCCCTCTAACTAGAAAATAAACATCGATAAAATTACATAAAATTCATGTTTATTCTTAAAGGATATGTAAAATGAATAAATATTTTATATTTATTCATACAAACCTGCAGACTGAGCGGAGGGTATGGAAGTGACGTGAGTGTCCCCTGCACCAGAAGTGGACGCACCATCTATAATTAGACAATCAAACATTGACTATATAAGTAATTGCAAAAAGAATGCGTATATCAATAAGATAACATTCTAAATCAACATGTATACACTATAGGATATATAAACATACCCGCAGGTGCGGTGGTGGGCTCTGCCCCTGATGTAAGTACGTAAGAGCAAAAGGAATGTATGTATATTTATGATATAGCATTCTAAATCAATATACATGCACTATATGATATATAAATATACCTGGAGGTGCGGGAGTGGCCTCTGTCCCTGATGTGGACGCACAAACAGCTAGCCATGAAAAACATTGACTATGTAAGTAATTTTGACATGAATATGTATGTATATCTATAATATTACATTCAAAATGAATAAGCGTGCAACATACCTGGAGGTGCGGGAGTGGCCTCTGTCCCTGATGTGGATGCACCACCAACAACTAGACAATCAAACATTGAATATATAAGTAATTTTGACATGAATATGCATGTAAATCTATAATATTATATTCAAAATGAATATGCGTGCAATATACCTGGAGGTGCGGCCAAGTCCACAC
The DNA here is from genome assembly GCA_030015575.1 of Agapanthus africanus. Taxonomy (NCBI): domain Eukaryota; kingdom Viridiplantae; phylum Streptophyta; class Magnoliopsida; order Asparagales; family Amaryllidaceae; genus Agapanthus; species Agapanthus africanus. The sequence continues at coordinate 553,425,619 of JASDDO010000001.1, forward strand.
GGAAGGAGGTATCCGAAGGGGTCTCCGATCGGGATGCAAGACCGGCCCTCTGAAACTCCCTACGCAGCTCTTCGGACAACAGAACTGCTCTGCCTCTGCCTCTGCCTCTGCCTCTGCCGGTGCCGTGGCTGGAGCTCCTGCCGCCCCTCGCTGTTCCCGTCGTCGTTATCAAATCTAGATAAAATGGTTCGTGGACGCATTAGACAATCATTACATATGCATGCTATATATGTATAGATCGTAAAATATGAAGTATTAATATAACATTACTGATAACCTTTTTCGTTTCATGGACGCATTAGACATATCTACTTGGATTTCATCATCGATATCATTTCTAACCCACGTAACTTCATGATCAGCCGAAAACAACCCGTCTTTCGAAACAGACGGTCAGAGCACTCTAAGTCTTCTCTCTTCTTCATCCTCATCGCTGTCCTCGAATTCTGGGATATCGTAAACATCCCTGGGTTTCCAACGGCATACGACACTCTATCCCGGATGCTTCAAACACTGTGAGTAGTATACTTGGAACGCTTGGTTCGGAAAGATAAACGGATCTTCCTGACCGTAAAATCGAAGTGTGTTCACACTGGTCAATCCATATTCATCTTTCCAAGTCCTGAGATTGCTTCTCCACTTATCCATATCAGTTCGTGTATCGTACCAAGTACACTGAAATATATAAAAGGGTTCTGATCGTCCGGGATATTGGATGCCGAGTATATAATTTAAGTATCCATAATAAATCACACCATCCGATCCTATCGTCGCAATCCCACTATTCTGAGTGGTTCTAGATGTTTCTATGTCCTTAACTTCGGATTTGTATCCAAGGATACCGAATCCTTTATAATATGCAACCTCTATACTAGAAAACTGAGCTAAACATCTTGAATCACTCTCTAATGATGCAGACAAGTTCGGATCGTGGATCTAACAAAACAAATTTTACGACAAATACATAACGATATAAGTTTAGATTAAAACCGATAGCAATAACATGTTATTCGAATAACTTACATGATCTGCAACCCAATCGCAAAAATTATCCTGATGATATTTTTCCAATCGTTCATCGTTCCAATCAGGATGCCCCTCACGTACCTCGTTAAAATGAATTCTGTTCTCGATAATAAATTATGACATTAATATTATATCATTTTATACATACATAAATACAGATATAACAATTAATCCAAAAAAATTTACTCTCTAATTTTTTCAAGATTTGCGCTATTGAGGAGGATAAACCGTATATTTTGTTGATAAACATAGTGTCTACTCTCTTATAATCGGCTTTACCATATGGCCCATCCTGAATTCTTCGAGGCCGGTTAAGTACCGTCTCAATGTTCTCGTCGAGATAACGGGAACAAAATGTGGTTGCTTCATCTAGAAGATAACCTTGCATGATAGAACTCTCTGGTCGATTTCTACTGCGTATATACCTTTTAAGAGTGTAGAGGTACCTAAACAAAAATATGTTAAATAAATAAATACGGGCATATATGACAACAATAATTTTACAAATTGCGCGAAACGAAAAATTCCGCGTACCTCTCGATGGGATACATCCATCGATATTGTACCGGTCCGGCTAACTTAGCCTCAGTAGCAAGATGAACCGTCAGGTGTATTATGATATCGAAGAATAGCGGTGGAAAAATATGCTCAAACTTGCAAAATATCAACGCAATAGAATTTTTTAGTTTATCCAGCGTCACAACATCCAGTGTTTTAGCGCATAATTCTCTGAAAAACAACATAAGTCACTGATTACTAGATTAACCGATTTAGGGAGGGAAGTCCTGAGGGCTAATGGGAGAAGGTGCTCCATAATAACATGGTGATCATGACTTTTCAGCCCATCGATCTTGCCTTTCACAATTTTTATCTTCTTGCCGAATGATCCTGAGAAACCTGTGGGAACTTTCAAATCATGCAACACATGTAGGAATCTTTTCTTCTCCGGCTGTGACATATGATAAGCGGTATTGGGAAGTACAAACTTGCCTGGTTTACCCGCTACCGGTTTAGGATGCAATTCATTCCTAATTTCCCAGTCCTGTAGATCCATCCGAGCATTGAGGTTGTCTTTCGATTTCCCGTCTTTACAAAGAAGCAAGTTGAGTACGTGCTCGGATACTCCCTTCTCTATGTGTATGACGTCTAGACAATGACGCACTAAATTTGTTGGCCAGTATGGAAGCTCGAAGAAAATGCTTAATACATTCCAGAATGGTGGTTTGACCTATTTTGTCGGATCCATCCCGAAGGACATATTATTGTAACCATCCCACTGAGCAGTTACGTCCTCTCCTGACAATAGGGCTGGAGGTCCAAGAAACTCCTGATGACTATCAAAGTGAACGGCGTCTAACCTGTAGGGGTGGTCTAGAGGCAGGAAACGTCGATGGCCGCAATAACAAACCTTTCTGCTAAAATTCAAGAATTTCGATGTTGTATGTTGATAGCAATGAGGACATGCTTTATGTCCTGTATGGACCAACCTGATAGCATTCTATATGCAGGAAAGTCATTAATTATCCACATTAAAGCCGCACACAGTATGAAGGTTGTATTTGTGTTTGCATCGTAAGTCTCTACACCATCACTGAAAAAAGATTTTAACTCCTCGATCAGAGGTCGGAGGTAGACGTCGATATTGTTTTCCGGTGAGTTTGGTCCGTCGATAAGAAGAGATATCATAAAGTATGATTAGTCCATAGCCAACCAAGGCGACAGATTATAAACTATCATTACAATGGGCCATGTGCTGTGGCTTCCAGCCATATAGTTGAATGGGCAGAAACCATCATTAGCCAGTCCGAGCCTGACATTGCAAGGATCGCTACTGAATATTGTGTGCCTCCTATCGAAATCCTTTCATACCGGTGAATCTCTTGGATGACTCATTTTTCCATGTTCACTTGGAGGAGCACGGTGATGCCAAATCATTGCCTCGGCTTTTTTCTTGCACCTGAATAGCCTCTGCAGCCTCTGTGTTATGGGAAAATATCATGCTATCTTGACAGGTATATAGGGCTTCTTATCAGAATCTTTCGGCTTATACCTGGCTTCTCCGCATGTTGGACACTCTTTCAAATCTGAATTCTCTTTCCGGTACAACACGCAATTTTTAGGACATGTTTGAATCTTCTCACACTTCAGACCCAAATCAGACATCATCTTCTGGGCTCCGTACCAGTTGTCGGGCACGTTATTTCCCGGGGGCATAGAATCTTTCAAGAACGAAAGAAACATTGTGAATGACTTGTTATTCCATCCATTTAGGCACTTAATCTGGAAAAATTGGACGAACCATGAGAGGATGGAATACTTTGAATTCTCATAAATTGGTTTTCTAGTATCATTCATGAAATTTTCATACTTATCCGTACGCGGTCCTTGACCGGAAGGAATGTCATCTTCGGTATAAATAGATTCACCTAGGACAGCCTCTACCATATCATCCATTTCTTCTAATGGAAAGAAATTACCGTCTTTTTCTTCTGCCGCATTACCGTCTTCTCCTTCTTCTCCTGTCGCATTATCGTCTTCTCCTTCTTCTTCTACCGCATTACTGTGTTCTTCTCCTTCCCCGTGATATAATCAAGTTGTATAAAGTCTAGAAAAACCATGTTTAACGATATGAAGCTCTGCAAATTCTACCTTCTGCCAGTACTTATTCCCATATCTATCGCACGGGCAGAGAATCTTCTCTATCACGATTTTATTATGTGCGCATGCAAATTCAATAAAAGCAGCAACTCCTGTGAAAAACTTAGGTTGCATACGTTGTTGCCAATCCACATACATCCAGTCCTTAACTCTGACGTACTCATGGGCCATGTTAGACTGTATAACATATAAATTGTAGGTTATGATGACTATATTGAGAAATATAAGAACGGGATGATTACTGACAAAGGAGAAAATCCATGTATATGCTTTGTGTGTGCGTTTGTCGTTGAAAAGAATAAATTATCGATAATCAAAGTTAGATTTGAGGATACCAATGTATGAGTTGTATTCTATATATGTGTGTTTCAATTTATGATTTCGCTTAAGTGTAGGGTTGTTAGTGTGTATGTATTGTGTGTGCGTTTGTTGTGTATTCGTGTTGTATGTGTATGTTTCGGCTGTCGGGGGTAAGACTTCTATCCCATTAAGAACGTATAGAGCAAACACTCATTCGCTTGTGTTTTCAACCATTTCGAGAAAATTTCGGCAGCACCTCCCTGTTGTTCTCCGAGTACGCTGTAATAGAATAGATAATCATTTCAAGGCTGTGAAATAACGTTGAAATGAACATCTAATCTATCTTTGTACACGGAGAACCAGCGGAAAAGTACCGACGAAATAACTCGAAACGGATAAAAACACAAGTGAATGCAAATGTTTTCTTTATACATTCCTAACTTGTCCACACGGGAAAAATCTATCGGTTATCATACGATTGAATCTTCTCGTCACATAGACTACACGACGGTTGTTAGTACCGAGCTATACCATCCGATATTTAACAATCTTCGTATAGTTCTATGTCACGACGAACATCGAACATATGTTAACCGATAAACGGGGCCTAAGTGGCGCTTTGAGTTTCATATATAAGTATCGATAAGAATATGAAAGTTTCATATTATCATCGAGTATCATATATTGGTTTTAACTTGAACATTTAACATGAATAGGTTTTACGTTTACATTTCGTTATTAAGGGTTCGAAATTTCAACTTTAGGGTAAATTTTTCTTGCGTTTACGGTAAAATTGTACGTTTACGTTATCATCGGTATCCTACTGCAATGAACTAGTGCACCCTAAACCCTAACCCTAAATAACCCAAATTAACTTAATTAACCACAATTAACCATAATCGTTACCTTAACACAAATTATCCCTGATTAACCCAAACTTAACCCAATTTACCCAAATTAACCTAATTAACCCTAATCAACCCAAACTTAACCCAATTTACCCAAATTAACCCTAATCAACACCCTAACCCTTTCAAATTATCACTAATTAACCCAAATTAATCCTACCCTCTAATTAACCCTAGCCTCTAACCCTAAACCTGAACCAAACCCTAACCCTAACCCTAATTACCCTAACCCTAAGCCCAACTAATTAACCCTAACCCTAACCGAACCCCAACCGAACCCCAACCCCAACCGAACCCTAACCCTAACCGTAACCCCAACCCCAACCCTAACTGAAGCCTAACCCCAACCCCAACCCCAACCCTACCCTAAACTAAACCCGATGCCTAACCCTAACCCTCACCCCTACCCGAACCCTATCCCAAACATCATCAAAATTATAAATAATTTGAGATTTACTAACATGTAGCGGGCGGTGGAGGAGACGACGGAGGAGACCGGTGGTCGACGACGCAATCGGCGACGAGTCGCGGGCAGTGGCGACGAGGAAGTCGACGAGGAAGTTTTGGGAACGATCAAGGAAGGTGGCGGGCCGCGGGCGGAGGGTGGTGGCGACGAGGCGCGGGATCGAGGCGCGCGCGGGAACGATCAAGACGCGGGAGAGTGAAAGAGAGAATTTTTGGGAACGGCGAGGGCTTTTCTGTGGCCTTTTTTTTATTAATAACCCATATATATGCCCCTACGGACTTAACCGTAGGTCATTTGTTTGCGGCTCTGTAGGGCCAAACAACAAATTATGATTTAATATTTTTAAATTAAAACGTAGGGCACCGTAGGGACAATCCTGGAGACCTATGGACTAATCCGTAGGGGCAATAAAAAGTTGCCCCTACGGATTCCTATAGCATAGGGGGAACCTTATATTGTAGTAGTGAATGATCCACCTGAAGGAAACCTAGCAAAGACTCTAAGTTCACACTAAAAAGCTGAGTGAAACAACTAGTGAACAAAACTTGTTAGGAATTGATCACTAGAGATATAGTAGTGGTGAATCTCTAAGATTTCTCTCTTTTTCTTTCTTCTTTCTCAACTTAGAAATCATCAAGAGAAGAGGAAGAAGAAGCTAAGGGTGAAGATGAAGCAAGCATGGCTTAAAATAAAATCCAATCTCATTTTCTTTTTCCATTCTTAATCTTTTAAAGGAAGTGAGTGGATTTGTGACTCACAAGTGTGAGTCACAAGTCCACACACTTCTTAGAAGATAAAGAATAGATGAGAAAAAATAAGAATCCATCTCATATGTACACACACACATATATATACATACCTACACTAATACAAGTATATGCTACAAATCCATACACCCTTATCGTATCAAAATACGAATACCATATTCATATAAAATACGAATACCCGTATTTATATCAAGACACAAATATCCGTATTTATAAAAATACCCATATTCGTATAAATACTGTATTCTGTCAAAATACAAATACCAAAAAGAGAGATATCAAAAAGAGATATATAATACTAGCTCACATTTTATCCAAATATGATAATCTGGCTATCTTTCAAACTAGCTAGTATTAATAAAACATCCAATTAAAATTACGTGTATAAAAATACGTATTTAATTGAACCTACGTACGGATCAAAATACGTGCACTACATCATTTCTCCTGAGCTGGAAAACCCTCTGTGTGGGACTCTAAAGACTCGACAATACGCTGGCAACGGGTTTAACCACAAGCACGTCGTCGACACTCGTTGTACGTAACGGCTATTCAGGTATTGAACGAAAGAAGGTCAACAAGTAAACTCGTCTGTTTACAATATGTGTACAGTCCGGTCTCTTCATCGGAGAGTGCTGCATACAGGGTCTAGGGGTGGAAAATGTCAGACCCTTAATAACACGATAAGTCGTGTCGGTGTGAAGCCCATCACCTACAGAGAAACTACTGATCCAAATTAGTAAATCTCGTCCACCTTGGCCAAGAATTTCTGGTGATGGATACCCGTGCACCGTGCGACATCTACCCCAATACCAAGAGAAACGAATCCCAAACAATCTGTTTACTCCCTCCATGTGGCTCAGGACTGTACCTGTAATACCCAGTCCCTATATATAAAATTAGCATATTTTAAAAAATAAGACTCCAGATATTTCCCCAAAATTTCCTACAAATTTTCCGTATTTTCCAGAATTTAATCTAGATTTATCCTGATTTAAAATACACCCTATATATATATGTATAAATTTCAGTTCAACTAATTTATTAAAATTCCTAACCAAACTAAAATCCTATTTCCTTACTTCTTTTTCCTTTCTCCTATTTTCCATTTCTAAACCCAGCCCTAGCCAGACCCTAACTCCCATTTTTCATTCATTATCCCCAGCCCATCTCTCTCTCCTTTCTCTTTAATTTTTCTTTTAATTATTCCACCCCAACACCGGCCCAAACTTCCCAATTATTTCCCCAAAATTCTTTCCCATTCTTATTCTCCAGAACCCAGCCCACTATCCTTATTTCCCTTCTAAATTCTTTTCCTAAGCTTTCCCGAGCCCGGCCCACTCCCCTCTACTTTCTCCTCAATATTTCTTTTCCCTCAGCCCGGCCCACCTTTCCCCACCTCCTTTTTTATTGTTTTTATTTCTTTCCTTGGCTGGCCCAGCCCAATCAACCCGACCTGACCTGCTCCTTCCTCCCCTTCGTTCTCTTTTCCCGCTTCTTCTGCGCGTACCCACGTTCCCCATGTCGCCGCTTGCCTCGCCAACGCCCCGCTCCTCGCGACCACGTCTTCCGCGCCCACGACGCACGCACTCCCCTACGACCTGCTCCCCTCAACGGCCCTTCCTCCTTCTCACTCTCTCTCCCTCCAACCTCTCTATCTCTCTCTCCCTCTCAAGATCTCCTCCATCACACACATCGACAGCCGAACCCCACCGTTGAGCTCAGAACCCTGCATGCCTCCTCGTCGCCGACGAGCTCCCTATTGTCTCGTCCTTCCTCCCTCACCCTCATTCTCCCGCTCCCCACACCACCGACCACCTCCACTGCACATCCCTCGCCGAGCCTAACTCCACCATCGCCGAAGAGCCTCCGGCCATCCCCCTCATCTCCTCCACCTCTCCACCGACCTCTGCACTCCCTCCTCCTCCCGTGAGCCGTAGCCACCTCCCTCTCCTCCAGTGCCGAACCCCTCACCCGCACATCAGAACCCATCGCCTTCCCAAGCTCCCCCACCACATTTCCCGAGCGCCCTCGCTGTCCCCTCGTCACCAAAGCTCCGGCCACCTCCCTCGAGCCCCTGCACGACTCCCGAACCTTCACATTCCGCTCTCTATCCCTGGCCGCCGCAGTCGAGACCCCGGCTTTTCGTCGAACACTTACCTTGATCGTTGTTGCCGCCATTCGGGTCACCGACACCGTCATCAAAGCTGTGGTCTCGTCCCCTTAAGCCGTCATCATCATCAATACGCCGTTCGTCGCAACGCCGTACACATCCGTCACTGCCGTGCCGTACCGTGCGTGTGACGGACCCACCCTCGTGTCGCGCCCCATGCTCAGTTGCTGTGCCGCGCCTGTGTCGTGTCGTGCCCACCTCCGGACCAGGTCCCGTGCCGCACAGCGCCTCCGTGTCATCACCAGGCCCAGCACCGCGTCGCGCCCGCATCATCACCAGGCCCAGCACTGCGTCGCGCCCGCATCATCACCAGGCCCAGTTCCGTGTCGCGCCGTGCCACGCACCGAGCCAGGACCACGCCCACTACCGCATCATACCCGCGTCACCACCGCGTCCAGTACTGGGTCACCGCGCACCGCGCGCCGTATCCAGCGTCGCGTTGTCCCGTGTGTCGGGACAAACCCTGCAGCGGCGTCGCTTCCATATCAAGCTACCGAGACAAGTACCCTACTTGCTACATGCTAGTTATTACTGTTGCATTTCTAAAACCTATTAATTCCGTGTTTAAAACTCGTGAAATCTTATATGACATAAGTGCTTGATGCAAAACCCGAACGAAAACCTTACATTAAACTGACGGAAATTGATCGTATAATCCGGCCCATGTGATAATGAACACTGTGTAGAAATTTGACTGAAAAATATGATTGTTACTGGCTCAAACGATCATCCCGATTACACCCGTTAAAACTGAATATTTCCCGCACCCGAAACTTGTTAAAATCATAGTTAATTGCTTACACATTGAAATGATGCGTTCGATGGCTCAAATCGAAGCCGACTCAATGACCTGGAACCATATATAACTTTTTAATTGTTTCTGTACTGAAAATATGACGAGAATTGGTTCGGAGAGCGGCTCTGGCTGTTAATTTCTATCTCGTAAGGATTACTACCTTGCTGCCTGAATCTGTATGTTGCAGGACCCTACACTTTATTGAAGATGAATCTGTTAGCTAAATAACTCAAGTAATTTCACCCCTTTTAATCGTCTTTTACTATTTAAACGGCAATTTAAAAGAACGGGACGTATAGCAGTCCCAAACACAACCAGAACTGATACCCTAGTGTTGAACTGTGCATAACTTCTGGCGTAGAGACGCGATTGAGAATCTGTCTAGTGCGTTAGAAACCTTATTGAAAACCATAAATTTCATTCAACTATAGTGTCGCTAAATTCTGATCCCAACTGGGATTAAAATGCGTTACGAAACGGACTTCAGATTCTGAAACCGGATTTCCAGCAGTGAACGCTTAAAAATGAAATGGCCATATCTAGTGATCCGGAAACCCGATTAATGTGAAACTAATTTTGATGGATAGATAATTAGACACACTGCTTACCCTCTGTTCATTGTTTCGCTAAATTTTGCATGTATGATTTATGATAAATTATGCAAGTGGTAGGACACCGACTTATGACACCTTAATCATGCCTGAATTATCGTATTCTCATCACATTACATATATGTTATTGCATTGGTAACCTAGTGATCATGTGTATTACCCAGTGTTAGGTTTTAGTGTTTAATTGTGGTAAGTACGTTAGTGTTTAAGTATGAATGGGTAAGTGAAAGTGACTCGTACTTGTACACAATCAGTGGACCCTATTGATTCATTGCATTATCGACGTCTGTGAGACGTGTATAAGTGTGACTATAATTGGTATGGGACAATTATGGAAGCACTTATATGGGTGTCATAGGTAAGGCACCAAACATTGTCCATCTATTTTGGGTATCAGTCGAGACATGCTTGATGGAGACCCTGTCTTCAGTTCTCGCGTAGACTCGTCATGGACCGACTGGTATTTGAGTTTATGGTTGGCGTTTGATGTAGACCACGGGGTGTGGGGTAGTTTGAGTGTGAGTTCAACAGAATCTCGGGAGTCCCATGCCGGCACATATGGAGATATATGGAGATATATAGGGATATTACTGATTATTACCGTGCGTGTTTCGGGCCCGTGGTCGCTTGCCCTTGGGTCCTACCCTTGGGTGGGGGATACTCCTGCATGGTTGACTCTCACATTTGGACCGACGATAGGCTTAGCGATCTGTACAGTAAGACTTAGAGACTGATAGGGATAATGACATTGACATGTATTGTTTACTGATTTAACATACCTGCTATATTGTTTACCGCGTTACTGTTTACCTGCTCTATTAGCTACTTGCATTGGCTACTTCTTGTTCACGTCTTTACTCTTTTGATTACTGTTACATTTTTATTATTATTGCACGAGTTACCATTTGTGTCCATGTATATATATTATTATCGTGCCGCTCTAACGACCTGAGTATACATGCTCAGAGGGAGGAGTGGATCTAGCTTGGACCAGGACCTGACGTACCTCGAGGATATCGCGGACATCTTGATCAGCGACACAGAGCTATACTTCATTGATCTCCACCTGGTTAGTTCTTTTGTTTTATTTATTGCATTTCTCATTACCTGTGCATTGTTTACTGATTACCACGTAAAGCTAGAAACCGAAGTGTGACTACGGCGAGATATTTCCTCGACCGTAGGAGCATGGCTGGCCTTGTCAACCCCTCGTATTCCGTATTTTGGGAAGCGGGGCATGACAGTACCCAACTAAAACCTGTTTGCACGACTCGTTTGAACCGTGATAGGGTAGTAATCAAAATACAGTGGGAACTCACACTTGATAAATGAAGATCTCAGGTTGATAGACTAACATGTACTGATTTCACCAGAGAACTGCTATCCGACAATAGGTATAATACCATCTAGTATGTTCCCGAATAGTCCGTCCAGTGTAACTCATAACCCAATGAGCACACGTATATACTCTTTGGTGACTAATTAACACCAATGGATGTGAGACCGGAAATTGCCCCTCATCGGGGTCAAGAAATGTATACACTAATTTACTCTGGAATATCGATACCCAGTCTCGATATTCGCACGACTAGGGACATTTAAGAATTTGCTTATAGACTACCCTGCCTTACTTGTATGATCTCCATCATAACCCTAATAGTCAAGCAAGAATCATATGGGCTCTATCGACATGTAATAGTGATATGTAATACCACATAATGCATGTACATGATGATAAAATCAAACCAGATAGTATATTATCATCTCGAGTAAGATTGTTCTACCCGTATAGGTCCTCCCTCAATCATTATAATCGCCTGCCTGCTATTACAACCCCTAATATATGTATCGAATACATATACGAGTATCCGTATAAAAATACGGATAGCCAAGAGACAGAAAATGAATAGGGAACATAATACTAGAATATATATATTAAATATATATATGTAAATTATTAAATCAAAACTTGATTTAATAATTCGGCTTAATTCAAAGCCGGCTATATTATCAACCGTCCGATTAAAGTTCGTGTAGCCAGTACACATATTTAATCGGACCCCAGCACGTACCAACGTACGTCCTCTACATCATATCACCTGAACCGTGAAAACCCTCTGTGTAAGACTCTAAAGACTCGAAAATATGCTGGCAGTGAGTTACTGGATAAATCCATAACCACAAGCACGTCAGTGGCACTAGCTGTATATAATGGCTACCCAGGTATATGCCGAAAGGGAGGTCGACAATCAAGTCCGTTCGTACCCTGCTGAGCCTGAATATGATAATCTACATACAGTCCGGTGTCTTCGTCTAAGAGTATCGCATACCGGATCTAGGGGTGGATAACGTCGGACCTCTAATAACCCGATAAGTTGTGCCGCAGTCAAGCTCATCACCCACCGAGAAACTACTAAACTCTTATTAGTAAATCGCATTCATCCTGGCCATGTATTTATGGCGATGGCCAACCGAACACAGTGCGACATCGACTTCTAATGCCAGGAGAGACGAATCCCTGACAATAGCTCACTGCCTCCATGTGTCTTGAGAATGTACCCAACTAAAAATTATTTGCATGACTCTTTTGAGACATAGTAAGGTGGTAATCTAAATATAGTAAGAACTCACATGAGTGTTGGGGTAAAAATTTACACCCCCGTTGACCGAGTCAAAGTCAAGGTCAACCCCAATCCAGGTGGGCCCAAGCCCAGGTCAAGCGGGCCCATGCCCAAGTCGAGCCCGCGGCCAGCCTCCTCCATGCCAACAACAAAAATCATGTAACAAATAATTTTTATGTAATTTTTGTGCATGAATGTAAACAAAATGGGCACAAAGCCAATATTTTGTAAGCCCATGGCTTATGTGCAAAAATGAAATGTCACATGAGCCATGGGATAGGCAAAATGCCATTTTGCAAAGCCCAAGGGGCTATATGTAAATGTGTAAGCCTATAAAAGGCAACATGATGATGAATAAAATATACACTTTTCATTCCCACAAAAATCTAGGGCTTGTGCCTCATTCTTCTTCTTCAAGGTTCCAAAACCTTCTTCTTTCTCTTGAATTAAATCAAGAGTTTTACTCTTCTTTTTATAAAACAAATTAGTTTTTCACCACAAAACCCATAAAGGGGAACTTGGATCTGTCATCAGATCTTAAAAAGGAGAGATTTTGAGATTTCACATCTCTTGATCTTCAAGATCCAGCAAGCAACAGGAGGAAGAAGAAGAACCCCTTCCATTAACCCCAAAACACATTCAGGAGTCCAACTCCTCTCTGATTTCTCTTTTGAGAAATCTTTTTTTGAGGAAAAAAGCCTCTTATCCTCGCCGGCGCGCAGCGCAAGTGCGCAAAGCGCCCGCGTGCCGACACGTGGCGCGCGCGCTTGCGCAAGTGCGCAAAGCGCCCGCGTGCCGACACGTGGCGCGCGCGCGCTTGCGCACCTGCGCGCAGCGCTCATGCGAAGCGCCCGCGTGCCGACACGTGGTGCGCGCACGCTTGCGCACCTGCGCGCAGCGCGCGCTCTTGCGCAAAGCGCCCACGTGCCGACACGTGGCGCGTGCGCGCTTGCGCACCTGCGCGCAGCGCTCATGCGCAAAGCGCCCACGTGCCGACACGTGGCGCGCGCGCTTGCGCACCTGCGCGCAGCGCTCATGCGCAAAGCGCCCACGTGCCGACACGTGGCGCGCTTGCGTCTGAGCGCACAGCACCTAAGCGCACAGCGTCCAAGGTGCTGCCCCACGCATCCTTTGGATGCCTTTCCCCTTTACTTATATATACATGTATATATATACATATGTATGCAAATGTACACATACACATACTCCGCCACATTCTCCCCCTCCAAAAAATTTTCGGGCCGGGGCGCTGCCCCGAACCCCGCAAGGGGGCTGCTAGCCCCCTTGACCCCCAGCCCGCTATCCGGGTAGCGGGACCCCCGTAAAAACTCTGCGTGGCTCCCGATATATCCAAAACCCCCCTTTTAAAACAACACACACGCACACTGCACATTGAGTTCGCATGACCAGTTTAACCCGTTAATCGGAGGTTCCCTCGCCCCAAAGGCGAGGGGTAATTAACGGCAGCTTAGTCCGCGGCTGCCGGAGATTCGGATCCCCACAATCATTAAACCCCAGCCTACCCTAGGCAGGGGAAATCTGTAGTACGCCTGACAAGCGTGCGCGTATTCCCATCTCAATGGGGTGACGAAAAACACCCTACAATGAGAAAAATGACGATCTCAGGTCAAAAGACTAATCTTTACTCATGTCATTAGAACCGCTATCTGAAAATAGGTATAATACCATCTAGAAGTTCTCGGCAAGTCGGTCCGGTGTACTCACCTCAAGTGAGCACCTGCATACTAACTTAGGTGCCAAAACATCAATGGCTTGTGAGACCGACCACCTCTCGTCGGGGTCTAGAAACATATACACTATTCTACTCCGGAATATTATTGCCCAGTCTCAATACTCTCTCGACTAGAGACATTTAAGGATGTGCTTATGGACTACCCAGCTCCCACGTATATGATCGCCATCATAATACTAGTATTCATGCAATAATCCTACAGGTTTATCATTATGTATTAGCGATACATAATAACAAGTAAAACGTATACATATAATGATAAAGAAAAACCAAATAGCATACTATCATCTCGAGTAAGACTATTCTACCTGTATAGATCCTCCTTCAATTATCATAATCGCCTACCTGCAATTACAATAATTGCCTTGAGGGCACTATAGCCAACAATCTCCCACTTGCACTTAAGGCTAATTATTATGGTATTGCATACTCACAGCTCGTGTGCTACCGAATACCCAACTTCTCTACTAATCAGTTTTTAAAATCGTGTTTGAGAAACTTGTTCGAGAAATAGCCTCAATAAGTGGATCCGCTCTAATATTTCTAACTGTATCTCTCTGTATCTCAACTTCGCAGAAATCAACTATGACCCAAACTGAACGATACCTGCCTTAGAATTTGTCTGGATACCTGATGGGAACAAGTTCATAGATGAACACCTTTATCCAGCAAACTTCTTAGGCTATATTCTCCGCTGATTATATCAGCATCCTGCGACATGTCTACCTCAGTATCCGTTTGGAATCCTGTCCAACATATTGCCCCTCAAAAGAGGGTAAATTTATAATTCTGACAGCCTCTTTGTTATTCAGGTCACCTTGGAAGCCTGAACCGGTAACCGCCTACCGTAGGAAGTTGCCGTTACCATATACCAAGAACATCCTCCCATGTTCTTCACTGCTTCCCTATATTTCTCCAGGATTGGATTAATATCTGCTTCTACATCAAGTGCAAAAGCAATATCTGGTCTGGTATATGACATCGCATGATTGACCTAATTGCCAAAGCAATTGAAAAGTTATTCATACGAGTCCCTCTCCTCATCAGTCTAAAAAATATGAGTACACCTCCATGCTAGGAGTCATCCATTCTAAACCCTTTTAGAATGATGTCCAAGTATCCTGATTGAGACAGTTCCCAAATCTAGATCTATCAACATAGATCTGTTTACCAGAATTCTAGATACATTATCCATATCATATGTGGAGAAACATCTGTGACAACCAAAGTTTGATCGATTGTAGTATAGAAACATCACTTTTTATCAGGAGTATGTCATCCATAAATCATATGATAATACTCCATACACCCTTCTTACTGGTTCATCTATCATTTTGATGAAGTCAAATACTTTGACTGTCATATCAAAACAAATGATCCAGTTCCGCTATGCCTGTTTTAGTCTACGAATTGAGATAAGCAACGTGCACACCCTTCGCTGCTCCTACTGGCTATGATAACCCTCTGACAGAGTCATATACACATGCACTTCTAAATTTCCATTTAGAAAGACGTTATAATCATCCACCTTTCAGATCTCATAGTCACGAATAGCAGCAGTGGCAAGTCATATCTTGCATCTGGTCAGCTAGAAGTTACAACTTCTTATGACCTACTGATAACTAGTAGATCCATCATAATCCTGATGCTGACCTTCCTGTCACTGTCCTCGAGAAAACCGAAGTATCTCTCAGGTGGCTGAGGTCACCTACTAAAATCCACGGAGTGGCTAAGGCTTGTCGATTCTAATTGAATCCTTAGATTCTACTAAATTTTCAGTAATCGTTTGTGGTTCTGGAATCACTTCCAGGTCTACCATAGCCCCACTAATTTCTTTTGCAAAAAGATCCTTTTATAAAAATAAGCAACTCAAAAACAATATCACTATTGATCTTGCAAGAGGTAGAAGTTAAACCCTTGCTAAAAGTTTACAATAACCCACAAACTGTCGTTACTAAAACGTGTCTTGAATAGTACGAATTTTGCTTTTAAACAGGAATCGGATAACTCCATATCAACATCCTCAAGATATGATACCATTCTATGTCTACATAGATTCTAAGGCACTAATTTAGATGGATCCATATTCAAATGGTATGCATATGTTTCCAGTGCACATCACCTAATGGAAAAAGATCATACAACATTACTCATCAAAAAGCGCATCCACGGATGAGTAACATGTGAGAGAAGAAAGTTCTCAATATTACTACGATGGAATATCTAGCATTAGTATCTATATCTTCAATCGTCTCGAAGAATCCTGATACTTCCAACATATGATTCTCTAATTTATTCTTATACCTATAAACTTCTCAAAATCTTTGGACCTTGCATTTCAAGGAATACGTATCTAAAATAAGAGAATATATAGGTAACCTAAATGAAGTAAGAGTACTAACCACTTGTCCCCGAAGACACTGAACAACATACATTTTCATGTATAAGTCTCAAGAGTTTACTAACTTAAATTTCGTGAGTTTTTAAGTAGATAATAGTATTTTGGTCAGGAATGTCTATACCGTTATTCAATACACCTTATCTTATCATCAACTGATAAAGGTAAATGTTTAGAATACAATGTTGAAAAAGTTATATCCTGTTTTAAAAAAATAAAGACACAGATATATCATTTTAAAAATTGGTGCAAAACAATGATTATTCAAAACCAAATGTCCGCCGTAAGGCAAAACCAGGTGATTTAATTCAATATCGCTAATTGCTACGAATGAGGATCAAATCACCCATTTCTTAATATTCTACTCCTCCTAAGCATCTGCAACGTCATACAGATGTGAGATCTTAAACCGGTATATACATACCCTGAAATCAGAATTAATTGGGAAAACAGCTTTCAATTATAACTACACAGAGTATCTGAAACATAAGTGCCTTTTCCAATGCCTAGATTTACGACAGTAGTTGCAATTTCCTTTGCTCTCGTTTCAATCCCTTTATATGTCTCCACATCTTACCTTCTGTACACCACACTTAGGCTAATTGGTTTTCTTCCTTCCCTACCGTTCAGCACCAGTCTAAGGTTTGGAAGAAAGCTATCCAGCAAGCGTAACTGGTGTACTCTCCTAATACAAGGAGCTTTCATCTTGAGAGAAGGTGAAGAAGGAGAGACAACATGAATTATACAATTCAATTTCTATAGAACCCGTGGTCATTCTCGACTAAAGCAACTTCTTTAAGTTTGTATGTAACTATACGATGGCCGTTCTAAGAAATGTGGATCTCTGTAGTGATACAGAGTGTTCTAGGCAAATGGGAAGTAGGAGCGGC